>OZ026584.1:14266144-14866144 GCA_964020215.1 Aurelia sp. 3 sensu Dawson et al. (2005)
GTAGAGTCTGCATTGCAAAGTATGTGAATTTTTTCTTTTTATGAATGGTTCATCCATCCATGCATTAGGGAAATGTCATCATTTTAAATGCTGGGTACAGGGGTGGAAGAAATTTTATATAAATGGTAAAATTTTCTTACCCCATTCATGAAGTTGAATGAAATTTGAAACTCCTTTTCAACCAGTAAAAGGTCTCGAAGGAATTGCTCCGGCATACAGTGGTGAGATATTCCATCCAGGGCCGAGCAACGCGAAGATCCAAATTCAAATTGGAATTTCCTTTCCGGAAAAGTAATGCTGGACAAAAATCCCTATCTTATCTAGGACCCAAAATATGGAATAGCCTTCCATCCGAGTTGAAGTCATCTAACAACATTAACACATTCAAACATAAGATCAAAGAAATTTTTTTCCTAAGTTTACAAAAAGACGAAGATGACATATATGTCTTTTACTAAAGGCCGTTTTTTGAATTTCTCATTTTTTGCAGACAAAAGCCTTTTTTCAGATCACATTTCTTTGGTTATACCTCAGGAGGGACCATTATGGAAACAAGGTTGCATTGACCTTTTTAATGCTATCCCTGCCATTTTTAGCCTGGGGTATTTTTTTAAATTAATCATTTAGCTTTTTTCTTCTGCCTGCAAATTTAGTATTATTGTAAATAGATTTCACTTTGGTTTTTTTCCTTTTTTATCATAAATTGTAATTTTATTTATTTGTATGGCAAAATTATACATACATACATACATACATACATACATACATTCGATTCGTTAGTGACTAACCGATCGGTTAGTGACTAACGGATGGGTTAGTGACTAACCGTTTGAGGTCACTAACCGATCGGTTAGTCACTAATGAATGCATTAGTTGTGCTAATAAAGCTGATTTTCAATCGATTCCACAATGTTTTGCGAGGATCATCCCAAAATGCGTGTCTCTTGTTGTGGGCAAAGCCTTTTCGAGCTCGGAAAGTTTCTTCCTTTACCATTTACAGTATTTTCTGACAACCATTTCTTAGAAAATGAAGATTCAATGGTATAGCTTGCTGATCCTAATTCTTGCTCTTTTTCATCAGCTTCTCATTGGCAGAGTTCTGAACCTTTTAATTACCATGCATGCTCATGATATATTTCTACCAAGCAGCCCTGGTACTCGCCGGGTACTCGCCCATAGTCAATGGCTACGTACTTTCTATATGAATCTTATGAATTGTAACTTACGTACCTTAATCATCCATTTTGCAGTTGATGCTGTTTCTTTTCTCTAGTCAGTGCTTTTCTCTTTACCCAACTTCGTGTAGCATGGCTTGGACCCAGTTATGAAACACGTGTAGCAACAGCGATTTTCATTTGAACTTAGCTCTCCTCCGCTCCGCCCTCCGGTGAAATAGTGTTTTCTCACATGCTGAATCCGGAGGAAGTATTTTAAAGCTGCGGTTTTGTTCTGTTTTCGCCGCATGCATAACCTATCAAATTTCGCTAACCGATCCGTTAGTGACTAAGGAATACATTAGCAAATTTACTACTCAATCTGCTAGTCACTAATCCATCCGTTAGTCACTAACCGATCAGTTAGTCACTAACGAATCAAGACCTTTTACCGACCTTTTAGATTGTAGAAAATCTTAGGGGTCATCGACAAATAATTTTTGTCACAGTTAACGGAATTGGTCTGTTAACGGCTTGACCCCCCCTTCCCCCCTTCTTAACGGACCGCTAAATTTGTCGCTAGATTTTCTTCTTGCCCAGATTGGAAAGTTTGCAGAATGCGCGGGGGATCTCTCCTTCATGCGAATTGCTTGCACGGCTGTATTTGTGTCACTAAACAATAGTTCTATCATTTCCTTTTGTTTTTTACGAAAATTTCGTGGCTGGAACCGCGGCTGAAATTTAAAGTGCGCGGCAGAGAAATCTGCCGCGCAAGGCAAACTTTCCAATCTGGCTTCTTGCCGTGGGCTTCCTATACTTACACTCTCCATATGCCTAATTGTGTCTTGGATTGAGGCCTAAGGCCTACCGCGACTCCGCTGTGCCTTGTCAAAAAATTTACTGCTACAAGCTAATCTTTAAAGATTGATGTAATATTAGGGCTTATTTCAATTTTCGTCACAAAAGCAACATTTTTAACGGATTTGAGCTGGACCCCCTCCCCCCTAACGGCCCAATTCCATTAACTGTGACGAAAATTGTTTGTCAATGACCCCTTATACCCCACTATTAAGTTATTTAGCTTGGATATATTACAAAAACTTACACACTAAGAAATACAATCTATACATAAAATGAATTAAATTGGAACAATTGGAAGAATCATCCAAACATAGAATTATGGCCATTATTTCAAATAACTTCTTTCTTGCCTAACGAACACATCAGAAACAGATTTAACTTTTGTTGTGAAAGAATACATAATTTTTACTGCAGTCTGAAATACACCAAAAATTTCACATCCCATCACATATTTTACAATTTTGTCTGAAATATTTGATACCCCAATAAAACGAGGCCAAAGATTTTGGTACCCCTCCAAAATTCTTCCACCCCTGTACCCAGCTTTAAAAATGACAGCTGCCTTAGTCCGTTTCAAATGATTATGGTTCATCATTCATGATGTTTTAATCAGCTATTATGATTTGTGGATTTTGTTTATTTGATTCGGGAGCTGTGTAATTTTTCATGGTAAAGGGACACTTTCTCAAACAACAATGGTATATACTTGTTAGATTGTAGAAGATTAGGGGGCATGTGCTCCATCCCAGTCCCCCCTGCTCCTACTTCTCTGGAATTTGTTTTGAAACATTCAGGGGTTGCTAAGAGATAATAAAACACAATCGTTCTAGTACAAAAATTTCAACATAAAATCTTTCTTCATGTCATTTTCAGAGCCTTCATCAATGCATAGTGATTCATTAGAGTTATGCTCAGTTTATTCAATTGTCAAAAGATTGCCCTTAAAAGATCTCAGCTCTCTCTGATGAGATATGCCTGCTATGACCACAGATCGACAAGATGATGTAGCAAAATGATGAAACAATGGAATGGAATGATGGAATCACATTACAGTTTATATCCCTATGTGGCTGGCTCCTACTAAATGTAAATGCCATATGAATGCCTAATTTTCCTTTTCTGAATTCGAAGACTAAAACTTAGCTATCGTGGCTTTACAAAAACAAGACAAATTGTGGGGGTTCTTGGTTTTTTTGGCACTTGTTCCCATCTTAGTATGTAAAGCAGTATTTGGCTCTGTATCATGTATGGGGTGTGCCAGAAAAACGCAACGGATTTGTTAGCGACAAGATTCAGGTCAAATCTGTCCCTGATAGGTTTTAAGTAATCATCAATAGTTACAGTAACTTAAAGATCAGACTGGAAAGTTTGTATCTTGCACAGGTAAGCTGATGAGATGGCCTAAGTAAGATTGCTTGGAAAATTCTCGGTTCAGAACAGTAGATTAAAATGATAGATCCTTTATTTATTGCCAACTGCTCGTGTCAGTTGGAAAGCAGTGTATCTTTTTTTTTCATATTCCAATAAAATTTTACAGTAAACAAACAAAGGTTACAAGATGATGCCACGAGGAGCATGGAAATACATAGCAACTCTGTGACCATAACATTTAACATAGATATTCAAATTGATATTACATATAAATATTACAAATAACATATTACAAAAGGCAAATAGGAAAACAACAATTACAGATAATTCCGACAAAAAAATCACAAAAAATAAATGTACGTAGTTTAAAGTATGTAGTTTAAAGGAAGGAAGATGATGTATATGTGTATTATTAACACCTCACACACTCTTTTACTACTGACTTGGTTCAAATAAAAATATTTCAACATCTACTAGAATTTTCTTTTCTTCCATTAAAATTTTCTTTCATTGACACCTTTGGAGGGACCATTATGGAATCAAGGTTGCACTGACCTTTTAATGCTATCCCTGCCATTTTACCTAAGGGTGTTTTTAATTTAGATAGCTGTATATATTTTAATATCACACGCCTGTTATTAGATTTTTCTTTTCTTTTTAAATAGATTTATTGTATTAATATTTGATAGTTTTTGTTATTTTGGCGAAAATGTACATACATACATACATACATACGAAAAAACAAAGAACAAGTTACAAGAGAGAGGAGACAGCAAACTTACGAACTCATTGAACCCGTTCTGAGGCGTGAATGTAGTTTAAAGTTGCCTCAAGAATTTTTGTGTTCAAATCAAAGGATAACTTTTCGTGGCCATACAGGAGGATTTGAAGTAAGGTTTCATTTGTGAGGTTTGTTAATCCGTGGGGGCGCAGTATCGCATTCACACTGTTGAGAAGATCACGTCTTTCTTGGTCATAAGCATGGCAGAGCAGCAAAAAGTGTTCCGTATCCTCAATACCATCGTTTATCGGGCACAAAGGATTTAAAGTATCGCTGAAGTTATGTTTGAATTTGTGAAAATTCAGCTTGCTGAGTCCAACGCGAAGTTGTGTTAAAATTGATAAACCTTTGGGTCGTGAATGTTATAGACCTTTTTTGAAGGTGGACGGATCATTGCTAATAGTCGTTTCTTGAAAACATTCACTGAGCAGGATTGTCTAATCTCAGGGTCAAGCTTTTCCCATTCCGACAAACAGTTAGGATAGAAACTTGATTTGAATCTCTCCGTTCTCGCACGTATTTGCCCTACTGCAGCTCTTCTGCGAAGACTGTAGTCAGATTCCTGAAGCTGAGGTACAGGACTCCTTGTGTAGTCTGGAGTCAAATTATTTATAATCTTATAAAAAAGAACAAGGCGTCTACTCCATCTTCGGAAGTTGAGCGATTCCCAACCAAGTTCATCATAGATTTTCTGACGAGATGTGCCCTTCCAAGCGCCGGTCACAGCTAAAGCAGCGGAATATTGAACCGATTCGAGTTTTTCCATTAAATTAGTCAAAGTGACAGTTTGACTAAATTTATGCTGACTAAATTTGACTAAAGCAGTGTATGTTCCCTGCGCTGGCAAACATACTGTATTTTCTGACAGTAAGGCATTGAAAGAGAGACTGACCTGTTTGTTTACGTGTTACCACTCAAAACAAATTGAAAACAAACAAACAAAAAACCAAATTTTCAGTTTTCCATTAGGAAGAAGGAAATTTAGGACATTTGTATGGTGTTTACATAGAAGCTTACCAAATTGATCCTCTACACTCTTATGTGATTCTCTGTCGTTTTGTCATTTTGTTCCAGCATTTCTTGATTTCGTAATTTGATGACTGCCCTTTTATACAGCACTCAGAGATTACAATTAGTTGTTGTTTTTATCAAAAACAGTTGATTTATTTTGGCAGGAAATCCAATATTTTGTGTGGATATCCATCCAGATGGATCAAGGTTTGCAACAGGAGGACAAGGTAAGGAATTTGTATAGAAGTACTGTGGCAGTGAAGCCAGGCTAGAAAGCAGGGCTTCCACATTCAGAAAGTAAGGTGTAAGGCCCGGAACCAAAAACTCACATGAACTGTGTGGGGCACACAAAAGATGTATCAAATGGCATGAAAGTTGTATGTCATACTTTTGAGACCTAATGAGTAAGAGACAGACTGAAATTCAACTTGCTTGAGGATTTTGAAATTTGAATGAGCATGAATCTCTCTGAAAAGGGGGCCTAACATGAGGCTGATTAAACTTCAGTGGAATGAGCAAATGAAGTAACTCAACTCCATCTGGCCAATAAAATCAGCATCAGGGAGTAACAAGTTACAGTATCATTTTAAGCGAAAATACCATGCCAACAAAGTTATCCAGTGTGAAATTCTGAATGGGACATTTCTCTCTTTAAGCAAATATTTTATCACCAGGCACACAATCAATCTTTCCCAAACGAAGGTGCACCCGCACTATCATGTACCAGCTTGAATGCATAAATTCAATGAACTGTGAAAAAAGGAAATACATTCCTTTGTATCATTTAAAGTGTTGTTACATTACTTCCAACATAGAACTAATACATGTGCATTGGATTATAACTGATTAACTTCTGAATCCGTTTGTTCAGGGAAACGTTCTCTCTTTGTCCATATGTTGAGTCTTTAGA
Organism: Aurelia sp. 3 sensu Dawson et al. (2005); assembly: GCA_964020215.1. Classification (NCBI taxonomy): domain Eukaryota; kingdom Metazoa; phylum Cnidaria; class Scyphozoa; order Semaeostomeae; family Ulmaridae; genus Aurelia; species Aurelia sp. 3 sensu Dawson et al. (2005). Next base: position 14,272,233 of record OZ026584.1, read on the forward strand.
AAATTTGATCAAGGTTTTTTTTGGATATTTTCAGTGTTTTCAAAATCACGAATTTTAAGAAACTCACTTATAGCTCGATAGAAAGAAGACTAAACAATGTGCAAATATACCAACATCTAATTGAGGATCTTAGCTAAAAATTAAGTCATAAATCGTCAAAATCAGTCAAAATATGATTCATCATTGCTTGTCAAGAGTGCATAGTTCATTTTGTTGCACCTTTCATGATTTGAATAATCTATAATCAAGTCTTTTTGTTGTTCTGTTGTTTCATGTATATCTATTTGCCCCTTCAGTTGATGATACTGGAAGAATTACAATATGGAATATGGCACCAGTCATGGATGCAAAAGATGAAGTTGATGAGAATGTGCCAAAAATGCTTTGTCTTCTTGATAACCATTCAGGTTTGCATGTAAATTTCTACAGTACCAAATTCCTGAATATGTAAAAGCGGTGTCTAGGAAGATGATTCCACTTTTCAGTCCATGGTTTGTCCATTGTGTGTTCAAATTCAAAATTAGGGCTGTCGAAAGCTTACAAAAATGAAGCATTGAAATTGTAAAGACCAACCTAACATTAGATAAACATTTTGTACTTGACAACAAGTGTCCACATTCACGGCTTGTATGCCTTGGAAATTTGCTTTGCATGAAGTTATGATAATTTCATAGAGTTCAAAATAGTTGTGAATCTTCAAATGCACTAAAATGTAGGTTGAGTATATTTTCTGTTCAATGCCACTGTGGTCTAAGTCACTGTAGTTCCTGTAGTCACTGTAGTCACTGTAGTCACTGTAGGCAGTCACTGTGGTCTAAGTCACTGCCTTACCTAAAATTTAACCTGGTTTAAGTCATATGTACAGAAGCCTACACGTAGACCAATTATTCCAATAGGAGAATGGGTCTACGAAACAAAGAGCAAAAGCTTGCTACGAGGTTCAGGATTTCTAGAAAGTTGATTTATGCAGCCTTTGGTTAGACGCGCTTCACAAATGATTTGAACAGAAGATTAGAATAGTTAATTGGGCGGCTGTAGCAAGCTTTTGCCCTTTGTTTTGTAGACTCTTTCTTCTTTTGGAACAATGGGTCTACGCGGCACAGTGGACCCAGAATGCTAAGTTTTGGAAATAAGTCTTTAAAACAGTAATACGGCAAGATTAGTTGGTGATTTGTAATCAATCAAAAGATCTCAAGAAGCGGAGTTTGAAAATTGAGACCATTTTGAGTTTTGAGGTAACAAAAGGGGGTTTAGTCCCCTGGTAATTCTAGCAACTTCTTCGTTTCAAATCTTAGCAACATCAATTTTACGTCACCAGTGAGTCCATTTCCTCCTAATGCCAAATCTGAAGACCGCATGTTCATATCACTTGTCCTTTTAAGGTCATAAGCCATATTTGACAGGCAGGTCACAGATAGATTTGATGCGGGGAGTAACCGACACTAGGGTTCAATCTTTGGTAAATATTTCCAGAATGATGACATTTACAAGAAACTGGATTACATATTTGAAATCAAGGGGAAATGGGCTTTCAAATGATGTAAGATTGATACTGATATGATCCAAAACAAAAAAGTTGCTAGAATTCCCAAGGGACCAAACCTCATTTTCTTACCTCAAAACTCAAGTTCCTCCCAATTTTCAAACTCCGCTCTTTGAGATCTTTTGATTGACGCCTGTTTGACGATGCTGTGATGAGGAATACAAACTTTATGGCTAAATACATGTGTTGTCCATCTACTTTTGGGAGTACTGTTGAGGAATCACACTTGAGGACATTGCAAAGCATTGCTGTTGCACATTCAAAAGATCCAAGCGAAATAGAAATAATATTGCCAAATATAGTTTGGCTTAGGTGACCTGTTGTGTCAGAATTAAACTGAAATTTACATGCGAATTGAAAATATTTGGTGAAATTGCCTTTAACGGGGGTAAAACCAGGATACATCGAGGGTCTGCCTAAAACCATGGCTCTTTGCCTCCAACAACCCTAAAATTTGCATTTTTCTCAGGACTTTTTGTACTCTGAAGCTAATGCATGTCAGTTTTGAGTAATCTCTCAAGCCAATCAATTAAAAGTTGCATGTAAAGGTTGTTTGAGCTATTCATACCCGCGTATGAATCATTTTGCGAACTTAGGTTGCTACCGAGAAAATGATTTATTGGATATTTTAATGGGCAAAGTTAGCCTTTGAAAAAGTATAAATCATTTCCAAACTGCTATCAAAATTCATAATTTTTGTACATCATTCGAAAGCTTATTAAATATGCTTTCCAAATATCATATGGTTTATGGGGCCCATGGATGGGGATCTGACTCTAATTTACATCCAAACTCAAACCACTTGGGTGAAAATAGCCTAAAAACAGGGAAAAACTGTGGGTTGGTGCTTCCGACGGCCTTAAGATTTTTATACTTTCTTCTTCAATTTTTGTCATTTGAACGCTGATTTTGAATAATCCATCAATATGACCCATCTGAAATCATGTGTGAAGGTTCTGTAGCTATTCTACACTTTTAGGAGTCATTTTGTGATTTCAGTTGCTAACGATGGTAAAATCATCGGGTTTTGAATGGGGAAGTGTACCCGTTAATAAAGTGTCATTTATTTCTAAACTGCTATCCAAATTCATAATTTTTGTACATCATTCGAAAGCTTATTAAATATGCTTTCCAAATGTCATATGGTTTATGGGGCCCATGGATGGGGATCTGACTCTAATTTACATCCAAACTCAAACCACTTGGGTGAAAATAGCCTAAAAACAGGGAAAACTGTGGGTTGGTGCTTCCGACGGCCCAAAGATTTTCATACTTTCTTCTTCAATTTTTGTCATTTGAACGCTGATTTTGAATAATCCATCAATATGACCCATCTGAAATCATGTGTGAAGGTTCTGTAGCTATTCTACACTTTTAGGAGTCATTTTGTGACTTCAGTTGCTAACGATGGTAAAATCATCGGGTTTTGAATGGGTAAGTGTACCCGTTAATAAAGTGTCATTTATTTCTAAACTGCTATCCAAATACTTAATTGCTCTACATCATTTGAAAGCTTGTTAAATGAGCTTTCCAAATATCATATGGTTTAGGGGGCCCATAGGTGGAGATTGGACTCTAATTCCATGCAAACTGAAACCATCTTGGTAAAAATAGCTTAAAAACAGGGGGAAAACCGTGGGTCTTTACCTCGGAAAACCTTAAAATATCTGTTTTCTTCATAAAGTTTTGCCTTTTGAATGATGATTTTGAGTAATCCATCTACCTAATCCATTAGAAACCAGTTATGAAGGTTATCTGAGAAATTTTGTGCCACTAGTGTTGACTTTGTGAAGACAGGTGACTTTAGCAAAATAATGTGACCAAAGTTGTCAAGACTTCTGATCTTCGATAAAAACTGTCACTTCAAAGTACGATATTTGTTCTTAGAAAAGAGATATTGACATGGGGTTTCTTGCATTTTGTTCACACAACTCTTGTGCTCCAAACAAAAAAATTGAGCTGCTATATTAGAAGAATAGTTTTTTGACTTATTTCCATCCCTGGGTCCACTGTGCTCGGAGGCTATATGTACACTAAATCTGCTAGTAACGCGCAGTGCTTTAACTCCTTATGGTGAAGCATGTAGGTATGGAAAAATGCCAGACGTAGAGTGTGATATTCATGAAGCGAAAAGAATCGAATTTTGGATGGATTATTCAGCCATGTGCTAAAGCTTCTCAAACCTTTCATGAAGATCTATTGAAACTTTCAATGGCTGGTTTCCTAAGAAACTGTTTCCAGATTTGAGCTGTTATACTAGTAAAAGTGTCATTTGATAAAATGAAGCTTTTTCAACAAACTCCAACAGTACAGAGCTTCTCTATAATAGAATGATCAAAAAAATAACTCTTATCTGTAGTGCATATAAAACGATTTTGCTTTGTGCTTGAAGAAGAAAGTCCTTCGAAATTCAAAGTCCTGTGGTCCGCACTTTGCAAACTGCTGAGTTTAAATCTACATCTATGAAATTGGCAAGTGTTTGCATGCTTTTTGCACTTCTGGTATTAAACGTGGAAGGAACAGGCCATATCTTTTATCACCTGTTTTTCTCCTTTTCAAGAGCTTCTTGAGCTGAGGGTCTTTGTAAATCCATCTTTTGGAGGTCTTTTTTCGGCAGTAAATATTAGCACAAATCAAGTTAGCGTTTAAGCGAGAGATTGCTGTTTAAATCGCACAAAACTAGAAAGTGATTGTTTTGGACCTGTTCAAAGAGGTAAACTCTGTTTGGGACATACGGTATGTTACCAGCAGTTGTCTCATTGTCATCCTAATTGTTGATCTGATACAGAACTTTGTTCATATTGGAGTAAAAAACCTTGCAAATGTTTCAAAGAATATCAATTCAAATATATGGTAATTGCATTTGAAACAACTCAATCAAAATACCTCAGTGTCAAATGCCTAAACTTGGCAGTTGATTATCACACCTAGGACCCGTTGACACTGCTACGTTTTCATATGAAAACGGAGTAAAATTTCTCTGTTTTTTGCCTTGCGTTCACATTGCTCCGCTGTGAAAACAGGGCTTTTGGAAAACGCTAATGAAAACGCATAAATTTGAAAACGGTGCGTTTTGAAAACGATTCGTTTTCAGTGTGAACGCCAAAAACGGAGACATTTGAAAACGCTGCACATTCCTTTGTTAATAGACTTTTGATTACGATGACATTCAAAGCTGCGATTGGCGCTTTGTTGACAGCTAATAACAAAAGGCTTTGGTTTGAAAAGGGGATTAACAACACCGTTTTGCTGGAGCAATGTGAACGACTATCGTTTCATAGCGTATCTATTTGAAAACGGAGCAATGTGAACGGGCAGCGTTTTCATCAACAAAAACGGATAAAAATGAAACAGAGCAGTGTGAACGTAGCCCTAATTGTTATGCTTTCTAGTTTCAATCTTTCAAGCGTTTTTGTGTTTCAGAAACAAGCATTCGTGGCGCAATTCAAGTGAAAGTCTTAATTCATATCATAAATGTTCTTTCTTTTCTAACAGGTTGCGTAAATTCTTTGAGATGGTCGAACAATGGAAAATATTTGGCATCAGGTGCTGATGATAAATTTATCATGATTTGGCAACTGGGAAGGTAATATGATTAAGGCCCCGTTCACACTACTCCGTTTTTGTACAAAAACGGAGAGAAAAACCTCCGTTTTTGTGAAAGTGCTCACAGTGATCCGCACAAAAACGCCCCAAAAACGGAGGTTTTCGAAAACGCTGTCAAAAGTGGATATCCACAAAAACGGAGGTTTTTTGAAAACGCATTTGATCAATGTGAACGCACAAAAACGGAGGTTTTTGAAAATGCTCCAATATGCAACAATGAGCTTCACAAAAACGCAGCAATGTGAACGCACAAAAACGGAGGTTTTTCTCACCGTTTTTGTACGAAAACCGAGTAGTGTGAACGGTAGCTTCGATGCAACAAAAACGGATACTAACAAAAACGGAGTAGTGTCAACGGGGCCTAACTCTATCAATCCTTTTTAAAATGCAGAAGAAATTTAAAAACAGTGCTAGAACCCTCGCTTTAAAGAATTTCTTAATGTCGACATTGCTGGAGAACAATAGAAATACTGTTTTTGAAACAACCGCTTCTTTTGCCTTTCCTCTGACTTAAGTCAGCAATCGCTTGTTGGAGTGACTTAATTAAGGTCTCATACTCTAAATTGCAGCATGGCCTACGCAATTGTGTATAAGAGGAGACGATTAAAGCTACACGTCCTCCAAAGTAGCCACACAAACGGGCACATATTTTTTGATAACTTTCTGTTTCTTCTCAATTGTAGAGGATTTGGTTCATCAACTGTCTTTGGTTCAAGTGGCACTGTTGTCAACATAGAGCATTGGCGTTGTGCTCATGTTCTGCGAGGGCATACTGGAGGTGATTAAGTATAATGATTTTATATTGATTGATTGATTGATTGATTGATTGATTGATTGATTGATTGATTGGTTGATTGGTTGATTGGTTGCGTGATTGAGTACACTGAGCGCAACAACTTGGAAGTTGTTTATTCGTTTTGATTTTTCATACATCAGAAAATTTCGATTTCCGAAATTTTTGGTTATCCGAAATGTCAGCTGTCCGAAATTTCTTACAATACACAAAAATCACGGGGAATCAGTTTTACAGTTGAATCACGTAATGTCATTCTCATCGAATATTGTGTTTTGTTGTGAAACAAGAAATGTAAGCTGTAAAAACTAATTGTTTCTCGCAGTCGTCCAAAAATTTTTGTTGAAATGTCCGAAATTCAATAAAAACACCATCTGAGCAGTTTTGTACTAAAATATTTTGTCCGAAGTTTCTCCGACTATTCTTGCATTTTAGGTACTAATGTTTCCTTAGCTCCCTTTCCAGATCCTCCTGCGTAGGCCATGTGGTACTCATATTTGACAACAGAAGTGTCTCGAAAACGTCTCACTAGCTCTTGTAGCTTTTTCCAAAATATGTCTAGGCAAGTTTAAGAATGAACGGAACAACCGTTTTGTGGAGAATCATTAAGACTTGCTTAATTTTTCCAAAATGTGAACTGAAGGTGAATTTTGGGTTTTGTTGAAAATTGTGAAGTCTCAAAGTCAGAGGTTTGCCGACTATACCATTTTACCACAACAATTTCGAAAAATCAGTGATTTGTGTGCACCAAAATAGTCAAGACGAATATAAAACAGGACCTCACTAAAGGTATTTTCCTGCGAGGAATCAGTGATGAATTTACGCCATGACGCACTGGAGGCAAAATAAATATTAGTGTTATTATTACTGATACTGTATGCCATGATATTTTATAAGTAAACAAATAAAGTATTGCTAATTTTGTTGCGAACATAGCTTTGTTTAATATGACGTTTCGGGCCCATTACTTGAAACGTCGTATTAAACAAAGCTCTGTTCGTAGTGCAATTAGCAATACTTTATTTGTCTATTTATCAATGAAACATTTTGGAACACGCATACAAGAAGAATGTTCATGCCCGGGCCCGGGGGGTAACTTCAATAGGCGGGTGACGAGGATGCGCCATTTGACGTCTGAAATCGCACCCTAAAATATATAAATTTTCGCGAAAACGATACCCCAACATTTACAGGCCATTGAAAATGTATACCCTAAAATTGTGACAGCCATCCAAAATTTTAACCAAATGAGTGAAATTTCATCAAAATCAATACCCTAAAGAGTTATTTTTCTAAAATGGCACCAAAAACTTATGACTACTTGTGATTTTACCGAAATGATACCCCAAAAATTTATTTTCTTATCGAAAAAGGCGCCCCAAAACATGGCATATCCCGTACCTGCATATATGGTAGTTACCCCCCAGGTGGTCATGATATTTTATTCATGTAAGCTGTGCCTACAGGCTAGGCACGTTAAATAAGGTTGACTTAGAACTGATTAGATGTGAAGGAGTTGCATTTTTGATTACAAAGTCCAACTTTGTAATCTGAGGGGGGACTCGATGTCAGTAAGAAAGTAAGAAAGAAAGAAAGAAAGAAAGTAAGTCACGCTCGTTAAAGCAATTGATTAACGTTTTATCTCTGCTAATTGGCACTGAAATAAAGAAAGCGCACATAAAGCGCATACAAGACAGAAGTTTCCCGCGATCCTATAGCAACATTTGACGTCGGCTTATTTCATGTTAGACAGATTTGACACCATAAGATGGATAAATTACTAGGATGTTTACCCTGGCACAGCAACAAATTCACCCAGAATTGGCACGTTCTTGACTTCATTAGCAGCTTAATTATGTCAAAACAATCGTTTTCTAGGACGAACGAATCATTAGCCACTTATTGATAGTACTCATTATGCAAATAACTCAACTTTAGAGGATGATGTAACCGGCGGCCTGCACAGAGGCTAGCATTTGCAGCATAGCCAAAGGTAGAAGGACCCCCCTCCTACACAGCAACGGATGCAATCATCGCAGGTGAAGTTGAGACGAAAGGTGCAGAATCCCAGCAAGCAATGGCGCCATGGACTGGGGGAAGGGACGTGATCACACTGAACCAAAACATCTTCATGCATATCATTCTGCACAGAGGAATCTTCGTGACTGCTTGTCTCAAATTAGATGCCCGCGAATAGCAACAACTGAAACGTTCTGTAGGGTTCTGCATGGATGATTTTGCGTTATCGTAAATCTCACATGACATCTCATTTGACACAGATGCACCAATAGTTTTGTGCACGAACTATAATCAAACTAGGGGTAATGACTTTTGATTTTTGCGTATCATTCTCGTTTGACATAAAGACCAAAATATTGCCATTGACCTTGAGGCGATTCTTGTCCTTATACTAGGAGCAACACTCATCTCTCTGACTGTAACGATCATTTGGGGTTATGAAGAAATCAATAATCAGATATTCTTATGCTTTTTTAGCTCAGGACGGACTTTGTAATCATCCAAAAGGATCTTATGTTTGATTACAAAGTCCAACTTTGTAATCTAAGAGGGCACTCGATGTCAGTCAGAAAGTAAGTAAGTAAGTAAGTCACGCTCGTTAATGGAATTGATAAACGTTTTACCGCTGCTAATGAGCACTCAGATAAAGAAAGCGCACAGAAAGCGCATACAACACAGAAGCTTCCCGCGATCCTATAGCAGAATTTGACGTCGGCTTATTTCATGTTAGACAGATTTGACACCATAAGATGGATAAATCACTAGGATGTTTACCCTGGCACAGCAACGAATTCACCCAGAATTGGCACGTTCTTGACTTCATTAGCAGCTTAATTATGTCAAAACAATCGTTTTCTAGAACGAACGAATCATTAGCCACTTATTGATAGTACTCATTATGCAAATAACTCAACTTTAGAGGATGATGTAACCGGCGGCCTGCACAGAGGCTAGCATTTGCAGCATAACCAAAGGTAGAAGGACCCCCCTCCTACACAGCAACGGATGCAATCATCGCAGGTGAAGTTGAGACGAAAGGTGCAGAATCCCAGCAAGCAATGGCGCCCAGCAAGCAATGGACTGGGGGAAGGGACGTGATCACACTGAACCAAAACATCTTCATGCATATCATTCTGCACAGAGGAATCTTCGTGACTGCTTGTCTCAAATTAGATGCCCGCGAATAGCAACAACTGAAACGTTCTGTAGGGCTCTGCATAAGTAATTTTGCGTTATCGTAAATCTCACATGACATCTCATTTGACACAGATGCACCAATAGTTTTATGCACGAACTATAAGCAAACTAGGGGTAATGACTTTTGATTTTTGCGTATCATTCTCGTTTGACATAAAGACCAAAATATTGCCTTTGACCTTGAGGCGATTCTTGTCCTTATACTAGGCGCTCGATTTTCCATTGAAGGCGACTTTAGCAGCAACACTCATCTCTCTGACTGTAGCAAAAAACAGAACCAACGATCATTTGGGGTTATGAAGAAGTCAATAATCAGATATTCTTATGCTTGTTTAGCTCAGGACGGACTTTGTAATCATCCTAAAGGATCTTATGTTCTCTCCACAGACGTGTTAGACATTTCCTGGTCACCTGATGATCGTTACCTGGCATCGGGAAGCGTTGATAACACTGTCAATATTTGGAATGCTGAAAAGTTTCCTGGTAAGGGATTTGACATTATCATATAAATAACTTAAAGCAATGCCCGCCGGTTAACACACATCTGTCTGTGAATAGAATAATGAAATACCCTTGTACGCTTTGTTTCCCTATCTCTTACACATGGCATTTTCAATAGTCCAATACTTCCCCAAAAAGGTTATGCTTAACACCAAGTTTACCCTTTCGATTCCCTTTTAACCAGCAGTTTGGCTCAGAAGATCAACTTTGTTAAATAGTGCTATTTAGTTTTGGAGTACATATTTGTAGGTGCAAAAGTACGAGAAAGTTCTTTGTAGGTACCTATCTTGTTGAGAGTCGGCCCGTTTCTGTCTTACTGACTACTGGACCGGGCGAGAGATGAGAATAAAACTTGCAAACTTTGCAAAATCATCAAAATATAATTGCTGTGCCGATCCTCAACATTTTTTAAGTGATGTTGGGTCACTGATTTATTTCAACCATATCGCCAAGTCTTCATATCACTTTGAATTTGGGAGAAATGTTGCTTTTCGAAGCTACCTGGTTTTCAGGTATGCTCTTGAAATCACAAGAAATCATCATTAAATTGAATTTTTATGTTGCCTCACTGCCTTTCGGATATCCATAGTGAAGTTCTGCCATTGTTTTGGATTTGAACTTTCATGTCAAGTCACAAATGATAAATTTCCTGCAAAAACACAATGTGCCGTATAATAATATTGCTCAAAATAAACCCTTTTGTGCCGTAATTTCATCCTCGTTTTGCATTACAAATTTTATTAGAATTTTGGGCGCTGAGCCGACGTCACATGAAAATTCTTGCAAAATGCATTGTATTAAGATTCTTTTCCTGAAGCTACTTTGAGACTTTTTCTGGAAAATAGCAACACTCTAGTAGAGAAAGGATCGGAGATCGTGTCTATGCTTTCGAATAATCCATCATTCGAATGGGACACAGACCGATTTTGAGGAGGGGTCTTTCATTCAATGTCTTTCAGTCACAGGAGCGTCTTTTACTCAAAGATCAACACTGTGCTGGGAAACTACTTTTTATTGTCTTCAGCCAACCAAACAAACATTTTCGCTCTCAAATTTTGACATTGGCTCGTCTAGCCCCATGTATGTGCACGCTTTGAGGGCGCAGCCCCTTCAGTTATCGGCAACTCTGAACAGAACAACACGGTACTTTCGTTAAAAGTGCCTTGAAAGAAATTGCCACTTTTCATAGAAGTGCTTTCGTCTTTCGTAAAAATTTCTAAGACTGCGTTCACACGATGCCGGCAAATTTTGAAAACGGTGAAAAATTCGACGGATAGGCTTCCTGTTCACACGAAAACGGCACATTTTTTGCCGGCAGATTTTGAAAACGGTAGATTTTGAAAACGGAACTCTAATCGGCACATTTTGGAAACGGCATCGTGTAAACACTTAAAAGTGATTAAAATAGAACATTTTCAGACGCTTTTGGAACGAGAATGAACGATTCTTAGGGTTTAGGCACACTTTTTTTGCATCAAAGTCTTGCAAAGAGCTTTTTACCCGGAAATTTCCAACCGTTTTCAAATTGTTCCGGCATCGTGTGAACGCTAGCTCAAATTTTGCTACCGTCACATTTTTCATCGTTTTCAAAATGTGCCGGCATCGTGTGAACGCAGTCTAAGTAGCAAGGGCAGATTTTGTAATACAATAGCATCAGTCGCTTTGGTTCACACCTCAATTCAAAGCGATTAGTGAACGCAGGCAAAAGCAATTCTCTCAAGCAGAAATTAAAAACAAACGAAGACGCAAAGTTGCCCTGAAACCAGTACGGCGAACTCTCGTTTGGTGCGGGCGAAAGGAAAGGTATGTGCTTACAATGAAAGAAGAAGCGTAAATCTAAAGTTCTGTCTTGGGCATTTTGTTTATTTGACTCTGGAGCTGGGCAGTGACTGCGTATATCTGAGCAATAAATGTGCCAAAATTGTAATGCCCTCCGCTCGGTTTCTGAGTCAAATAAACAAAATGCCCCAGACAGAACTTTAGATTTACCCTTCTTCTTTCATTATGAGCACATTACATCTCTTAAAAACCCCCCTTCGCCCGCACCAAACGAGAGTTCGCCGTACTGGTTTCAGGGCAACTTTGGGTCTTCGTTTGTTTTGAATTTCTGCTTGAGAGAATTTCTTTTGTCTGCATTGGTTAATCGCTTTGAATTGAGGTTTGAACCAAAGCGACTGATGCTATTGTATTACAAAATCTGCCCTTGCTAGTCTAAGTCGTTTTTAGTAGAATAGTTGTCATTCTTTTTACCATTTCTACCGGGTGAGTCAATAAAAACGCCCGGCGTTTGAAAAAATCCTGATCCCTGACTGTCAGGAAAATTTATAGAAATAATTGAACATGTTAGCTATTTTATCAAATATTGCAACATATTATTGCTTATACATTCAGGGAGCAGTAGCCTTTCAAACGCCAGGCGTTTTTTTTTTACTCACCCGGTATCATTGCTAGAAATGGAACGGAGATGATGCTCTTGCATGTAGCAATCTTTTAAAGTGGAAATGGAATGAAATGAAAGGTACTGTCAAGGTCCTTTCTTCGTAGAACTGATCATAACACTGAAGGGACACAAAGGATTGGTTAAAGGTGTCACATGGGATCCAGTTGGGAAATACTTTGCATCACAGGTAAGCGATAAATTATTTACGTTTTTCATTCCCAGGGGATAGGTATTCAATCAAAGCGTAAGGCTTAAGTCTTCGAAAAGATAGGTGTAACATTCTACTACATTTGTCGTTGAATTATGACTTGAAAAGAACTTAGCGTACTTTGCTATAAGTTTGTGGTTGAAATTTTTTGATATTTAAATTATTTTCAAAATGGCAGCCTTTATCATATTTTAGGCTGTGACGTAAAGACATTTCGAAATCCAAGGCCAGAAGGGCGTCAGACTTCTGCTTGCCACCATATTGTACAGTGTGTCTCAAAAAAATTGTTCGACGTTTGATTAAATATTGAAAAATAAAGACAACATGAACAGGTTCGTGGAAAGACAGCCCTGTTTCTAAGATTATGAAATAATTTTAGAGACCAGAATCAAGCAAATCGGTTGAAAATTCACTGAGTTACGAGCTCTCGAAGATAAAAAATATGAGATAGCTGAAACCAGAGACCCCCCAGATTACTTGTCTTGCAAAAAGCTCGAAGACGGAGGTAAGAGAAGCTTATCCAATGTCATACCTCTCGTTGATATCAGAGCAAACCAAATACGACTTCTAAAGTAAATTGTTTCTTGCGATCATTCTCAAAATTCCTTAACATTGCATAGGTCCAAAAACAGTGGTTCAAAACAAAATCGGCGAGAGACTGAATCTGTTTCCTCAAAGCATCCATATGCTTGACAGTTAGGTTATCGAACACCTGTGTGAATCCCACTTGGTTCGCCCTGAAACAATTGAGAAATAACAGAAACGACGGCCTATGGGACTTTTACCAAAAATGCCATTTCGAGGCCTCTGGTTTCAGCTTTCGCACAAACTTGAACTTCAAAAGCTTGTAGCCCCATGAATTTTTATTGGATTTGCAAGATTCTTGTGTCAAAAATTAATTTAAAATCTCAGGAAAAGGGTGACTTGACCAAAGGTCCATTCAGCGTATCGTTATTTTTTAGTATTTAATTAAACATCGAACAATTTTTTTGAGACACCCTGTAGACCCTAATAAGCTATGGTTTTCTTGAAAATTTTATCATTTTTTAGGGTCTTTTGTAAATGGTCATTCATGTTAATTGATGGATCCAAGGTCCCAAGTACTTATATCCACTAACAACATTAATGAGATGTTCCATCAATAAAACTTTCATATTGCTTTGTGCATAGAGTCTTTTCGCGGTTCCAAATAGCATTGATTCAGTTTTCCTTTCTTTTAAATTTATTATTAATCTGCTATTGTCTAGCCATTTAGCAATGTTTGTCATTTAAGCAGTTAAGATCTTTTCTATGACGTTTATATTTTTGTGAAAAAAGGATATCCCTGTATCATCGGCATATATTTGGATATTGCAATTTTTTACACTCATTTTCAAATCATTTATATGGATCAAAAATAACAAAGGTCCAAGAACTGAGCCTTGGGGTACCCCATATTTGACGAGTCGAGATTCGGATTTTGCAGCGCCGCACTGAACATACTGATAACAGTTTGAGAGATAGCTTTTTATCCACACAAGCTCAATGTCCTTGATGCCATAGAAAGGAAGCTTTGATAAGAGTTTAGAGTGTTCAAACGTGTCAAAGGCTTTTTGCAAATCTATGAAAACTGCACCAGTCAGCTTGCCTTGATCTATAGTCTGGCGGATTTGATCCGTGAACAAAGTCACGGCAAGTTCGGTGTTATACCTTTTTCTGAATCCAACTGAGATGTCGTTATGAGATTATTGTGTTCCAAATAGCTTGATCATAGACAATTCTTTCGAAAACCTTCGACATAGCTGGCAGTACTGAAATTGGACGAAAATTTTCAACAGAAGTTTTGCTGCCAGATTTATGGTGTTATAAGAAGATTAAAGATTAACAGAGTTTCTAAAAGTTTTGACCATCTTAGTACTAGTTTCTTATAAACCAGTTTCTCGTGAAAGAAACTTGTACGCTAAAAGGTTTCCTTACCAAAAATTTTGTGCAAGATCTATTCACATGAGTTTCTGCTCTTGAGTTCACTGCTACTTTCTTCGTTTGTAGTCTGAAGATAAAAGTTTGAAGATATGGCGAACATCTGACTGGAAATTGGAATCAAGTGTGACCGAACCATTCGACGAATGTGGTGGTACAACTCACGTACTCCGCTTAAACTGGTCTCCTGATGGACAGTATGTAGTTTCTGCTCATGCAATGAATAATGGTGGCCCTGTTGCTAAGATTATTGAAAGAGATGGATGGAAGGCTAGGATGGATTTTGTTGGGCACAGAAAAGCAATCACATGTGTGGTAAGTGAATGCGCGCATCTTGTTAGCATAATAGCTTAAAGGACAAGTCCGGGGTTGATAAGATTGTTGTTAAAAAGCAACCTTATCAACTGCTGAGCACCAGTCGTCAGTTCTTTCCAAGTTTTCATGCCTTGAACTTTCATAAATTGGACGATTAATCTTCGTAAGTTAGGCCAAATATCTTCGCCATTTTGTATTTGTAGGAGTGTGCAAATGCGCGATAAGGAGGCTAGCAATGTGGGTGGTATAATATCAACATATTTGGCAGCCTCGTTCAGGTCAACGTGAAGTGACGTCATAGAAAATGACGCCATTTCGCTCTTCTTAGCAGACTGAAATATGTAGTTTCGCAGATTAAAAGAGAAAAAAATTGAAAAAAAGTACTACACACCATTCACAACAGTATGATCTCTTGAATAATCAACAATTATACTAATCGTGGAAAATCAATAAGACCAATGCAAAATTTAGGCCCCGTTCACACTGCTCCGTTGTTTACAAAAATGGAGAGCAAAACCTCCGTTTTTGTGAAAGTGTTCACACTGATCCGCACAAAAACGCCACAAAGACGGAGGTTTTGGAAAACGCTATCAAAAGTGGATATCCACAAAAACGGAGGTTTTTTGAAAACGCATTTGATCAATGTGAACGCACAAAAACGGAGGTTTTTGAAAACGCTCCAATGTGCAACAATGAGCTTTACAAAACTGGAGCAATGTGAACGCACACAACGGATTTGTTTAGCTCCGTATTTGTTATCATGCAGATCAATGTAAACGCACAAAAACGGATATTTTTCACTCCGTTTTTGTGCGAAAACAGAGTAATGGAAAGGGTAGCTTTGATGCAACAAAGTGCATCATTAACAATCACGGAGCAGTGTTAACGGGGCCTTACTAAATTTTTGAAGGTTTACATGATGGTAGTATAGCAACCAAAAGTCTGTACGTTTGATGGTTTGGTTTACAATTTAGCAATTGGATGATTTCACAACTTCAAAGCTAGCTAGAATTTATATATATATATTTTTTTTATATAAATTCAATATAAAAATTTACAATTTACGAATTACCTACGACTACGAACGATCTACTATACAATACTACAAAACGATACCAAGGGGAGCAAAAGATCATGACTACCCCAGGGCCATCCACATGAAGAATATTAATCTAAAACTACAACTAAATATACAATTGCGAGAAACTATATACGAACAATGGAACAGAGAAACGAGACTCTTTGATAGGGGAACGTTACAAAAATGAACATGGTGTGGTGGCTTGGTTACATTTGGCTTAATTTAGTCGACCGGTTGTGTGAATGTATAGTAGAGTCAACTTGAGAGTATATTTCTGTTGACTTCGTTTGGGAGGCCTTGATCATCAAATAATAAAAGATGCGTCAAAACTTCATTTGAAAGATCAATATATCCAAATGGTCGAAGTAATGCAAAAACTCCAGCGAGAAGGTTTCGACGTTGAACCTCAAACGAAGGGCAAAGCAACAAAAAGTGCTCCGTACTCTCAATACCATCGTTAGAAGGGCACATTGGATTTATGGTATCCCGAAAATTGTGCTTAAATTTGTGAAGGTTTAATTTGCTAAGGCCCACTCTAAGTTGAATGAGATAGGATAATTTTAATTTAGTATAATTTTAACCTATTGGGTCATGAATTCCAAAGACAGACTTAGCAGGGGGGCGAATTTTCGAGAGCAACTTTTTCTTGAAGATAGCAACTGATGGTGCAGTTCTAATTTCCGGGCATAATTCATTCCATTCAGACAGGCAATTTGGATAAAAACTAGATTTGAATTTTTCTGTCCTTGCCCTTATTCGCCCAATGACATCTTGATTGCGAAGTGAGTACTGTGATTGCTGAAGTTGTGGGATCGGATCCATTGTATATTTAGGCATCAGGTTATTCATCATTTTGTAAAACAGCGTAAGGCGTCTACTCCATCTTCGGGAGCTCAGTGACTCCCAACCAAGCTCAGCGTACAGCTTCTCTCGTTATGTTCCCCTCCATGTTCCCGTCACGGCAAGGGCAGCAGAATATTGAACGGACTCCAACTTTTCCATCAAGTTTGACAATATGGTATTACCGCTAAACTCACACACTTTAGCAGGAATGTGATAGATGACGTCTCCGTATTCCAGGTGGGGTCGTACATAAAGCTTAAATAATTCGTTTAGGATGTGCCTGGGTAGGTACTTGGAGAGATATTTCAGCAAACCCACTCCCTTTCTTATCTTAGAGATAGCTGCCTTAATGTGAGCCGAAAATGATAGTTTTGAATCCAGGATAATCCCTAAATGTTTATGTTCATCTACCTTCATCACTGGTATGTTATTAAAACGAATTTCTGGATGATTCATTTCTATCCTTTTCGTGGAAAATATCAATTCAACAGCTTGCTTTTGCGGATCTGGATTAAATGACATTTTCCAATCATGAGCCCACCGCCTTATCAACTCTAGGTCGTGGTTCATATCACTGGCAGCAGAGTCTAAGTCTTCTACTACGGTGAACAACGATGTATCATCAGCAAAGAGTTTAACGTTACACTTAACCTCAGCAGCTAGGTCATTGATATATACAAGGAAAAATAAGGGTCCTAGAATAGAACCCTGGGGGTACTCCTGCCGAAATATCTCCCCAGTTAGAATTCTGTCCATTCAGAACTAGGACGAAAACCTGATTGGTTCGGATTGAGCAAATTGCGTGAAACGAGATGCGAGTATAAAGAATCGTACATGAGTTTCTCCAGTATTTTCCCAAAAATTGGTAAGAGAGAAATTGGTCGATAGTTCTTCTTTAGATTTTTCTCGTTCTTCTCATGGACTGGTACTACATTCGCATATTTCCATATTTTGGGAAATAGACCACGCCTCAAGCAATTTTCGAATATTATTTTTAGAGGAGTAACTAGTGCAGCATCACTTAATTTTATCATTCTAACAGATATTCTGTTTCAACCATGTGCTTTATTAGGATTTAATGACCTTATAATGTTCAGTATCTTTTCGTCAGTAATAGGAAAGTCATTTATCAGGGAGGAAGGTGCTGAAAAATTAGTTGGAATTTCGCTTTCTGTATC
The DNA here is from genome assembly GCA_964020215.1 of Aurelia sp. 3 sensu Dawson et al. (2005). Lineage (NCBI taxonomy): Eukaryota > Metazoa > Cnidaria > Scyphozoa > Semaeostomeae > Ulmaridae > Aurelia > Aurelia sp. 3 sensu Dawson et al. (2005). The sequence goes on from OZ026584.1 coordinate 14,289,916, forward strand.
AATCGTTGTACACTGGAGTATGAAGTAGTCATTGAACAGCTGTGCCTTTTCAGTGAAGTCAGTTACAAACAACCCATTTTCTAAGAGGGGTGGTATAATTGAAAATGCTGATTTATAAATGCTGTAATTCTGAGCATGACAATAATATCAAGAATGATCTCTCTAAGATTATGGTAAATTACATGAAGTGCCTTTTGATCAATTCAGTTGAAAGAATAGGGCAATAACCGTTTACACGAATAATGTTAAATTTTCGCAAAGACTAGGCCCTATTATATGAGCGCCTTCTCTTGGACACCTTCTGAAGACTGCAGAATGGTCCAAGTTAAAATTAGATTTCGTTTTGGAAAAATAGAGCTACTAGCAATTCTAAGTTTCTGATCATTTTAGCAAATTTGTGTTCATTTGAACATGCTATTTTTCAGAACGACTCAAAGATTTTTGTCTCATTCTCCTTTCAACAACAGTGGAGTTTCGAGACATTCGAAACGTGCTGCTCCCGAGGCTTGAAGATTTCTGAGAGATTTTAAGGAGCCTCATGTACACCTTGAAAATATTTGTAAATGAATTGTTGCAAGAGCATAAATTCGGTTAGCTGAATGCTTTGCTGTCTTCAGAAGTACGAGTTTTTCGATTTGCGCTTCCTTCGCTGAGAAATCTAAAATTTTTAGGATACGTGTTATTGAGTGATGTGTCTCTGCTGCGAACCCTACTACGTTCTCCACCTCTGAAAATCCTGATTTCAGCAGACGACTTAGGTTGGTTTCAGATGCTCCAAAGCTAATGCCCTTGCCCTATATTGTTTCTACAGATGAGGTGGTTTTTGTTAACTTTAAAGTAAATGAACGGAGATATAGCGAGATAATCCAAACATAGCACAAAAGAACGGCAGGCGCCACTAATCTTCTTATTGTTTTCATAGATAGAAAACATCAAATACAATAGGTTATATTTAGATTACCCAGTCCCCTTAGCTAAGTTTGCTTTTAACCCCGTTGATTTACTTTAAGCACTAAATTCGAGTAAAAATGACAGTTATTAATTTTTTTTATTTATTTAATCTTATTTAAGCACAAAATCCATTCAGTTAAATACGATACCAAAAGAAAATAGAATAAATTACAATTAAAAGTTTACAATATAAGCTCAAGCCATGTTACACCCTTTCCCTCCCCCCGTGTACTGATCTTCCATGGATTCGTGCAAACCTATTTTATATCAGCTCAAAAGATGAGATTTCAGATCTTTTTTGAATCGAACAACGGATTCGGTGTCTCTGATGAGCTGTGGGATACTATTCCAGGCTTTTGGACCATTGTACAAAAAACTTTTTTTCGTATGTTCTAATTTTAGTTTTTGCACATGGAGATCCTTCAGTTGAGAAGTTTTGCCGTCTCAGATTTTAGTTTAGCCATCTAAAGAACAAATGCAATTGTAAACGATAATTTTGGCTGAAATGATATAGGCTATATTAGTCCAGTCGTGAAAGCTTTTGTGGGAAATGAATCATTATTTTAGGGCTTGTTAAGTTTTACTAAAAGATTTTTTATCTTGTTTTAGATGTTCAATTCAAGACTTTTCACCAAGCCATCTCCTACGGATCCCTCAAAATTTAAGGTAAGTTACGTTCATCTTTCATTTCACTGACAGTAAGAGGGGGGATTTCGTAAGGTAGAAGACGATGGCTCTGAATTGAGAAACGATTTGCATTTCTGAAGAACAGATGTCGTAGACTGATGACGATGAGTCCGTTGTATCCCTGCGGTGAACCTTGCTCAAAAGGGACTCATAATGAAACACTGAAAAACTGGGCCCTATTCTCTTCAATCGTCAATAGAATTATGATGGAATCACGGCTTCGAATCTCTGTCCTGTGGGAGTGTTTTTAATTCTTCTATCGAATCGAAACTTCTATCACATTTACACCGTAACAATAGTAATTCACAAATCTCGCAATCTGATTGGTACTGAAGAAATTGCTCAGTTTGGGCCTAAAATAGGGCCAGATCTTTCAGTGTAATACTATGAGTCTCTCTGACCGAAGCGCCATCATCAAGTCAAAGAGCACAGGGAAACAAGAGACTCATCGTCGTAAGTCTACAGATGTCGTACAGTAAAGCCCTGCAAACATTACTTTTCTGAAACGTAATGTAATGCTCTTCCAGTATTCCGGTTAAGGTTCTAATCTCAAAGGCACTTATGACTGATGACAATAAAACTATGTAGGATGCATTTGATGAACTTAAGGGGAAGGGGCATGATGTCATTATGAATATTGGAGGAAATAGTAGGGTAATTCTATGTCAATGAGGGACAGCTTGTTAACCATGTACTCTTAGATTTTGCTGATTTTTCGTTTGTGATTAAAGTATGGTGATAGTAGCAACATATCCAAAGTTCATCTTTCTACCATTTGTCGTTCTGGAAATATCTTAATTCAAAGTTTTGACATTTTTGGGCCTAAATCTTTATTGGCAGCATTGGTTGGAAAGCGCAGCTTTATTATAAATCGTGACATTAGGACCACGACGAACATCATTTTGAGAGTCATTTCAGAGAAGACAAACCGTAGTTAAATCGACATTTCCAGTTGGTTAAGACATAAACGTAGTTAAATTGACATTTCCAGTTGGTTAAGACATTTCCAGTTGGTTAAGACAAATCCATTAGCAAAAATTAATTAATTAAGACATGTTCATTATTAGCAGCCATTTTGAATTTACACTTTTCATAAAATTAGGTATCTTTTGATCAACTCCTCAGCATTGTGTCATCCAAGTGTGGTTTCTACCGGGTGTCTCAAAAAAAGTACCCCCTTTTGACTGGAAATAGGAACGAAGCGATAAGATATCATTACTCTCCGAGTAGTTAGCTAAATTTATCAATCTTCAACTTAGATTCACATACCTTGCTTTTAAGAATCGTCCACCAAATACCAGAGATACAAGCTTGCAAAGACAAAATTTACAGTGCACCCAAAACCAGAGGTTTTGTAAAAGGGCCTAGCCATGATTTGTATTATGGATCTTTTCCAAAGCACCTGTAAACTTTAACTTTCAGTTTTTCGCTTTTGAAAAGAATAAAAAAGATTCGTGGAAATCGCCCTAATTAAACAAATATAACAAAAATGTGGTAGGAATGATGAAGTAGTGCAACATCTCCCAAATGAGCATGCATGTGTTCCTAATCTTCTTCTTTGACACTTTGAGTGGAATGCAATGCACGGATTGATTCCTCAAAGCAATAACTATTTGTAGAACAATTCAAGCATTTCAAGGTAAAATTCTTTTCAATGGAGAAAGCTAAAGGTCAAAGTCGAAGTTCCTGTGCAACATGCCTGTTACAGCAAATCATGGCTAGGCCCTTTTACAAAACCTCTGGTTTCGGGTGCACTGCAAATTTTGACTTTGCAAGCTTGTATCTCCAGTGTCTGGTGGCCAATTTTTAAATGCAAGGTATGTGGATCTAAGTTGAAGATTGATAAATTTAGCTGTCCGCTCGGAGAGTGACGATATCTTATCGTTTCGTTCCTATTTCCAGTCAAAAGGAGGTACTTTTTTTTTGAGACACCCGGTATACAAATGTGAGGTGGCAAACACAAAAATAACCTCAAAATGGTGGTAAAGCAAATGGATAGTGCCATAAATGCACTAATAACTTTTGATTACACCATTTGCTTTGGTTCATATTTTACTAATTTTTTTCATGTTGCTTGACTTTGACCAAACAGATCTTTTCCGAGCTCAAAGTAGACACATACACCTACTTTCATGGAAAAAATCTTCATGGACAAACCTGTCATTAAGGATTTATCCATGTTTAAACATTTCTGCATATATTTGTATTGCGCGCAACAACAACAAAACTACAAAATAACAACATGCTACAATACAAACATAGAATACAAACATAGGACTATCAGCAGACTGAATCTACTCGTTCTGGCGTGTTCACAAGGGCGTATCCGTACCAGTTTTGGACTGGATCCAAGTGGATTCACTCTCATGTGCATGGTGTCTGAATCTTAGTGCTTTAATCCTTTCATATGGCGCGCCATCCCGGCAAAAATTGTGTGGTGTGTATGCAAAATCATGTGTGGTGTGTATGCAGTTTTGTGCGGCGTGTATGCAGTTTTGTGTTGTGTGTATGCAGTTTTGTGGTGTGTGTATGCAGTTTTGTGTTGTGTGTATGCAGTTTTTGTGGTGTGTGTATGCAGTTTTTGTGGTGTGTGTATGCAGTTTTTGTGGTGTGTGTTTGCACATTTGTGTCGTGTGTGTATGCAGTTTTTAATCGTTCTCACCCTCACTTTTGTGAAGACTTCTCATTTGTGTGGAATATGGGTGTGTGCCGGAAAGCATACTGGGCCTATGCCCCGGGATGGGCGTACTTGACTTGTGGATGGACGGGGGTCTACCACCCTATTTTCAGAAAGGCACACACTTCTAATTTCCAGAATTTGCTTTCGTATTCATTTTTATGATGAATTTTGACGGAAAACTACCCAATTTTAACAATCCTAGGGGAAATTTCAGCCAAACTTACTCATATGTGAAGAAAATCTGCGGACAGAGGATCCGTTCTTACAAAATTTTGCTGCAAAAACCCACCCATATGGGCGACACTATCCGTACCCTCAACATAATATATACCTCACGGGGCCTTTGATCTTCTCGCTGTATATGTTAAACACTTCTTACGTCTCTGAAATACCTTTGATAATATAAGAAACTTATGTCAGCCCAGACCTTAGTTTCCTATAAAGATAAGTATCAGTATATGACTGCAAAAGCTAATGCAAAAAGCTAAGTGTCATTATCAGGAAATAAGGTTGATTTAAACAGGTAGGTCTGAAATACAAATTCAAAGATGGCCTTTGAAAAGATTGTTGAAATGCTACAGTATGATTGCCTTTTAAATATGTAGAGGTTTTTGATGACTTTGTTTTCTAGTCAGTTCCACCAAAAAATCGCTACCATATGGATTATGCATTTTCACACAAGAAAGGTACAGTTATACAATTTACAATCAACTTCAGTTGCCACAAGGATCTTCCATCATTAAAAGAAACACAGTCTGACAATCTGAAGAATAAGATCTGAAAAATTTCCTTTTGAACCCACACTTGAAAATAAGCTTTTGTCAGGTAACTTTATCAACCCTGAATACCAACTGGTACTCCCTAGCAGTTTTCATGATTTTATCCTTTTTACAGTCATCAATAAATTAGTTTTAGAAGACTGCAATTTTTTTGCCATTTAACTTCCTGTTTCGCACTATGCATGCGCAAATTATTTTAATTCTCTTGCCATGACGTCATCAAGACACTGAGTGCACGCACCAGCCAAAAATGTGCATACACACCCAACAAAAACTGCATACACACACGACACAAATGTGCATACACACACCACAAAAACTGCATACACACACCACAAAAACTGCATACACGCCGCACAAAAACTGCATACACACACCACAAAACTGCATACACACATCACAAAACTGCATACACACCGCACAAAACTGCATACACACATCACAAAACTGCATACACACCGCACAAAACTGCATACACGCCGCACAAAAGTGCATACACACCACACATGATTTTGCATACACACCACACATAATTTTTGCCGGGATGGCGCGCCATACTTTCAGGCCCGTTGCAGTGACCATCTAATAGTTTTATGGTCATTTAGATCTCCCAAAGTGTATCGTAAACATAATAGTTCATTTGAAAGTCATTTGTCTTTAAAGGATGAAATATTATGCTGGCAAAAGCTTTCCATGGCAACTTGCTTTCACTTGACTTTTCGTCTTTCAGCAATACGCCTGTTGCGCAATTGGAAGCAGAGATCGATCTCTTTCAATATGGGTGAGTATTAGACTGATTTCATAGTGTCAACATATGTTGCTTTTGTTGTAAAGAGCGATAACTGGGACTTTTTAGTGAGTGTAGATGAGCATTGTAAATGTTGAACTGATGCCCTATTCTCTTGCTTATCTTTGGACTTTGGCAGTCTTGGTTCCCGGGACAACATAGACTTATGCCTTTTCATCCCTTGTTTCCCTGCGTTCTTTGATTTGCTGATATCACTTGGTCAATAGGGACTCATAATATTACGCTTACATAATGGGCCCACTTTTTCAAAATGACCTAAAAAGGTGGGAGTTCTCGTACATTCAACAAAATCGCTTCAAAATCTGGTTTAAAGAGCTCGAACATTGACAAGCGAAGTTTTAGTACAAAGAATGATGTTGTGTTGACCTACAAAGCGCAAAATGCATACCTTTCAGGCAGTAATCTTCCTCTGTAGAAGCAAAATAGATCCATCGAAGCTGCGAGAACTCCAGGCTTCTTCAATAATTTTAGAGACCAGAATCTTGCAAGTCGGTCGAAAACTCACTGAGTTGCGAGCTTTTAAACATCAAGAATATGCGACAGCTGAAATCAGAGACCGCCAGATTTGCTGTAATCTAAAAAGCTCGAAGATCGAAGCAAAAAGGTTATCCAATGTTATACCCCTCGTTGTTATCAGAGCAAAGCAAATAGTGCTTCTAAAGTAATTCTATCCTTATGATCATTGTCAAAATTTGCTTATCATTGCATGTATCCAAAAACAGTAGTTCAAAACATAATCGACAAGATGCTGAATCTTTCTTCTCAAAGCGTCCATACGCTTAAAAGTCACGTTATCGAAAACCTTTTGAAGTCCCATTTGGTTTGATTGGAAACAATTGAGAAATAACAGAAACGATGACCCATGGGACTTTTACCAAAAATGCCATTTATAGGCCGCTGGCTTCAACTTTCGCACAAATTTAGACTTCAGAGGATTGTCACTCCATGAATGAATTTTTGGCGGATTTGCAAGATTCTTGTGTCAAATTTTTAAATCCCAGGAAGAGGGTTACTTGACTAATTGCCCAAACAGCATATCGTTATTTTTTAGTATTTAATCAAACGTCGAACAATTTTTTGAGACACCCTGTAGTTTTTAAGTGTTGCTGCCATATTGTATCATGTTTCATTTTTTGCCTTTCATTTGATTTGCAGCTCACATCTTTAAAGCGTCCATTGGTTGTAACTCATGATCTTTTCAATAGTACGATTATGGATTTATCCTGGTAAGTCGGTTATCAAGAGGATTATGGTAAGAGATAATCACAGTTTCCTTATAAACTAGAATTATCATTAATAAACTTGGTTTTTCTGCTGACAAATTTAGTTTATCTTAAAGGGGCCGGGTCACCTATTGTAAACAAACTTCTTTCGAAATGACGATTTTGTTGTATTGTTGATAGGCCATTTCACAGAGATTTTCCACTTTTTTTCTGAACATGAAAGTGTTACTTTGAAGAAGGACTCATGAGCTTCATAGAGAAACAAACGAAGCATTCATATGTTATACGATTGCAGAGATATTGGTGGATTTTGGAAGTTATTTTTCTTGTGGATTCTCCCCATCCACCAAAATTTGTGCAGAACACAATGGCCACGTGTGGGCAACAAAATAGATTATAGAGGCAACAGATTTGTTTACAGTTACGTGGACCTGCCCCTTTAACAAACGAATTGCCTTTGTTTGCTGTTTTTCTTGGTTGATCACTTTTCAATGATGATAAACTCAGTTTATGTCGCAGTTTATCAAACTGCAACAGACCTTCTAGCTACTCAGCAAATGAGCATGGATCGAGCGTTATTTTTATACATTTTTATACGCGAGGTTCGATGGAGTGGTGTTTGAGCTTCTATCACTATTGTGCACATTCGAAAATTCTACAAAATGTAGCAAAGTATCATTCGATTGAGATTCTTTTTCAGAATAGCTAAAAGGTCTATTCTGATTATCACATGGTAATTAGAGTTGTCCTCAAAGGCAGTTTGTGGCGCATTTGATTGGGTGATAATGACAACACAAAGAATGAGAAATTTGAATAGTGATCCCACTGACAGTCTTTGATCGTAGAAAGTGAGAAAGATCAGTCCTCTTTTGTTTCAAATACACAGATTCACAAAGAAATCTTTTGTGTTGAGCACAATTGCAGGTCCACATCAGCTCCTGAGAGCTGCCGAACTTTTGACCTGCAGAACAAATAGAAATGTAGGTATGTATGTATGGAACTTTGTCGTGGCCAATCAGATACGTGGCAAACTGACTTCAAGCTGATAGGTAAACTTAGTTTATCCAGATAACCTTTATTACCACAACAAAAACACATGAAAAGATTGGAATTCAAAGTAACAAGTGACATGACAATTGAGTTAGTTCGACATCTGAGCTTATCTGTGCTGATCTTGTTTCATCATGGATGAGGCAAAACAAACTTAGCCTAAATGCTGAAAAAAGCGAATTTATGCTGATAGGGCATCCAAAACAACTGAACAAAGCCAAAGATTTCCTTGACCTCGAAGTAGAAGATCAAAAATTATGCAGAGCTCAAAAAACAAAATATCTGGGTGTCATAATAGACGAAAGCATGAATTGGGAAGAGCAACTCAAAACCGTAAAGCGAAAGATAAAAAACGGTTTAGGGGCGATGTTTAAACTCAAAAACATCCTCTCCCAGAAACTATTGGCAACTGTTTATCGAGCATTAATTGAAAGCCATCTGAGATATTGCAGTGTCATTTGGGGATGTCTGTCAAACACAAAACTGGAATCCCTACAGAGGCTGCAAAACAGGGCACGCAGACTAATTGAATGTGCAAGGCACAAAGATGGCTGGGTATGTGATTGGCTCGATGTACGCAATCTAGTAAAATATGACAGGCTAATTACTACATACAAAATAAACAATGGACTCTGCCCAGAGAACCTCAAAAATAAATTCACTCCTAGGTCGAATATTTCGAGATATAACACAAGAAAAATTGATGATTTCGAAATTCCTCGCCTTCGTCTTGAGTACTGCAAAAAGTCTTTTGGATACCAGGGAGCAAGTGCCTGGAACGAGATCCCAAAGCAAATACGAGACTCCGCCTCATTGAGCTCCTTCAAAGTAAGATCGAGAGAGTTCTTGAGGTAGAGCGACACAAACACAACCCCTTGAAAGAGCAGCTTTATTTTTTCTTGATACTATTAATATTTATATTTACTTTGTTATGCTGATAGGGTATTGTGTCTAAATAAGAATAAATGAAATGAATGAATCTGTCAGCTTGAGCATAACTCTGATTATCACGTGATAATCAGAACTGCAGTTTGATAAACTATGTTTGTCTGTGATAATCTTGGTTTATGCGACTTAAACTGAGTTCATCGTCACTGAAAATTGACCAGCCAAGGTGATTAGTTGATAATCGAAATTCATTCCTATTAAGCCAAGTTTGTCAGCAGTTAAACCAGGTTAAAGCTCATTTTACACCAGGCGGAATTCTTTGGCGGAAGCGAAGTACTGTCCAAACGCATGCGCAGAAAGATTTCAAAGATGAATTTTAGCGGAATATTTCAGTGGCGGAAAAGTAGAAACCATTTCAACTTTTCCGTGGCGAAAAATTCCGCTTCATCTTTTCCACCAGTCAAATCAAAGAATGATGATTGCGTGTCAGTTCAATATACACTATGCGTAGCGACTTCGTAGCGACATCGTCGCGAAACCTTGATTCCGTGCGGAAGATTCCTCCTGGTTTAAAATAAGCTTTATGCGTGGTTATCCTAGGTTATCAGGAAATTGTGATCATCGCTTGCCATAGAGGATTATTCTGCTTTCGTTTGGATTGGACACACAAGAAAGACGATAGCTGCCCATATGCAGCATAGGTTCCAGATTTTTAAATCGTCGCAGAAAGTTTGTCGTAACATTCTGTGACCTATTTGTTTTAATTTAGTGGCTTGAAAGGAACCTTACCTACTTTTCTATAATTTTTCGTTGGACTCTTCTGAAGTTTTGAATGTTTTTCGAAGTTACAGCGTATAGCATATTTCAACTCATTTCAGGATGTGATGTCATCAAATTTCTAGATCATAAACCAGAATATTGACAAACTTTTGCTTGATACCATAATGTAAACACCAATAAACGATGATTGTCTTCAAAATCATTTCTTCTTCCATCAAAAAGTTTAGAAATTGTGATAGTTTTAAGCTTTTTTCAAAGTTTTTCTGAAATTATTAAAGAAGAAGAAAAACGCTCGAATTCTGAAGGTTATTGAAGATTTCAGAAAAGCATTACAGCCGAATACTAGTGAAATAGCTTAAGTATTTTGAAATCACTTTGTTCAAAGAAATAGTTCATAGAGTGCCTAGTCGATCACCGAAGTTAAGCACAGCTGAGACAGATCACTACCGAGATAGGTGACCTCCTGGAGAGACCTGGAATTGTAGGTACACTACGTTACCAAGGTGTAAAATTACTACATCAGTAATGAAGGCATTCAAAACTCTTAAGCACTAACTGTATGGCTGTATGAGTTAATGATGCACTGTTCGCGAAGTATAGAAAAGAAATCAGAAAAAGGAAAACGCCAGAAGTGAAAACGGGTAATGCAATGACATTTTAAAGCACTCCTGTATATACAGTTGAACCCGAAAATATTCATACCATTGCCACATTTGGAGTATTTCAGATTGTCATATTTGCGGACCAATTCGTAAGATATTTTATTCCTTCCAGATTCCCTTTTTGTGCATATTCTGAGCCTTTTTATAATATCTTATGAACTTTCAACCACAGTAAAACTGAGCCTTAAATAGAACAATGCAAAATACCCAGAATTCGGTATGTGTAAGAATAATTTCTGGCTTAACTGTACATACTGATAGCAAGGTGTGGTATAAAACTGATTACTTTAGTCTACTTGTCCATTTGAAGAAGACCATATTTAACAAGAAGTCCTATTCTTTGCCACATTTTAACCTGTGAACTATTGATCAGTCCATAGTACTCAATCTCGACCCCAGAGTGAGTTCGTTGCTCTACCTCTACTCTGGGATACAATAGGCCGTTCGGCAATCTGATTGGCTGCTCGCCATTTTGGGCTGTAACTCCGATTTGTGCGGGGTAAACGACCTCGGCATGTCAAAATTCGACGTAAAGCTACATTCTTTACCTACACCGACCATGATTTGCAACTTATTTCCAAAATTCGCAGAATAACGAGCCATTTTATTTTTGAAGCTGCGGTGAAAGTTTCTCGAATTTGCATCTTAGGCCCATTTTCGCTCCAAACAAACCGGGCTTATTTTCACATTAAACACACTTGCCGACCCCAGATTATTCTTTAAATACCTGCGTAAAGGTTCAAATAAGGTCCTCAAAGTATTTGTTTTCAATTTCTCCATTAATCTTCTGCAGAATTAGCACAAGAGCAACGGCCATTTTCCATCGCTTGGCGTTGCCTAGCCAACGGTGAAATCCATAATGGCTTCCAAATGCACCCAGATTCTGGGCGCATTTCATCGAAGTGTACCAGGGTGCATAGTACTGGCAATGTGTATGCCACGTTTGTGTGACTGCTGTGAAGGAGCTGTGTCTCGATTTTTACACAGTTGCATATGTCAGGCTTCAACCACAGGAAGCCCAGGCAGTTAGGTAACTGAACAATGATAAGTTTACAATCTTAAAATCGTTAATTGTATAATACCTTTGTGTGTTATTTGTTGCACCTCTCCACAGCTGTGTTGTGTTTCATTGATTTCTGCATTGCACTGCATAATTGTTCGAATGCGAGAGTTCGATACGATGTACTTGCTGGTATTAGATAGAAGTTTCTATCTAATACCAGCAAGTACATCGTATCGAACTCTCGCATTCGAACAATTATGCAGTGCAATGCAGAAATCAATGAAACACAACACAGCTGTGGAGAGGTGCAACAAATAACACACAAAGGTATTATACAATTAACGATTTTAAGATTGTAAACTTATCATTGTTCAGTTACCTAACTGCCTGGGCTTCCTGTGCTTCAACTTGAAGTTTGAGACCTGGTTTGAGTCAATCTGACAAGTGGTTGCTGATCTGAAGGGTCAATGCTGATTCATGGTAAAGGAATTGCCAAAATGTGGTTGCACTAAAAGCAGCTCTGCCGTTGTTCTCCAGCAATGGCGCAATTTAGTAAATCTTCATAGAAAGAATTCTAACGTTGTATTTTTAAAGGACTAATGATCTTAGGCTCCGTCGTCGCCACAAAAACGTAGGTTTTCGAAAACGCTGTCAAAAGTGGATATCCACAAAAACGGAGGTTTTTAAAAACGCATTTGATCAATGTGAACGCACAAAAACGGAGGTTTTTGAAAACGCTCCAATATGCAACAATGGGTTTCACAAAAACGGAGTAATGTGAACGCACAAAAACGGATGTTTTTCGCTGCGTTTTTGTTATCGGGCAGATCAGTGTGAACGCACAAAAACGGAGGTTTTTCTCATCGTTTTTGTACAAAAACGGAGTAGTGTGAACGGGTAGCTCCGATGCAACAAAAACGGATACTAACAAAAACGGAGTAGTGTGAACGGGGCCTTATTTATCTACAAGACAACACTATAAACTTTACTACAATGTAGAGTAGACCTGAATACAATGCTAGAACCCTTTCTTTCAAACATTACTTGATGTGGATGTGGACATAGCTGGAGAACAACAGAAGTGCGGCTTTGAAGGAACCATTCAGTTTTGCTTTCCTTCTGCCATAAATCGGATCAGCTTGTCCAATTTGCTAAATCAAAGTCTCAGAATCTAAGTTGAAGCTTACCTATGCAACTGTTTTATGACCTATGCGATTAGAGCTACGGCTCCTCCACAGCAGCCACACAAACTCAAAACTCTTTTTGTATGATTTTCGTGTAGGAACCGTTGCGGCTATCGCCTGATGGCATGCTCTTTAGATGGAACGCTGGCATATCTCGAATTTACAGCAGCAGAGCTTGGAAAAGCGATGACTGACCAAGAAAAGGTAAGTCCAATTTGACATTCTCCCAATAATTTTGCATCAGGAAACCGATGTCCTTTTGTAATTGATGAAGGTGTCCTATTTTGAGACTCAGCTCGCTTGGTGCATATTTTATGAATAAATTAGAGAATAGAAAAGGGGACTTTGGGTCGTCATTTGTCATTAAAAGAAGTGTATTGTCCCTCCCTTGTTTCTACGAAGATTTGTCTAAGAGATCGTTTATCCTCGTAAGGAAAGCAAAATATCGATATCAAAAGACTTTAATTTGAGAACAAAATTAATTTCTTGTTCGATCTGATTCGAACATAATTTGCAGAGTCTCTTACCAGGATCCGATGGTGGTTTTGTGTGCCTTCTTGTTTCTATTGAAAGGCAGTGCTCATCGCAAAATCTCTGTTTGCTCCTCTTTATTAAGCCCCTGTTAAGCCTCCTGTCTTATAAGCCCCTATTTTGTAAACCAAGATTTTAAGTGAGCCCCTTTCTCCTTTCTAAGCTCCCTATATAAAATGCCAGAGGTTGCATAGATTTTGCATTTAATCAGCTAAACGAATTTACATGTTAATTTTGATATGGTTCGGGTTGAAACTTGTGTCGAATTTGCGTATTTAACTCGTAAAATTGAATGTAGGTTCCTTAAAATATAGACTTAAAGAACTTAAAAGCTATCATTTGTGTCTTTGTCATTAGCATTTGCAAACCCCTCCCCTCTTTAATAGGCTCCCTCTCTTTTAAGTGCCTCTGGAGTCTCCAAAATTAGATACGCTCCTGAGGGATGAATAGAACTTTTACGTTATCTTCGTAAGGTTTCTCTCCACCATCTTTGGCATCATCATCTATCGCTAAACTAATTGGTTATAAGCTTAGTATTAAGATCTTATTCGTGTCCTGTTTTATTCAGCTTGCGTATCACAAGAAAACATACGGAACAAGCATCATATCATCAAAAAATAACTTTGCTGCTTCAATCATTGAAAACCCTGAGGTACTCAAGGTGCATCAACAGCAACAACAACAGGAGAGAGTCAGGAAAGCAATGCTTGCCCAACAATCGTTATTGAACTCACCATCTGCAGGGAAGAAGGGAATTGCACCTCAAATGTCAGGTGAGGAGGATAGAAATTGCTTTAAACAATGTGGAGCACTGGCGTGGCCAGGGGAGTAAATAACCCCCTTCTTTAAAAAATCTGGCCAAAGTTTTAATTTAAAATTCGATAAAAGTATTTGTGTATACCCATATACCCCCAAGTTTGAAAATTTTTGACTTTCATACTACTTTTAACCCCCTCACTATTTTTTGTGTGGCCCCGCCACTGATATGGAGCAGAGCAGGCATTGAATAGACCTGAAAAAGACACACATGTTTCTGATATTTCTTTGCAGAGTCCAGAAAAGGCAAAGCATTCCTCTAGATGCCAGTTTTGTCAGTTAACCGTTCGTGGATGTGATTGTAGCTTAAAATCAATAAAAGTTGGGCCAAGTTAATAACATCCTCTGTTGTATTTGATAACTTTGACACGTGCGGTTTTATTTGTAGCAAAGGAAACGATGGGTGTGTTTGGTGTTTCTTTAGCCTGTTTATAGTGGCTACTCGAAATAGTTATGTCGATTCCCTTTCAAGCGATCTTGCTGCATCTCAAAAGGTAGCAAAATATTTTGACAAGATAATTATTTAAGTATGTGTCAATAACTTTTTATTTCGGGGGACTGGTTTCCATCTAGTTCAAGATTTCTTGTTGGGTCATCTGCTACGTCGGAAAGGCTAACTTTCTTTTTTAAAGAGCCATTGCACACCAACAAATTGTTTGCAAACAAACCCTTTTGTTTCAAGGTTGGCACGCGACTTCTAGTCATCATCTGACACTGTTATGAAACTGGTTACAACAAATCATCAGATAGATCACAGAAGAGATACGAGAAAATCATATGAATTTGTTGTTCTTTGTAGTATCTTTGTAGTCGGATAGTATCTGACGATATGATGTGACCAGTCAGATGAAGATTGGAGAAGAACGATTCTATGCAGGATGATAATGATTAAATTTGTTTTCTGATAGATGGACAAAGTTTGATGAGATCTGGAGGATTCACAAGTGGGTCAAGTAATGATAAAGATGCGATGGTACGCTTGTTTCTCCTTCTTTCCAAGACCAGTATTAAATGGTCAATGTTTGTCTCTGATGTTATAGCTACAAGATCTTTACAAGCAAATAAGCCAGTCTTGAAAAATTCCACCAAAGGCAGCTGCCTTACAGCAGTGGTATGAGGACTCCTTCGCCTTTCAAGAGTTGTCGGGTGAGATGGTCATCATGGTTCATTGCTTTAGAAAGGCCGGTAGTTTTTTCCTACATCATATCAGTTGTATTCTTCCCTGTATTTGTTCCCTTTAAGGCAACTCTGCTTTCCGCTCTAGTGTGCAGTGAGATACCGTTTCGCAAAACCACTCTCCTCAGAAAACAGCTAATTTCTCCAATACCTTTTGGCCTATTGAAAAGCTGTAAAAAGGATGTTGTGTTACCTAGTCCGGGCAGTCAAAAGATCGCAATGTTTCCGTCAACGCTAATCGCAAAGCTCGCAATGTTACCACCACCGCTGGCTTCGCAAATCCTGGATCAAATGTTTTCATTGACTTCAGTTGTAATGGATTTATCTCCAACACTGCTCGAAAAATATTTGATTTTTTTCGCTCTATAGCTAGCTAGTTAGATGATCTACAATGTGCCAAGTCTCATTGAAGAAGCTAGACTAGATTTCCTGCAACTGAATTCTACCGGGTGAGCCAGAAAAAAGTTCCCACTTTTGAAAATTCACAACCCCAACGCTACTTCACGGATTTGAATCATTCAAAGTCTATTTAAAAGTCGAAAGACAAAAGTATTTTTGTGATGTTTCTCGGTGTCCTAGCAGCACTAGAAGTATTGGTAAATTCAACTTTATAAAAATTTTTCGTGGTTGCAAAATGAGGGAAAAAAGGCCTAAAACATTGACCAAATTGTAAGGATTCTATTCAAATCGAACAATAGGCCATGGGCGTTTCACCTCCCTCAAGAGTTATAAGACATTGATTTTCAAACAAATAAGAAAGATTTTCAATCCCAAGGCAATTAATGCCTAGAGGATATCTCTCACCCATGAGAAATTGCATTTCCTTCATCATTCTGTGCGAGAAGTGATTTATGCATTGATCGATTTTTTAGGCCATTTTTCAGTCATTTTGCAACCATGAAAGTTTTGTAAAGTTGAATTAACCTATATTTGTAGTGCTGAAGTCTTGGTGTTATGAATTTTCAAAAGTAGGAACTTTTTTCTGGCTCACCCGGTATATTTCTGTTTACTTTTCGACATGGAAGGGGAACGCTATGGTCCATAAATTAGCAGATAGAGAAGAAGTTGATTGATTTGAAAAGTTTAGTTTTAGATTTATGTTCATCGTGGACTTTTAAGGAAGCTGATATTTTGTGAATGCTCATGAAAATCTCGGAAGACACCCATGGCACGAGGAGCGTCTTCGAAAATATCCCCGTCCACACGAAGACGCTGCTGCATTCAAACTCCGCTGTTCGAACTTTGACAAAAGAAAACATACAATCAAAATGTCCTTGCGTTATCCCCAAAGATCCGTGCGCATGCTCTGATACGTCGTAAATCGATGCTGTGACGTCAGCGTTTTCGAAAAGCTCTGTTTTCACCCGTCCACACGACAACATGAAAACGGCGTTTTCAAAAAGATCCACTCTGGAGAGCGTTTTCGAAAAGCTTCGTTTTTGGTGACCGAAAATGCCGTCTCCGTGTGGACGCTAACCCAAAACGGATAAATAATGATGCGTTTTCAAAAATATCCGGATACGTGTGGACAAGGCCTATGACTGTCATGCTTCAGGTCGCTTGGTTGAATGCCTTTCTCTTCTCAGAATGACTTTTGTTCAGTTCTCTTTGAATTTGTCTCTCAAGTCTCTCGATGCTCTTCCATTTCAGCATTTGCATTCCTTTTAAGCTTGATTCACAATAGGTTGTTTGAGTTGTTAGGGTCGTGCAAAAAGACCCAAAAGACAAAGACCCAGAGTTTCAGTCCGTTGTCTTTTGATCTGTCTGCACGTCCTTAACGATTAAGAAGACCTACTGTGAAACAGGCTTTAGCTCTTTGCAGCGAATGCCTCTCGCTCTATTGTTTCAAGATATGCATTCTTTGGGGAACTGACACTTTTTTCTGCGTAGCAGCGTGCCAATGTTAGAAGACTAAAAATGTTTCAAATGCCCAAAAGAACGAGCAATGTCAAGTCCTGGTCAAGTCCTCCCAAAAGTGCGTCCCAAAAGGGTAATTTCCGCTCAGCAGAATTTTCCGAGCGGACTGAGTTTTAGACAATAAAATCTTATAGTCACGCGTAACATTCTATTCAAATTCACGGCAACATTTTCACATATTAACAAAGAATTTTCTGTCCAATCAGAAAATTCTACTGAGTGGAAATCAGCCTTCAGGCTGCGTTCACATTGCACAATCTTTTGTAAGCGTGTAAATGCTCGTGCAGAAATCCGCCATACTAATCCCTTAGAGTGTTCAGACTGCAAAATATTTGCATGCGGAAAGAAGCTTGTTGGTTAGCAAGCAGATTACTTACACACGCGTGCGAGCGAAATCTATTGTGAGCTTTTCATTTCAGAAGTAGAAAGCGACCTCCTATATGGGATCCAAGGGACATATCAATCTGAACGGGAAAACGCAAACAAAAGTGCGTTTACGCAAGCAAAAGCATGCCTGCAGTGAAGGCAGAAATCTTTACGAAATTTGATCCAGGTTTGCTGGTAGTTTAGCAAGAAAAGCCCTCGTGATGTTGGAAAATCGTTTCTTATTTCGAAGTTTTAAAGTCGCGGATACTTCTTTAGATCTTGGCTACTCATCAAGGTATTTTCTGAGTCTAATTGGATTCGTTAATGCGATGCTGTAGCCTTTCAGACGGTATGTTTAATCGATTCATCCTGTGTACAGTAAACCCTGCACACAAGAACCTCCATTTATTTAGAACCTACAGTCTGAAATTATATGTTTGTACCCAGTGGATAAGAAGCTTTTCAGCCTTATACCTTGACTAGGTTCTTAATAAAGGGTTTCATTTAATAGACGCAGCCTGTTTGCCAATCAACCTCTTTCATGGATCCCTAGAACACTGCTTACAGAACTGTAAGGCAAGGCCTGCAGGGGTGAACTGGGTAAGCTTTGAGTGAAGTTGGTAGGGCCAAGAACGTAAATACATTTGGCTAAGCCTATGTTAAGAATCTACATCCTGATTACTGGATGTATCTCATTGGAAAGAACCGAAACAGGCTGAATTCAGAAACTTAGGCTCTTATGTTCTGGTTTTGTCATAAATTGATGTCATATATTTTGTGTGCCTCAAATTCAAATTCAGGAGCGTCTGCTCCAAGATCTGCTCCGTGGTCTGCTCAACATTTTGCTTCAACGATGCAATACAGAGACAAATCGCAGGCTATCCATTGTGGACACACCCAGTGGCCAGACTCTGCTTCTTGCAGAGGAGCAAAGTTATGGAATAGCTTCTCAGCATAATCAAGGCGGGCATCCCTTATAAGTTGTTTAAAAAGACAATTAGTACATCTTTTCTTTTGAGAATATTAGAACATCGTAAATAGGATTTTAGATTTCAAATATGCTTTAATTGCAGCTATAGTCATTATTTTGTAAATCAATTTCAGTTTCATTTATGGGAGAGCCCTTCAAAACTTTTCACCTGTGGTAAAGGGCTATCCTTCCGATACTTGAAATGTGAAAATAATGTAGGCCTACGACGATTTTGCTCTTTCTGGATAATGTTCATGCGAAGGTTGCTCGTCAGAGGTAGCTTTTTGAAGTGCACGTATTTTTTATATGGAACCAAGAATTTTAGCATGCACTGAAAATTTCTTTGCATTATCAGATTTTGAGTTTTCAGAGATTCTTCTGAGTTTCTCAAAGGTTCCATAACAATCTTCATGTTCACTTACGATGCCCTCGTGAACTTTTCAAAACTAGGGTGCTATTTGAAGCCTCTCCGTTGTTTACGTATCACTCAAGTACATTCCAAGTAATATGATACAGGAAACAAGTGAAATGAAACAATATATGCTGAGGATTTCCTTTGTTAAAAGTGAATAGTTGCTTAAGTGATATTTTCCTAGTGCTGGAGTTTCTTAATTTTTAGCGACCTGCGAGTTTAGTTTGTTATAAGCAGTTCCTTATAAAAAGATACGTATGGCAGCAACGGGCAATGGGTTGTAAATGTTTAACTTTTTCTTTTATTAGAAGCTTAGATCAGCCCATTGTATTTTATTTCAAGTGAACAGTTCAGCTTTTTATTTTAAAAGTTTCTTAATTTCTTTCTTATATTTCGGGTGTATGAATCATGACTTTGGTTATACAGCCTACCACTTATTCGTTTCTTGGCATACAGCGCCATTTTAGCGAGAAAAAGAGTTGTATGGAGCTCAGAACATAAAACCATAATGAATACTGCACAGAAATAGAAGCTCTATGACAATCTCGCTATGCTGTTCTTGAAATTCACATAACATAACATAGCATAACATGACATAACATAACATAACATAGCATAGCATAGCATAGCATAGCATAGCATAGCATAGCATAGCATAGCATAGCATAGCAAAGCATAGCATAGCATAGCATAGCATAGCATAGCATAGCATAGCATAACATAGCATAACATAACATAACATAGCATCACACATAAAAGTTTCTTGGCGTTTCTCAGGCACAGTACTAAAGTTTCTCAAAGTTTTGGCCATCCTTCTACTAGATTCTAATAATCCACTTCCTTATGAAACGTGTAATGCCAGGAAAATGAATGCCAGTACCCTGTAACTGTGACGTGCGTTGCCATGGTTTCAAATTAATAACTTCACAAAGGAAAACTGTTTTAGGCTTCATGCAATGACTAACAAGACCAAATGGAGAATAAAGTAACCCGCAGGAAAGCGAAGACGTGATTTTTTCAAAAACTTTTATTGTAAGATTTAACATTTGAATTGTACGTCGAAAAAAAGCTGCTTTTCTTTTCCTTAATGATAAAAAGATGACGACAAAACTTTTGCAAAGTCTTTGCAAAAGTTTTGTCCTCATCTTGTACGATAGGATCCGGATCAGAAAAGTATTTTCGTACGTTTGTCACATGATTACGTTTTCTTGGTGCCTATACCTTTTTCCGAAATAGAAAGGGAAGCTGCGATAATGGGTGATTGTGCGGTGATTGGCGAAGTAACTCTTGATTGCTTACTAAAATCTTTCAAAATATGGAAGTTTTTCACTCTACCTTTTTAGTGCTGTACTCTGTTATTTTAGATGGTGCTAAAGCAACAAAAAGAAACCAGGACTAAAGATGGAAGGAGAAGAATAACACCACTGCTGATAGCACCTCCGTTGGATATTAGGTCTGTATACACAACTTCGATTAACAGCCTTGTTTTGGAAATATTTAGAAATCTTTCATATGAAATTTTAGAGGCCAAATTCGGATTTAGCACCCACACTTTAGTCTAACTATGAGCTTTCATGTTGCTAGCGGTCGTATTGATAATTTTATGGCACTTTAAAGTTTCAAAATCTATAAGGGATTTGACCGTGAAAATGACTCGGGTGTAAAGTTTCACCCACCACAAACCATTTTTCACGGTCAAATTCCTTATAAATCTTTAAACTTTATTTTGTCATAAAACCAACATAACAACTGCCAGCAGTTTGAAAACATGTAACCAGACTAAATTTTGGGTGCTAAATCCGAATCTTGGCTTGAAATTTTCATATGAACAATAGGAAGAAATTTTGACAAATTTCAAAAACAATGCTGGTTAATTGAAGTAATGTATTGTGCAGATATGTTTTTAATTTGAATATTTACATACTTGTCTAGGGTCCTGTTCCCACGGGGCAATCGCTCCGTTCCATCACATCTTCAAGCTTTGGAATGTAAAATCAGACTGTTCACACGGGAACGGGACGATTGCGTATGGGCTTTTGTTTTTATTCACACGGGAATGCAGTCGTTCCGTTCCACAATCGTTCGTCGGTTATTCCCATCCTTCCAGCAACAACAACGCCCACTCCTGAATTAAGGGCAAACGTCTGTTTCTTTCCTTTGGGCCAGTTCTGCATTTCATTGCCTGTTGACATTATTTTCATTCATTCATTCATTCATTCATTCATTCATTCATTCATTCATTCATTCATTATTACTATTATTATTCTTACACGAATACCTCTTCAGCCAGCTATAAACCTAGTACAATGTTTCTTTTATTTAAAATAATGGGAGTAATACCTAAATAAAAATTGGCTGACACGGGAACGGAACAGAGCGGAATGGTTCCGAATCGTTACATTTTGCGTATCAATTTTATATGTCGTTTCACGACAGAACTACTATTTGAATCATTCCCTTTCGAACACAATCCTTGCATGTTCCTTTTTTTGGAACGGGGCGATATGGAACGGGATGATTGCGTTCCCGTGTGAACGGGACCTAAGTTTATCTTGACTTTTCTACTGGGTTTCCCAAACAGTACTTCCGTTTAAAAAATATCGGAACTCGGTTACCAAACCTATCATAAAGTTTTCGTTTTGATCTATTTTGGCAATTATCCAAATATATTCAAAGATGATATTTGCGACCAAATTGGAAGTTTGATATGGCTAGAAAAATTTGATAATGATATAGTGATAGTGATAGGCGTGAGTTATCAGTTGTTTTTTTAAAGCGAAGAGCTGTTTGTAGCCAACGCGCAGACCCATTATTCCAAAAGAAGAAATGGTCTACGAAACAAAGAGCGAAAGCTTGCTACGAGATTTTTGGATTTCGAGAAACTTAATTTATGCAGCCTTTGTTTAGACTCGTCTCACAAATAGTTTGAAAGAGGATTAGAATAATTAATTAGGCAGCCGTAGCAAGCCTTTGCTCTTTGCTTTGTAGACCCTTTCTTCTTTTGGAATAATGGGTCTACGCTTAGGCCAGGCTGTTTCGGACTCCCGGCAGTTGGAGATTTGTGACTGATTTAAGAGGATTTTTGCAGCCAAGGTTTGCTTGCCTTAGAACAGGAAAATAGTTCAAATTCGCTGAGTATTAAACTAAAACTTTATTTTTTCAGCGACAGCGATATGCCTTCGACAGTGGAACCATTCACAAATTCACAAAGTTTTCAGAAACTGGTAAGTTAGCTATGAGATAACTGCAGGGTTTGGTTTTTATCATACCCCGTATCATGAGTCTAAGCACCCCCCCCCCTTGAAGCTTTTGAAGCTTGAAAAATTTAAGAATAGCACAGCACTTCATAGATAGCAAAGTTGGACTTGATATCTATTGTCTGGATCATTGTAGACCTTTCCCGAGTCTCTTTACGAAAATGAGACCAAGGTAGATGGATCCCAAAGCGACAAACTGAACAAATGAATACCAATTTCGTTACCATTGTAGTCAATGATTATGATTTTTATTTTGCTCCCCGGAGAGGGAAATATCGTTCCATCAGTCTTGTATAGTTATTTTGTAAGTGATATCCCGGGTGAGCCAGAAAAAGGTTCCCAATTTTGAAAATTCATAATAGCAAGAGTATTGCGCGGATTTGAATGATTCCAATTCTAGTTAAAAGCCAAAAGGTTGAAGTAGTTTTGTGATTTTTCTTATTGTCGTACGAGCGCTACAAGCCTTTGCCCCTTGTCGTACGTCGTACGTCGTACGTTACCCCTTTCTTCTTGTCGTACGTCGTACAGGTAAGTTCAACTTTACAAAATTTTCATGGTTGCAAAATGACTGAAAAATGGCCTAAAAGATCGATCAAAGCATAAATGACTCCTCGCACAGAATAATGAAGGAAATGCCACCTCTCGTGAGTGAGAGATATCCTCCGCAAATTAATTGCCATGGGATTGAAAATCTTCCGTATTTTTGTGAAAATCGATGTCTTATAACTCTTGGGAGAGGTAAAATGCCCATTGCCTATTGTTCGTTGTGAATAGAGTCCTTACGATTTGAACAATGTTTTGGATCCTTTTTCCGTCATTTTGCAACCTTGAAATGTTTATAAAGTTGAATTTACCCATACTTCTAGTGCTGGTAGGAGAGCGAAAAAAATCACAAAAATACTTTAATCTTTCGGCTTTTAACTAGAATGATTCAAATCCATGAAGTAGTCTTGGTGCTATGAATTTTCAAAAGTGGGAACTTTTTTCTGGCTCCCCCGGTATATTGTTACTCTTTAGGGAGCTGTCAGAAAGTATGGAACAGAGGGAGGCGGAAGGGATTTGACAGGGTCATCAAAACTATTGGGTGGAAAACGTTGGGCTAACAAACTACTTCAAATGATAAACATGGGCCATGAAGTTGTTTGTTTCAGGATTTGTTTCAATATTTTACAAATGTTTTAAACACTGTCAGCACCATTTTTGATTTTCTCTTGATCATTGATGTTGTTCTCAAACTCATCTTCTAATACAGTGTCCTAGGTCCTATACCTGCCTTATTGAAACGTTATACTGGATCCCACAAATACAGTATTGACAGCATGATGCATAGGAACAAAACTGAATTGTAAAGAGCAGAAATTTTTTCTTCAAGAAGCTTCTGATCCACAAAGTTCATGTTTAAGCAATGGGGTCATCAAGTCATCTATGCAGATGTTTAGGGGCTATGTAAACATTTTCTGTTTCTTGCCTTGGGCTACATAGTTTTACGATGAATTTTGAAATCCCTTCCGCCCGCCTCTGCTCCATTCTTTATGACAGCTCCCTTATAGGAATAAATATAAAAGGGACTGGTAAATCCTCCATAACAACTATGAATCATTTTTCCTAGGCCCAGGATAATGATGGAGTTATGACAAACCGGTTGCTGTTAAAAAGTCCACCACCTATGTAAGTCAGCCAAACTTTTTTCATAAATTGAGCCACATTGAAGAATCGAACTACAAGAAGTGTAGCAAGCAGCAGTGTTTATACCTCGGGTATAGGGAACCGATACTTACAGGGTGTCTCAAAAAAATTGTTCGCCGTTTGATTAAATACCAAAAAGTAATGATTTCCTGAATGTGCACTTGGTTAAGTAACCCTTTTCCTGAGATTTTAGATTAATTTTTGACACAAGAACCTTCAAATCTGCTAAAAATTCATGGAGTTATGTACAAGTCTTTGAAGTTCAAGTTTGTGCGAAAGCTGACACCCGAGGCTTCTAAATAGATGGCCCGAGGGGGGGGGGTACTATACATATTAGGCTGTTTTAGCAGCAAGACGCGGACGTCTTTGAAAAGGCAGCTACTTTTTCATGTTTTTCGAGCATTCTAATTTTCCAGCCTTTTACCTCCCAGAAAGGAGCTTACAGACAGACAAATTCCCTAAGAACAGTTTCCATTCTCATATCTCCATCATTTGTGAATGTGCTCATATTGCATTCTGCTTCCTTTCTCTACGTCCTATTTTGCAGTGCGGCCTTCAGAAGTATACTTTTCAGGTTGTCAGTTTCAGAATAGAACGTACAATAAGTCTCTCAAGACTCTCAAAAGTTTTCAAAGTTGATTTCACTTTGTACGTTACATCCTCGAACAAAAGAATTATGCTGGCGTCTTCTTGACTCGCGTCTTGTTGCTAAAACAGCCTGTTCAGTTGAAAGAACGCGGCGGTGACATTTTACACGAATGATTGTATTTTACCATATTGACTATGATTTTACATTCTTGCAAAGATTCGAGCCTTATTTTCAGCCCATCTACCGTTGAATTCGTTATAAAAAATGCGAGTTTGTACTTGCGAAATAATGTTATGCAACGTTTCGAGCTTTAAGCCTGGTTTTCATTAAATCGTAATTCATCAGCGATATCATCGATGACCATCGCCGACCAACTTTCAGAATCAGAAAAATTTGTTTTCCAGTGTTCATCGGCAATCATCGCCGATGCTTCAAGAGAGCAAAGAGAGCAATTTCATATGAAAACAAAATATCGGTGATCATCGGCGATGAGTTGCGATTTAATGAAAACCAGGCTTTACCCTTCATCAGATCAAGACTCTTTACTCTTCGTCAGACCTGATCATGGGTAGTTAGACACTGCAGTTATGTTTCAGTGTATAATGCTGATGCGGAGGAATGTTTACGTGTTTCTGCGGAGGAGGTTTCACTTCCTTTTTTCATCCATCTCTCACGTTAGCTCTGTCGTTGTAGCAAATACTTTTACCCTCTGCAAAAGAACAAAGTAGTAATGAAGCACAACTGCGGTGCTCAGCCACCCATGACGTGATGAAGAGTAAGGCTCGAAACGTTGTGTAACATCATTTTTCAAGTACAATGTCGTATTTTCTAACGAATTAATTGCTTACAATACTAACGACGTACTTCTCACAAAACCAACTTTGTTATTGATCTAACGTTTAGCCCGTTTTTTGCAGCGCACGACCCCCGTCCAGTGGCATAACAAGTACCCCGCCTCCGTCAGTCAAAACACAAAGCAAACAACTGCCCAATCAGAAAGGACAGGAATCTTCATTATCAAGCACAACTACAACAACGGCTGGCGTCAGTGCACCAGTTAAAAGGAAAATAGAAATCGCTAGTCCCGCAACGCCTGCCAAAAGAGGACGTAAGGAGAAAGACAAAAGCAAGGACAAACAAAATCGTGATGATGCTTTTGTGCTGGTATGTATTAGAGCTCTTACATGAAGCCATGCGCCCTTTGAATTGATGACGTCTTTCCAGGAGGTACTTTATTTTAGTTTGTATGGGAGTGTTCCCATCGAAAGAAGTTTTCCCATGCCTTAGAATTTTTCTTTCTAAACGGCAGCCGACTCTAGAAAATTGGTGAAAAGTACACTCCAAAACCTAAAAAGTGGACTCAGCAACAGGTTGCTCTAACAAAATATCCCCCGTTGAACGCTTTTGATAACCGGATCTTGAAAGATTACCTCTACCTCTCTCCTTGGGATATCATCTCGGTCAACGTTGGTTGAGCAAGGTTTTTGAATAGGTATTAGGAACTCAAATATTCAGTCTTGGTATATATTGGCGACACATCAAAGTCCCTTTGTTTCAAGATTGTAGTAGCGAAAGTACCTTCCTTATTTTGTGGAAAAGTTTCCAGGCAAAGGATTGGAACTATTTTTGTGACATTTCAATAACTTTCAGAACAATCTCAGCTCCTTTGAGATCTGAAAATGCTCAATTTTGAAGGACAGGAGGCAAGTAGACAACATGCCTTGTACTTTGATATCACCTGAGGTTTCTGCTCTGCAGGCTAACTTTATAGAGAAGAAAAAAATGCAGGTATCTCAAACTTGATCTTCATGATGAAGAGAAGTGTATCTCAGTGGTCTTTTCATTTTCAAATTGACTTAAGCAAGGTTTCTTTGTTTAAGCAAGCAAGATATCTTTAAGCAAAGTCCCTTACCTCACAGAGACAACCGTTGCCGTCGGAATATGAGAATTTTTGAAAATGGAACGTCTTACTTATGTCCTGTGCCGTCATTCTTTTTTTCTTTCTAAAATCCGATGATTCTTTAGTCACAAATCAAGGGGTCCTTTACTTTGTCTACATCTTTAAGCCAGACTTTAATGATTGAAAGTGAGGGAGGTTTCAATCTTCCGAAATGCGTACGAGATTTTAATTAAAATAGGATTTTACGAAATTCTTACAGAGTTTTCTTGAAAACAAAAGGATCTTGCCAAAGTTTTACGAGATTTTTGGGGAATGATACGCTCCTCGATAAGCGATGTATACCCTCCTTGCAATCCCTTCGGTATCTATTGTTTAGCAAGTTTATTCAACACTAAAATTCCTTTAAAGGATTACTGTCATGAAGCTAATTAGCTCCTAAAAACTGTGAGACCCTATCTTTGAATTTTCTACAGAAGCATTTCTTGGACAATAGATGAACTCATTTAAACCCTCTTTTCTACGCTTGATTTTATGATGAGATTCTGCGTTTAAATTAAATGAATATTTATTTTTCCAGTCAAAGTCAGTTGATGATAAGCATCCTGAACATGCACTGAGCACATCATCGAGACCCAGCAGCCCACATATTTTACTTCATCATCCGAAGCCTGAAAAGCATTTGTCTTTAAAGGTATGTTCTAGGTATGTTCTATGTGTTTGGAAAACCGAAATTGTTATGAAAAGTGACTGAAATTTTACACCGGATGAGTCAGAATAAACGTGGGGCATTCATTGATCAATGTTTTGTGTATAACGACTCAAATCGAGGTTATTGAAGTTGCTTTATTTGCAGACGAAAGATTAAATTTGTTACAGAAGTTTTGTTTGTTCGAGTCATTCATTTCTTTCTATGGATATTTGCGATTTTGTGCTACAGCTTCTTTGGAAAGAAGGCATCCTCGGTAAGAAGGCAATTAGATGAATATATTGTATCTAGAAAAAGTCACGATGGCATGCTGTAGACTTATGACGTTGAGTCTCTTGTTGCCCTGTGCTCTTTGACTTGATGATGGCGCTTCGGGCAATAGAGACTCATAGTATTGCTATGAAAAACTTGGCCCTATTTAGGGCCAAACTTCGCAATTCCTGCAGTAACAATCAGATTGCAAGATTTGTGAATTACTATTGTTAAGGTGTAAATGTGATAGAATTTTCGATTCGGTTGAAGAATTGAAAACACTCCCACGGGATGGAGATTCAAAGCCGTGATTCTTTCGTTATTCCATTGATGATTGAAGAAAATAGGGCCAAGTTTTTCACTGTTTCATTGTGATTCCCTCTTGAGCAAGGTTTACCGCAGGAAGGCTCTCATTCTCAATGGCAAGTAAAGTCTGCACGCAGGCTAGGATACAAGGGACTCATCGTCAAAAGTCTAGGCATGCTGTAGACTGATGCCTTTTCGTCCCTTGTTTCCCTGCGTTCCTTGGTCAAGAGGGACTAATAACATTACTCTTAAATAGTGGGCCCACTTAAGGCCCGCGTAGGGTGGTTCCGTATTCACCAATCAAATCGCTAGAATTCAGTTTTTAACCAATCAGGGGCCGCTATTCAGAATGTTGTTGTTGTTGCTCTTAAAGAACGGTTGAAGCAGCCTGGAGTTCTCCCAGCTTCGATGGATCTATTTTGCTTCTACAGAGGAAGATTACTGCCTGAAACGTATGCATTTTGCGCTTTGTAGGTCAGCGCAACATCATTCTTTGTACTAAAACTTCGCTTTTCAATTTTCGAGCTGTTTGAACCAGATTTTGAAGCGATTTTGTTGAGTGTACGAGAACTCCCACCTTTTTAGGCCATTTTGAAAAAGTGGGCCCATTAGATAAGCGTAATATTATGAGTCCCTATTGACCAAGTGATATCAGCAGGTCAAAGAACGCAGGGAAACAAGGGACGAAAAGGCATAAGTCTAGGCATGCTGTGCGCTGGATCTTGTCACGGATCTGTGAATCTTGCTTGGACCAAGATGCATGCAGCGAAGAGCAGTTAATGAAATTTGAAGACAGGAACACCGCAAAACGACGCGAAAGAAAGACGGCTGTTTTTTAAATTGAATTTTGATTATACCGGGTGAGTCAGTAAAAACGCCCGGTGTTTCAAAAAATCCTGCTTCCTGAATATCAAAGCAATGGTGTTGAAAATTGTCTTGTTTTATCCCCGATATGTCAAATTAGGTTCAGTAATTTACCCGGCTTTAATCGGTCGTTCCTTCCCGTCGAAATAGGAGATTTTCTGCAGAAAGCCCGTTTCGAAAACCTGCAAAACCGAGCGAAAACAGCAAGCAAAATTTCCCTTTGTTCTCCTTTCTAGCAATAATGACTCCTGGATGAGCTCATGTATTTTGTCCTCATGGGAGAATGGAATCCCCCTCAACATGTTATTCATACTAAGGGGAAGACTTTTCAACCATCAAAAACGAAAGCACATGCTAAAGCATGCTGAAAGTCATCGCTGTGAGGTAAACACATTAGAGACTTTTGCTTGCAATTTTAGCACGTTTTTTAACGTTCCTCCAAGGGACTCAATTTGGAAAATTGCCTGCAGAATTTGAACGGAGTGACCGATTTTAGTCAGAAAAATTTCCAAAAATAATTGAGCATGTTCGCTATTAAATCAGATATTGCAAAATATCGTTGCTTATATGGTCAGGGAGCAGTATCCTTTCAAACGCCGGGCGTTTTTTCTGACTCACCCGGTATACCGGGTGAGCCGGAAAAAAATTTGAAAATTCATAGCATCAAGAGTACTTCACAGATCTGAATGATTCAAATTCTTGTTAAAAGCCGAAAGATCCATGTGTTTTTGTGATTTTTCTCGCCTTCCTACGAGCACTGAAAATATAGGTAAATTCAACCTGGCAAAAATTTCATCGTTGCAAGATGACTGAAAAATGGCCGAAAACATACAATGAAGGAAATGCCACTTCTCATGGGTGAAAGATATCCACTGCACATTTATTGCTATGGGGCTGAAAATCTTTAGTATTTGTTTGAAAATTAATGTCTTATAGCTCTCGGGAGAGGTGAAACGTCAATTGCTTATTGTGCTGTGTAAAGAGAGTCCTTAGAAGTTGATCAATGTTTTAGACCCTTTTTTCAGTTTCAGTCATTTTGCAACAATCAAACTTTTACAAAGTTGACTTACAGCGAGAAAAATCGCAAAAATACTTCAATCTTTCGGCTTTTAATTGGAATTTGAATCATTTAAATTTCCACTGTACATTTATTGCACTGAGAAATCCACTGAAAATCTTTCGTATTTGTTTGATAATCAATGTCGAATAGCTCTTGAGCCCTTGAGAGAGGTGAGACGCCCATTGCGAATTGTTCTGTGTAAGGAGAGTCTTTACAATTTGATCGATGTTTTAGGCCCTTTTTCGGTAACTTTGCAACCATCAAGTTTTTATCAAGCTAAATTTACCGATGCTTCTATTCCTGGTAAAACAGGAAGATAAGTCACAAAATACTTCGAACTTTGGCTTTGAACTGGAATTTTAATCATTCAAATCTGTGCAGTACTCTTGGCTGTATGAATTTTCAAAAGTGGGAACTTTTTTCTGGCTCATGCGGTATATATTTGCGTGTTGATGTTTCGCCGTGGCATTCGAGGCTTCTTCAGAGCTAAGCGAACGAAGTCACGATTACATTAGATTAGCTCTGAAGGAGCGTCATGTGGCGAGGCAAAACATCAGCTCCCACACACATAATCAACATTCACTTTTTACAAATAGTCGGTGTTTCTTTCGTGTTGTTTTGCGGCTTTCCTGCCCTCATATTTAATTGAATGAATAGCCCCCCCCCCAAGGATGCAAAATAAATATCAATAGTTTTTCCCTTTGAGCTCCATCACGATGTATGCCTTGTTTCAACTTTTTGATAGAAATGATTTAGAAGTATACACGTGCATGAATATGAACCTGATTTGAGGCCTGAATGACAAACTTGGCGCAGCCCATAGCAACTTAGAAAACCAGGCGAGAGTCAAAGCCGTTTGCACTAAAACTCAGTTTCTTTCGTTACAAGTTTACAAGCTAGCAACGGAAAGTTCTGTATTTGTTTCTTACTCTTTGGTCAGGCAGTTTCTACAACATTTTGATGTGTTTCTCGAGGCAATTCAGTGAAACTTAAAAGATTTAGCTCATGCGGAACATGGTTGCATGGTTTCTTGACTAGTTCTCTGTCCTTGTCTGGGTGAATCGTTAATAGATAGAAGAAAAAAAAATTGAGGCCACGCATTGACCCTTGCATAATGTTTAACCCCATTGTACTGAACATCCCCCAATGTACTGAATGATGTCCCCCACTCTACTGAACATCCGCCACTGTACTCACAGATGCCACCCCAGTTATATTGTAAATCCTCCACTGTACTGAACATGCCCAATGTACTGCACTATCTCCACTGTATTACTTATCCCCACTGTACTGCACACACGTTCCATGTGGTCAGGGCCGTCGCGACGTGGGGGTGTGGGGGGTGTGACACCCCCTTGAAAAAAGCATCAGTCGGCAAATGAACCCTCAAACCTGCATTTTTCGGCAAATTGGTAACATTTGGGCAATCTCTGCTCGGCAATAATTAGTCGGCAATAAATAACTACAAATTGTTCACAAAACAGTGAGTTATTGTATAAATTGAGACCGGAATTAAATCACAAAAGCCGTGTAAACTATTGTTTGCAATCTTTGGTAAAATAAATAGTTGCTTTGATCTTATTCCCAAAACAAAATTATTTTTACGACAGAAAGGAATGAGTAAAAAGGGAACTAAAGTATTTGCGCCTCATTCATAAGCATGTGTCATAATTCGACAATGATCTTGAGGTACAGGATATGCCTTTCTTGTTGTTCGTTGTCTTTAAATTCTTACTGGCCAACTTGAAGATATTTAATTTCTGGTCGATCTTCGGGCTGATTTTGTTGGGCAAAAGTCAGAAGGGGCAAAATGAGTGGCAGCCTACTACTACCGATGTCACCAGAAAACGAAAACGTGTGAAACTGAAATGGCTTGTGTGTGGTAGAGCTTTCGACGACGACCATAGAAAAGATCACAACGAGAGATTCCACCCAGAATATAAAAGGAAAAACAGGTTGGTGCCGTTCGAAACATTGGGAGTAGCAATTGGAAATCAACAGATTATTTGCAATTTGCTTTAATTCCGACAGCTAGTATCTAAGCAAAAGATCTCGTTCATGTATGCCGAGTAGAGCATGGCGTCAAAATCGAGTTAAGAGAGAGAACCAATAAATAAACACACTTCTCAGATATGACTAGTTGTAATGACCACACCCAATGACCACGCCCTTTGTCGGCAAATTAGACCATTACACCCCCCTTGCATAGCTTCCTTCGCGACGGCCCTGCATGTGGTGATAATATATTTACAAGCTTCATGACATGGACAGGAGGCTACTTCAAAATTCTGCAGTTACACTGATCGCTCGTCCATGTTTGATCTTTCTTGTAAAGTTTGCAGCTGCTGGTAACCCCTTTCCTTCATCATTCAGAGTGTTCCACAATAGGCTTCCTCTGAATAAGAATGACTCCATGCCAAATTTTATCGTTCTCGCAACGGTAATTTGCACAGATGGTTCATTCTGAGATCATATTGAAGATCTTTCTTTTCATGAAGGTGCCAAATGTGTGAAGGATTTAGATAGCTCATTGGCTCACAGATTTCCAGCATCAATTGTTGGAGATTTTTAATGTGGATTTTTTAAAACGTTTTTTATTTAGATTTCTAATTCTAGATGTTTGTTTACACCGGTCATATACGAGATGTATGATGCCTTCTGCTCGCCGCTTGAAGCCAACAGTTTTATTGATGTTGAATCTCCTTATTCACATTAAACTTTGAGACAGGTTCGAAGACTAGAATGATTCAACCTCTATAGTTTGATGTCTTTGTTTATTTCAGGTGAATGATGATGCTGATTTATTTTATGAAATTGATAATAACATTGAAAACAGCAGTACAACCGGAGGTAAATAACATGAATCATTTTTTGTGTTTGCAATCAAACTCTAAATGATTTCCGGGCTTTCTTATCTGGCCTAACAGCTGACAAATTTCATGATCTATCTTCGATTTCTGGCTTTTACGCCTGTGATGGCCATCCTGTATCACTGCTGTGAGTAATTGATTTACAGGGGCCCATGGCCATGCTAAAATCAAAATTTGTAGTACACAATACTATTAACTGGAATAATTTAAATTTTTCACGAAAATGGCAAGGAAGAAACGTAAACAGTAGCAAGGGTGAATTATTTAAAACAAAGTATACAGTTCTGTTCAATACAGAGAGATTTGACAGCCTCAAGAATAGATTTCACAACTTCAACGCTGCTAACGGCAATGTTTTGTTTTCTTTGTTTATTGTGATTTGATTGAGTGTACTCAGAGGTGTGAAATCTATTCTGTAGAGAGAAAAATATCTTTGTCTTTTCGGAAACCTGAATCTCTTTTCACGAAATTTGCCTTGCTCATTTTGGTATTTCTTTGTCAAATGTTTTTTTCAAGTAAGTTCAAAAGAGCCAACCACACCGTTGTAAGCTAAACAACATGTCCATTCAGTGAATTCACAGAGACCCTAGGAAAAGTACCAACCCTCCCCCCAACGATTAAGGGGCCCTGCACCGTTGCCTCCTTTGTGATTGCGAAGCCACGTGTCTTGACTTTGATTTCTCACTTATGGCATTACATCATAGCTTCGCAGTCGCAAAGGAGGCTAAGAAGCATGGCCTCTTTATCATTAGGGGGTTGGTACACTTTCCTGTATCCTTGTGATGAATTGGAAATATCTTAATCTCCATACAATAAAAGTTGTAATAAAGCTTCATTGGCAAGATTGTGGCTTCAATGTGCTTCTTGGTGTATTTCTGTGGATTCTTACAGTGTGACTGGATTTTATTTCCAGCGTCAGAGTTGCACGTTCTTAGATGTGCTAATAAAGAGAAAACAAGATGGGAAGTATATCTTACAAGCCCAGCAACAGCCTTGGCTTCCAGTCAGTAAGTATCATTTCAGCTTTTTGCCAAGTGAAGGTCATGGTAAAGTTGCAGTTTTTTATGGCCATAGTCCTGGATCGCAGAGGTAGAGACGATCTAATCGAGTCTGCGTACACCTAGGCTTGCTCCAAGTCTATTCCGTGGTATATCAGCACTGAGGAAAATAATTACCTCTGCGGGGGCGTAAACTACGATTAAGATTTTAGACCCCCGCAGAGGTAATTATTTTCCTCAGTGCTGATATACCACGGAATAGACTTGGAGAAAGTCTAGCGTATACCTGTCATGATGATTAAGTGGTGGTGCTCTACCTGTGATAGAATCCTGTCTGCCTGATTGCTCTGGCTGCAGATTCAGAGGATTACACCACTGCGCCGTACAGGCCTGACCAAATTTTTTGTGCCTGCGAGCGCAAAATTTCAACAAGTATGGCTGCAAATTTTTTTCCAACGTATATCATCTAGAACTTAAATTCTTTCTGTGCATCACATAACGCAAAGTTTGAAACAGTGAGGCATATTTTAGTCCTAAAAATTAGATAATGCCATATGCAATAAATGCTTCTTTAAACGTCTCAAAAACTCTTGGAATTGTAAACTCAGTTCATTGTCTGGTAAATTCATTATTTGCAACTTCAACGCAATCTTTTTAAAATTTTCAATGAATATGTTCTTCAAGAGCTGCGATGAGAGATAAGATTGATGTCTAAATCACTTATGCTTTCATTATATTCTCATTGCATAAGTCTCAGCATCGCTCATTGAAACAATGAAGCAATACAAAGAATCACGTCGCAAGTCTAAAATGGTTTTATTGCAGTAACCAAGCCACATTTGATAAAACTAACATCATGATAGTTGTTTCCCAGTTCCTACCTATTAATCATTAAAAACGTTTGAAAACATCTTTTTTTAAATGTACCTGCAGATATTAGCTGGATTTAGAAATGTGCCTGTGAGTGGTGCTCGCACGCTTGCGAACTTTATCGATGCCTGGCACCGTAACTCTTCAAGTAACTTGTTTGTACGGCGCCTTTCCTACTTAAATTATATATATCTTCAAATTTCCGACTTATCCGTATTGCTGTCGGCAGTTTTGCACAATTATCGGTGCTCTTGCAGATGAAATTTAGCAATATTTCAAACACTTTAATTTGACATGAAGATTTTGACAGATGTAGCCTTCTTTGTCAAGTTTGCTGTAATGTCTGAGGTGACCATTTTACCTGTAAATACAATTTCGTATTATCTAAATAGCCTGTGAGCCTGCGTTTCCTCTTTAAGAACGCATTAAAACACAAACAATCTTGATTTGATTTGATTTTAAATTCTTTTAGGCACGGTGGCCACGTCAGTCAAAGGACTGATTTACAGCGAGCCGTGCAATTAAATACAAAACTAAGAAAAGCATACATAACTAAAAAATCCTATTTACAAAATTATCTCATAAACAAATTAAAGTGATGCTAACCATAACACGAAAGAGAGAATCGGCGTTCGGTCTTCTTGTATGCGTGTTGCACAATGTTTCATTGAAAATTAAGTAATCTGAACACAACTTTTCGAGCTTGAACCCATTTTGGACCACTATAGCCAAGGTTTCCGTGTTAGAAACCCCCTGACTGCAACCTTGACTACACTACTTACAAAATTACTATATACAATACAACTAGAATGATAAACGGGGATCAAAAAGCTGTTTTTCTCGTAGCCATTACATTCACGTATAGCTACAAACATATACGGCATTGGAAAACCTTCAAGAAGATCACATAACTTCTATAAACTAAAAGAACATTTGGAACTAAACTGGTACTTATTGTTTGTGTGGCTTGTAATTAATTTTCGACTTTTCGAAGCAAATTGACCTGTTGTATGGGAAAAGCTTGGAGTGGGAAGAAGCATGCTTTATTAATTAGAATAAACATAACTATATTTAGTGGCCGTTATAAAAGGCTAAAGAAACACGTACACACCCGTCGTATCTATAGCTTCTTAATGGATTGCTATGTGTCAGAGTTATCAAATGCAATGGGGTATATTTTCAACTTGACCGGGGGGGCAGCTTTTAGCCATGTCGATTCCCTTTAAGATAATTGGGACAGTCTTTATCACCGCACAATGAAATGCGCTTTGAATCCTTGTTTGAGTTATTGATATATCCATATGGTCGTAATAGCATCATAGCACCTACGCTTACGATCAAAAAACTGATTTAGGTACCACCTGTGTTACTTCTCTTTAGATCATATGATGACGTATTGCCTTGCTGCATTTATGATGAGGAAACCGCTAGATCACATGTATACTCACTGCTGTCCTCGCAGCCACGTTGTTTGAGTGAAGTGATAACAGCTACAATTACCGGGTGAGCCAGAGAAAAGTTCCCACTTTTGAAAATTCATACCGCCAAGAGTACTGCACAGATTTGAATGATTAAAATTCCAGTTCAAAGCCAAAGATCGAAGTATTTTGTGACTTATCTTCCTGTTTTACCAGGAATAGAAGCATCGGTAAATTTAGCTTGATAAAAACTTGATGGTTGCAAAGTTACTGAAAAAGGGCCTAAAACATCGATCAAATTGTAAAGACTCTCCTTACACAGAACAATTCGCAATGGGCGTTTCACCTCTCTCAAGAGCTATTCGACATTGATTATCAAACAAATACGAAAGATTTTCAGTGGATGTCTCAGTGCAATAAATGTACAATGGATATCTCTCACCTATGAGCAATTGCTTTTTCTTTATTGGTTGGTGCGATGAGGCCATTATGATTTGATCAATGTTGTAGGCCATTTTCAGTCATTTTGCAACCATGAAAGTTTGTAAAGTTGAATTTTCGATGTTTCTAGTGCTCGTAAGACAACGAGACAAATCACAAAAATCCTTCAGCCATTTGGCATTTAACTAGAGTTTGAATCATTCAAACCCATGAAGTACTCTTTGTGCTATGAATTATCAAAAGTGGGAACTTTTTTCTGGCTCACCCGATATGAAATATTTCTCTGCGCTCTTAAAAGTGGGTCTGCCTCTTTCTGATTCAATTTACCCGAATTTTGTTTGGTTTTCCTCAAACCACATAGCGTAAGCACTAGACTCTTGACGTAATTCCCTCTAACTTTCACTTGTTGTTGTTGTTGTTGTTGTTATCGCTTCAGGGGGAGCGAAACAAGAGAATTTTGGAATGAGTCTACGTAAGCATTACAATTGCAGTTTCCTTGAACTGCCATGGTACCTATTTGTACTCAAATGAGTGCTGCTTGTTGCCATAGCTGCAAAAAATTACTCCTTTTAAGTTGTGTTCTGTTTGTTTGATGATCCAAGAGATACCGGATAAGGATCTCATAGATACGCTTACATCTTTTAAACTGTTTCGTTTCATTATTTTAAGCAATTTGATCCAAGTCATCTTTTTTCGTTTTTGGTGGACAGTAAAGTTCAAATGACTAGCCAAGCAGAGTACGGTTATTCAAATCCTGCTTTCTGATTTGGAAACCTAAAATGGGCTATCTTTTAAGTTTTGTGCGGTTTTAGAACGTTAGAAAGCGAGGCCTTCGCTTGTGCAGCAACAACAACAGCATCAATTTAATTCAATAAGCGAGGGTTGAAGGTCTTGTGTAATAAGGCCACATGAAGGGAGGACCTATCAGTTGTTTACGCTATACAGTTACTAAACTCAACAACTCTCGTTGGTTACATAGCAAGATTGGCGTTTTTGTCCAATCCAAACAATTTTTCGCTGTGCGTAGGTTCATTGTCTTTAAATTGATGTAAAATGATTGGTTTTAAATTTTATGACCAGTTTCTTTCAAAGAAATTGTAGTTACCTTTCTGTAATTCTCTGAAATTTGGACAAAAAGTTGTCCAAACGTCTGATTTCACGGTCAAAGCCCTTATAACTTTAAATTTTTCAAATCGCCGTAATTTCCAAACGAAGACAGCTATGAAAGTAAAAATTTGCTTCTATGCTAGACTTTGCATGTAGAACAAGATTTTAGCCTCAAAAATGCAACATCTCAAACAACAAAAGACTTCCCTTTTCACACCTCTTATCTTGAAAAGGTGGATTTGTTAAATAGGAGAGTGAATGACTGTTGCTAGATACCATAGTTTGTACATTCACAAACTATGTCTTCCTTGCACATTATTCTGTGATTTATCAAATTGTTTAGAACGTACGATGATTTTGAGTTTTTTGGGAAATTTTTCTTGAACTCTTAAAAAAGAAGGAAGTATACTGTAATTCTGAAAGTATTGAAGATTTCAGAAAGTCAGACGGTAGAACTGTAGCGAATGCCCAAATCTTTCTTTTAAAGTGATTCATTTCAAACAACAATCTCGTCCCCAGAGCGAGTTCGCTGCTCTTCCTCTACTCTGGGATACAAGAAGTCGTTCTGCAATCTGATTGGCTGTTCACCATTTTGGGCGGGGTAAACGGCCGCGACATGTCAAAATCGACGTAAAACCATATTCTTTACCTATTCCGACCATCATTTGCAATTTATTTCCAAAATTCGCAGAATAGCGAGCCGTTTCATTTTGGAAGCTGCGATGAAGGTTTCTCTAATTTGCAACTTAGGCCCATTTTCGCCCCAAACAAAACCGTGCTTATTTTCACATTAAACACCCTTGCTAACCCCAGATTATTGTTCGAATACCTTTAAAAAGGTTGAAATAAGGTCCTCAAACTGTTTTTTTTTTAGTATTTCGATTGATCTATCGCAGAAGTGGCGCTACAGAAATGGGCATTTTCGGTCGCTTGGCGTTGCCTAGCCAACGATGAAATCCATAATGGCTTCCAAATTTGCCCATTTTCTTGGCAAATTTGATACAAGTGTACCGGGGTGTTCATTCGGCTTCGTGATCAGCGTATGACGTAAGAACACCCTGGGAACGAGGTTGTTCAAACAAACTATTCGTAGAATTTACATCAAAGCTTTTAAAGATTCGGACCTGTGCTTTGTTGCTGACTGCAGTACTTCGTTGCTGTATACCGGATGCGCCAAAGTGATCTATGCGCTAGACTGATTTTGCCGATTTACGAGTTAATATTCAGCTTAGATCTTCAATTAGATGTCAGTATTTTTTGTACATTTTTAGTCTCTTACTTATGGAGCTATAAGCGAGTTTGTTAAAATTTTCAAGTTTGAAAACACCGAAAATGTTCCAAAAAACATTGATCAAATTTAGAAAGACTCAACGTGAATGGACGGAGAGAGAACATTCTCTTGGTGATTTGGGGATTTAGAAATTGATCAAAACTCCATGCCTTTTTCACCTCACAACATTGCTGCACTACTGTTTTTTACATTCCTTGCAACATAGAACAAATGCATGTACATTGGGTTTTAACTGATCAACTTCTAAGTCCCAATCACCACGAAAACGTTCTCTCTTTGTCCATTCATGTTGAGGTTTTTAGAATATTTGATCAACGTTTCTTGGGTCATTTTCAGTATTTTCGAAACTGAAAGTTTAAAGAAACTCGCTTATAGCTCCATAAATAGAAGACTCAAAAATATACAGAAAAAAATAGCATCGGAGGAAGATCTTAGCTAAAGATTAACAAAAAAGTCTTCAAAATCGGTCCAGTATACGATTTATCGTGGCCTGTCAATAGAGCATAGTTTATTTTGGCGCACCAGGTATACGTTGTTATTTACTAAAAGAATTTTACCGATTTGAAATTTCATTGAAGTAAAACTACCGCCTGTCAGGTAATAAAAATTCGAAGGGCAGTTTACAGCCTCGGTCGAGCGAAGCCAGCATTTCGTTGAACAACATGCAGAGCTTGTTTGCTGATGGCTGAATTGATCTTTAGTCTCTCTTAAATTAACTATCACTTGAAAATTCCCACATGTAAAACAAAAGTGAAGATTGGAGCAATTTTCTGTTATCGCAAATCTCATGTGACATCAAATTTAAGACAGACTCTTCACCGATAATATTAAGTCGGTTTTCATTAGACTGAATGGTGGGGTATTTTGTCCGGGGGGGGGTCTCCTTGCAGAGCTGATAAGTTTCGTACTTTATCGCACAACCTTCTTGTTTTACAGGTCCTTCATCTGCGTGGCTTGTCATAACAAATCACTGCACGTGTTTTCAAGGCAAGGCAGGAGGTATGTATGTAGTTTCATAATAGACAAATTTCGATACAAAATCAATGACTCCAATGACTCTGCGCACTGTACTGATTTGTACTTGAAGAGAAATGTACCGAGTGAGTCAAAAAAAGTTCAAGCGTTTGGTGGGCTGTTACATAAAAAGTATTGGACCGATATTCAAAACTGAATTTTTATTCTATCTATCAAAGGCTAACTTAGATGAGAAAATTTTGTTTGATAAAATCACTCATCATTTAGACCTAAAAATTAGAAAAATGCCTGTAAGGGGTTTGTATTTGAATCGAATATTCCACGTTCCATTCTGGTCCATGATTTATGTGGCATTGAAGTTGACATTGTAAGTTTCAGAAATAGATTTCAGTTTCAATAGCAAGCAAATTGTAGACCAAAATGGAATGAGGAATCCTTGTTCCCAAATGTGCCCCTTACAAGCACTCTAAATCAAATCAAATCATAAACATTCTTTACAGTTGGTGTAACGTAGTTAGGAAAAACTAATTAATACCAACTATTTACAATATAATTTACAAGTATGTCTAAGAAATATATACAAGCTACACAACGTAATGGGCAGGCTATTTACAAATTTTGCAATTACATGCTTCACCTGTCCAGGTTTTGATCTTTCTTTTAAAGCTTGCAACTGTTGGTAGCTCCTTTATTTCATCGTTAAGATTGTTCCACAATAAACTTCCTCTGAATGAGAGTGACTCCATGCCAAATTTTATCGTCCTCGTAATCGGCAATTTGCACAGATGCTTAGTTCTGAGATCATACTGAATCTCCTTCCTTTCATGAAGGTGCCAGATATATGATGGATTTAGATGGTTCATTGACTTAAAGATTTCTAGCATCAGTTTTTGGAGTACAAATGATGGATGATTCTATCAAACAAAATTTTCTCATTTAAGTTAGCCCTTGACTGATAGATTAACATTTCAATTTGAATATCGGTTATATACTTTTTATTTCACAGCCTGCCAAACGGGTTTAGTTTTTTTGACTCATCCGATATTATAGTCTCAAACCGTTAGAAAAGTGTTACCGTTAGAAAAGTGTTACCGTTAGAAAGGTGCTAGGAAGTGTTACCTGGTGAGTTAGAAAACTTTAACGCGTTTAGCGGGCTATGGAATACAAATTATGTGGCCGATGTTCAAAACTAAATTGCTAATCGATCAATAGAGGATTGCGCTAAAGATGGCGGCGAGGAATTTTTTACCGAGATGCATAGCGTTCGAATTACAAATCTTTAACGATTCTATAGGAATTCGATTAAAGAGCGCAGTGCATCTCGGTAAAAAATTCCTTGCCGCCATCTTTAGCGCAATCGTCTATTAAAGTAGCCTCACGACATAGTCCCAGATATCGCAAAATAGCAACAACGACAACAACAACAACAACAACATTTCCTTTTTTGCTCAATCTGGGCCTTATGGACGTTGATATAAATTTTTGAGACGGAGATGCACACGTGTACGTATGCCCTTTGGAACGAGGCTGCAGAGTAGTCTCGGGAGCGAGGCCACGACCTTCAACAGTGGGGAATTCTCAAAGCTGCGGTGAAGTTCATGGAAGCTAATTGGCATTAAAACTGAGGAACTCCTGATTCACAGTGAAAGGTTTGTTGATTCTTGGATTGAGGAAACATTCGTTTGGATACTTGTGCCTTTTGCTCATGGCTAATATCACTGTAAACTTGAATTCTGAGCTGTTTGAAATTGGAGGTTTGAGCCGGCAACTTAGGCCCATCCACCATTGCCTGGTGTTCGTACAGTGTTGCTATGGTTTCCATATCTAATTATGAAATCGACAGGGGAAAACTTCTTCCCAGATTTTGGTATCGGGGTCCATGGGTCGTGATTTGGGCGTCCATCGGTCTTTCAATAGCGATAACTACGAATATGCAATCAGTCTACAATTAAAGGCTAACTTAGATGAGAAAATTTTTTCGTAAAATCATACATCTTCAACAATAAATAACAGATATATAGCGTCTTAGCTTGAAAATAGAACAAAAGATGTGCGCCTGGCATCATTTATCTAATTGTTTTGATAACCGCTCGAGATCATCAAACACAATGCAATACAATATACTATAGTTAGATTGCCCAGGCCCCTGATTTAAATTGCCTTTTATCTCCGTCATTTGTCTTTAAGACCCCTAAAATTACAAAAATACTGGTAAGGAGCATGTGTTGGAAGGAGAAATTCCACGTTCCATTCTGGTCCTTTCTGGTCCATGCTTTATTTGGCATTGAAATTTGGATTCAATACAATCGTCAGTTTCAGAAATAAATTTTAGTTTAAATAGCAAGTACACTTAATGTACAAAAGTATGGAAACGATGGCCTAAAACATGGCGGCAAAGATGTCCTGTAGCCTATGAGCCTCGTAACAAAAGGGAGATTTTCTCTCCAACCCAGACCTCAATTTAAACTCTTATGGCGGGAAAATATTCGCCATCTCGTCTTCTTTTTATCAAACAGACAAGACAAGCTTTAGAAAAACTTTTGTATGAATTTTGAGACGAAAACTTCGAAGTAGCGTTGTTGCTTTGAGCTGAACGAAATGGAGAAGATATGAAACTGACAAGTTGTCAAAACATCAGTTTGCTTCAATGAAGAGTTGGTTGGAATGGCTTCATTTTATGCTGTTTACACTGGACATTTTGATTTTGAATCAGACTTTTGGGAATAATCGAGAAATTTTCAGAATTTTGGCTGTAAACTTAAGGAAAGCTGCTAACAGCTAAGCTTGTAACTTCGATTTCTCTTGTGACCGTTGCAGTTATTGCCTTGTAATGGCTTCACATCAAACCTCCGATGGCTCAGTCAACACGAATAAACCAGAAATAAACAAAATAAAATTTCGTTTTCAGATTTCAGCTTTTTAAGGTACTTTTATAAAGATTTTTCTTGCTCGAAAAGAAAAGCAGCGCCTGAAAAAATTATGTCACTTACCTGTTCACAACTTGCCTTGAGTTTACAGCCAAAGTTCTGAAAATTTCTAGATTATTCCCAAAGTTTGTTTCAAAATCAAAATTTCCAGTAGAAACAGCATAAAATGAAGCCATTCAACCAACTCTTCATGAAGCAAACTGATATTTTGACAACTTTTCAATTTTATATCTCCTCCATTTCTTGCAGCTCAAAACAACAACACTACTTCTAAGTTTTCGTCTCAAAATTCATACAAAAGTTTTTCTAAAATTTGTCCTTGTCTGTTTGATAAACAGAAGACGAGATGGCGAATATTTTCCCGCCATAAGAGTTTAAATTGAGGTCTGGGTTGGAGAGAAAATCTCCCTTTTGTTACGAGGCTCATAGGCCATAGGACATCTTTGCCGCCATGTTTTAGGCCATCGTTTCCATACTTTTGTACCCTAAGTGTACGTCGTGGACCATAATGGAATTAAGAATTTTGGTTCTCGTACAAACCCCATCGTAACATATTCCTAATTTCTGGGTCTATAAGATGAGTGATATTGTCAAACAAGATTTTACATCTAAGTTAGCCTTTGAATAATAGGTAAACATTTTGGTTTTGAATCTTGGCTGCATACTTTTTATTCCACAGCTCACCAAACGTTTTTTTCTTTGACTAGCCCTGTACGTCATAAACGATGTACGATATACATACAGGGTTATTTTCATAGTTTCAAATAGCTTTACAGCGTGTGGTGACGTATACATAACAAAAAAAACTATCATTTCTATCAGAAATACTCTAGAAGCCTAAAGATGTACGTTATACATACAGGGTTATTTTCATAGTTTCAAATAGCTTCACAGCTTGTGGTGACGTATATATTACAAAACAAAACAATCATTTCTATCAGAAATAATCTAAAAGCCTAAAGATGTACGTTATACATACTGGGTTATTTTCATAGTTTTCAAACAGCTGTACAGCGTGTGGTGACGTATACATGACAAAAAAAACCACCACTCCCATCAGAAATACTCTAAAAGCCTAAAGATGTACGTTATACATACAGGGTTATTTTCATAGTTTTCAAACAGCTGTACAGCGTGTGGTGACGTGACGTATACATAACAAAAAACTATCATTTCTATCAGAAATACTCTAAAAGCCTAAAGATGTACGTTATACATACAGGTTTATTTTCATAGTTTTCAAACAGTTGTACAGCGTGTGGTGACGTGACGTATACATAACAAAAAAAAACTATCATTTCTATCAGAAATACTGTAAAAGCCTAAAGGTGTACGTTATTTTCATAGTTTTCAAACAGCTGTGCAGCGTGTGGTGACGTATACATAACAAAAAAAACTATCATTTCTATCAGGAAATACTCTAAACGCCACAGATTATAGTCACTTATTCCCCATTGACATTGGCAAGCCAAACCAGTTTAAACTTAACCAGGTTATCGAATGGAGCTTCCTTATTGGTCTTCCAACTAATTGAATGCATTTGATTGGTTGAAATTTAACCTCGCTCAGATAAAGCTGGTTTAGCTTGTCAGTGTAAATGGGTTGTTGCTGTATCAAATTTGTTTACAGTGTTTCAGGGATAATCCAAATGGCACCTTTGTAAGTTCATTTTAGTGTGCTTTAACGGGATTATAGTATATTGCAAGGTTAGATGTATAGTTTCCATAAGGTGCCGTTAGATTGCTGCCTCCAATGCCGGAACCATTGTTGCTCATACCGCAATAATGTTTGCTGCCAGTGCACGATTTCATGACTTCTCCCTAGTGACTGAAAAAAACTTCACGAGCGAGATCATGACTCGCTTTCTGAAATCGAGATCTTTCGTCAAATGCTTTGTTTCACTATTTAGTGGAAAAGTTTGGCCGTATTTTTAGATGATGCATAGTCATTGTAAGTTATGAATGTGCTCCAAAGAAAGTGAAGCAGCTTTTTACATAGTGCCTTTTCTATAATTCAATATTCAAATGCACTTTACCATTCTATCACTCCCTCAGCTCAAGCATCCCCCTTGGGGTGTATATTGACTCATTATGCAGCATTTCATCACTGAGGTGCCAGTTGTACACCTTTGGTAGGTGCAGTACCTACAATGCTGGGTGTTTCCATGTGGGCTTCCATGCTGGTAATGACCTAGCGCAACCCAGCCGGCCCAAACATGCTTATATTCGATTATCAAGTGGGAACTGGTGTCAGGGGCGGATCCAGACGTTCGCACTGTGCTTCTGTAAGCATGTCTCTTTTGCTAGTTGAAGTTTGAAAGGAATGATGTGAGAACTTTATGAAATGGTGGCGAACTTATCTTGTTCGGTTTGACAAAGTCTTTCAGCAAATTTTCGAAACATGCATGGTTCA
Source organism: Aurelia sp. 3 sensu Dawson et al. (2005) (assembly GCA_964020215.1). Taxonomy (NCBI): domain Eukaryota; kingdom Metazoa; phylum Cnidaria; class Scyphozoa; order Semaeostomeae; family Ulmaridae; genus Aurelia; species Aurelia sp. 3 sensu Dawson et al. (2005). Next base: position 14,334,728 of record OZ026584.1, read on the forward strand.
TAGTTCGCCAATATAACTCTACCCTTCAGTCTGTCGAGTCCCTCATTTCACGACGCGCGAATTTCTTCCCAGAGAATATTGAACGGTACTGCGGCTGCGGTGGAGAGCCACACCTCCATAAACCTCGTTTCCGAAAATTTGCACCAGCATAAATTTATAGGGAGCATTGGGCTTTGAATATATTAACGGAACAAAGGCGAAGTGTGCATAAATTGTGTGCGAACGTCGGATAAATTAGAAAACTGCGCGGACATGTGAGATGAATGGAAAAGCAGTACGAACTTTTGAGGGATGATTTTTGTAAGCATATGAGGCGAACGATGCTTTTTAGTGACGCTAAAGAAATGTATTGGAGAAGCTCCACGGAGAAAATGTGGAAGCACGTCCTGGGTATGGCCAAATATCACATAAATTCCCTGTCATCACGACCACCTGCGAAAGGGCTAACCTCTCTCTCGTTCTTGTTCTGGCTCCAATGTTGTCTCGTGGCCTAATGCCGAATGTCGTTTCTTGTGAAAAAGAAGAACCCTTGCTTTTATTTTAACACGATGGAAGTCAACGGTGTAACGGTGTCCTTCACATGCATGAGCTCCTAGAAGCTGCTGGCCTTGATGGCATCAAAGCAATTTATGATGACTTGCTAGCAAGAATTGGTGCTGGTAAAATTTTCCAGGAGGATATGCCGCCCAGTATGGAATGTTCGATTTTCGTGCGCCGGACGGAGATTTATACCTAACGTTGTGTGCGCCGTGAACCAGGAGATGTATACCTAACGTTGTATTACCCAAGCATAAAATTGCATTCTGTGCGCCGATTCGTGCACCATCAACTAATGCTGTGCGCCGGACATGTCCGGCGCACACACCTTTCATTCCATACTGGTATGCCGCCAAAAAGCTGGGCAAGAAGAATGTCTACCAAAAACTGGACAAACTGTGAAGCTGACGACTGAGCAAGTATCTCGTGTAATATAAATATTTCCCCGTTGCTTTATTTAGATTTTGATCGGCGAAGGGGCCAGACCCAGATTAGTTGATGGTTAGAGAAAGCCCCCATGGGTGAGCCAGCAGATTGTGTTAAGTTCAAAACAAAAGAAAACAGTCAGTTGAAATTGCCAAGAAATAGGGTTTAAGGGCAGGCATCATTTAAAACGTTCTTTCCCTGTTGCAGGAGGCATTTTTACCACCCCAAGAGTGCTTAAAAGTGCCTCCTGGAGCTTAAAGATATTTCATACTTGAAAGTTTCTCAAGTTTCCTTATTGCATAGGCATGAACTAGAGGTTAATCATTGAATTATTATTGAAATGGGACCTTTAAAACAATGGATAGAAAGGATAACTCTCTACAATCTAAGAAACTCAATTGAGGTTCTTCAGATAATTATTTGGAAAGGAATCTCTTTAATAGATCATAAGTGGTTGAGCCCCTCCATTTGATAGCGCTTTTAATTTCCTGGAATGAATAGAGCAGCAAAATTTAAAGGTTGTTCAAAAGTGAATCCATCATAATATGAATGATAGAAAGTAAAAATCTGTTTCATCCAGCACTCATCAGGGTATGAAATGCCTTTGGTTCCTGACAGGGGCGGATCCAGCCTTGGAGTTTGGGGAGGGCCACATGGAAGGAAATGGGGGTCTGGGGGCGTAGCCCCCAGGAAAATTTTACGAGGCCACGCCCTTCAGACTCTCGGAAAACGTGGGAAACGCCCTTTTTGCTCCAACATAGGTCATTTAGCTGATCATTTGAACTTCATTCCTCCGGAAATACCACTGGCATTTTTGTGCAAAAGGCAATGAGCTGTCATTTGGGAAAGTAAGGGACCATGAAATGTTTATCATGAGCACCAATTAGAGAGTGCCTAGCGCAAAAATAAGCTCCAAAACCGTGGAAATGCAAAATTGCCATAAGAAATGACGTATATTTTAAAAAGATCCACAAGTCAAAGGCATTTCAAAGTTACGAGAAAATCCTGCGGAATTTCCAATCCTAAGTTCCCAAATTCGAGTCACCAGTTATCAAACTTCTCATCGTTTAATAAGTTACTTTCTAAAAGCATGAGTTTTTATCACCATTATCAGGGCAAAATTTATCATGAAAAAACTTCACTGCAACAGCTTAGTTCACTGGAATGTCCTGAATCACTCCGATACTTCGATAAAGTGAAAGAAACAAAAGGTTTTTAATCTCTATCTCACACAATGAAATTTTGTTCATCATTATTAAAATTCAAATTCATATCTTTTTCATACTTTTTGATCAATAGGAAGTTACTTCGTGAGTTAGTTAGACTGTTTTGTCGTTAGCAGAGTTATCTTGCAGCTGTGCCATGGTTATTTTGGGAGATAAAGGTTTGAAATTTATCCGTTTATCTATAAACGGCAAAAATTTTTACGAGAACTCTTATCGTTTGGGGGGGGCCATGGCCCCCCCGGCCCCCCCACTAAATCCGCGCCTGGTTCCTGACTTGTGATATCTATATACTTGACAAACCCTTTTTTCAGTCAGCATAAGGTGTCTCTGGTAGACAAAAAGTATCGATAGAAATTTTGAGAAAAGATTTTAAAACATGAAATATAATCTGCAAAGAAGGGAACCAACTAACATACACAATTCTGTTTCTTTGAAAGCTTCATATCTTTGATAGAATTATGATACATAGATTTTAGTGTTTCCCTTATCACAGTATTAGTTTATTTTACCCCATGTTTAGGTGTGATGCAAATGGTAACTGCCTTTATAATGCATGCCCCATCGCCTTGGTTGGAACATCAAACATGAGTCAGATCCTCAGAGCCTTAGCTTCAGTAGAGCTTTACCTCAATGCCAGTTTCTACAAACAGCATCCATATTTTACAGAGCTTGCAAAAACACACAAATCCTCTGCCAAAGGCCACTCTCATCTACCATATTGTTTAACGGAATCTCTTGGTGACACACTGGGGAAGGGTGTTACTAAGGTTGAAGAATGTCTTAGGCTTGAGGCTCTTCAAAATTGTGTAAATAAAAAATTGAACCCTTTCATATTCCTTTTAACACTGTCATCCTTTTAACGCTGTCAAGTGTGATAGGAAGCCCAATTTACTCTTTTTACCCAAGGGGTATATATTTTTAAATTTTACTCCCCTATTGCTTGCAATGCACATATCTTCCCAAGGGATTCAGCACCTGTTTTGACTGATCCAGATTGATTGATACAGACATTGACTTCAAAGAAGTGATGAGTAATTTACAACCATTTTGTAACCGATAGAGTGTGTGGCACTTTTTACAACGTTATCTTCAAAGTTATTTCTTTGGTTTAGGTCTTGCTACCTAGCATTTCCCTCCTCATTATTGCGAGGGAGCCCAATTTGCAATGAGCAATACTGTTACACTTTTTGGCGTCATAGCTGTGATGTCATGCTACACGTTTATTGTATATATAAGAAACTAGTGCTAAGATGACCAAAATTTTAAGAAACTCTAGTACTATGTCTGAGAAGTACTAAGAAACTTTTAGAAGTTAGAAGCATGGATATTATAGCAAGTAGATCGTTGAACCTTCATTCTTGAGCAATATTCACTAACCATATGCTTTCAACTTAACAGAACACTGTTTATTCTGATATAAACGTTAAGAAATATATCTGCCGCAGTGGTAGCGACCCCATCGGTAATTCTACATTCAAAAATTAAGAAACCAATTAAGGAACTTTTTTAATATTAAAATGGACAAAATTGCATGTGAAATTAAGAAACTTTTAGTACTATGACCTGATCCTAGTTTCTTATCAAAAATACGTTTATTACGGTGATTACAAGAAACTGAATAGAAACTGATGAAAGGAAGTAGCAATCCTCCTATTTGTGACCAATTTAACACTCAGTCAGGTGCAAAGAGAAATGTCTCATGAAATACAGCTACAACTACAGAAACTGCTACGAGAAACGAGAAAGCCTACTGTATTAGAGATTGTTTCTAAGTGCGAAAACTGAGATGCTATTCCTCGTGGAGGAAGAGTCCAACTTTGTTCGAGTTTGAGAACTGAATATTTCAAAAAAGGTGCCAAAATCCAAACAGCGTGAGTTTGACTCAAACAGTTTTCCAGTCATTTTCGAAACGTTTTTCATTTTATTATCTCTTCTGGCCAGTTTTAGCTGGTAGATCTAAGAATCATTGCAGGGTCACCCTGGACCAATTTTGATTATTCGAAAGCGTTTTTGTAAATACAAATGGTTTTATCAATCCTTACTTTTTACAGAGATCCCAGTGCTATGTTTGAAGAGTACATATTGCTATCTGTATTATGTGCAGTACCATTGGCAAACATTCATTGTTCGCTTGAATTTGTTGAAGCACGAGATCAGTTGGACCGAAAATTGAAATTTCGTTTTCGGTGAGCCGGTCTCAATCTTGACTGCCTTGTTGGTAACCTTGTTAGAAATAAAATATTGTTGAGGAGAAACCCTCCTCCTTCAGTGGGGCGTTCCCTTGACATTTTGAGAAAAGGGGCGTTGTCCGACAGTCTGAAGGGCGTGGTCTCGAAAAATTTTTCCGGGGGCTCCACCCCCGGACCCCCGTTTACCTCGCGCTCCGCGCTCACTGTGCGAACATCCCATTTTGGGCTGGATCCGCCCCTGGGTGTATCCATGGTGGCAGGTCGTACCAAGGCGTCATTGTGTTGACTGAGCAAATAATATCTCTTAGGATAGTGGGTAGTGGGACCTTTAAACAAGAAACTGACACGATTTCGTTTTGATGACGTTGATTTTGGGAAGCAAGGTGCGTTCTCGCATTTGAAATTTATTGGTCACCTTGTAATTTCTTATGGATGCTTTTTACCGTCATATCATTCATCTACAGGGTGTCTCAAAAAAGTTGTTCGACGTTTGATTAAATACTACAAAATAATGATACGCTGGATGGACACTTGGTCAAGTAACACTTTTCCTGAGATTTTAAATCATTTTTGACGCAAGAATCTTGCAAATCCGCTAAAAATTCATGGAGTTACAAGCCTTTGAAATTCAAGTTTGTGCGAAAGCTGAAACCAGAGGCTTCGAAATGGCATTTTTTGGTGAAACTCCCATAAGCCATCGTTTCTGTTATTTCTCAATTGTTTCAAGGCGAACCAAATGGGACTTGAACAGGTTTTCGATAACCTAACTGTCAAGCATATGGATGCTTTGAGGACACAGATTCAGTCTCTCGCCGATTATGTTTTGAACCTTTGTTTTTGGACATATGCAATGTTAACCAAATTTTGACAATGATCGCAAGGATTAAAGTACTTTGAAAGTCCAATTTGGTTTGCTATGATATCAACGAGAGGTATGGCATTGGATAAATTTCTTTTACCTCGGTCTTCGAGCTTTTTGCATAACAAGTAATCTGGAGGTCTCTGGTTTCAGCTATCGCATATTTTTTATCTTTGAATGCTCACAACTCAGTGAATTTTCAACCCGAGTTGCAAGATTCTGGTCTCCAAAATTATTTCATAATCTTATGGACAGGGTTTTCTTCACATGAGTCGGTTCATGTTATCGTTATTTTTCAATATTTAATCAAACGTCGAACAATTTGTTTGAGACACCCTGTATTTTTTGTCTGTTCCAGGATTATGCCATGCATGTTCCTCTCGTCGTATATTGCCATATTGCAATGCAACAACTGTTTCGTTTTAGCTGTTACATCATCAGGTCACGTGAATGTGTGGTAAGAATTTTTTTAAAGGAAAGTACGCATCAACTTTCTCAGACGTTCGAGCTGGGGAAGAGTGGCCGAGTGGCTTATACAATCTTCGTCAGGTGACTGAAGTTAAGCTTGGTCGGGTGAGGTCAGACTCCGGATGGGTGACCACGAAGGCCTGACCTTACAACTCACCTCGTCGTCCTTCGGAAGGGACGTTAAACTAGGGGTCCCATGCCTGGATGCGGCATGCACAGTGGGCCTAAATTAGCTTTCAGTAGCTATAAATCCTGACAAGCCCACTCAAAACAAATTGAAAACAAAGCTCCCGACCATCAACATGGTACTCCAATTAACAACGGAAAATTTGAATGAGTAACAGTGCTAGCATAGCCTGCGCTCAGACTCTACCATAAGGAAAAGTTTGATATAAAAGGTAATTTGGTTTTCCTTTTGGTTGTAGAGTCTGCGCGCAGGCAATGCAAACACTGAAGAAAGGTAGAAACATCTTAATAGGTAGAAGAGGCCTAGTATCATGGGATGTGTGGCCAAGCGTCTTATACAGTTTACGTGAGGTGACTGAAGTTAATACTGCATTCACACTGACACAGTTAAACCAGCTTTATCTAAACCAGTTTAAATTTCAACCAATCAAATGACTGGATTTTTTGGATTGACCAATCAGAAGGCCTTATTCGAAAACCTGGTGTGATTTATGCTGGTTTAACTTGCAGTGTGAATGTGGCATAAGTTCGGTCGAGTGAGGTCAGACTCTGGATGGATGACCTCTGTGGGGCCTGACCTTGTAACTCACCTCGCCGTCTTTCGGAGACGCTAAATTGGGGGTCCCATGCCTGGATGGGCTTAACTAGTCAGGGAGTGCGGCGTTTTGAACATCGAAAACAAACTGAACTGGCACTACAAATTCTGAAGATCGATGCATGTCTTGCAGTCGCTGGTTATTGCATTCAACTTTATTTATATCAAGAAATAATGCCCGTCTCCATCGCCTCGAGATATTGTCATGAATATTCATCTGGAATTGACAAATTCAGTCACCAATGAAAGTCATTTTGTGACGATAATTGAAATCATTCCATTCCACATTCCACAACTTTCCACAAAACTTGTCACAGCTTTGTTTTGACGTTCCGTGATTGCATTATGACAGTAGGTTTTTTAGAAACAATTTTATTTCCCCCGCTGCCGCCTTGCAGCAGAACGATCATTGAACAAAATTTATAGCTTAATGGGAAAGACTCGTTTTGATATCGAGGCTGTCAAACATTTCCACATCTGGACGTCGCAACTTCTAATTCAATTAGAAGTAGTTTGCGGCAAAGCCGTAATTAGCTTTAAATAGCTAGACATCCTTCCTGCCCACTTAAAATAGATTATTGACAAAAGACCAAATTCTAACTTTTCTTAATATATCTGAGAAATAAGGGACAGAATGGCAAGATTGAAAGATTTTGGAAGCATCCAGACATTGCATTTTTATTCTCAGACTTAAGCTTGAATACATGTTAATTTCTCAGACCCAACCTCATTTTCTTCCATCCTCGCCCCTGTAATAATTAATGACTACTGCCTTTGGGAAACTAGTACCTTTTATATCAAATCCTTTTGCTGCTGTAAGTAGGGTCATCACTTAAAGGGAGTATGCAATGGCAAATAGGCTTCTCTATAAATAGAACAAAGAAAATGCGCAAACACGGCATTGTTTCTTTAGCTATCGATTATTAACAACACGTGTGGACCATCAATTTCAATGGGCTATATTTAGATTTTTCTGCTCTGTGCAAATGCAGGCTTATATCCTTGCACAAACCCTTTAAATTTGTTAGTTCCCTTTTCTCCGGCAAGTCAACATATTTCAAAAGGTATCTGAAGCTACAAACCGTCAGCTGAGGAATTCTAAAACTGACCTTAGATTACCAGTATTGAGAACATCGACTGGTCAGAAATCGTTTGCTTACCGAGGGGCTAGGGTCTGGAGTGACCTAGATAGTGTTGTCAAAGCGTCCTCATCATTCTGCTCCTTTCGAAGAAATTATAAAACCAAACTATGACTCATCTCGTTTTCCTTTCCTTTTTCTTTTTATTCTTAGATTATTGTAAATAGGGTTGTATATTTTAGTTATCATTAGGTTTTGTTTTAGCATGGCTCCCTGTAAAGCAGTTTAAGTGAGTATTTTACCATGGATAAAAAAGTTAAAATGAAATGAAATGAAAATGTCCAAATTTGATTATTTCTTCGCAAAGGGATGCGGTGAAAAGGCGGGCAACAATAATGAGAGAATCAATGCATCATCTTTTGAAAGGTATGTCTCAAGTTATATTTGTTTCCACAGCCTGATCAAATGTTTCTTCGTTGTTTAAAAATATTATATTACGGTGCCATATAATTTCTTGGCATTGTGTATTGAAACTCATAGTCACTCGTGTATCGGGTGTACTTTGCCTGGGTCCAGCGTTATTTTGGTGTACCTTCGGACACCCGTGTATTGGGTGTCCAAAAGAAACGTAACTGATTAAAAAAATTCTGACACAAGCTGTTTCAAATTAATAATAATTATTTTTCTCTAAACGTGCAATGATTTGTTTAAATTTTGATATATTTTTCAGAATTTTTGGTGACTTGGTTGCAGAGTTAAAAATCAACGAACTTTAAATTTGTTGTCAGGGCAAAACCAGAACTGCCAGCTGTAGTGCAAAGTATACTGCAAAATTACAAACATGGCATACATGCAACTTCACAGGAATACAGGCAAGCTCACAATTTGATCAAGAAACTGTGACAAAGGGATCCCTTGCTGATTCATGAGTTGTCTAGTTTTGAGAGAGTTTTCAGTGTTCATTTCCAATTGAAAGTATAACTCGAATGATGGCCTGGTCAATTTAGGAAAAGTAACTTTGTCTTCACCGAAATCTTTATAAAAACTTTCTGTTAAATGTTCAATTAACCCTTTAAGTTGCGTGCTTGTCAGCAGTCTTCGGTAATTGCTGGGATTATCATGTTTCATGATTTGACATTATAATTCAGTATTGCTAATGCAGCAGCTCTGGTTTTAACGTACAGGCAACTTCGAAGTTTGTTGATTTTAAACTTTACAACCAAGTCCCCCAAAATTCTGGAAACTATGTCAAAAATTATTCTAATCATTGCAGATTTCAATGAAAATAATTGTTTGATAATAATAATGAAACAGTAGCCATTAGAATTTTTCAAATCTTTTGCGTTTTTTCTCGGACACCCGGTACTTTGGCTGGGTCCAGGGTTTTTTTTTGACTTGAACATAGATACCCTATTTGCTAGTATTAGTGCTGTGAGAGCCAAGGTATTAATCTTGGAGGTTAAAATTTTCCTCCACGTCCAAACCAGGGCTTTAGCCTTTTTGTCTAAGCCAATTCCTGAAGCACATCGAAATTCAAAACTAGAAATAAAAGAATATAAGAAAATGGCACAATTGGTGACCAGTTTTTGACTGATACAGGAGGTTCATACGTAAAGAAAGCACTCAAACAAACAACTCCATTTGAAATGTAGTCGGTAATAAACCGTCATTTTGACAAACTAGAAAACGGTAAAGCCTTTTTGATGACCCAAAGGTTTTCATTAAAGGAGCTATTGTTATTAATGGTACGGAAGGGGGCGGAAAGCCTCATTATTGTGTGCGAGCCCGTAAGTGCTCTGGTAGGCTTGAAATATCATTACCTGTTAGTTAACACATTTACTGTGCTCACAATACTTTAATTGCAGTTTGCTTAACCATTTTCTCGCAGTCACAGAGCATGGGCTGTAGGAAACGCAGAATTTAGAAAAAAGATTCGCGTATTATAAGTCGAGTTTTTCCTTTCCTAATTTTTCATTTGGTGCGCGACATATTGGCTCGTGTTTCTTCTGTTTGTACTTCTCCTGCGAAGGCGCCATTTTTGCCCCGCGCGTTGGGACAGATTGACATGATTTCCAGTGCCCTGGAGAGGTTATGCCACTCAAGTTTGGTAGCATGATTTTTCCAAGGTCCTTGATGTCATGTCAATTTGCACAGAATACTTTTCATAAGTCCGGGAAGCATTCGGAATCCTTCGCAAAGAGTTTTAGCCTCTAGGATCCGAAGGATGCAACATTGCAGACCTCATCCCACCTCATCTAATTGTTGCTAAGAAATTTCTGATCTTAATCGACCACAGAAATTGTAACCACATTATAACATGAATGCTTTATTATACCTCATTCTAATGGTGTCTTAGTTGGTCTTTGCAAAAAAGAAACAAACTTCAGGATAGCCAGACTGCGACAAATGAATCAGTTGAACATTCCCAATTGCAAAATACAGAAAGAACTTTACAGTATAAAAGGAACAAACTAATGTCTTACTTTTCTAAGAAAATAGGAAATGTGAAAATAATTGTCATTCTTGTCTTTTGAACACAGCATCCATTCCCCCCCCCCCTAAAAAATACCATAAAATTTTTCAAAGCCTACTTCATTTACTGACACGTTGGTCCCTGCAATAACTTATGACCGCCCCCTAAATCACCCCATCACTACCATCATCTAAATCACTAACCAGTGGACACAGCGAACCAGGAAGGCCCACAGCCTGGAAAGATTGAATGGCACCCTATCCCATGCTTCAACTGATATTAATATGCTGAAAAATTAAAGTAAAGTACGTTGAGCGATGATTTTAGCTCGACTGTTTTGATGATTATGAGAAATAATTTGAAATCTTGTGTTACTTTTAAGGTTTAAATCTAAGTCGTGCATTCATAACGGAAACTGGGGTTCCTGTCATGTCATTATCAGATGCAACTGCGTACGCCTTTTCCGAATCATTGAATGCATGGTGAGATCATTTTCTTCTCTAGCACTTTATCAAAGGGCCCATCGTATAACTCGCGTAATGAAACTACAGATCTGACACCGCCAAAGAAAAAGTCAAATAATGGACAAAAATATTTTCTTACAGAGGAGCTTAACTTTGGAATAGCCTTTTAGCTGAGACCAAGCAGGCAGCCATTTATGTTTTTCTTTCTCTCTTCTATCGTATTGTATTTGGCATTGTAAATAGTTGATGAGAATAGAAACGACGATCTTTGCAAAAAAGAGACAGTTCCATGAAATTTTTGATGCAGTTCGACCATCCAGTAAATTATGACAATGCAGAAAAATAAGACGACGTAGACAGTTGGGCCAGGCCATGATTTTTATAAGAACGTATCGATATGATCTTATAATTCTTGGGAAACATTCTTATAATGATAATGGTTAGACTCGATTGCATGTCATGGTTTCGCTCTTTGCCTGAACTGATAACGCTACAACTACGATTCATTCCCCTACGCTTGTAGAAACGGTAAAGCTCCAGACTGATTTTATATGAAACCTTTCAGCTGCTCTCCAAAAAGTTCGATTTAGTAGTATTGGACCTATTGTGTACGATCGAACCTTCTTAGACAGGGAATATTGTCTAACAATCCAACAATTACGCTAACCTTTGAGTTTGTTCTCTGTTCCTAGACTACATTACATAAGTCCCTCTAACTTACGCTCGTTGTCGTCGTTGTTATCGCTTCAGTTGAGGGACTTATGTCCTTATGCTTCAATACAGGGACTAATTAGGCCAAGTCCGCCGCGTTCACGGCGCGACCAATCAGATCGCATCTTTCTTAATATGGTCAACCCATGTGCCTATTTGTAGCGTTTGATTGGTTTTTAGTTCAAAGTTCGACGTCTCGAAGCGAAGCAACGTTCGAAGTGACGTTCGAAGGGACGTTCGAATTTTCTTTCGACGTTCGTAGGATGGAAGATGTTCCAAGTTTCTTCTGATTTTTCGTAAGATTTTAGTCCCTGTTTAGAATCCGCTTGGTCGTGAGTCCTTTGTATGAGTGAAATTAAAACGACAGATTATAAATGTTGAACGAATACAAGGAATCACGTCGTCAGTCTACTCTGTTCCTACCAAATTGACCATGGAGATCAAGAATTCATTCGGTACCTTTTTCATTTTTTACCGAAAATGTCATTTTTGGTGACGTCAGTTGCTGGCATTTTTAGAACAAATATGACCATAGCTTTTCAAATCAAAGTATAAATGACACAGTTGAACTCAGCTTGATTAGAGCTTTCGATTGATATATAATTTTTTGTGTTTTGATGATGGTTTAAAAATAGTTATGACGTCATCAGTCATATGACGTCATAATTGACATTTTCTTACAATTATGTAAACTGAAATTTTTTCGTTGAATTTTACCAAATCGATCATGTTGTTCCGAATCTGCAGTTGCCGAAGTGTTATTGCATAAGGAAATGCCTTTTTGACACATGTCATTTCCCATTGTCTAAAATATTTGGAGGAATTCACATGTGTCAAAAAGGCATTTCCTTATGCAATAACAGTTCGGCAACTGCAGATTCGGAACAACATGATCGATTTGGTAAAATTCAACGAAAAAATTTCAGTTTACATAATTGTAAGAAAATGTCAATTATGACGTTATATGACTGATGACGTCATAACTATTTTCAAAATATCATCAAAAGACAAAAAATTGTATCAATCGAAAGCCCTAATTAAGCTGAATTCAACTGTGTCATCTATAAGTTGATTAAAGATACCTGTGAAAAGCTATGGTCATATTTGTTCTGAAAATGTCAGCAACTGACGTCGCCAAAAATGATACTTCCGGTCAAAAATAAAAAAGGTAACGGATGAAGTCTTGATCTCCATGGTCGTTTAAATAGAAACAGATCACAAAATCGAAGTTTAGCATGATTGTTAGATTGTTAGACAATATTATTCCCTGTCTATCTACAAAATTTATCAATCTGTCGTTCGATTCGCATTCTTTTTTAGAATGCATCTGAAAGATCAATTGGACCTAAATAACCTGCTGATTTTTTCTCACAACCACTGATGCCTTAAAAGTCAGTTTTCTGGAACTGCTGTACAATAGAATCAGGTGTCAAGACGTCGATAAAGGATCATTCTTGCCACAAAAGCAAAAACCGCCTTGCTGTAAGCCCCATGGTGATCGGTAGACGACGGGGCGACAGAATCTCGTCGCCGATTGAAACCTTTTGCCGTTTTAAAGCTCTATCGGAATAAGGCCCTCAGTTGAGCGATAAAAACAACAACGATTCAACTCAATGAGATGAGCGAAACCTGAGGGTCCTTGTGTAGTGAGGCTAAATAATGGCCTCGACCTACCGTTTATGTCCTTTAACGTTATGATAATCATAGCCTCGTCCAACCGTCTACGACGTCTTATTATACAGGATTGTCATAATTTTCTAGATTGTCGAACTGCATCAAAAATTTCATGGAACTGCCTCTTTTTTACGATGATCAACGTTTCTATTCTCATCGTCAAATTTTCAATCAGACCGCGCTCCCCGCCTGGCATTTCGTTGTAAAAAGGTTTTAACAGTATGGTTTGATTTTTTTGAATAATACTTAATTCAAACTTTAAAGTACCTTGTAATTAATTTTTGTATTGGAGAGCCCGTGGCAAAACAGATTCGGCTGAAGGGCAAGCCTCTTCAAATAACCCAACCAATTAATCAATCAATCAATCAACACTCCCCACTCTAGTCCCAAATAGGTCTCCCTTCCTGTTTACTGAATTTCGAGAAAAACTTTCCATCTCCAAGCCATATTACTATCCCATCGCTAATTTATTCTGTTGAAAATGTGAGCAGGCAGGTGAAATCGACAGGGAACTGCTGCAAATAGTATTTTCATTTTGAAGTATGCACCCCCAACAAATAAATTTTTTATTAGTACAGTCTTTTATGCTAATAAATAGTATCTTCATTTTAAAATGTGTACTCCCCCAGATGTTAAAACCTTTTCTTTTGTTTATCATTAGAAATATTTTAGGCCCGTTTTATAAGTCGTGCCGCGCCGCGCCGCGCCGAACCATAGAAATTTGAGTTCGACTGAGGTTCGACTTGGAGCGCCTCTTCTGTTTTATAAGAACAAAACTTTTGTTTTGCTGTGCCGTGCCGAGCCATAATGACGAATGCGCATAATACTGACATTGGAAAATTTTCTTTTTAATTTCATGCATTTGAATACATTCGTTCATCAAATGAGAAATTCGATGTGGCTCGACTGAAATTGGCTTTATAAGTCGCACCGGGTCGACCCATTCGAGAGACCTTTGGCGTATGGTTCGACTCAGTCGAACCAAGTGTCATGTTAGTTTTATAAGAGTCGCGCCGTGCCGAACCAGGCAAAATTGATCGAAATTCACTCGGTTCGGCACGGCGCAGCGCGACTTTTAAAACGGGCCTTAGATCGCCCGATTTAGGTGCTATGCTTTTGAAAAATTGCAAATCACGATATTCATCGTGTACTCTAACACGATGCATCCCTTGTTTCAATTTTTGTCAAAGAAACAGTATGTTTATTATGTTTTAGCACTACACACATGCTGGAATACGAGTAAAATTTGAAGGCCTATTTTAGAATCCACCTTTTCAAGATAAGAGGTGCGAAAACGGAAGTCTTTTGTTGTTTGAGATGTTGCATTTTTGAGGCTAAAATCTTGTTCTACGTACAAAGTTTAGTATAGAAGCGAATTTTTACTTTCATATCTATCTTCGTTTGGAAATTACGGCGATTTTAAGAATTCAAATCCAAAGTTGCATAGTACATTAACATCACTATATTTATATTTATTTTATATTTATATATTTATATTTTATATTTATATATATTTTATATATATTTATATATTTCATATCATTTAAGGAGGGTGGCCCTTCGGCAGAAGCCGTTTTTCAAGGGGCCCTCCGATAAAAACTTAATTACAATATACAATTAAAAATAAAGTGACACTAGAATATAAAAAACCATAATTTAAAAGCCTATTTACAATGATAAAATATATACAATAGAAAGAAAAGGTTAACCCTTTATTGATTTCTTAAAACCATTTAGGGAGGATGCCGTTTTAGACTCAGCAGGAAGGTTATTCCATAGTTTAACTCCCCGGAAAGAAAAGCATTTTTGCCCATTTGCAGAATTTTTCTTCGGCAACCTCAGATCAGTCTCAGTGTTCCGAAGGTTGCGGGAGGAGCATGCTGAGTTTTTCGTGAAGAGGTTACACAGATATTGTGGAGCCAAATCATTGAGCGCCTTGAAGACCATCGTTTTAGACTCACTGCCAATGAGTTCTTCAATGGTCTGCCAGCCCAACTCTGCAATGAGTGGTCTGCTTGGGGTATCAAAGCTGCTATTTGTAATGATTCTAGCAGCACGATTTTGGAGCTTTTGCAGCTGGTTGATGTCTGTAGATCCAGCACAACCCCAGACAGAACAACAGTATCGAAAGTGGGGCTCAACAATACCTGTGTAAAGAGTTTTCAAGCTTGCCAGAGGCAGAAAGGATTTAGCATGTCTTAAAAAGCCGATCGCCCTGGAGACCTTTGTAGAAACTGCCTTAATTTGCTCTTTCCAATCTAAAGAGCAATCTATTTGCACTCCAAGGTACTTTGTCTTTTGAACAACTTCGAGTTCATTGTCGCGTATCTTCAGTGCCAAGGCTTCATTTTGACTTTGAGAGAGTTGTGTTTTTGCTTGGTGGATATGAGCATTGAATGAGTTTTTGCCACATTCAACGAGAGCTTATTTCCTTGAAGCCAAGTCTCCAATTTACTGAGATCACTATTTATGGCCTCATTAAGCTGAGTCAAATCGTGAGACTGATGACAAAGACTGGTATCATCAGCGTACATAGTCACAGAGGCACCTTGGACAGCCTCAGGAAGATCATTGATATAGATGAGGAAGAGAAGAGGGCCAAGGCATGAGCCCTGTGGTACTCCTACTTCTATTTCCCCGATATCTGAATCAACACCGTTAACCCTACAGAATTGTTTGCTGTTAGATACGTAAGACTTAAACCAAGACAGCTCTCGCTGCTGGACGCCATAAAGTTCGAGCTTTTTACAGAGAATATCGTAACTGACTCCTGGTTTTCTAATGTAAATAGGCATGACGTAAACGCAAGCGTATTTTTAGATCTCAAAAAAGCTTTCGACACAGTAGATCACGACATACTATTGGAAAAGCTGTCAGCATATGGGGTAGATGGAGTACCTTATCACTGGTTCCATTCGTATTTGACCGATCGGCAGCAGTACTGTCACATTAATGGTCATAGATCTAGCCAAAACATGTTCAGTGTGGCATTCCTCAGGGTTCGTGCCTTGGTCCCCTTCTTTTCATCCTGTATGTGAATGACTTTGAGCGGTGTCTTGAAAACTATGGAGTGTCGTTTGCGTCTAAATGCTAATGGTTAATTTTCATGGTCTTTCTCAGTTATATGCACTGTTTTCTCTTTCCCTTTCTGTTTTCTCGTCATTCCCTTTCTGTTTATACCATTCCCTTTGTCGAATTAACAACATTTTCCTATTCCCTTTGTCAATTCTCTTTCCCTTTGCCAAATTCTCATTCCCTTTATAGTTGCTTATCATTCCCTTTATCTCTATCATCATTCTCTTTGTCTAATTACAGCATTTCTAATTCCCTTTGTCAAGTCTGTTTCCCTTTGCCAAATTCTAATGTCTTTCTTATGTGCATTTTTTATTCGATTTGGCAATTGCATTTCTCTTTGGCATTCCCTTTCTGTTTGTGTTCATGGTCTTTCTCTTTTATCATTACATGATGCATTGCGGCATGGTATGATGCATTGCGGCATGGTATGATGCATTGCGATTTTTAGCACGAAATTTTTGCCGAATCAACACACGTGGAAGGAACGGCCTAAGTTTCGATGCTCAACGCGTGTACGTCGATTCTCGGTTTCATCTGGTTTAGGGACCAGTCATTATTAATGGTGGGGGCTGGGACGGAAGATATTTTTGGAACAGTGTGGCTTTTTCTTGACCCCCCTTGAAATCATACAACTAAAATGATGCCCCCTAAATTTAAGTATAAGTTTTCGTGGCCCCCCCCCCCCTTATAAAGTAGAAAGATATTGCCAGAAATTATATAAGCTGATGAACCATGATGCTACTATTTTATCACAGAGAGAGTTGAGATGGAGATTAGGACAGAAAACTGTCCAGACAGACTTATATGAAGCCTAGTTTCCGTCAATTTTCATACCCAAAAGATGAAGTTGAAGATGGAGTTTCATACCCCTGATCCAAGCAGCATAGAGTCTGGGGTCGAAGCTCCAGGAAAATTTTCTGACGGCACGCTTTCTACTTTTGCTTAGAATGCTTCTCGCAACCCCATGAATTGCGATTTTGGAAAATGTTTTCACAATCTTTATAAACTAGCACCCCAAGAAAAGTTTAGAACAGAGTCTCTGTTTGGAGTAAATATGATTTACCTTGGCTTGGAAGACCTCTTTCAATTTGTTTGCCAGAGCCAACACCCAGGGGGGGGCATTCAGCACATACGCATACGGGGTCCAAGAAATTTTCATGCAACCCAAAAATATCACTTCAGCTTCACTGCAACCCAAAAATATTAGCTCATTTTATATATATAAACTTGTTCATGAACATAAAATATCCCCAAACAATGGAAATAGAAGTCAGGATTGCCTCCATCGAACCCAGAAATATCAATATAACGATGTTTGGTGTCAAAAAATATCATGAACATAATTTCAGTTTTCTTTGGACCCAAAAATATCACTTTTGGCAACATTCTGACTCAAAAATATCGGACTAGTACCTCCCCGTATGTGCATGTGCCGAGTGCCCCCCCCCTGGGAGCCAACAATGAAAATTTCATAGTATTTCAAGTATAACAAAAAATTTGAGTAGCATGTACTGTATGAGTAACATGTTAAAAACTTGTGAAAGGACTCCTACTTTGCTTTAGGATGCTTATCACAATCTAATTTTTGCCTGCTCCTCACATGAAAAATTTGAAAATTCACAGGTACTTTGTTTTAATTTAGCGTCCCAACGAATCTTGTAAAGAACTTCCTTTACATTGGCTTAGAGCGCCTGTCTCAGTCACATTCCAACATCTCTGAGAAATATTGCTCTAACTACTTGCTTCTTCAAGGTAGAAACTCCTCCTCTTATCGATGGTGACTTGTTTCTTACCACCTTCTTCTCGTTCATTGAATTTTCAGTCCCACCAAACAAATTTCTTACTGTTCAAAGAAAATGTCTGAGTATCCCTGAATTGTGAGGGAGGACAGTCACCTCTCCAACTCCCCCATGGTTCGGAGCAGAATGCAACTGCAAAGATGACAGATGTGGCAGAGGCTAGAAAGCAAAGTTCAGCAAAACAGACAGAGTTGAAAGCAGCGGACAATCCAGGTTGCTTTTTGGCTAGATCAGCTATCAGATTTAAGGAAATACAAGTAAAAGCTGTACTGCCATTTATTTCTTAATAAAATTACACTTTTCAATTTTGACTGAGTATTTTTCGTGCCCCCCTCGCACTGTCTGATTTTGATCTGGCCCCCTTCTAGGCAGAAAAATTATTGGTGACCCCCCTTAATATCTTCCGTCCCAGCCCCCACCATTAATAATGACTGGTCCTTAACCAGATGAAACCGAGAATCGACGTACACGCGTTGAGCATCGAAACTTAGGCCGTTCCTTTCACGTGTGTTGATTCGGCAAAAATTTCGCGCTAAAAATCGCAATGCATCATACCATGCCGCAATGCATCATACCATGCCGCAATGCATCATGTAATGATAAAAGAGAAAGGCCATGAACACAAACAGAAAGGGAATGCCAAAGAGAAAGGCAATGGCCAAATCGAATAAGAAATGCACACAAGAAAGACATTAGAATTTGGCAAAGGGAAACAGAATTCACAAAGGGAATTAGAAATGCTGTAATTAGACAAAGAGAATGATGATAGAGATAAAGGGAATGATAAGCAACTATAAAGGGAATGAGAATTTGGCAAAGGGAAAGAGAATTGACAAAGGGAATAGGAAAATGTCGTTAATTAGACAAAGGGAATGGTATAAACAGAAAGGGAATGATGAAAAACAGAAAGGGAAAGAGAAAACAGTGCATATAACTGACAAAGACCATGAAAATTAACCATTAGCATTTAGACGCAAACGACACTCCATAGAAAACTGTACTCCTAACATGTATGCGGACGATACAAGTGTAACTTATTTTGCAGAAGATATGGAAGAACTCTGCAACGACTTGCAAAATGAATTGATAAATATTTCAGACTGGATGCGGCAAAATAAGATGAACTTAAATACCAAAAAATTTGAATTCATAATTATAGGCCATAAACGGCAGCTAACCCGTATCCAAAATCCTATTCGTCTGGATATAAGCGGAGAAGAACTTAAGAGGGTCCATGAAGTAAAATACCTTGGGGTCTCTGTGGATGAAAGTCTTTCTTGGACTACACAGTACAAGAAACTCAAAAGCAAACTCAAAAGTGGACTTTCTTCTATCCGTAAACTAAAGAATATCCTCCCGCAGACAAAGTTGGATCAAGTTTACAGGGCGCTGCTCGAGAGTCATTTACGATACTGTAGTGAAATATGGGACAGTTTGTCAAATACCAAACTTGACCACCTTCAGCGTCTGCAGAATAGGGCTCGCACGCTCATAGAGAGTTCCAGATTGAAAGATGGCTGGAGATGCACGTGGCTGTCTGTTTCAAGCTTGATTGAATATGACAGGGCTATCATGATTTACAAAATAACTAATGACTTGTGCCCTGACAGCTTGAAGGGACGATTTTCAACAAGATCACAGCTATCTAACTATCGGTTAAGGAACTCATTAGATATCGACGTGCCAAGGCAAAATTTGGAATTTTCGAAACGAAGTTTCTATTATCCTGCAGCCAAAGTTTGGAATGGAATTCCACCGAACATCAGACAAAGTCCTACGATTTACACTTTCAAAAAGAAGTTGAAGGATTTTTTACTCAATCGGCAACGATTCCCAAAGCACGATCCCTAGGTAGAACAGCATTCTGCAGATTAGGCCATGATTAGGACTTGTGTTATTAATTCTTTACACTATTGTATTAGATATTTTAATTTTGTTGTTATTAGGATTTATAGGTTTTTATAGCTGATAGGGATTTTGTGTGCATAAAGATATGAAAATGAAATAAGGGCTTTGACCATGAAATCAGATGTTTGGACAAATTTTGTCCAAACTTTTGATTTCATGGTCAAAGCCCTTATGATTTCTAATTCTTTTTATCACCGTTATTTCCAAATGAAGACAGAGATGAATGTGAAAATTGGTTCATACACTAAACTTTGCATGCAGAACAAGATTTTGGCCTCAAAAATGCAAAATATCAAGCAACAAAAGACTTCCGTTTTCGCACCTCTTGTCTTGAAAAGGTGGATTATTGTGACGCCTGATTTTTTCTATACTCGCTTGTAACTATGAAATGGAAAGTCCGACTTCGGCCAGTTAATTTTCCAACCTAAGTTTGCCTTTTTCCCTATGCAAAAATCTTTGGAAGCAATGAATTCGCGAAGTAAATTGTGTCAACTGACAGACGCCCCACCTTTTTTCTAATTCACATGTTAGTAGTTGTTTCACACAACTTTTCGCGCTCATTTATGATCTGCAACGAAATGAGATACATCGACGTTAAATATTTCCAGCGATTTGCCGCTGAACTTTCCCACTGTAATGTAATGGAGGTTGGCTTTGTTTCGTTGTTCCAGGTTCTGCTGCAAAATTACCACACTGAAATCGATCAGGGTAGATGATGAATTGCCAATGTAATCATTTTGTTCCAAAGATGAACGTAAAATTTTTACAGCATTTTGTGGGCTGCCTTTTTGCATGCTGTCGGAACACAAGTATCGATGTAGGCATTAATTTAACGCACACGTTTTTTATAAGAGGCTTATGGATCAGGCCATAGTACTAAAGGTTACTTAATTTAACATGAAATTTGTCAATTTTAGTACTAAAAGTTTCTTAATTGGTTTCTTATTTTTTGAATGCATGAATTGTCAATGTGGTTGCCAATATTGCTGTAGAAATGTTTCTAGATATTTAAAAAGCATCATATGGGAATAAAGAATGTTCTGTCTTGATGAAAACAGAAATGATTAGTTAACATTGCTCAAGAATAAAGGTTCAACGATATGTTTCCTATGATATCCTTGCTTTTAACTTTTAAAAGTTTCTTAGCACTTCTTAGTCATAGTACTAGCGTTTCTTATATTTTGGCATCTTAGTAGTAGTTTCTTATAAACCAGTTTCTTATAAAAAACGTGTATGTCAATTGAATTCTATGCTTTCCCCGACCTGTAATTCAGTTGCAATAGATATTTTGAGAGTGACCTGTGGCGATAGTTTTTGCAAATAAAAAAGACCCTTAAGTGCTAAATCAGCTACAATACAGAGTTGTCTTTTCTTTTCTATTAAACTTGGGTTGTAAATTTCCTTGGCTGTGGTCAGATTCTCGGAGTTTCTATTTTATTTTACTTGATCTTTCCGCAAGATGTAAGGAGGTTCTTCAGTTTGGCATTTTTGCCTACCGGCTCGGTTTATCTTTTATCGCAATTTTGTATTGTTCCTTGGTTAGGACCCAAGTTGCAGCATCAGAAGATCCATTACAAGTTTCATCATCGTATCATGGTTGTATGCCAGGACAGAAGCCTACAGGGTTACTTAACTCTATACAAACTCCTGCAAACAGGTGAGTGTAATTTATGTTGTACAACACAAATAAAATCTCTATGAACTAGATGAAAAAGGTCGTTTTTAGCTATAAAGCTTTTGTTTCTCATCCGAAATTGTCAAGCAGGCATCATTCAAAATATCTGAAGGGCAGGGTTTGAAAACTGAGAGACATTCTTTGTTTCAAGCCAAGAAACATACATCAGTCTTTCTTCTTGTGAAAGAGCCTATTTCTTCCTGAATCATTCCCGGTTTTCGATTCGATTGAGTGTTGAGGCACTTTTTGAGGCATTTTGCAACCAAGGATTTTTCGTAAATTCGAATTCACCTGCATTGTCAGTACTTTCATTTTTTCATTTTTAGAAGTATTCGTGAAAACAAGAAAAAGAACCAAAAATACTTCAGTCTTTCTGCTATCGAGCGATGAAGGTATTGTGGCACAGTGGTGTAATCCTCTGACTTTGCAGTGTAAACAGTTAGGCGGAGTGGGCTCGATACCCGGTACGACCCCATCACTTAGGCATCAGATTAGGTCTCGATTCGATTAGGTCTCCTCTATTCTTGCAATCCCAGGGCTTGCCGCTGAAACCGCGACTTCACCTTCACCTTCAGCAGAATTTAATTCATTAAAATCCATCCATTACTTACAGAAATTTTGGTTTTTTAGATGCCTGAACTTTTTTGCGCCCAGTAGCATTTTTGGATTCGGAACGGATGCAGGCTTAGAGATGCACTGGGTGCACTGCTAACCACGATCCTTTGTAGCCAAAGTCGACTTTCGTATTATCGATAAGTCGTTTCTGGCCTATATTCTCTTTGCTTTGCTTTTCATTTGACCAAAGAAAGGATCGTGTCTGATAATGTCGTTAGTGTAGATAAAGCCATAGAGTCCAAAACTTGATATTTCCCTTTTTCCAATTTTGAAAGGTCCTTTGCAACGGACATATGAGCGAGGGGTGGGTGGGAGGTAGAGGACTCAAAGTAATAAGTCTACGACATACCCCAATACCTCGCACGTGCCATCCCTAGTTGCTTAGCAAAGAGTGCGCGCAAAGCCTATATGCTAAGCACAGGGTCTTTAAGGGAGAGGGGCCGAAAGGCCAAGTTGATGCCATTAGGCTTAAGTAGTTATAACGCTACTAGTTTATTTTCATCTATACTTGGTAAGTTTGTATGGATAACAATAGATTTCTCCATCTTATTTTAGATTAATGAGGCAGACAACGCATGACTTACGAATGACTTCAAGTAAACAACTAACTTGTACTATAAATCACCTAGAGGTACGATTTTTTCGTTCAGTTAACATATAGTACTAATCGAGACTTTTATACGCGTTTCTCCCATAAATTCCACTCTTAACTGTCAAAGTTCGTAACAAGTAGCTCAAGGGCATCGCCAGGGAGTGGACTGGGGTGGACATGTCCATATTCATTTATAGACAAACGGTCTAAAAAGTCTGCAATCAATTGCAAATTTGTTGAGCCTTTGACAAGAAGATAAGGTTTTTTGCCTCCTCCTCCCCCCATGACTTTTCTGTTGGCAACGAACGATTTGCAACTATTCCGACCGATTTTAACAATGGAAAAGGTGAGGGACCGGGCATACAGTGCCAAAAATACCTTTTTTTAGAGTGGCTGAAGTACCTTATTTATTTTTTACATATATATTTGGTAAACGTTGTACGATAGAATATGGTATAGAAATAGCAGATGCAAGAAACGAAAAAAGGTCTAAGAACTTGGCACACTGAGGCCTTTCAAACCTATGTTATCATCAGAGTGTCATTTTTTACAAACATTTATAAATACACAGCTACAGAAAAACAAACTACAATAAAACTACAATAAGAGAAAAAATGAAGGACACTACAAAATTTTATTTAGAAATGACTGAGTAAGGAGGAGCCCTGTAAGTAGATAGACTAATCAAGAGAGAGAGCTCCCCCATAAAAACAAAGAAACCAAACTCTTTTAGATTAAAGTTAAGCAAGTGGCTTGAGTCATTTTAGTATGCTTTGCTTCCATATAGTGTGTTGTTCTCTCGTAGTGGTCGTTCCTTGTGTTTGTTTTATTGCTGCTTAATAGTCATTTTAACATTTATCGGGTTCATTCTTTTCTAGAATCAACTGTGCTCTGCATTGGCTCTTGAGTCTTCAAGCGAATACCATTTCTGGTTGATGACATATGCAAGATATTTGGTTCAGTCAGGTAGGTTCTTTCAGGACCAAGTGTTGATATTTTGTAATGCATTAGAATTTATCTCCTCAAACGAAATTTGTTACTTATAATGTTTTGCCCACCATGAATTTCCTGTATTTCATATATATATATGTGCAAATAATTTATTAATTGTTTTAGTGATTCATTTTTTGAATTTATTTAAGGCGATCAAGCTAATAGTTCATGATTGACTGTATCAAAGGCATTCTTAAGATCAATGAATATCAAACCTTTGTATTTACCCGTATCGACGTTCAGATATCAATCGTTTGTGTTTGACATGAGACATGTAGCTACAGAGTACAATAATGGAAAACCAAACTGATGTTTGTATAATACAATAAGAACCCGCAAGGTAGAAACCAGTTTTGTCAAAACAGCCTGTTTAGCTTCTTATTAAAAGGGCATTTATCAAGGAAAGAGGCTGAAAGGTTTCTTATGATATAGTTAAGAAACCTTTAATGATTTCAAGTTAAACATCTTTACATACATACATGAGTATACTGTAAATGCACTGCTGCACATCATAAACTGAGATTTAAGATTATTCTTCTAAGATTAAGATATAAGATTAGTTCACCAAATGCTGATGCAAGCTTCTGCACGATTTTATGCGTTTGAAAACGACCTCATCACAACTTGTTCAGCCACGATGAAGTATGTTATATATTTGGGATCCTCCTATAAGACTGCGTTCACACAATGCCGGCACATTT
Organism: Aurelia sp. 3 sensu Dawson et al. (2005); assembly: GCA_964020215.1. NCBI lineage: Eukaryota > Metazoa > Cnidaria > Scyphozoa > Semaeostomeae > Ulmaridae > Aurelia > Aurelia sp. 3 sensu Dawson et al. (2005). Next base: position 14,358,973 of record OZ026584.1, read on the forward strand.
TGAAAACGATGAAAAATGTGACGGTAGCAAAATTTGAGCTAGCGTTCACACGATGCCGGAACAATTTGAAAACGGTCAGAAATTTGCCGGTAAAAAGCTCGTTGCAAGGCTTTGATGCCAATTAAGTGTACCTAGACCCTAAGAATCATTCAGTCTCGTTCCAAAAGCGTCTGAAAATGTTCTATTTTCATCATTTTAAAGTGTTTACATGGTGCCGTTTCCAAAATGTGCCGATTAGAGTTCCGTTTTCAAAATCTGCCGTTTTCAAAATCTGCCGGCAAAAAATGTGCCGTTTTCGTGTGAACAGGAGGCCTATCCGTCGAATTTTTCACCGTTTTCAAAATGTGCCGGCACGTGTGAACGCAGTCTAAGACACCTTTCTAAATCAGGCTGAGAAGTTTCTTATATGAGGGCGCCATTTCTCAACAAAATCAGCCTGAGGTTTCTTATAAAGTGGTTTCTATTTTGCGGATTCTTACTGTAGTGCTGATTAGTTTGTATATCATATATAGATAAAATATATTATCGACATTAGTTTGTATATTATATTAGTATTGATTATGTACTATTTTCCCAAATAGCCTTGAAACAGCGGGTAGAACAGACATTGGCCTGTAGTTTGACCGGTCTTCTTTAGGACCGTTCTTATGCATAGATGTGACCCGAGCAACCTTCCAGTCTCAGGAAATGTTTCTGTGAATAATGATAGGTTGAAAATGTCATACAGAGATACTGCGATGACAGGCAATGCAGCCTTGATAAGAAGTTTGTTGAACAGTTTGATTAAGTTTGATGAAATTGCTCTCTTCAGTTGCCAAGGAAAAATTTACCAAAGCCTTCTGGAAAAAGTTTAAATGCAGCGATTTCAGAGCTTCATCAGACGTCAAGAAGCCCACGAAAATAGAAAAGTTTACAGTACTATTTCAACATGAAGGGTCATTTCAGCTCAACATGTTTAGAACTACACGTCATCTGAATCTGTAAATATACATTGTCAGTGCTTTAGTAGCGATATTACGTCACTGTATCGCGTGGGTAAAACTGTGCTGCGATGAGTTGGTAAAATTTATTCTATTTGAAGCAGGTGGGCGACGGAAGACTAAGAAGCGGTTGCTCTTACGCTGTCTTTGTGAGTGGGATAGACCTGGAGAAGTATTTGCAATAAAGTCGTGTCTTAGTGATTCTACGAATATGTTATTCCTAAAGATCTGTGAGCCAATTACAATGCAGCAATCAAAAGCTATTGCTACTGATACATATGACTTTTTACTTCAAAATAAATGCCTGGTGCTGACTTGCGGCAAAGGAAGACAATCACATTGTGTGACGTACCACCCAGGGCAGAAGAAATCCTTACAGTCCAAGGAACTACAAAATGAAGCAGACATCAATTATTTGTGTCATGAAATTGAAATTAAAACTTGAATTGAGACTCATATTGTAGTGAGTTTCATTAGAATTGTAGTAGGTTATATTAGGCACTCTTGAAATTCCATAGCAGATCTTCACGAATGTTTATCTACCTCGGAAAGCTGCAAGTTCTATTGGCAGAACACATGTACCAATAACTTTGCTCCAATGCTTATTATTTGTAGAATATCTACATATAGTATAACCTTTAAGCAGCACTTCCTTAACTTCGTTAACAGCTAGTTCCTATTCTTGGTTAAGATGTTAAGATTTCGTCAACCACAGTGGAAGATATTTTGTTGCAAAATGCCCGGAGCGATTAATCATGATGATGATGATGATGATGATGATGATGATGATGATGATGATGATGATGATGATGATGATGATGATGATGATGATGATGATGATAGTACTGATATTGATCAATAATTTGGAGTGCCACAAATCTTTTGCTGAGGACAATAAATCGCTTTGTCGTATCGAAACCTCAATTCTTTTGCTTGACAAAATTCACCTTTGCTAGCGTCGAAACTCGGACTCTCGATCACCAAAAAGTCATGAAACTACAACATTCTGATCTTTACTCTCACTAGTTCCCGTATCATCTTACTTGGAAAGTACTTGAGTAACGTCTAAACATTGGAAACAAGCTTCAAAACACCTTGTTTTGGAATGTTCAGGAGGGCACAGATCTCATGATTTTAAGGAACTTCCAGTACTGGCCCAAATTCTTAGTTTCTTAAAAAAATGATTCATGGGTAAGCCAGTCCTGGAAAACACACTTCAAGTTGCGAAGGAATCTCACACAAGGGCTCTGATTTCTCCTTTTACCTTCCTTCGATATTGATATTCAGTTGTATGTTTTGCAGGTGAAGAATACAGATTAAGAGAACTGTGCGAAGATCTTTTAGGCCCATGCCATGTAAAGCAAGATACTTCGAATAATACTTGGCAACCCAAAATATTGGTAGGTGATATTTTATTAAATCTTTTCTGAAATCTTTTATCAAATCTTCAATGATTCCATTATCTTAGTGATTCCATTTTCATCCAAATGTTTTGGACGGAAAATTTTCGGACAACCATGAGCGATAGGACACCAAGTGTGTAGCAGTTTAGATTTATATCAGTAGCGTGTCACCTTAACTTATTGTTTTTTTGTCATGAACTTGTTTTTACTTCGTACACGTTGTACACTTGGTTTTACTTTACTTTCACTACTGAAAATTTCAAAATTATGAAACATTGAAAGGTAGTTGTGTTGGGAGCTCGCTACTGATATAAATTTAAACTGCTACAAACTGGGTGTCCTATCGCTCATGGACAAACCTTTCGGAAAGTGTTTGAAAAATTGGAAGTTGTTTGTAATTTGGCAGTTTCGTTTTCGTGACCATTGTTTCTGAGACACATTCCATGGGTTAGGACACCCAGTGTGTAGCAGTTTGAAATTTATATCATAAGCGAGCCTCCTTAATTTATTGTATTTTTGTATTTTGAAGTTATTTTTACTTGGTATACTACCACCTTTCATTGCTTCATAATTTTGAAATTTTTCGGTAGTGAGCCACCCTAAGTGCAGTGCTACCTTAACCGTAAGTGCAGAGCCACCTTAACCGTGCACTTAAGGTGGCTCACTATCTTAGTGATTTCTATCTTATATCTGATGACCGTGCACTTAAGGTGGCTCTGCACTTAAGGTGGCTCACTATCGAAAAATTTCAAAATTACGAAACAGTGAAAGGTGGTTGTATACCAAGTAAAAATAACTTCAAAGTGCAAAAATACAATAAATTAAGGTGGCTCGCTTCTGATATAAATTTCAAACTGCTACACATTTGGTGTTCTAACGCACATGCATGTTCAAGTATGCAACTGTTAAACGAGCCATTATTACCTCAAATGTTTCAATTCCCATCGGCAGTCTCATTGCCAGCCTCACTAGTGAGTTAAAGGGACTGCACAACCCTCGCTCTCTTCTTGGCGCTACATGCCAAATCATCGAATTTGTTTAGGCTAAACACAACGCAGCTAATAGCAATTTTGCACAAAGAATAGTAATCCCAAACATCCGCGACAACCTCAGCAATCACAGCTTCGGCGGAAGGTTTTTTTCTGTTTTGCTCCATGATTTTTCTTGCGAGTGTGTGAACGTTTTAATGGATATCAAAACTTCCATCACATTTCATAGACGTAGATAAGAAAACACTGCATAGAAAAACGTACGTAGAAGCTGCGTTGAAACCAGGGAGATTACCTAATCTCCCTGGTTGAAACTGGCCGCTTGCGCGCGTGCTTTATCCACTTGCGAGGGATGCTTCGTACTTTCCGATTCTTTACACAAATTTTCTACAGTAGCTTGAAATCATTGATGAGGCTGCCGATGAGCTGCGAAATATCTGAAGTAAAAACCCTTAGTTTAATATTTAGGTTAATGCGTATATCTTAGAAGTAGTGATCACAAAACAAAATAGCCAAACTACACGCTAGCGAACCTATATATTTTTATTTCATATTTAATATATTTCATATTTAATTCTTTTAAGGAGGGTTGCCCTTCAACAAGTTGATTTTCAAGGGGCCCTCCGATAAAAATATTAATTACAATCTAAGATACAAAGTAAAAAGATATTAATTAAATTAAACAATAAAACCATATTTACAATATCCAGAACCTATTTACAATAATGTTTAAAAATTACGATAAGAACAAAAGAAAAGAAAACAGTTTCTAAATAGTTTTCTTGAAACTGTACAGAGAGGTTGCCTGCTTTGACTCGCCGGACAGGCTATTCCATAGTTTTGTGCCTCTATAAGAGAAACATCTCTGGCCATTTGCTGACCTTTTCATCGGTAACCTCAGGTTGGTCCCCGTATCACGAAGGCAATATGATGAGCAGGACGAATTTCGGTGAAAAGGTCACACAAGTATTGTGGAGCCAGCCCATTCAGGGACTTGAAGACCATTGTCTTAGATTCACCAGCAGCAAGTTCCTCAACGGTCTTCCATCCCAATCCTTCAATAAGAGGTCTGCTTGGGGCATCACAGCTGCTATTCGTTATCATCCTAGCAGCACGGTTTTGAAGTCTTTGCAACTGATTAATTTCAGTTAAACCGGCGCAGCCCCTAACAGAACAACAGTATCGAAAGTGGGGCTCTACAATACCTGTGTAGAGAGTTTGCAAGGTCTCTTTCGGGAGAAAAGACTTGGCATGTCTTAAAAAGCCAACTGCCCTCGAGACCTTGCTAGAAACTGCCTTGATTTGTTCTTTCCAATCCAAGGAGCAGTCGATTTGCACACCAAGGTACTCTGTCTTTTTGACTACTTAAAGCTCATCATCGCGAATTTTCAGAACCAAGTCTTTATTTTGACTTTTGAGAATGTTGTGTTTCTGCTTGGTAGAAATAAGCATAGAATGAGTTTTCGCAACATTCAAGGAAAGTTTGTTGCCTTGTAGCCAAGTGTCCAGTTTTCTAAGGTCACTATTAATAGCCTCATTTAGCCTTGTCAGATCGTGAGACTGGTAGCACAAACTGGTGTCATCAGCATACATGGACACGGTAGAATCTTGGACAGCTTGTGGGAGATCATTGATGTAGATGAGGAAGAGAAGAGGGCCAAGACATGAACCTTGTGGAACTCCAACTTCAATGTCCCCTATTTTTGAATCCACACCATTAACCCTACAAAACTGTTTCCGATTGGAGAGGTAGGATCTAAACCAAGAGAGTTCACGTTGCTGTTTACCGTAGAGCTCAAGCTTTTTGCAGAGAATGTTATGATCTACAGTGTCAAACGCCTTTTTAAGGTCAATGAATACTAGACCCACAAGCTTTCAAAGGTCCATTCCATTGTACCAGTCGTCAGTATTTTTAAGTAAGCATGTTACTGTAGAATGAAGCCGCAAAAAGCCGGATTGGTCAGATGAAAAATGACCGTTGTCATTCATGTACTGGTACAGCTGGTTTGTTACTAACTTTTCAACTGTACGCACTACTGTGGTGGATACGCTATACAGAGGCGGGGTATTATGCTTACGTGGTGGGGCATTATGCTCCGCCTCTGTATGGCGTATCCACCACATCAAGCATAATACCCCACCACGTTAGCATGTCACCCACTCTGTATAGCGTGTCACCCACAGTAGTGCGTATAGGTTCGCTAGCGTAAACTACATGATCATCTAAAACATATAGCAAAGAATCTAAAAGCAGGAATAGTTTCCTTTTTACCCTTTTTTCAACAATCTTTTGCTTGAAATTGGTTATCTATATTCGTGCAGAATTAACCTAATTGGATGGCATTTAGTAATGCGTCAACTCAACAGTATAATGAGATTAAATATATCCATGAATTTTAGGACGCTTTTAAAAGCAACTTTGACAAAACGGTTTCCGACAGAATTTTTTTGGAGCTTTTACCGTCTAACAACTTTTGGACTTTAGCATAATATCATGGCCCTATTTCTGTTGGTGAGATCAACAAGGGCAGATTTTGTAATACAATAGCATCAGTCGCTTTGGTTCACACCTCAATTCAAAGCGATTAGCGAATGCAGACAAAAGAAATTCTCTCAAGCAGAAATTGAAAACAAACGAAGCCGCAAAGTTGCCCTGAAACCAGTACGGCAAACTCTCGTTTGGTGCGGGCGAAGGGAGGTTTTTAAGAGAAGGTATGTGCTTATAACAAAAGAAGAAGGGTAAATCTAAAGTTCTATCTCGCGGATTTTGTTTATTTGATTCAGGAGCTGAGGAGTGACTGCGTACGTCTGAGCAATAAATTTGCAAAAATTGTAATGCCCTGTGCTCGGTTTCTGAATCAAACAAACAAAAATCCGCGAGACAGAACTTTAGATTTTGTTATAAGCAGATACCTTCTCTTAAAAACCTCCCTTCGCCCGCACCAAACGAGAGTTTGCAGTACTGGTTTCAGGGCAACTTTGCGGCTTCGTTTGTTTTCAATTTCTGCTTGAGAGAATTTCTTTTGTCTGCATTGGTTAATCGCTTTGAATTGAGGTGTGAACCAAAGCGACTGATGCTATTGTATTACAAAATCTGCCCTTGTTGGTGAGATCAGCAAAGAAAAACATCAAGATCAGCAAAAGAATTTTTGTATAACAAAGACTTCACATTTCCGAAAGGACAAAGCGATTTCTAGAGAATAGATTTCTCAACTCAGAGTGCACTCGATTAAATCAAAATAAACTAAGAGAGCAAAACATTACGGTTCGCTGCGCAGGTGTTAAATCTATCACTGGAGCTGCAACATTGCATTGTCTTGATCAGAAATGCATCCCTCGTTTACAAATTTGTCCTTGCCATCCAGATTAGAGATGCGACTTCTAATCAAGGTTTTTGCAGAATTCTGGCAAATACTGGGAGCGTGAAGGAATTCCTACTTTTGACAAGCCATCATACATACAATCTGTTACAAAAGTGTTGGGCCCCTACGAAAGTTTTTTTTCGGAAGTATTGTCCCTCCTCCCCCCATATCAATGTTGTTTGCTTTTGCGAATCTGTCGTTAAATGAATTTGCATGAAACATCCTTTTTGCAGTTCAATCAACACCGAGGCAAGGGACGGAGAACGAAAATTCGATTTTTCTACAGGGGTTCAACACTTTTGTAAGAGATTTTAGTTCGTACACAAGGCTAATTTCAGTGACTGATGATATAATGTTTTATTTAGTCAAAATCTGAAGTGGTGATCATCAACTACTTTCTCATGTTTGGTCTTCTGCTTCCTAAGGCCCTGTTTATATGAGGAAAAACACCTCACCTGACGGACCCGGGGCTGAGAGGCGAGGTAAATTGCAGTCACTGTTTATATGAGACTTTAGACCTCTCCTGTCAGCCCCGGGACTGAGAGGCGAGATGGAATAAAGTTTCTCTTCCGTGAAATCAGAATGAACTGACCAATGAGAATCAACGAGTAATTTCAATTTACCTCACCATACCGGTGGTGTTTCGTTTATATGGGAAAATTTCACCTCACCAAAAACAAATGAAAAAACAAAGGATTCTATTGGAAGGTGTAATCTCACCTCTCAGCCCCGGGCCTGGCAAGTGAGTTGTTTTGCTTCATATAAACAGGCCCCTAGTCAGAAGCGACTTCGTAAACGGCCGAAATCGATTGTGTCAAAAAGAGGGGACTTTAGTGCACCATGCACAAACGCTGTTAGCCTAAAAGCTAAAAACAGATCTCCTTTTGACGAGTTTTTGACGGTGGAAGGTCCTACTGAAAAGGGTAACAATTAAAGGCCTAAAGTCTATCTCAAATGTGATGTCACATGGGGTTTGTGATAGCGCAAAATCATCCACCCAAGACCTGTCAGCTGTTTTATTAGTGGATGTTTTCACGTGACATCTATTTTTAAGAGACGTTTTAGTAATCGATGATAAGTAATTCTATTGTACTTTTAAATTTAACTCTTTACATTTCACAGGTATTTCAAAAGAGGGACTTGCTGCAAGAAATTTTGCCAATAATTGGTGTGTACTCTGTTTGTCTTGATACCGTTAATCTACAGGTTTCCAAGAACTTTCCCCGTTTTGTCCTGTTTGAATGGCTGCCGTCGAGGAGCTGATATTTCAATTGCTTTGTTTTTTAAACTTTCTCATAGAAAAGGCTTCAATTCAGGGTTTGCAGTCGTTTTTGGGTAAATGGGACAAATTATTGGCAGTGTTGTGTTATGAGCAAGATCTTGGTACATGGAAGTTCAAATCAGAGGTTGCCTCCAAACCAGAGGGTCCTTATGTCCTTACAGTCTCCGCCGTTAATAGCAAAATCAAGTAAATATTTTGACAAAAATTTAATGAGGCTTTTTACATTAAAATCATTTCCACAGTCTTAAAGTTTGAATGTAGGATGTGTTGCATGCAAGCTTTATTGTAACAGATCTGGCGTTGCTGGATTTTGGGTTATGCAAAACATGGCGTTGCTGTATAAGTCAAGGACCCCTCGCCTTCCGTGTACCGTCAAAAGGATAAACTTTGGTTGGGAGAGTACCTATTACCAATCAAGAGCTACGTAGGGGGCTTTTTTGCCACCCCCAACCAAAATAGGACGTATCAGATAACTCAAGCGTTATAGGGTTAAGGATTTAACGTCGGCTTGACCTTTAACGCTATCACTGCCATTGAAATTAGTGGTGTTTGGTTTACTTTTTTAAGCTTATATATTTGTGCTGTATATATCAATCTTTTCATATTATAAAGCTTGTAAATATATTTAATATCGTGGCAAATGAAACATACATACATACTTGCATAATATTGCTGAATAAGCAACCAGAAGAATTTTTTATCAAATTATGGTTTAAATTAATTTCACTGTTGATTTGCAGGTTCAAATCTTCGCTTTCAAAGACAGTATACAGAATTTAAAGAACATCTAGAATACTTGAACAGACGATGAACTTTTTATCTAAATTATGTAGAAATGTATGTTTAATTTTGTATATTTTGATACGAAGTGTCATTTTTTATACTGCATTTTTGTCTCATTGTAGAACTTGATGCAAGAACTGACGTGTAAAGCTCATGCGCATGCGTGTCTTTGCAAATATACCGAATGAGTCAGAAGAACGCACAACATTTGAAAGGCCACTGCACCCTTGATATGAAAGTAATATTATTTTGCAAGATCTGATTGAATAGCCAACATATTTGGCCACGTCCACACGTATCCGGATATTTTTGAAAACGCATCTTTCTTATCCGTATGAAAAATATTCGCGTCTGCACGAGGAGCGTTTTCGAAAATAGCCCTGTCTATACGAAGACGCTGCTTCATTCAAAATTCGATGGTCGAACTTCGATAAAAGAAGACAGACAAGGAAAATGCCCTCGCGTGATGCCCAAAGACCCGAGCACATGCTCTGATGTCGTAAATTATGCTGTGACGCCAGCGTTTTTGAATGGACTGGATCTTGGAAAGCTTTTAGGACTCGTATTTATTCATTGACCCGAAAAAGGCATTTGCCACAGTTGATCATGGAATACTCTGTAAAAATCTAGAGTATTATGGTATTCAGGAGCGGCAGTAAGCATGGTTCAAATCTTACCTTACCAACAGGAAACAATTTTTTAGGACGAGTGGCATTGACTCATCAGTTGAGGAAATAAGTGTTGGTGTACCACAAGGCTCATGTCTTGGTCCCCTTCTTTTCCTCATTTATATTAATGACCTCCCACAATCTGTCCAGGGATCAAGAGTGTTCATTTACGATGATGACACGAGTATCTGCCATCAATCCTCTGATATCGCTCAGCTGAATGAGGCCATCAACAGTGCATAAGTTGAAAATTGGCTCAAAGGTAATAAACTCTCTCTTAATGTAATGAAACCACATGCCATGCTCATTTCGACAAAACCGAAGCATGAAGCTCTAAAAAATCAAGGTGAAACTTTGAAGCTAAAATTCGGAACGATGAGCTTTATGTTGTGTGTGCAAAAACTGGCAGTCGCTTTGATACACCGGGCCTGCCACTTGTAAGACGACTTGGCTGGAAGACCTTAGAAGGCATCCACTATCTATAAATTCAAAAAACTTGACAAACAGTAGGTGCATATATGTATTTGGATTTCTCTTTATTGTGAATATTCATTTTAGATCACAGGGTTTTTTATCAGAATTTTATGAAATTGTTATTAGGTTAATTTAGTATTTTTCCCCAATTTATTTTGATTTGTAAGTTTGTTAGTGGAGGACCCTTGAAAGCATCATTGTGCGAGTCGGTTGGTGGCTCTTGGGTGCGGCTTTGCGGGCGGGTGATGCATCTTTCCTGATTCACCCAGTAGTTTTTATTTCTTTCTATGTTAATTGCCACGGGGTTGTCAAAGTCTATTGCTCCCCGTTGTATTATCGTCCTTGTAGTGTTTCGTAGAGTAATTAGTAGGTATTGTAATAGGTAATTTGTCTTGTACGTTTTTAATGGAATATAAAAAAAATCATCTTTGATATTGATGAAGGGCTCCTCTCTTTAAAAACTTGAAAAAATGAAAATTTGAAATTTGAATAGTTCCTTTTTCACCCGTCCACACGACAACAAGAAAACGGCGTTTTCAAAAAGATCCCCTCTGGAGAGCGTTTTCGAACAGCTTCGTTTTCGGTGACCGAAAACATCGTCTACGAGTGGACGCTAACCCAAAGCAAATAAAAAATAGATCCAGATTAGTGTGGACGGGGCGTTAGATAATTCTGAGATCATTTCCTGGCTTTAATCGATCAGTCCATTCAAATTATACAGTACAAGCAACTTTTTCGAGGAAGGCGCTTCGAGGAACCTTCAAAAATCTCCTAAAATTACGAACAAAATTCCGTAGTATTTCTACCTTACAGCAATGACCTGAACAAGTTTTCGCCCGTTTTTTAACCTCTTGTGAGGAGGAAAAGTCTTTCCCTTAGTGCCCCCCCCCCCTAGTGTGAAACTTCACGTTTCGCATCTTACCAAGAAGACAAAATAGATGCTAATGATGCCTGTAAGTGAAACCAATGAAACGAAGGGTGTTGTTACGAAGGGAAACCGATGAAAGTTTTTGCGAGTTTTCCACTTATTTTGCAAGTTTTTAAAAGAGGATTTCTGCAAGAAATCCCTAAATATCTACGGGAATGAATGACTGATTAAAGCCGGGTATCGTGGTGAATATAAGGCCTCGTTCACACTTCTCCGTTTTTGTACAAAAATGGAGGGAAAAACCTCCGTTTTTGTGAAAGTGTTCACACTGATCCGCACAAAAACGCCACAAAAACGAAGGTTTTCGAAAACGCTGTCAAAAGTGGATATCCACAAAAAATGGAGGTTTTTGAAAACGCTTTTGATCAATGTGAACGCACAAATACGGAGGTTTTTGAAAACGCTCCAATATCCAACAATGAGCTTCACAAAAACGGAGCAATGTGAACGCACAAAAACGGATGTTTTTTGCTGCGTTTTTGTTATCGGACAGATCAGTGTGAACTCACAAAAACGGAGGTTTTTCTCTTCGTTTTTGTACAAAAACGGAGCAGTGTGAACTGTAGCTTCGATGCAACAAAAACGGATACTAACAAAAACGGAGTAGTGTGAACAGAGCCTAACTGAGCATACCAGCAATGAAACAAGACAGTTGTCAATGTTGTTACTTTAATATTCAGGGAGCAGTATTGTTCGAGGTGAGCGTTTTTTGTCATTCACCCAACATGGGCAGATTTTGTAAATACAATAGCAACAGTTGCTTTGATTGACACCTCAATTCAAAAAAATTAATGACTGCAGACAAGAGAAATTCTCTCAACCGGTAAATCAAAACAAATACGGCCGCAGAAGTTGCCTAGAAACCAGTAAAGCAAACTCTAGCCTTGTGCAGGCGAAAGATGGTGTTTATGAGAAGTTATGTGCTTGTAGCGAAAGGAGAAGGGTAAGTAGCTCAAAAATTAGAGTTTATTACCTCGATATTACTGCTTTCTTTGTTCTGTCCTCGTCGGGCCAAACCTAGCCAGTGCAGGAATCAAATTCAAGTTGCTCCTGCGCGTCTGAACAGTTAGTTCCTACACAGCATTAAGTTTGAAACGAGGATGAACGCTTTGTAGGAACTAACTGTTCAGACGCGCAGGAGCTATTTGAACTTGATTCCTGGCACTGGTTAGGCTTGGCCCAAAGAGAAAACAGCAAAGAAAAGCAATAATATCGAGGTAATGAACTTAATCTCTGAGCTACAAACACGGTGCATTATCGCACATGGTTAAAAGCACATAAATTCTCTTAAAAACCACTTTTCACTTGCACAAGGCAGAGTTTGCCCCACTGGTTTCGGGGCAACACTTGCGGCCGTGTTTGTTTAGATTTACGGGTTAGGAGGATTTCCTTTGTCTGCAGTCACTATTCGCCTTGAATTGAGGTGTCAGATAAGCCAACTTTTGCTATTCTATTACAAAATCTGTCCTTGTTCACTCACCTTGTTGGGGATACATGGTACTCCCCCTATTGTCTCCTCGCTTTGTATTCCACTCAACTTGACCGCCAATCAGCGACGGGGACTATGAACGCATGCGCCTCAGCTAATGATTCCCGTCGCGTTTTCGCGGAAAATCACTCGTCGTGGGAAGGCCAAATGTGGAGGATGGTTCCCAGATCAAAATCCTCAAAAAGCTTGCAAAATCTTTAAAAACTCTTGCAGAATCCAAAAAACCCTGAAAATCTTCTAAATCTTGCCTGAAACACTAGACTGATCTCTTCGTGCAAAAGATCCTTACCTTGTCAACCTTCTCAACAACAATGGTGAAGCCAAAGGGCCTAGCAGGCTGGGTTCTGTTGATGGCTGACTAAGCCTTCCCAAAGAGAAAAAGATGCTACGATCACACAAGAACAGCTTTAGTTGCTTTCTAACAGTGAAGATAACCTTTTCTATGAATTTACATGTGTACTTACATTGTTTCAATTGCCAATAACCGCTCGAAGCTTCTTTCTCTCCGGCCGCCATTGCTCGGTAATCATGTCATGCCACGGCAAAATCGCACAACTGCGCATGCGTTCATAGTCCTCGGAGGGGATTCCTAGCTCGCGTCAACTTGAGCCTTCACGTATCCCCAACAACACCCGGTATTTGAATTATTTACTATTGGCAGCGCCTGGCTGCAAGTAATAAAACTAAACCTAAAATAAAACTAAAATTCCAGAGAGCCCATAAAGGACTCTGGGTGACAATTGCTTTTTAAACTACGTTCACACGATGCTTGCATATTTTGAAAACGGTGAAAAATGTGACGGTAGCAAAATTTGAGCTAGCGTTCACACGATGCTGGAACAATTTGAAAATGGTTTGAAATTTTTTTTTTCTTATATATACCGGGTGAGCCAGAAAAAAGTTCCCACTTTTGAAAATTCATAACACCAACGCTACTTCACAGATTTGAATCATTCAAATTCTAGTTAGAAGCCGAAAGATCAAAGTATTTTTGTGATTTTTCTCGCTGTCCTACCAGCACTACAAATGTAGGTAAATTCAACTTTACAAAAATTTCATGGTTGATTGATCACTGAAAATGGCCAAAAACATCGATCAATTCATAAATGACCTCTCGCACAGAATAATGAAGGAAATGCAACTTCTCATGGGTGAGAGATATCCTCTAGGCGTTAATTTCCTTGGTATTTAAAATCTTTCGTATTTGTTTGAAAATTGATGTCTTATAACTCTTGAGGGAGGTAAAATGCCCATGGCCTATTGTTCGATTTGAATAGAATCCTTAAGATTTGATCAATGTTTTAGGCCCTTTTTCCGTGATTTTGCAACCATGAAACTTTTATAAAGTTGAATTTACCAATATTTGTAGTGCTGGTAGGACAGCGGAAAAAATCACAAAAATACTTTGATCTTTCGACTTTTAACTACAATTTGTATGATTCAAATCCGTGTAGTAGTCTTGGTGTTATGAATTTTCAAAAGTGGGAACTTTTTTCTGGCTCACCCGGTATATTCCATTAAAAATTTACAAGACGAATTACCTATTACAATACCTACTAATTACTCTACGAAACACTACAAGGACGATAATACCACGGGAAGCAATACACTATGACAAACCCGTGGCAATTAACATAGAGAGAAATAAAAACTACCGGGTGAATCAGGAAAGATGTACCGCCCGCCCGCAAAGTCGCACCCAAGGGCCACCAACCGACTCGCACAATTCATTGCGAATTTACGATGCATTAAAGAGGCTATTACAAAATTATGCCCAGGCCTCAGTTGAAGAATTTGAAATTAGAATTAGGAACGAGGCGGGTGTGTGACCCTGCATCACGACTTCCCGAGCAAGCAAAGCACCTCCCCCAACCCACCCATTACATAAAAATACACATAATTACTACAAAAGAAATAAATCTACATCGACAAAACAGAACTTTACAGATGAGATACTTTACGATGACGTACTTGGTGGTTGTGCGAGGTTTAACAAACTTTGATGTGGTCCTAATCGAATCGACCAGTTTCATGGATGAATTCTAGAGTCAATTCGAGAATATTTTTGTTAAGGTCATTGGGAAAGTCTTTGTCACCATATAATAAAAGATACGTTAAGGGTTTGAAATTTGACGATAAAAAACTTGTCGGAAGATTCTGATGCCAAGGAAATGTACCTAGAACCCTAAGAACAGATTGGTCTCGTTCCAAAAGCGTTGAGAAATACTCTACTTTCACCATTTTCGAGTGTTCACACGATGCCGTTTCCAAAATGTGCTGGCTAGATTCTGCTTTCGAAATCTACCGTTTTCAAAATCTGCCGGCAGAAGAATGCCGTTTTCGTGTGAACGGGAGGCCTATCAGCCACAGTTTTCACCGTTTTAAAAATATGCCGGTGTCGTATGAAAGCATTCTTAATGTCCTAACTCAACAGAAAGAGACAATGCAAAGAAAAGAGAACATTCAATCTTTCAAATTTATGACCCACATTGCTTCACAAGCCCAACACTACGAGCAATTTCATTGTTCATTACATCTATGACGTCATAACTTATGTCACAACATATCAAATAATTAAAGAATACATAAATGTCCAATACATTTGCATTCAACATTGTTAAAACAAACTTCCAATACTAGTGGTACAAAGAATAAATTTCATTCAACATACGGTTGGTCCGTTGGTCCTGTCAACACGACTTCGTTCGCATTAATACTGATAAAAAACACGTATGTTTGTAAACGGTGACGGGTAACTACCAGTGGCATCTCAAACGACAGATGCGACGAGAGTGATTCCTAAGGCTCGCCGAGCAGCAACCCTCCCAAAGGAAATAATAGCGAACATAGATAGGCCCTTCCTCTTTCCTGTTGATGAATTATTCCACTTCGCTCCGTTCATTCACTCTGAAGAGCCATTTTCACCCAGGATCCTTTGCAAGCACGCTAAACTTTCAGATTATCGGAAATCAAATTGGCCCAAGTGAAACCACGGATCCACACCGCAGAAGTTACTCTGGATCTATAGTGAAACATTTACGCTTGCGTAAATGTATTTTAACGACAAGGTGATGCACGAATGCCTCCCACTAGCTCCCAGTCCTCCACAACCTTTGGGTGTGTTCCACATGTTTTGCTGAATCATTGAAAGTCAAATTGTGTTTTCTGTTCCAAGGGAAGTTTATAGCAAGTATGTTCTTGCAAATCGTCAAATATGAATGCAGCAACTGGTCTAGTATGAAGAACAACTTGTTGCCATCGTTGTGCACTCTTGGTGAACAGTAGAACTCCTATCCTTGCAATTTGATCGTATTTGAAAACGAGTTTGCTGGAGGGCCTAAAGTTTGGCGCCAACAATCCAGATCGAAGGTTAAACAGTTAAAGGTTGGGCTAATGAAGTCAAAGCTCTTGAAAAACAGGTTAGTTGCACGATTTGTCAGCTGTCACATATTTGATACCACGTTGAAGTGTGCAAAAGCAAGTGTCAGTCAAAAAGAAACCCAAGCAAAATGCAAACGGACAGTTATTTACACAAGTTGTTTCAGGCGTTGTATCATGGTATTCTTCAATGTTGGGAAGCATTCAACTGCATTCAATCACTATTCTATCAAAATACAATAACTTTCCAAGCAAACTTTGTCAAGAACGGTGCATTCAAGAATATGTGTGGTCAAAGAAAGTGTTCAAACCAATCAGCAAACCAGCTCTGTAATGCAACAGGTGGAAAAGTATCATTCCTTGAAGATAATTACAAACATAAGAGTGTTACCATACATAAGTCATGTCTGCAGTTTGAGCAACTACCAAGGAGCAAAAATCAAAAGAGCTGAGCTGCCCCCTTTGGTTATATTATAGTAATAAATCTTGTATGTTAAATTCTAATGTGCTTTCATGTTTAGTGTGATAACCAACCCCTGCTGCTCACCGCCCACCCCCTGCCCCTCCTTCAGGAAAACATCAGCCTCATCTGCCTGGTGTGGTTCAAAGGTACCCAACCTGACAGGCAATGTGTTTCACAGCCAATCTGTACATCAAAAATTAGTCTCACTTGCTGCATTTGTCCTGGCTTCCCCTGTCACAACTAAAGTCAGTTATTGGGCAAAGCAGTTCGCCCCAGTACAGTAAAGAAAACTCGGCAAATGGCATTATAGCTTAATCTTCACAAAAAGTGAAAATAACTTCATTCCTGATAAGCATAGGCCAACTACTATCATTTAAAAATTCTGCATGTACATATGAGCAAGCATACTTCAGGCAATCTGCACATTGTATGCAAAATCCCCTTGACTGGTCAAGCAGTCAAAGGGCAGATAGTTTGTAAAAGTCCCCTTGATGGTAAGCAGCCAAAGGGCAGATAGTATGTAAAAGTCCTGCGCTCACAATCAAGTAGGCATAGGGCGCATTGTAGGTAAACTCCCCATGATGAACAGCAGTCATAGTGTAGATAGTATGGAAAAGTCTCTGTGCTGGCTTCAGCACAGAAAGAGCAACTAGTAGGTAAAGTATAAATCAATGGACCCAAGCCTGTGCTGATCAATCTAACAAGTGTCTGGCCTTATGCAGTAGACATAGGTTAGTGTGGGTATAGAAACCACTACGCTTGCACTAAATCAATGTGGCACCTGGGAAAGTCCTAGGCAAGCACAACCATTCAGTTGATTTGCAAGGGCATCACTCACCAGCACAAATCCTTACAAATCTAGGTTGCCAAAAAAAAGAGAAACATCCTAGACCACTGAATCTCGCAGCAGTTAAGTGCAATACAGGTCAGTTCTCGTGACACAGCTTTGTACAAAGTCAGATATCTATGCCTGTTTTCAATGGCACAATGAAATGTTACCCACCACTTCTATTTGTTTGATTCTCATTGATGGAGGATAAAAGCAAGATCCCTTTGTCAAAACTCTTGGTAAATGGTGAAAACACCCTCTAAGAATTAAGGCAACCAGTAATAACAACACTGCATATCAAATAAAAGGTTTAGTCCTTCAGTAAAAGAAAACACTAGATCCTTTGAAGACATTAAACATTCCCAAAAGAGCCGGTGCCAGATTTCCATTTGTTCATCCATAGGTTGCAGGTCAAACCTCAATTGCTGTCATGTTTACCCTTTCCCTATCAAATTTTGACACTATCAGATCTGCAACACCCCCCATGTTTTTTCTTTTCATGTCTAACTTTTCCTTTTCAGGTTTAACCATCTTTATTGCAGGTTTAGCCATAGTCTCACTTCATGAGTCCCCTTTGTCTTTGGTTTGCTATTATGCTAAACCTACAATCATAAATAGTTTGATCGCTGAAGCCTCCGGCGGCGAGCTATAAAGGCAGCAAGCTAGATCTCCATTTTCAGGGCCTCCTGTTCATTGCTTACACAAATCAAACAAGGCAAAAAAAAACAAATGCCTCATGTGTGGCTGTTAAAATCTTTGCTGTTACAACAGTCTCTAGGTTGATACAGTAGTATTAAACATTACATAGCAGCTCACATGAAAATTTCTATCACGCCCCTATGGCAGCGGCCATGAACTATGTATCAACATAGGTTGTCCAAATTGAAAATGTTGAAGCTTATTTAGTCACCATATATCAATTTACTTTAGAGTAGGAGTTAATGTTCTGTTCTCTTAGCAAAGCCTCAAATGTAGGGTCTTCAAGAAAGATATCCTGGGTTACCCCAGCTCTCCTTGGGCCACAGGGGTGCGGGTGGTAGTTTTGGGCGTATCTTGGCGGTAAGGCCACCATGCAAGAATGGTGGCAGATCAATAGTTACAATTCAGAGGTTCAAAACAACAAAAGTCCCATCTTTTAAAGTCCAGAGTTCAAACTGTGAATTACCAAACTTGACTCTGCAAATACCATTCATTCAAATGAAGCATTATTCAGAACAATGAACTTATTTGTAGCATTCAAATTAATGAGAAGGAATTGTATTTATTCCTTCTTTGCTTGTAATGAGAGTTAATTAGCCGATACGACCCAAATACTGCCACTCAGTGCCTCTTATTCATATCTAATCTGTCTTTGTCAATGTATTTGATAGTGCAGGAGCCGCAGGCGTTAATGAAACATTTACGCTTGCGTAAATGTATTTTAACGACAAGGTGATGCACGAATGCCTCCCACTAGCTCCCAGTCCTCCACAACCTTAGGGTGTGTTCCACATGTTTTGCTGAATCATTGAAAGTCAAATTGTGTTGTCTGTTCCAAGGGAAGTTTATAGCAAGTATGTTCTTGCAACCCTATCCCTCCCACCCGTTTTTGTAGGTAGTAAGCCATTGGGCAGCATCAGGCCTTTTCAGCAAGTCTGGAAGGTGGTTGCTGCCCCAAACATGGTCGTATCGCAGTTAGTTGTACAATTACTCCTTCGTTGAATTATGTATGTTTCCAAAGTGTATCCTATGGTTGGTATTGCAAACCCCCCCCCAAAAAGGCCCCAATTGTATCTAAATGGCATTTATGCCAGTCCTCCGCAGTATCTGAAACCTGTCATGTATTTGGTTACACTGTACGTGCCCTCTAGGTTTCCACCACCATCGCTAGTCCCAAAACAAGAAGCTCTTGAAAAGCTTGATTTCAACTAATGTAGGTGATTGTTGATTACAGTAGTTAGGTGGTTATGAGCGCAGCCCTTCAAGTAAGGCAAAAAACAGAAAGTTCTCAAATTGGTTGGAAGCTTTTATGTGAGTTTATGTTGATTAGTTATGTATTATGTATTTACAAATAACAGGAGAAGTCTCCAAAAAATCTCTGAGCGCGCAGCAGCCCTTCAAACAAAAAAAAAAGGGAAAGTTCTCAAAAGAGGTTAAAAGTTTTTATGTGTTTATATTCTTTGGTTAATGCATTATGTATTTACAAATAACAGGAAAAGTCTCCAAAAAAAAAATCCCTCTGCGCGCAGCCCTTCAAACAAAACATAAAAAGAGAAAGTTCTCAAATGAGGTTAAAAGTTTTTATGTGTTTATATTCTTTGATTGATGTATTATGTATTTACAAATAACAGGAGAAGTCTCCAAAAAATCCCTCTGCGCGCAGCCCTTCAAACAAAACAAAACAAAAAAAAAAGAGAAAGTTCTCAAATGAGGTTTAAAGTTTTTATGTGTTTATATTCTTTGATTGATGTATTATGTATTTACAAATAACAGGAGAAGTCTCCAAAAAATCCCTCTGCGCGCAGCCCTTCAAACAAAACAAAACAAAAAAAAAGAGAAAGTTCTCAAATGAGGTTAAAAGTTTTTATGTGTTTATATTCTTTGATTGATATGTATTTACAAATAACAGGAGAAGTCTCCAAAAAATCCCTCTGCGCGCAGCCCTTCAAACAAAACAAAACAAAAAAAAAAGAGAAAGTTCTCAAATGAGGTTAAAAGTTTTTATGTGTTTATATTCTTTGATTAATGTATTATGTATTTACAAATATCAGGAGAAGTCTCCAAAAAATCCCTGAGAATGCAGCCCTTCAAACAAAATAAAAAAAAAATGAAATAAAATAAAGTGAGAGTTCTCAAAAGAGGTTAAAAGTTTTTTATGTGATTATATATTGTTTAGTTATGTATTATGTGTTTACAAATATCAGGAGAAGTCTCCAAAAAAAAAAAAAAAAAAAATCCCTGAGCGCGCAGCCCTTCAAACAAAAGAAAAAAAAAGAGAAAGTTCTCAAATGAGGTTAAAAGTTTTTTATGTGGTTATATATTGTCTGGTTATGTGTGATGTATTTACAAATAACAGGAGAAGTCTCCAAATTATTCCTCAGCGCGCAGCCCTTCAAAACAAAACAAAAAAAACAAAAAGAATAAAAAAAAATAAAAGTGAAAGTTCTCAAAAGAGGTTAAAAGTTTTTTATGTGGTTATCTATTGTCTGGTTTTGTATTATATATTTACAAGTAACAGGAGAAGTCTCCAAAAAACCAACATCTGCGCAGCCCTTCAAAAATAAAAAAAGAAGAGAAGGTTCTCAAAAAGTGGTTAATAGTTTTATTTGATTTATATTGTGTGGTTATGTTTTATGTATTTACAAAAAGCAGCAGTCTCAAAAAATCCCTAAGCGCCCAGCCCTTCAAAACAAAACAAACAACAACAAAAACGTGTGAAAGTGGTTGAAAGTGTCTATGTGGTTACACATTGTTGGTTATGTTTTATGTATTAAAAAACAAAAGCAGGAGAAGTCTCCCAAAAACCCCACAAACTCGTAGTCGCGTCAACTCTCGTAACAGTAGGTTAGCGTTGTGTTTAGTTGTTATTTTAGGTGAATCCTATTAAAAAGTATGGTAATCATTCAAGGCTAGTTTGCCATTCATTACAGAAGTAGGTCATCAATCAAGGAAATAAAATCTCAAAGAACCCCAAGCTCTACAGCAATTGTTATCGAAGAAGCTTCAAATGTGGTTATAGAATTGATTTGGTGAATAAATCAGTGTGTCATAGCAGTGTGAGAAAGAAAGATTCAAGTAGAAGCGGTAAGGCCACCATGCAAGAATGGTGGCAGATCAATAGTTACAATTCAGAGGTTCAAAACAACAAAAGTCCCATCTTTTAAAGTCCAGAGTTCAAACTGTGAATTACCAAACTTGACTCTGCAAATACCATTCATTCAAATGAAGCATTATTCAGAACAATGAACTTATTTGTAGCATTCAAATTAATGAGAAGGAATTGTATTTATTCCTTCTTTGCTTGTAATGAGAGTTAATTAGCCGATACGACCCAAATACTGCCACTCAGTGCCTCTTATTCATATCTAATCTGTCTTTGTCAATGTATTTGATAGTGCAGGAGCCGCAGGCGTTAATTTCTGTTTAGGCCAAATTTCAGTTTCAGATATTCTGAAATAGCACTGTGCCCGCAAAGGTGAAGGTGAAGTTGCGGTTTTTACCGCCAAGCGCTAGGATCGCAGAAGTAGCTAAGCGCTAACCGAGTCTGCGACCCCTTGTCATGACGATCAAGTTGTAGAATCCTACCGGGTATCGAACCCACTCTGCCTGACTGTTCTGACTGCAAAGTCTGATTACACCACGGTGCCATAACACCTTCAAAAAAGACGCTGGGTATGCCTCTTAATGGGCTAAACGTTAAAATTATATCTCCGCACTTTCTTCTGTACTCGAGTGATGGTAAGTCTAATGCTCGTAGTCTATTGCCGTACGATTCATCCTTGATTGTTTTCACTAATTTCGTTGCACGACGTTAATATCAGACATGCCTGATTCTCGATGCTTATTTTGTTCTTCCGCGAGAAACACATGGAAATTACAGCACAAACAAACGCTATTGGAGGGGGTGGGGCGACAGGGTAGTGGTACCATGGTACCAGAGGGGTGGTACCCGGTACAACATTGTGCAAATGTGGTGGAACCTGGTACCAAAGGTAGGGGTACCGGTACCATGCTTATATGAGTCGGTACCAATAAAAATTTCGTCCTTGGATGATTTTGGAATTCCTAGAACAAATTTTTAGCTTTAACAGTGCAGACAGCGACACAGATGCCACGGTGACATGCTCAGGAGTGGTTTGGTCTTGCCCATTGCTCTCACGAGGAACTGACGTAGACCTCCTTTCAGAATTCGTCATATTCATGATTAACCGTACTATATTAATAGCTCCTTCCCCCAAAATTGGTGGTACCAATACCTTCAATTTGGGTGGAACCTGGTACCTTATGAGTTGGTACCGGTACCAAAGACTCCCCCTGTCGCCCCCTCCTATTGTGAGCAGTAGTATTTACAAAACATGGTATTCTTAACCAGATTTCTATAATTTGCGATTTCATACGAAATTTCAACTCCTAACAAACAGCTTCACGAAGGACATAAGGAAGCTGAGTTAAGTGGTATTGCTGCATTAAAATTCAATTTGAAATCAGTCCTTCTCACTTTGGAGTACAGTATGGCCCGCATACAAGAAACCACTTTTCACACATTAGTTCAAAACTAGGAATACAAACCCGCGCTGCGCGCGGGTTTGCAATTCCTAGCTCCTGCGGAGGGCTTGGCGCCTTCGGCGCCTGGCCGCCTGTGGCGGCTATCACCGATCAAGTGGCGCGCTTCGCGCGCCACTTCCTCAGCGCCGAGCAGCCTAAAATGAATGCATTGAAATTATCCATCCAACAGATGTGACAGAGACTGACAGAAACGATTTTTGATTGTCAAGCGTCTTGAAGATTTGAAGATTGACGTGCACAGAAATTCTTCCGGAATTGTACATATTGGTCACTTCAGTATTTATCCATGCAAACAAATCATTGCATTGTTAAACTTCTTCCCAGTGAAGGTCAACTTTTATTTGCCCTTCCACTACGGCTAGTCTATGTTTAACTTAATTTACTAAAGGTTATGCTAATTTGTATCCATACAAATTTAACTGTGGGTTAGATTTCAGATGTTACCCCTCCCCCCTCCGGGTAGATACCTTGCACTGACTATTGAGAAATGGAACCCACATTATTGTACCGGCTGAGTCAGAAAAAAACGTGGAGCGGTTGGCGGACGGTGGCGTCACATTGAGCCATCGTGAACTAAATTTTTCCGTGCAGCTAAGAATCTAACTTAGATCATAAACCACTTCTCATTGACATCCGTCATTTGATGAATTTGCTGAAAGATATTTTGTTAGTAAGACCCTGTATGGGAGTCTTGCAAACTGGAGAAATCTTTGACTAAGCTCCTATAGCCGTTTAGCATTGCCACAGTTGCAGGTACACGTTGTATTGTTAAGGGAAACTGAAAAAGCTAAGCCTGGTTCGCAGGTCGCTTAGGTCGCTTAGATTGCCATAAGAAACAATAGAAAACTTTACTTATTCACTGTCCGTTCACGGGGGGGGGGGGGGTTCTTCCATAGTAAAGGTACCTGGGGATGTGCCGCCCGCAAGGGTATTGTTAGATTTATGATATTAGGGTGGTCGCCCTGTGGCAAATTCAATAGTCGCAGTAGTATTCGTTCGAAAAACCTTCATGAGACACTCGCATTCGCAGCTCAGATTCACATTCGCATTCGCATTCGCCGTTAATTGAACTGGACTGGACATTTTAATTATACGCATCATCATTTGAAATGAAACATGTTATTATTCGTTGATAAAGAGAGAGTGACATTTAAACCTTAATTCGAGTTCTTTTCTTACGCCCTTAATCCTAAACACGAACCAGGACCACGCGTTCAGATTTGGAACTTATCGCCGTCAAAAAATAAACACAATATACAACAGGTATACTTTTTCAAGCTTTCTAGTCTAGCCAAGGGTATACGTTTTGCCAATTTTAGTCCACTTAGTCTAGGCAAGGGTATGCTTTTTGGCAATTTTAGTCGATTTTGGTCTGGGCAAGGTATGCTTTTTGGCAATTTTAGTCGATTTTGGTCTGGGCAAGGTATGCTTTTTGGCAATTTCGGTCAAAGAAATGTCAAACTTCGGTAATTCCTGTGAAGAAACCCAAATTTTTTCAAATTTTTGGTCCAGAGAATGCAAAAATTTGGCAAGTTTTGTCTAGAAAATGCCATTCATGGCACCATTGATGTAGAAATTAGTCTAGCCAAGGGTATCTTTTTCACAAAAATTGGTCTAGCCAACGGTGCCATTTTGAAACTGTGGGCGGCACACCCCTACCCGAAATTTAGCCAAGAACCCTCCCCCCGTGTGTCCGTTATCCGACTGTTCTCATTTATGCTATTCTTCGATTTCCTGGTCAATCCTTTACTGTTGTTAGAACCCACAAAATAGAAACTACTACTTTTAAGACACCTCACACTAATTCTTTTGAGAAATGGTACCCTCATATTCATATAAGAAACAAAGGAAATTTGTACAATATTTAATGGGGAAACGAACAGGTTCCTTTGAAAGAAGTGGTTTTCTGCGATACTCTTGATGTTACTTTTCTTATTCACTTTCCGGTATTCCACTGTTCTCTTTTATACGATTCTTCGATTTCCTGGTCAATCCTTTTGTTAGAACCCACAAAATGGAAACTACTACTTTTAAGACACCGCATACTAATTCTTTTGAGAAATGGTACCCTCATAAGAAACAAAGGAAATCTGTACAATATTTAATGGGAAAGCGAACAGGTTCCTTTGAAAGAATTGGTTTTCTGCGTTACTTTTAACAAGGGTGTTAGGACACGAATGTTTTGATTTATTATTTGTTTACCTTGTTTTGATCCCTGTGTCTTGTTTTGTTGTCTTGTTTTCTGTTTTGTTTCGTTTTCAACTGAGCGTGCTTAGGCCAAACCGCTCTCCAAGTTGTTCGAATATAGCTCCCTTGTATTTCTGTGTCTTAGTGCGCCTTCACACAAGATAGGTTTTAAAACCGAAAAGCCACCTATCTTGTGCGAAGGCGCACTAAGACACAGAAATACAAGGGAGCTGTATTCGAACAACTTGGAGAGCGGTTGGGCCTAAGCACGCTCAGTTGAAAACGAAACAAAACAGGAAACAAGACAACAAAACAAGACACAGGGATCAAAACAAGGTAAACAAATAATCAATCAAAACATTCGTGTCCTAACACCCTTGCTTTTAATGCTAATTTTGTTATTTGCTGGCCATTATTCCATCGTTCTCTTTTTTACGATTCTTCGATTTCCTGGTCAATCCTTTGTTGTTGTTAGAGCCCACAAAATAAAAACTACTACTTTTAAGACACCTCACCCTAATTCTGTTGAGAATTGGTACCCTCACATATTCATATAAATATAAGACACTTGCCTCAAATGGGAAACTTGTATTTAAGAAATTTGATTCATATAGGAAACTTGTACACTATTTCTTAATGGGAAAGTGAACAGTTTGCTTTGAAAGACGTGGTTTGAATTTCGCGGGTTCTTAGTGTGTTCCACATGAAACTCGGATTACTTATAAGCAACACTGAACAAAAGTAAGGCAAACAGCTATGGTTGCATACAAGATATTGATTTAGGGTATCGACTTTCAGTCACGAAATGCGGAGAAGCTGAATGCACTCCGTCGTGTAATTTCTAACGATAGCAACATGGTAAAGGCCCAGTAAAAGCTGTTTGGTTTATATTTTCGAACTGGGATTTCAGCAGCACTCAGAGTAATAATGCAGGTAAATTCTTCTTTGTTATCTATGGATTTCAAGTAAACTTAAATCATTAAAAACGGTGAAAGTAAACAGTTATGAGGATAGTTTCCTTCGCTGAAAGAGTTGGCAAGCATGCTTTGGGTCAGTCTAGTTTTTCCACCAATGGACGGAAATCCGTTCTGTTTTCACAAGCCTGTTGATAGTTCATCTTACTACAATAACGTTCTCTTGTTCAAAACAATCTATGTTCTCAAGGACTCGAAGAACGAAGTTTTTTGCAAAAAGTTCACTGTTAAGACTCGTAGCGGACGATGCGGTTTCCACAGGGCGAAGGATTTTGTCCACAGGGCTAGCTCTGCAGATATCCAAGTGAAACCGCAAGAAGGCTTTTTCGCTCCTGGCCTCGCTGCCTGGCATTTTTGGGCGAAAAGAAGCAGACTTGTGGAACTTAGGTATTTTCGCGGATTTTTTGACGCGTAAATGCAGGGGCTACCCGGACGGGAAGAAGGAGATCTCAGTGACGTATGGATTAGCGTTTTTCGTTTGATCTCACCGCTCACCGCTTAGTTATAGTAGATGTTTTTTTTATCTCTGATAATCTCAATTTTCTTACGCTGAAAGTTTCTTTAGATAAAGCTAACATGTGCCGGAGGAGTTACAAAAACCTTTTGCTACTAGGCATTACTCTGTATTCACATGAATTTAGCTAGAGAACAGTCGCTCCACGTGAAAAAGTCCGCCCAGTGGAAACAAAGCTTTAGAATACTTCAGAAAATTTGTCAATGCAGTTTTCATTACTCTCGTTTAGAACCAGTGAGGCTACCCTGGGTACCAGAGCCTCAAAATTTAAATGAAAGGAAAAGAGAGAAGGAAGAAAGGACAACTTTCTTTCCTTCTTCATTTTTTTCTTTTTATTATTTTTTGGCTCTGGTACCCAGGGTACAGTGAGGCAGGCAAATCGTTCCAATCACTTATGGTTTGGTTCTTGCAGTTTCCATGATCGGTAACATTATCAAATGTTTTAATGAAAAAAGGTGCAAGTTTTTTACCTGCCTGACATGCATTTTTTTCTTTGCAGGAGAGTCATGGTGTCATGAAATATGGGATAAACTTCCTGGGATTATGAGGAACTATGCTGTGGAATACCCTAAATGATGATGCAAATATGATAGAGTCTGTTGCAGCTTTCAAAAGGGAAATTAAGGTGGGGGTCGTAGGGGCTGACGGTTTGCGGTTTCTAGCTGTTTCTGGAACAGTTTAACGGTTTTTGGCCGTAAAAGTGACGGTTTTACGGTTCCTCTCTTTCTCAACCGTTTCCAGATTTCGTCACAAAATATGATTCGAGAAGTCAAATCATCGCAAAATTAAAGATAAAAGCTACGAATAATTGTCCAGTGCGAGATGATTTTGTGAACATTCTACTAATTTTCACATTTTGCGGTGGACTTAAGGCATTATTAGAATTAGCTTTCCCTCTTTGGGTCATACAGTACAAATGATAACGAGGCAGTCGTCTGCAGCACAAAACCGAGGCGGTACACACAAAGCGTGGAGAGATGTTATGACGGTTTTAGCTGAAGTTTGACGCAGTTTTACGGTTTTCCCGAAATATTTTGGGGGCTTTAAGATTTTTCGTGACCCCTGCGACCCCCCATTAAGACTTAGGATGAAACGAGAGAGCAGAAACTGCGTAAAATGACGTCATCAACCAATCTGAGATAAGGAAGTGTTTGAATTGATAAGCTTTTTGAAATGATAAATCAACAGTAAGGCCCCAGGAATAAAATATCAAGCGTTGCCTAACTTTGGGATTTGCTGCAGGAGCTAGAGAGGCTCAAAGTTACGAGTTTTCACGCTTGCGTGCGCAGTTTCTGCTCTGTCGGATGGAACCAGTCGACTTTGTACATTGTGTAAATTGACACCGAATTCCTTTGATTGTAAATTAATATGTAGTGTAAATTAGCTTTATCCGCTTTTAACTAAATATAGCTATGAATGCAACCAAACGAATAAAGCTAACAGCAACGAAAATCCAACCACCAAAAAAATCTACAATCAACAATTAAAAAATGTTAGAAACAAATGTCTTATACCTGGAAGTCGAAAAAAGCTTACATGTTTTACAGCGTGTGGGATAAAAAGTTTGTGGCCGATATTCTAAAGTAAAATGTTTATCTATCAAGGCTATCTATAAAGGCTAACTTGGGTGAGAAAATTTTGTCGGTACAATTACTCATCTTCCCGGCGGGTGCACTGTTATAGAAAAATGTATATCATGCGTGTCCATAAAAGCGGGCTCATCTTTAAGATCCCCTAAAATTAGAAAGATATCTGTAAGGGCATTAAAACTCTATTTCTGAAACTGACAATTGCATTCAATTTGAATTTCAATGACAAATGAATTATATGGAACATTTAATCCTTCAATCAGTTGCAAAATTGTTGAGCCATTCTAGAAAATAAGGTTTTTTTGCCACTGTGCCCCCCTTTCCCCCTTTGCAATGTTGAAATCAGTCGGAAAAGTCGTAAATCGTTAGTTGCCAACAGAAAAGTCACGTTTGTTTCCAATCAACATTGCAATGGGGGGAGGGGGGGGCAAAAAACCTTATTTTTCCTTAATGGCTCAACAATTTTGCAAATGATTGTTGCTTCTCATACAAACCCCTTACAAGCATCTTTCTGATTTTGGTTCTAACAAATGACTGATTATACCAAACAAAACCTTCTGATCTAAGTTAGCTTTTGACTGGTAGGTTAGCATTTTAGTTTTAAAAACAGGCCACATATATTTCATTCCATAGCCCGCCAAACGCACAAACTTTTCTTCACTTACCAGATACAATCAATCAGCCAATCAATCTATCTATCAATCAATCAATCAATCAGTCTTCAATTAATAAGTTTCAATTTTTGTAAATTCAATTACTTTAAAGCTATTCATTCAATTTTTGTGTTTTTCTCGTAAATTTTAATCAAAAAAATAATTAAATAAAGCAATATGATGCTACCCATCGGTACATGAATAAATGGCTTAAGTGAACAACCTAGAAAGAGCCTGTATCCAGGCCGATAAATAACCATTGTGTATCAAAACGTCAAAATGTTTTAAGTTAAAAAGACCTTACTTTGTATCCCAAAGAGGTTCTCTCACTTGAAAATCACCAATTCCAATAACAAATACAATAATTAGTTATGAAACTAAAGCAGCTAAACTAGGCACTCGCCCTAATATAGTTAAAGGGGCAGTTTGACGTGACACTGCGAGGGACATTTGGGGTGCATTCCTATGGAAAGTGCTTTGGCATTTCATCGACTCGTCAATTGAGACTTTGACAGAGACATCAGCATCGTTTTTCTTTCTCCTTCCAGTGGCCAAGAGAAAGACTGGGTGGGACTTGCCCGCCCCCAGGTCCTAAAAGTCGGCAAAAATTGTCAAAGAGAAATGAATGACGTGAAATTAGTTGGGTATACCTTCAGACTGAAAAAGTCAAAATCTCCCCCCCCCCCACATTCTTTCGGATATTTCAGAGCTGGCTCCATCACTGTCTCCATCGACGTTGCTCTCTACAATCGCGCGAACTGAACTGTAATATATTGTATATTGTTTATCTAAGTTAATTCCATGCATTTGCGAGGTTATTTTGTTGATCAAAATGCCTGAAAATCGTGAATAGCAATCTTAACCGAGCAACTTTGAACCTGCGAAGAGACAATCTGCATCTCAAAGCAGGCAGAAAATCTACCAGAGAATATGGTTTTGATGCAGATTATGATGTTTGATAAACCATGAGTGGTGGGACACTAGTAAATTAGATTAGGTTAATTTAGCTTCTTTACCTACCTTGAAATGCCATAAGATTCTCTTCCTTGACATTGGCAGCCTTTCTCAGCCATAGTTCTTGCCTTGAACTGAAGAGCTCTATCACATGTGCTTTCAAAATGTTTGGGCCTATATTGAACTTTGTTATCTCCTGCGCATTGCTGTGCCTAAGTTCGATTTCGAGACCACTGCGTAGGCACAGCAATGCGCAGGAGATAACAAAGTTCAATATAGGCCCAAACATTTTGAAAACACATGTGATAGAGCTCTTCAGTTCAAGGCAAGAACTATGGCTGAGAAAGGCTGCCAATGTCAAGGAAGAGAATCTTATGGCATTTCAAGGTAGGTAAAGAAGCTAAATTAACCTAATCTAATTTACTAGTGTCCCACCACTCATGGATAAACTCAAAAGATGATTAGCGCCTTCTCCAATACTACTACCCCACTACTATGTAAACATGTTTTGGTATTTAGGCCTATACTGGTAGGATTGTGCCACGCAGAATCTGTTTTCCAAGTTTTGCGCCTGACTGCCCCATCAAGTGTATCTAAACCAACCAGTCAAAGGCATTCGATTTTTTGGATCAACCAGCTACAATGCAATATAAGATAACGTGGTTTAGTTTTAAGCTGGTTTGATTAGCAAGACTGAAGAAGGCAAACGACGATGAACCTTCGAAAACAATGTCAATCATGCTCATACATCGATATTCGATGACTTTCACCCCCAAAAAAGTGGAGCAACTTTGCAACACAGTGGAATAGTACATAGTACAGTGGAACTCTGTTATACAACGTGATGAATTGATGATGCTGCACACGAATGTCAAAACACCATGGAGGTCAACGAACATACCAAGGCGAAAAAGCTTTACTCGTTTGGGTGATAAAACAGCCGGGCAAAACATATTACTCGAGTCTCCATTTTTGCATTGATTTGGATGATGCTTATGGCTTCAAACTGAGCTGTCTTGTCATGAGTCTCAGTTTGAATTGAATTGTTTCTCTTGCAGGATTTAACAGTTTTCTGCCTAGTTACAAGTCTATGTTGATTGTTATTCTGTTACACGAACAGTTTTCTTTCCACCGATCATAGTGTCTGATGCTGCGTATGTGGGTTTATTACAATAAGTCCGTTTCAAAAAGAATATTCCATACTGAATGTTAACGGGTACTGGGTAGACTTATGCCTTTTCATCCCTTCTTTCCCTGCGTTCTTTGATTTGCTATCACTTGATCGATAGGGACTCATAATATTACTCTTTAAAAAGTGGGCCTAATTATTAGGCCCGCGTAGAATGATTCAGTATTCACCAATCAAACTGCTAGAATTTAGTTTCAAACCAATCAGGAGGCACTACTTAGACAGTTTTTGTTGTTGCATACAAAAAGCAGTTGATGAGGCCTAGAGTTCTTGCAGCTGCGATGGACCTATTTTGTCTCTACATAGGAAGACTATTGCCTGAACGGTATGCATTTTGCAATGTTTAGGTCAGGAAAACATCATTCATTGTATTAAAAGTTTACTTTTCAATGTTCAAGCTCTTTTGCCTAGGCTTTGAAGCGATTTCAGAGTGTGTACGAGAACTACCGCTAGTTTAGGCCATTTGAAAAAAGGGTCCACTTTTGAAGGGTAATATCCTGAGTCCCTATCGACCAAGTGATATCAGCAAAGCAAAGAATGCAAGGAAACAATGGATGAAAAGCATAAGTCTTGGTACTATGGACGTGCCATTGGAATAGATCTTTTTCATGATTTGGTAGAAAGCATAATGGTCATCTTTGGGGTATTTTGGTATAATGAGCAAATTATTAGGACATTTTGAGACTGTAGTAGGATATTACACTAAAGATGGCGGTAAGGAACTTTTATATCAAGACGCATTACTTTCTTTAATCGAATTCCTGTAGAGCCGTAACAATTCTTAATTGGAATGTAATAAATCTGTAAATCTGTAAAAAGTTCCTCGTTTTAAAAACACTACCATCCTTAGTGTAATCGTCTCTTCGTTCGCGATAATCGTAGCAACCGACTACAACAAAGTCCAAAGCGGCCAACTTGCATACAATACTACAATAAATTTGTATCAAATTCTTTCTTCCAATTCTTGTAGTGACAAGCATAGGGCTCAACTCTTTGGAAAACTTTGAAATCAACTGTGTAAAATGTTTTTTGCCTGATTCTTTCAACTGCATTGATCGTAAGGAACTTATGATCGTTATTTTTGGAATCACAGCATTTTTAAGTTTTATGAATGGTTGCACCAGAGCAGGGAAGGTATCTGAAGCTTCGACAAACAGTAAAATTCCCATAAAATCTAAACTAATTGCGGAAAGTTAAAATAACCAATACAAGAAATACTTAGTTTTTGAAGATCTACAAAACGGTAGCAAGCAGCAGAAGTCTCTAGCTTCAATGGTTTACAATTTAGCAATTTTATGACGTCATAACTTAAAAACTAGCAAAAACTAAAAATGCTGAAACGCTTACAATATTGATATATCAAAGGTGTTAGGACACGGATGTTTTGATTGATTATTTATTTACCTTGTTTTGATCCCTGTGCCTTGTTTTGTTGTCTTATTTTCTGTTCTGTTTCGTCTTCAACTGAGCATGCCTAGGCCCAACCGCTCTCAAGTTGTTCGAATACAGCTCCCCTGTATTTCTGTGTCTTAGTGCGCCTTCGCACAAGATAGGTTTTAAAACCGAAAAGCCACAACAGGAAAATCTTTTTTCCTGATTGATTTTCCTGTTGTGGCTTTTCGGTTTTAAAATCTATCCTGTGCGAAGGCGCACTAAGACACAGAAATACAAGGGAGCTGTATTCGAACAACTTGAGAGCAGCTGGGCCTAGGCACGCTCAGTTGAAGACGAAACAGAACAGAAAACAAGACAACAACACAAGACACAGGGATCAAAACAAGGTAAATAAATAATCAATTAAAAAATCCGTGTCCTAACACCCTTGATGATATCAGAAATGCTCTTTCTGGAATTATGGCGAACGACTTGGAGTTCTCTTCTATCAATTCAGATGAAAGAATTTGGCAATAACATTTCACAAATTTGATTTCAAAGGTTTCCAAAGATTCGAGCCCTATTCTGTGGTGACGTTAAATCTCGATATGCAAATTAAATCCTACATCACATCAATTCAAAACCGCACAACACTTTAAAAGGCATTCACCTATCATTCATATCAACTCACCATTATGACGTCACACGTCAACCCACTGGGCGAGGCCGTGGTTCACCAATCTTTTATTAACTGAGGTGATCTAAAAATGAAATCGAGATTAACGATATGACAAATATTTTCATATCTTTATATTTTCGCAATTGTTTCCGAAACCTACAAGATACATGAAGTACCAGTTATATGTTTTTGCTTGAATACTCATTAGCTTGCGAGCAATCAGGATTCCTCCTTTCTTGATTTAGTTAGATAATAATAATACGAGTAATAAGGTATTTGTTCCATTGTGGCGAAGCCGCATCAGATTTTTGATTCAATTAAAAATTGTGATTTCCAGATCAATGTCCAGCCTCGATGTCTCAAATGAGTCTTTCCTATCTTTCCGCGGGAAGATCTATGCGACGGCCTGCTAAATTTGCATGAAAAGTACGCAAAATGAGGCACATCACAAGCTTCAAAGCTCAAGATCTCCATATCTTTAGCCAAAGTAGCCTTCAAGTTAGGTAGAAACAAACTGTTACAAAGAGAAGATGTTGTGATGCAAATGCAACACCTACCTGATCATTTTCATATACAAACAATTCGATAAAGAATATTCCGTTCCAAGTTGAGCGTGTGATTGCTTTGAGCTTTCTACCTCTCGTCATTTCAAGTAATAATTCTGTAGCAGGCATTGGAAAGAATGCTTCACCTTCAATAGAACGAGAAGAGTGAGATGATTGTCGAGGACCAAAGTAAAAAAAACTTTATGGATTAGAAACAATAAGGTAGGAACCCGGGGGGGGGGTACTTGACCTAAATTTATACGGGGATGTGCCCACGAAAAAAAAATTTTTGCCTTCAAATGATACCCTGTTCTAGAAAATATCGGTGAAAAGTATACTCAAAAACACAAAAATTGGACTAAATAATAACCTGTTCTAACAAAATTTCCTCTTTTTACATGTTTTGACAACCTGCTCCAGAAAATTTGCCTTCTTTTGATACCCTGTTCTAGAAAAAATAGGCGAAAACGATACCCTGAAAAACGGCACATCCCCGTCGGTCAAATATACTAAGTACCCCCCCCCCCCAGGGGTAGGAAAATTTGTAAGCTCTTGGCTCCACGTAGATCAAGTTGTCATGGGTTATGGGTTATAAAATTACAAAGCCAAAGGATATAGATGGGTCGCATTAGACCATTGATAGGCTGTTGGGTGCTCTTAGCCTCACGACATAGTCCCAGATATCGCAAAATAGCAACAACAACAACAATAACAGCAACAACAACATTTCCTTTTTTGCTCAATCTGTTTGAGCGTCCATCAGTCTACCAATAGCGATAACTACGAATATGCAATCAGTCTAGGGTGCTCTTGGGTGGGTGTAAGTCTCGCTTTGATGAGTGACAACTATAACTCAACGTAATCAGTCTAGTGTCACAAACAAAATCTGGATATACACATGTTGTGTAGTTCAATTAGACACTGTGCGTTTCTGGTCCATAATGTACTTGATATGGAAATATAAATTTGATACAATTGTCACTTTCAGAAATAGACTTCAAAAGTCACTGGCAAGTAAATAAAGGACCAGAATCGCATGTGGAATACTCGTTCCATGGGACCCCTTTACCAGCTTTTCCTTTTTGCTAGGTTAAAAAGGCGAACGATTTGCCACACAAAATTTCACATCTCCGTTAGCTTTTGACTAATATATAAACATTACAGTTTTGAATATTAACCACGCAGACTTATTCCACAGCGTAATGTCTAAAGGCTTTTTTGACTCACCCAGCTCATACAACGGAATTTAATAAGAATCATAATAAGAACCTATTCTGGTAACCAATTTTTTGGTGCAAAATCTCGAAGCTTCTGATACTTGATTTCCTAAATGTCAATATCAATAACAATAACGAAACGTCAATAACAATAAATATGGCTTTGTCTTTTAATTTAATTTGTCACATGGATTTGTCTCACATTAATATTAACTTAGATTTGTCACAATTGGAATGAAATATATGAACATGATTATCGTGCAATTCTTGCTCTTCGTTTTCTAATCAAAAGCTCCGTTTTCCTTCCAATATCCCGATTTCCTAAATCCATGGCTAAACTGTACTTGGTTCATTTGACATCTTATGTTCCGAAAATACGCTCATACAAATTATAACAACTAACGACTTACCATTTTTCGGTACAACATTTGCTAAGCAACATTCAATGGCTTGAAAAGGAACATCTAAGAAGTCGGCCCTAAACGTAAAAAAAGTAAAATCGAATCATATTATTAGTACCATTAAAACTACCACAAGTTTTTGTCACATAAAATGGACGGAGAGATGAAGAGAGCATAGGCTCCAAATCTTTAAATCGATGAAAAAAGGTGGGTGTATAATTATTTGTCATATTTCTTCCAGCTGAATAGCTTAAAAGAACTTTTAGCTACTCTCGAGTACCGAATAATCGTCCCCACCCGCTTATTAATTTTTGAAAAATTTTCCAACCCCCCGCTCTTATTCCAAACCCCCCTTTTATCAATTTTTGGAAAAATGAAATAATAGTAAGCATAATTTCTGAATAAACGCAAGAAAAAGTCTCAAAAAGCGCATTCAACAGAACCAGTGTTCAAAAGTAAATGTATCAGTAACATCACTGTTCACATAAATATATAAAAGATACGTGTTCACTAAGAAAACGACTATTTTCTATTTCTCCAAGCACCCCCCCCCCGATTATTCCAACCCCCGATTATTGTTATATCGAACCATTTCTACCCCCCCCCCCCCGATTATTCTCACCCCCCGTTTATTCGGTACTCGAGAGTATCTGTCTATAATTCTCCCGCTGGATTTTTTCAGAAATTTTGAAATTTTGAACATTTTCTAAATTATAGCGCATTCAAACTGATTCTAGGATGTGACGTCATCAAATTTCTAAATCATAAATCACAAAAGTGACAGATTTTTGCTTGATATCATATTGAAGACACATCCATTAACTTTGCTTTCTTGGAAATTATTTCATGTTAGGTGAGTTTAGAAATTGTGACAGTTTCAAGCTTTCTCTGAAATTTTTCTTGAAATCTCGAAAGAGAGGAAAAACACTCTAATTCTGAAAATATTGAAGATATGAAAAAGTCCAACCGCAGAAGTATAGCATAATAGCTAAAGTTCCTTTGAAGCCATTTAGTTGAAAGAAATACTTCATTGAATTTTGTACCCACCATTTTAAAGATTTGGAACCTATGCTGATGAAGAGCTATTGGACAGTTCTAAAGATCCAATCAACGGGAAATGGCAAATAAGAGTAAATTGCAGCACGAGGAAACCAGGAAATTGAAACAGAAATTGGCAGTCTTTTACGTTATGCAAATGCAAATGGTCTTCCCTGTCCCCCCTAAGTGGTTGGTCGTTTTAGTACTTTTGTCCCATGCGTTCTTGTTGTATCATTGCAGCATGCATCAAAATGAGGCATCTTGTAAAAAAATTCAATTTCATGCAAAACTGAAAGCCATTTCAAGACTTTACCGGGTGAGTCAATAAAAACGCCTGGCGTTTAAAAATCCTGCTCCCTGAATATCAAAGCAATGATATTGAAAACAGTCTTGTTTTATCTCCGATATGTTAAATTAAGTTCAGTAATTTACCCGGCTTTAATCGGCCATTCCTTCCCGTCGAAATAGGAGACTTTCTGCAGAAAGCCCCTTTTCGAAAACCTGTAAAAACGAGTGAAAACAGCAAGCAAATTTTCCTTTGTTCTCCTTCCTAGCAATAATGACTCTTGCATGTGTTCATGTATTTTGTCCTCATGGGAGATTCCCTGAATACGTTATTCACACTAGGGGAAGACTTTCAACCTGCCAAGAGGAAAGCACGTGCTAAAGGATGCTGAAAGTCATCGCTGTCAGGTAAACACATGAGGGACTTTTGCTTGTAATTTTAGCACGTTTTTTAAGGTTTCTCAAAGGGATTCATTTTAGAAAATCGCTTACAGAATCTGAACGGAGTGACCGATTTTAGCCAGGAAAATTTCTAAAAATAATTGAATATATTAGCTATTTAATCAGGTATTGCAAAATATCGTTGCTTATGTACTCAGGTAGCAGTAGCCTTTCAAACGCCGGGCCTTTTTTTTTACTCACCCGGTATAATACGCATAAGATTTATTCAGTTCTTGATACAAATGGACACAAAGAAACTTTCTTGATCGGTAATAGTAGTACTATATCATAGAACTTTTTACTTCTTAAAATAGAGGTTTGGATCGAGCGTCTAAATGTGGTAAGTTTGTGAACGAAAACAAAAGCACGACCCCCGTTCTTGGCATAATGATGCTCGCTGTGACGAGGACTTACTTCGGATTTCAGAACACTGTTCAGAGAGGTAATCAACGATAACTTTACTCAAAGTGAGTCAAGAATGATTTAGTTCATACATGGGAAGTTTTATCTGCCTTCTGGCCTCGTTTCTCATTGTTTTAGTTCATTGTTAGTGGATTTTGTAGTGTAACAGTTACACCTGAAAAGTGCGAGCATGCAAGGCTTTCATTAAACAGTTGCAATCAAAGTTTGTTTCTTTCAACCGTTGTTATTCAGTTGAAAGAAAAGTCAGCTGCGAAACAAAGGAAGATGACCGATAAAATTTGTTTCTGTGAAAACTGAACCATTTTGCCAACTTACTTTCTGCAAATTTTTCGATAATAAACTCGAAGCAACTTCTCGTCACGAATAGCAGTATTTATATAGAGAACGGGGATCATGTCTGTTTTCCTTCACAAATTTACCAGATTTGGATGCTCGATCCAAGCCTCTTTATTAAGAAGTAAAAAAGGTCTATTACAGAACCTTCTGTTCTCCTTATCTCATTATTTGAGTTATAGGGTCCGAAGGAGACCCTGCCGTCGCGGTACAGATAATGGTCTCATCATGCACTGCCAAAGGGGCCGGGGAGGTGGGTCGATTCTGAGTTCACCAATGTTCGTTGTTTCTTGAAAGAAGGTTACATCTCACTTGTGCAAAGGTTTAGATAAGAGCCTCGCGCTGAAAGGCACTAGCATTAGTCTAGAGAGAGGCGGCATGCTTCAAATTAGACTCTACGAAATGGAATAATGCCTAATTTCGAGCGCCGGTCTGGTGAGAATACAATCAGATTTTGATGATTTTTCGAAACTTTTGGTTTTCTGGCTCCAATTTCAAAAAACTGCGTTACATATATCACGCATCTTTAAATTCCTACCATATTTTCTCGCTTTGATTAGAATATTTTTAAATTCCTTCCTTACCTGATCTGTCTAAACGCATCCAACGGCAACATAACATGGATGCCATAATCCACAAGCAGTGCTTCAGCTTTCTTTGCCTGCTTAAAATTATCGATAAGTTGAGCTCTATACCAGCAGTTATCAACCATCGCCACACAGTACGTACCAGCAACAGGGTTACGATCAAGCTTAGGAATATGACTTTTATCGTAGCATTTAAGCAGTTGGCTTTTAAAGCCTTCCATAAATGTATCTGTAGTCATATGTGTGATGTGCAGGTAAAAATGACCAGCATTTACTACATTTGCTAAGACCACATTCGTTTCCTCAGTGCTTGAAAGCTGTAGCTGCCTTATTACAAACGACTCGTCATTCTTCTGGTGCAAAGGTACAATTTTGCTTTCAGATATGTTACTAGCACTCGCGAAGCAAAACTTATTCTCTATTATCTTAACAGCTTCCAGAATTTGATAATCTAGGCCACAAATCTTGAGAAGCTGCAAAGGATCGTTATCACCGACTTCACAAAGGGTCAGGTACGTCCCGGACTGTTCCATTATCGTCCGAATGTTCCGACCACCTTTGCCGATGAGCCGTCCACAGAGCTCATGTGGGAACTCGTACACCCAAGAATCTCTTTGCACGTTAGTATCTAGGAAATGTTTATCACACTTTGAAAATCGAACAAGTTTGAAGAAACTTGATTTCTGGGATCTTCTTTCGTCAATTTTGATGGATTGGTCCAAGTTATCTTCAGTAGGCACAGTTGATATTGGCATTATCATCGAATTTTCATCAGAAGCCCATGTTTCATATCTGACAGGCATTTTTGCAATGAAGTTGTAATTATGAGTGGATACTTGATAAGGCTCAACATACGTCGCACACGTGCATTGGGCAGCGGGCTGGTATGGAAAGCTCCATGGCTGGGTGACTGTTTGGAAAGTAGCTTCTGCAGCGGGTGTCCAGGGGTAAGTTTCTTCTATTTCATTTGATGGGCTATCTGGTTGTGTAACTTCTTGGTCTGATTGTATTTCGCTCTGGGATTCATCTGCATGGTACTCTTCCTCCGTTCTCGCTTTTTCCTCTCTAGCACCATATTCTCCTGACATCCCAAAGGCCCTCTGCAATAAATACACTTCTTTACGGTGAACCACCATTTGAAAACTTGTCAGGCCGCAGTTCAGCTACCTATCGAGTAGATAAATATATATATTCTAAAATGAGCAAGGAAGAAACAAGGACACATTCAAGGTGTTGCGGCACAGTGATGATTGCCAATAGACCTGAAAAGAATCAGAATCGAACGATATTTTGCTTCCTTTTGTAGAATTTTCGAATGTGCACAATAAGGATATGTTTGTTTGTTTTATCTTGTTTTCAATTTGTTTTGAGTGGGCTTTTCCGGATTTCTAACTACTGAAAGCCAATTTAGGCCCATTGTGCATGCCGCATCCAGACATGGGACCCCTAGTTTAACCATATGGTTTAACGTCCCTTCCGAAGGAGAGTTGTGAGGTCAGACCTCCGAGGTTGCCCATCCAGAGTTTAACCGCACTCGACCGAGCTTAAAGGCACACTGTCGTGGTTGTGATTGGCTAGTTGTGATGTTGAAATGAAAAACAAAGCTCTGGCCTTTGAGTAATTACCTAGCCTTTATGCTCTCGGATCATAGTTTGTTTTGAGAATAGAGGGAATCAGATCATTATCGTCTTCGTGAATTTCACTGTACAGCGAAATTACTGGACCTGGCCTAAAGCTGGATCTCCATTAGGCCATGGTCAATTGACCATGATTAGGCGGAAAAATGTCGAGCCGCGAAAAGTAGAAGGCATTCCTACTATTCACGGCTCGACATTTTTCCGCGGCGAGAATTCGATTAGCCAATGAGATTGGCGGAAATTGTCCGCTTCGACATTTTTCCGCCTAGTGGAGATGATCCTGCTGAATTCTTTTCTTCTTGATTGTCTTGTTCATCCAATCAGCACCACGACTATTTCAAAATACATCTCACTCAGAGCAGATTGTGACTGAATAAGTTTTTCTTAAAAGGATGATGAACAATCTATTAATAGCCCAAATGTGATTAGTTTGACTGGGTCCTGTGACTCAGTGGACCAACCTTGGATCCGTTCCGTCACTGAGCTGATTTATCAGATTTACGTCAACTTTACAAATTTTGAACAGCATCCAAGGAGCTGACCATTGCCAAGTCTGCAGGGGGTCTGCAGAGGTCGCACTGAAAGTATCAAAACGGAGGAATACGGAGTTCTTAATAAAAGTTCGAGATGACTTCCGAAAGATGTTTTGCCTAGATGCAAGAGAGACACGGCGGAGCACGGGGCGGGGGGGGGGGTTCTCAACTAAATTTCGGGTAGGGGTGTGCGGCCCACAGTTTCAAAATGTGACCGTTGGCTAGACCAATTTTTTTGAAAATGATACCCTTGGCTACACTAATTTCTCCATTAAAAGTGCCCTGAATTGGCGTTTTCAAGACAAAACTTGCCAAATTTTCGCATTTTCAGGACAGAAATTTTTTTGAATTTGGTTTTCTTACAGAAATTACCGAACTTTTACAGTTCTTTGACCAGAATTGCCAAAAAGCATACCCTTGCCTAGACTAAACTCGACTAAAATTGCCAAAAAGCATACCCTTGCCTAGACTAGAGGTTCTAAAAAGTATACCCTTGTGGGCAGCACATCTCCAGGTACCTTTACTATGGAAGAACCACCCCCCCCCCGTGCCTGCCTTGACCGTTCTGGTTGCAAAGTCAAAGGTTTACCCTACTGTTCCACAACGCCTTCATCAGATGAATGAATTGGATGTCTAAAGGGGTCACAAAAAATTCTAATTACTGGACACAGAAGGAACCTGAAGGAATATAAAAGAGATCTATCAAAGAGATACTTTACACCCCTATCACAGAGGTGTCATGTACAGTGTTGATACTGGGGACATGTCACATGGAACAGTATCAATTTTAGGATTTTAGTGCTTACAGTGAATGATGTGACCTAAGCCAAATGACCTGATCAATACAGAGAGACATATAAATATAAATAAATAGTACAAAACAACTGCAAACACCATTGTTTCTTTAACTTTGCAAGCAAAAATTGAGACTATCAAACACAACAGGCTACTCATAGACCTATGAAACCATAGATGCAGGAACCGGGGGGCACTAGGGGCACTAGGGGCATACCCCCAATATTTTGCAATGAACAAAGAAGTACCCTTTTTGGTTTTAGAAAATGCCCCCTTTTTCTTAAGGAAAAAGTGCCCTCAAAGTGTTGTGCCCCCTCAAGTTTGAGATGCTTCCTGCGGCCCTGTATGAAACCTCATCTTTCTATCAGGTCATTTATTTTTAAGGGGTACTGTTACAATAAGTGGTATCATTTTTCAAAAAACATTTTTGTCACAATTATAAGTATTGCTATCTAATTATCTACAGGGTGTCTCAAAAAAATTGTTCGACGTTTGATTAAATATTGAAAAATAAGGACAACATGAACAGGGTCATGGAAAGATAACCCTGTTCCTAAGATTATGAAATAATTTTAGAGACTAAAATCGTGTAAATCGGTTGAAAATTCACTG
Organism: Aurelia sp. 3 sensu Dawson et al. (2005); assembly: GCA_964020215.1. Classification (NCBI taxonomy): domain Eukaryota; kingdom Metazoa; phylum Cnidaria; class Scyphozoa; order Semaeostomeae; family Ulmaridae; genus Aurelia; species Aurelia sp. 3 sensu Dawson et al. (2005). Next base: position 14,400,226 of record OZ026584.1, read on the forward strand.
CGTTACGAGCTCTCGAAGATCAAAAATATGCGATAGCTGAAACCAGAGACCCCCCAGATTACTTGTATTGCAAAAAGCTCGACGACGGAAGTAAGAGAAGCTTATCCAATGTCATACATCTCGTTGATATCAGAGCAAACCAAATACGACTTCTAAAGTAAATTATTTCGTGCGATCATTTTCAAAATTCCTTAAAATTGCATAGGTCCAAAAACAGTGGTTCAAAACAAAATCGGCGAGAGACTGAATCTATTTCCTCAAAGCATCCATATGCTTGACAGTTAGGTTATCGAATACTTGTTTGAATCCCACTTGATTTGCCCTGAAAAAATTGAGAAATGACAGAGACGACGGCCTATGGGACTTTAACCAAAAATGCCATTTCGAGGCCTCTGGTTTCAGCTTTCGTACAAACTTGATCTTCAAAAGCTTGTAACCCCATGAATTTTTATCGGATTTGCAAGATTCTTGTGTCAAAAATCAATTTAAAATCTCAGGACAAGGGTTGACCAGATGTCCATTCAGCGTATCGTTATTTTTTAGTATTTAATCAAACGTGGAACAATTTTTTTGAGACACCCTGTATGTGTTGGTGAATCATACATTTCTTAACTGACATAGTATTTAAGAATGCATTTGAGTTATTTAGCATGAACTGGATGTTTGTAATTTGGGCCAACCGTCACTAAGACCAAGTTCTACCAATTACACTTCCAGGCTGTAAAGGCTATGAGAGACATATAAAGGGATTCAGGATGTGCACTTAGAAAACCAATACTGTGATGTGGTGCTATTGCTTTTCGGACATTTAACCGCCATGATTGCATGGGAGGGGGGCAAATGATGTAAACTGGGTGGTTAAAAAATATGTTCAATGCATGCAAGAAAAATCTTTAAAAGTAGACTTAACTCCCAAAAAATCGAACACATAGAACAAATCAAAACATATGGCAAAAAGGTCCCCTGAGGGAAGTTTTCCTCCATCAGCAATGGCTTTGGTTGTGATCGTATAGCAGAGCAGAATGATATGAGGTGCCATCTGCCCAAAATGAAAAATGTTCCCTCTACATATATTTCTATGAGAAACTGCTTGAAAGAAGCCCAGACTCTCAGATCACCAAAAAATTAAGAAACTCCAGGGGATGTTTTCCTTTATTCTCACATGTTTCCTGCATCACACTATTCAGAAAGTACTTGGGTAATATCTAAACATTGGAAAGGCTTCAAACCACCTTGTTTGGAAATTTCCAGGAGGGATTTTATCTGATGATTTTAAGAACTAACAGGAGTGGTCCAAATTCTTACTCTTTTATAAAGAATAACCCAAAAAACTTGGATTTGGTAACTTCTATCAATTAGTGGTATGTAATATGCTTGTCTCAATAAGAAGGTCATGTTATATCCTATTGCCTGTGCATACGGTATACATAATTGTTAATGAAAAATGGAGCCAATTGTCATATGAAAAATTTTTCACAAGGTTCTAAACTTATTTTTTTGTGTTTTGTCAAAATTCTTGAGTGAACATTTTTCTTTCAGGACATATGCGTACAGGAAGAAAAAATCTAGGGGGCTGCCCAACACAAAGCTCATTGTTTGCCAGCGTTTTTGCCCGACTATGGGCAAAAATTTGCCCGAATGGGGCTGATTTTTGGAAATTTCTCCAAAGTTGGGGGGCTACCACCCCTGGCCCCCCTCATACGCTTATGCATCAGGACTTTCTGATCTGCGTTGTGGATATGGGACAGGAAGCAACAAAATTTCAAAAGACCAAAAAGTTTATATAGCTTCACAAATTCATTCCTAAAGGCAAAGAAGAGATTTAATCACACAATGTATGGATTGCTACCTAAACATAAAAAACTTCCAAAGCAGCAAATGTTTTTTTCACGTCATAGCAATTCTGGAGGTTGCATCAGAGTACCCTTAATTCAAAATCGAACAATTTTGTCATTTTCCTCTATCTTTCAAAGTGAAATGGGACAATGAATCAATTCTAAAGCAGTGCAAAAACGAAGAACTGGGCAAAACATTTTAATTAAATCTGCCATGTTTTATGAGCAGCGTCGGAAAATTCTTCAACCCATGGGTTTGGAAGACAGGATGACCATCTTGTCTTCTAAACCAGCAAACTCCCTCTGCAAATTTCAAAAAAAGGTATGAAGACAAGTTATGGAGAGGTTTAGAAGAAGTTTGAGAAAAATCAAATGGAAATCTTCAGCCTGTTTTATTATTGAAATCCAAGTGCAAAAACGTGACCCGAAGAAACTTCTGTGGGACTTCTGCAGCACAGAAAGGATTGCTCCCTATGTGAAATGGAAACTTTTTCTGTGTACTGTAATTAGCTCAAAATCTTGCAAACATCGACATTTTTCTGCCAGTTTCTTTTACATTTCATAGGTGGAAAAATCTGATTCTATAATTCTAAGTGACTTAATAGCCTACACATACAAGGAGAAAGAACTTTTTGCCCCTGACCCCGTATTATATGCCAAACAGTGATTTGAGTAGACGAAGAATTGCAAACCCTGCATGAAAAATGTAAAAATATCAAGTAAACAAGAGAAAATCTTAAAAAGAAGCTTACGTTAGTCCAGGCTCAAATGCTGCAAGGCAAAATTGGCTGCACGTTCAGGTAATTCAGGCAAGTTGATAGTGCAAATCCATGACACACAGTGAGTGATTTTAGGCCAAGGCGCCCTGAGACTTGCTACAAACATGTAAAATGGCCAAAAAACTCAACGATCACCCCTCTGTTTCTCTTCATATGATCTCCTCGTATGTGAATGATTTTCGTAGCCTGCCAGCACATGCTTCTGTGCTGAAAACGTAAGCACACCACCCCCAAATACTGCCTCCACGTGGATAAGATGTGTTGGTAGCCATCTTTGTTTGGTCATTCCTTTCTTTTGCCTCCCAAATTGTGTAAGCGGTGATTCCCTGGTCTTCACACGCCAAAGTGGCGTGGAGGCCTCGTTCCAAAGCTTGAATCTGCTTGAATCAGCGGTTCGGTTACAGCATCAGCGATTGTGCTTGTGCGCCTGTGCCATGCCTGTTGTGTGCCTGTGTGCTAAAAAGTGCAATCTCCAAAGTTTTGAAATAAAAAGTTTCACTTACCTTGCTGTTCCCAGGGGAGGCACTCAGAACATACACATACGGGGAGGTGAGTGCGATATTTTTGGGTTAGAATATTACAAAAAATGATATTGTTATCTTGACCTCCATATTTCCATTGTTTCTGGACATTTTATATTTTTGGGGGCTTATTAGAGAGGGGGCTTATTCACAGAATCAAGTGACAAGGTTATATTACGTAGCTTTTCAGTTCCTCTATCCCATATTTTGCGGAATCAACGTACAACTTTACGGCTCAGATACATAAATTCAACACAGTTTTCATCCCAAACCATACTAGAGTTAACATGCAAGGTTGTGTAGCTAAATAAATGGATAATAGTTAGTAAATTCTAGAATTTTGTATAAGTGGGGGGCTCGGTGGGGGAGGGGGCTTAATAGAAAGAGGGGACTTATTACAAATTTTGACTCAGAGGGGAGGGGCTTTTTAGAGAGGGAGGCTGAATAGAGAGGTGATCTTAATAGAGCTTTTACGGTACATCACTGAAAGATACGTAAAAAGAAGGTGGAAGGTGACATGATTTCCCTTCAAATAGGTCATTGGAAAAGATTAGGAATCATTCATCATTTAGTTTTCTTACTCTCCCTGTTTGACGGGGGCTTTGTGATTTCATAGCTTCAAGGGTGTATGTAAGATGTTGATCTAATGTAAAACCTAAACACTTGTACGATTCAGCATAAGTTATCTTGTCCGGTGCGAGTTTTAACTGAACGCGATCTTCATTGAATGTAAGCTGGCTTCGTTTACTGAATATGATAGTCTTAGTCTTATCAGGATGTGGGACAAATCTATTTATTTGAGTGTACCTGTTGATCACGTCAATATTATCGTAAATATCATTTGTGTGCTTGCCGTTGAAGTGCTTGCCGTGGAAGAGAGCTGTTGTATCATCAGCAAACATTATAATATCTGTATTTGGAGCTTCAGATGGTAAGTCATTTACATAAGATATGAACAATAGAGAGCCTAGAATAGACCCCTGTGGCACCCCAGTTGATATTTGAACAGAAGATGATCGAACGTCCTTGAAATCAACACATTTTGTAAACTCATGGAGATACACATGAATTTTTTGAGATACTGAAACTTTGATGTAATATCGAAAGCTTCTTAAAATTCTTCTTATTAATATTTGAGTAGAGAAAGTTCAGTAAGGGTTTCTTAAAATTCCCTCAGACTTCCATTGGTAAGGGGACACTCAGATTTTAATTGGTAGGGGGATATCTGGGATTTAGATCACGCAAGAAACGATGAGTAAAAGAAACGGACAAAAGATGAAATGCTTGCGCCTTGAACTCTCAAAAAATACCGCTTTCCGACGTTCCGAAGGTGCAGTCTCAAATTTTTCCAAAGGGCAAGCCCGTGCAAAAAATAATGAAATTTCACCACATTTCTTGTTGGGGAAATTTTGGGGAAACGGACACAATTCCCATAATTTCCTAAAGGGGAAATTGAAATTTCCGTTTCCCTTGAATTTCCCTTAGAAACTTGTCCATTTCCCTTAAATTTCCATCCAAGAACTATGGGGAAATTTTGTTATTTTTTGCTCACTTCACTTTCTATTTTGTCTGTTAGAAAGACTTAGATGTGAAGTTAGGATAACTGAAAACATATTTTTTTTTTGAGGCTCTGGTACCCAGGGTACTGAAAACAGTGCATTGATCTTACATGAAGAGTTTCCATAAGAATTTCCAAATTACCACCGACCAAGCATATACAGTCTATTTAAGCGAAAATGGACTTTTCTTAGAAGCAAATGGTAGCTTCCCAGCCCAGCAATAACCTATTTTTATGACACAATAACGAAAACGCCAGAGGAGGTGTCACCAAAGCCATGTCTGACTTCGTCTTGGTCTTCAGACAGTGGGTGGGGAGACAGCTAGTCATTTTGTGATGAATGCCAACAGAACTGAACTGACTGCAAAAATGAGGGGTTGCGAGACAGGGGGAGGGGCAAAGACATCTTGTAATGCTAAAAGAATGATACCCTGGGTACCAGAGCCATGAAATGAGAAAGGCCTATTACTTTCATTCCATTCCACATGTTGGTCCAATTTGTTCCCATTTCCCAAAACGCTGCACTCACTAACTAATGTTTTTTAAAGAAAAGCGAATTGCACGAATGCTATATTTCTACACACCCACAAAACGAACGAAAGAGAGATATCGCAACTTTTTCATTTTTAATTAAATCTCTTTTATACATGGTAACTCCATTAGTATAATTTTAAAACAACAAAAATAAAGAAATAATGTCTAGAGTATTTACAGTGTATCTAAACAAAACATATATCTAAAATCGTACTGTTCTTCTAGGAGGTCATGTTTCAAAGGGTCTTCGATGCCTTTTTGACACAAAATATAGCTTCTAATCTGCTTTTTGAAAAATGCAGCAGATTCCACACTTCTAATATTGTTTGGGATATCAGTCCACACATTGGCACCTTTGTACGAAAAGCTCTTTCTAGTTATCTCTAGCCTAGGTCTTGGTACCTGCAGGTCATTCACTTTCCTTGTTTCATATTTTGAAGCCTTAGATCCTTTTGTGAACTTTTGCTTGACTTAATGTCACGGATGGTATTCTGTCTTTAATAGATGCAGATTGGATCAGAGTAATTGCCCTATCTGTAACTTTTGTAAGTTATGGCAAGGGTGTTAGGACATGGATATTTTGATTGATTATTTATTTACCTTGTTTTGATCCATGTGTCTTCTTTTGTTGTCTTGTTTTCTGTTCAGTTTCGTCTTCAACTGATGTGTACGACTGAGCGTGTCTAGGCCCAACCGCTCTCAAGTTGTTCGAATAGAATTCCCTTTTATTTGCGGTTTCTAAACCTTCTTGTGCGAAGGCGCACTAAAAAGAAATACAAGAGAGTTCTTGTGTTAAGCTATTTCGAAAAGAAGAGAAACTACTACAACAATCCAGACGTCTCACATATTACCGACAATAAGAAATTCTTGAAGACTGTGAAACTTTTTTCCCTGACAAATTACATTCTAGCAACAAAATAGTTTTGACTGAAGGCGAAAAAATTATTTCCAACGATGTTGAAGTAGCAGAAACTATGAATGAACTTTTCGTTTCCATTACCGATTCTCTTGGAATAAACGAAAAATTCCAATAATGAAAATCCATCAGAAGGAATCACGGACCCTGTTGAGAAAGCTGAACAAAAATTTGTGAATCATGCAAGCATTCCAAAGATCAAAGGTCAGCATCAAAATGATGGCCCCTTTGTTTTTCAAAAAGTTACCCCTGATGCCGTTGACAAGGAGGTTAGGAATTTGAATCCTAAGAAAGCTACAACACACAAAAATATCCTTTCTAAAAAATTCTTAAATCCAATTCTGATGTGTGCGTAGAGCCTTTGACACAAATCTTTAATGATTGTGTTGAAAATTCGACTTTTCCCGATGAGCTAAAGTGCGCGGATGTCACATCTCTTCCCAAGAATAGACCAACCAAATAGCGCTCTGCCAACGGTCTCAAAGCTGCTTGAAAGAATAATTGACAAACAGATAGTTGCTTATATTACACATTTTTTTTTCTTCACCTATCTGTGGTTTCGACAAGGTTACAGCGCTTCTCATAAGACTTTTAGAAAAATTCAAGATTAGCCTTGATGAACGTGGTAAGGCAGGGGCAGTATTGATGGATCTTTCCAAGGCATTTGATTGCATTAGACGTGATCTATTGATTGCAAAATTGCATGCCTATGGCTTTTCTTATGAAGCGTTAACACTCGTTAATGATTTCCTCACAAACAGACAACAGAGATTCAAGGTAAATGGTTCCTTCAGTTCTTGGAAAGAACTAACACGAGGTGTCCCTCAGGGGTCAGTCTTAGGCCCTCTGTTGTTTAACATATACATGAATGAACTCTTACTTCTTATTCAAAAGTCAGATATCTGTAAGTATGCAGATGATACCACAATCTAAGCCCGCGATAAGCACGGCGGTTCTTCCATAGCAAAGGTAACTGGGGATGTGCCGCCCGCAAGGGTATACTTTTTTGGACTTCTAGTCTAGCCAACAGTGTACTCTTTGGCAATTTTAGTCGAGTTAAGTCTAGGCAAGGGTATGCTATGCTTTTTGGCAATTTTGGTCAGAGAAATGTCAAAATTCGGTAATTTTTGTAAAAAAAACAAACTTTTTTTAAATTTTGGTCCAGAAAATGCGAAAATTTGGCAAGTTTTGTCTAGAAAACGCCAACGCAGAGCACTTTTGATAGGAAAATTAGTGTAGCCAAGGGTTACATTTTGAAACTGTGGGTGACACCTCCCTACCCGAAATTTAGTCGAGAACCCCCCGTGCGATAAGAACCTAGGCAACATAACTGATAAGCTTGAAAATGACTGTAATGTAGCATTAGAATGGTTTGCCAACAACTTCATGAAATCAAATGCAGATAAATGTCATCTTTTGGTCATTGGGCAGAGATGTGATGATCCAGTTGCTGTTACGATTGGAAATGCTGAAGTCGTCAATAGCTCTAAAGAGAAATTACTTGGAGTTCACCTTGATAGCAGACTCTCCTTTGACCATCACGACTAGAAGCTCTGCCAAAAAGCCAGTAATAAACTTCATGCACTTGCCCGCATATCCCCGTGTATGGATCATAACAAAATAAGAATCTTGATGAGGGCATTCATTACCAGTCAATTTCAATACTGCCCTTTAGTGTGGATGTTTCACAACAGGTAGCTGAACCAAAAATTCAACAGAATACGAGAAAGCACATTGAGAATTACTTATTTAAAGACACCGAATCGACTTTTAGAGAGCTATTACAGAAGGACTGTGCAGTTACTATTCATCCAAAGAACTTGGAAAAACTTATGACTGAGATGTACAAAACTAGAAATGACCTAAATCCTTCATTTATGCTGGAAAATTTTCAGTGAAAATGCGACTCACTACATTTTGCGTAACAATAACGAATTTATTCAACCACGAAAACAAGAGATCAGTCAACAATGGCTCAGAAAGCGCGTCAGATTTAAAGGTCCGTAGTTGTGGCAAAACTTCCCGGTGGGTGCAGTGCAGTAGTAAAAGGTACACCATGCTCGTCCATATTTGATCGAATACCCTTTTCTCTTAATTTTCAGTTGGCGAAAAGACCCCTTATCACGGAAAATTTTCGAAGGTGCCCCCTTTCGAAGGACTATTACTCAACCTTAAGGTGACTGTTACCGTATAAATACCAGTGCTGCGAGAAAGTTTTGGGATTGTTGCACTTTAGAAACATATACTTCACTGATATCTCTTTTACTGGAAAACAGCAGAATCTCATAAAATCAAGGACATCACAGTTGGGCTAGGTGACATTGACCATATTGTAGGATCTCCCAGTAGTATTTAACTGTTTTTGGAATATTTTCTAAAGTTAAATACCCCTTTTTCTAGATTCTAGTTGCTAGGATTCTGCTTCAAATATACCCCTTTCTCAGCAAAATCATGGATGAGCGTGGTGTCATATTTTCATTAACATTGCACCCACTGGGCAAAATTTACCACCAACGATACGCAGTTCAGAATCCCTATATCAGTTTAAAACAAAGACAAGAAAATGGTACAGAGAAGACTGTCCATGCAGGTAATGCCGCACATTTGTTCAGAACTTGGGCTTTTTATGATGCACATTTTTAGATATCTGTTTTTATACTGCTTAATATTGATGATTTATAAATATTCTACGTACAATTTTTTTGTAAAATATGTATTTTGTAATGTTTTTACGTTGGAATTAATTAGCTAACTGCTTTTAGCAATTTTTACTGTTCTCCAACTATAAAGAAATTAATAATAATAAAGTATTCGAACAACTTGATAGCGGTTGGGCCTGCAACGGTCAGTTGTACACATCACTTGAAGACGAAAGTGAGCAGAAAACAAGATAGCAAAACAAGACACCAGGATCAAAAACAAGGTACATAAATAATCAATCAAAACATCCGTGTCCTAGCACCCTTGGTTATGGAGTTTAGTTGCAGAAAGGTGACCCCATAATAGATTACCATATCTGAGGTGACTTTCCACCAATGCCCGGTATACTTAAAAAAGTTTTGATTGGGGGAGCATTTGCCGAAGTTTTTTGATGGAATCAATTTAATTTTCCTTTTACCATCTTATACTGTTGGTTCCATGACAGACATTCATCAATATTTAGTCCTAAATAGTTCGTCTTTCTAACTCGCTTGATTTCATCTTCTCCAACTTTAAGATCACCGATTTCGGAGATTTTACCTAATTGCTTACTGTTCCCTAAGAACATATATTCGCATTTCGTTACATTTAGGCATAACTTGTTTCCACCAAAAGTAACACTCTTGTCATCGGAATACATAGGGTGTGTTTGAATGGTGCTAATTCTGAAAATGGTAAACTTGGAAGATTCAGAATTTGTGTTTAATTGATTACCAAATTCCGAAAACGGCACGTTTGGCAGGGTTGGAAGGCCTGTCGAACCTTCTCCTCCAACAGGCGGAAGGTTTGGCAGACTTTGGAGAGATTCTCGTTTTCATTTGCGAAACTCTCCAAACGAGGCAAATTTGCTCGTGCTGCTATGGTAATTGAGTAAATTCAGTCTTTGTTGCCAAGCAACGGACTCATCTTCGCGTTTTTCAACTAGAAATCTCGTTTTCGTCAGGATGAATCTGAAACCTGCTGTTTTAAAGAATTTTGTGTTTTATTGGGTACTGTGCTTCCGTCCCTGCGAAGTCTACCATTTTCAGAATTTTGTAGGTTTGGAATCACCAATCAAACACGCCCATATTAGGTGCAAAAAGGGACTCCTCAAATCGTGGGTATATAATATAAATAGAAGAGGCCCTAAACATGACCCTTGAGGAATGCCGCAAGAAACCAGTCGCTTCTCTGAATTCTGGCCGTTGAGGTAGCAATACTGCTGGCGTTCTGTTAGATAGGAAGCGAACAGTGCGAGTTCTTTCTGACAAATGCCATATTGCTGATTGTTTTGAAATATTATGCAGCTGATGCTGCAACTAGCCTTTATTTTCCACAATACGGCGTTTTTCATGCTCTAAAAGGCGATTACTTAAAGAAATTTTCCGAGGCAAGCCCCCTTACCCCCATTTATCTCATTTCACTCGCTGTTATAGCTCCGACACTTTAAAACCCATGCCAAAAACCACCATGTGCTCCCTGATATGTCTTTGCTAGCAATGTATTTACATAAAAATAGCTGTCTGCAGCATCATTGAGATTTCTGCAGTGTGATCGCAAAAATGCTGCTTCATAGTCCGTGATGGCGTGAACAGCAGAAAATCAACACCTGAACCCGTGTTATCCAGGGCTACCATTTGAGGGGCCTCGTTACAGCTCTAGAAGTTTCTTGGTCCAAATTTGTGTCAAAAACCAAATCAATCTGATGGGAATTCATTTTTCATTCTTTTTAAGGCGCAGAGAGGAAATTACTGCATGGAAACCACATTTTGAGCAATAGCATTTTCCAAAGTATGACGTTTTTAGTCAGGAAGCTCTAATTTGCGACTATATTGTGAAAGTTCGAGTCTTCCACCATATAACAGCCACATCAAAGGGAATCAAATCTAATCTAAATCATACTGAAGCAAATCTAATTCATACTGCAGCATGAAAATTCGATTTGAAAACGACTCGTTGGTGATTTTTGACCATAAATTTCAAGCAAGTTCGTTATGTGTCTTTTTTGCTTTGTCATCGAAGTTTATGGTTTTTGAGGCTGTTAATTTCATGCTTCCCTATAATTGAATCATCTGATAAAAACACGAAAATAAATCAGTTTGTTTTTCGTTTCTTCATCTTTGACTGCACTTTTTCCAAAAATCATTTCTTGTGTTTTTGCTTGCAAGGTTTACTGCATAATCAAATGTTAATGATAATTCAAAAGGCGTACAATTTTTCCTTATCCGGTACAACCACTCAAAAGCGGAATTTTCAGCTTTTCATTGCATGTCTCACAGACGGCGTTAGGAAAAAACATCAAGTTCTATCCTTGTTGTATCCGGCAAAAAATCCTTTTTCAAAGAAAAAAGCCTACGCGAACTAACACAGGTAGGCTTGTATTAGCAGAAAGGGTGTTTCAAATAGATGCAACCCACTTTTATTTGAGATTATTCAGAAGTAATGATATATTTCAATCTATACGTGAGTGTGACCACTTGGATATGTAAATCTTGCAAGCGAAGCTTCCTTACAACTTTTATTGTATGGCGATAAAGATTTACCGAATTTTAAATGATTTTCCAAGTTTACTGAAGAAACATACTCACATTCACCAATTCTTGAGCATACGCTAATTTAAATTGCACATAGCCCTTGCGTAAATAATCATTTTTAATCCTGGGTACCCGGGCAGAGGATAATTTCGCACAATTAGGGAAAATTTCTTATCCCATCTTGAACATAGAAACAGTTTTCGTACCCCCACCATCTTGCGGCAAAATAGTTTAGTACCCCATCCAGGAGTCTCCAGATGATTTTCGTATCGGTCAAGTGATTCACAGTTACCATGTCCCCGTTCTTTCAATCTTTGATCAATGACTGCACCCAAAGTTTTTTCAAGCAAAATAGTTTTGCATCCCATTAGAATTTTTGTTAATATTTTCATACTCCCATGAAATAATGGAAGAAAGTTTCATACCCCTGCCAGAAATCCTCCACCCCGGTACCCAGCATTAAAAATGACTACTCCCTAACGTTATCTTGAAGCGAGCACTTTTATTTGTGCAAATGATCGGCGCTGGCGCTGTCGAATGATAAAGCATCTCCTTTAAATTTCTTTGATATCTCATTTCATTTTTATGTTATACACTGATTTCAAGTATCAGCTGATGACGTCATTTTATTTGCAAATTGCTAGGAAGATATATGGAAACACAGGTGTATCTGATCTTTGAAAGGTTATAGTTGAAGGAAACACTTCAGCTGAGCTAAAAAAAGCAATAAAAATTGTCTCATGAATTCATACGATATTTAGAGAGGTACATCAATTGAAGAAAACTTCTTTGAGTCGATTCCTTTTGGAATTTTGGTAAATCTTGTGTACTTTCTTTACTGTCATCAGCCAATGTACTTTCTAAATGTCTTCATCAGCCAATCGTACAAAATAGTGGATAAATCGAAAATGAAACAAGGTAATAAAAAACGTTATAGGACATTCTTCAACATTCAACAGTGCTATTTATTTGCATCAATAAAAATTTTCACTGCAGATCACCTTTAAAACTCCGTCATCTTTCTTTAGTCAGTTGCTAACTCTGCACTTTTTAATAGAACTTCAACACTGCATTCTCACTAATAAATCACAAGGAAATAAAACCTTATTTCTCTGACCTTTCAGAAAAGAAGTTAGAAACTGAAGAAACTTGAGCCTAAAAACACGAAGCTAAATGAACCAATAAAGCTGATACTCATGAACCGATATACTCAGCAATGGGTGAAAGGGATTTCCCTAAATTCCTACTGTTGCCAAGGCTGTCTGAATCGGCCGCGCTCTCCCCAATCCCTTTCCCCAAATTGCAAAAAGAAAAGGTCTATTGTAAAGTACTATAGGTTATGGCAAATATGATAGAATTTTTTTATTCTATTGAAGAGCTGATAATATTTGGACGACATTCGAGATTCGAGACCGTGATTCGAGATTAGGGAACGTCATTCAAAATAGTGATTCAATCGACAGAGCAGAAACTGCACACGCATGCGCGAAAGCTCGTTACTTTGAGTCCCCCTGGCTCCCTGCAACAGATTCCAAGATTCGGCAAAACTTGGTATTTTGTTCCTTGGGCCTTAAACTCTTGATTGATCATCTCAAAAAGCTTCTCTATCCAAATACCTCCTTAACTCAGATTGCACGATGACGTCATTTTACGCAGTTTCTGCTGTGTCGATTCAATCATGATTCGATTGATAAACGCAGCAAATAGGATCAGATGATTGCAGAAAATATGATCAGATAATTGCAGAAAATAAGGTAAGCTTTTTCACAGCTTAATTGTGAGCCCTGTTAAGCAAGGTTTAACGCAGGGATACAAGGGACTCACGGTCATAAGTCTGCTCTAGATACTACGATTTTCCAAACATCTGATTTTTGGCGCATCCAGCATTATGTTAAGTTTGCTAGCAACTGATCAGAAGGGACAAAGCAGAAACTGCGCACGCATGCGCAAAAATTTGCAATTTTGAGTCCTCCTAGCTCCCTGCAACAGATCCCAAATTCGGCAACGCTTGATATTTTGTTCCTGGGGCCTTAAAATCCTGATTTATCGTTTCAAAAAGCTGATCCATCCAAACTCGGTGACGTCATTTTACGCAGTTGCTGCTCTGTCATCAGAAGGCCTTTAAATGATCAGAAGGCCTGGTTTGTTACATCTCTCCTACGTAGTTTTACTCTTTCTTTGATTTAGTTGAATCTGTTCATCAGTATGGTATTCGGCAAGTTACCAGGAATGATATTTCCTGCGTTATACTGTGGTGCAAAGATATGGAATGAAATTCCGATAGAAGTAAAGAAATCCCCATCAGTGGCGTACCCAAGGGGGAAGGATTGGGGGTGCGGACACCCGTCTTTTCAAAAAGATAGTCCTCGAGATTCGCGCAAAAACGTAATAAAATTGGTGGGATAGGGTCAGGCAGAGCTGTCAAATTGACAGATCTGCCTGACCCCCTCCAACCAATTTTATTACGTTTTTGCGCGAATCTCAAAAGTGGTCACTGAGATTCTAGAAAACCAAGCAAAAAATGGTTTTCAAGGTTTGGTAGCAAGGTTTTGGATTTCTCTTGAAAGCTGCTGGAAGAGGCATTCTAAGCCAAAGTAGATGCCCCCGGACCCACTCATTTCGATATCCTCAGTTATCTCAGCCTCTACATGCCGCTGGCTTTTAGGACCCCTGTTTGCTACTATTGTTGAAACAGTCCCATCAAAGTCATTTGAAGAGCCTGTACCATGCTTGCATAAGACAATTCAAAATGCAACAAACATTTCTTTAGCCGAAGCTTCTTGCAAAAAGAGATGCCATGGACCGACTAGACAATCATAAAGTGACGAAGGGAGACATTTACTCGAATATTAAGATTGAAGGACCAGACGGACCAGTGGCAATCTTTTTGTCGTAAAGCTAAAGAGAGCAATCTTGCAATTCGTACTTGATATGCTAGCCTGGTCATTAAAGAGTAGCTATTCTTCTTTCACTTTCCTAGACTAGCTTGCTATTGCCAGATTCTGTTTGCACTGCAAATTCAACAAGACGACCTGCCTATTTTGTGTCAATCGCAGCTATGTTTACGATGCAAAATATAACTAAAAAGGGCATTTCCTTCTTTATCCGAGAGACTGAAGGGCGTGGTTGGTAGCAATTTTCCCCTTATTATTCACCTCCTCAGACCCCCTCACACTTCACCTGTTGCTTACGCCCCGTATCCCCATTAGTTTTCGTAAAAAACTGAAATCATACAGCCATGAAATAATGAATCCAAACGACTTTTATAAAGCATTGCTAAAAGGGCATGCTTTCTCCTCCATTAGGTTACCTTCAGAGAGAGCTCCTCCCTAAGAAATTCCCCTGCATACACTTTCTTTTCCACTTAATTTTCCTTATGTCTCGTGTTTGGTATTCAATTACTTTTCTGTGATTCTTTTTGCTTTAGTTGAAGTTGTATGTACTGGACGTCCCAAAAAACACAAAAGATTTTAAGAAATTCTGACACAAGCTGTCTCAAATTGATAATCAAATAATAATTTTTTCTAAATCTGCAATGATTAGTTTAAATTTTGATATATTTTTCAGAATTTTTGGTGACTTGGTTGCAGAGCTAAAAATCAACAAACTTTAAATTTGTTGTCAGGGCAAAACCAGAGCTGCCAGCATCAGTGCAAAGTATACTGCAAAATTACAAGCCTGGCATACATGGAACTTCACAGGATTACAGGAGTGCAACTAGGATATTTCAAGGGTAGGGGTTTTGTGGTAGAAGTTGGGCTTAAAGATATTGGATTTCCATTCGCGACATTCAGGGCTATCGCATGATATGAGTACATTTTCCTATGTTTTCAAGGCAGTCAAACAATAATCTTGGGGTACACTACTATCTGCCAATTGGCTAGTTTTCTGAAGATAATGACAACAGAATCAACTCTAAGTGAACAAATTCAGTCAGCAGCTAACGTAAAAAGACATCTATATGGTTTACAATTTGTACTGACGCTGACTATTCAAACAAAGCGTCCAACAATCTTATTGACTGGCCTGATGAGAATGGGGCAAAATTACCTTCCTTGCCAAAAAGGGTAGGGGTTGTAACCCCCACACCCCCCCCTAGATGCGTCCCTGGATTACAGACAAACACAAAATTTGATAACGAAAGTGTGGCAAAGGGATCTCCTGCTGATTCATGAGTTATCTAGTTTTGAGGGAGCCTTTAGTGTTCATTTCCAATTAAAAGTACAATTCTAATAATGGCCTAGTCATTTTAGAAAAAGTAATTGTGTCTTGACTGAAATCTGCATAAAAAAGTGTCTGTTAAATGTTCAATTAACTTGTGTGTTGCGTGCTTGTCAGCAGTCTCTTGTCAGCAGTCTCTTGTCAGCAGTCTCTTGTCAGCAGTCTCTTGTCAGCAGTCTAGGATTGTCATGTTTTATAATTTGACATTATAGTTCACTATTGCTAATGCAGCAGCTCTGGTTTTGACATAGGGGCAATTTTGAAGTTTGCTGATTTTTAACTTTACAACCAAGTCCCAAAAAATACTGGAAAATATATAAAAAAATTATTCTAATCATTGCGGATTTCAATAACAACAATCGTTTGATAATGAGTATCAAACAGTTTCCATTAGAATATTTCAAATCCGTTGCATTTTTTCTGGGACACCCGTTAGTGGAATTTTTTAAAATGAAAACTGAACTGAACTGAAACCTTTGACGGAGACGGCATGACGATGGAAAATGTGTTCCCGCAAAATGTGCATCTAACCCTCCTTTTCCTCAGTTTCTATTGACAAAGAGAAACTTTCTTGGAAACCTGTATCGATAATATTTAAACTGATTCTAGTTGCATTGAACGCTCTTGATTAACAAGTTTCTTTAGTACATAGTCATGCAGCAGTATACTGGTAGCCACAATATATATTCGTAACTAATGTAAACAAAATGTTGATTATTTCAAGCGGAGAATTGAAAACCCTTCAGATTTACTCTGTTCAGTTGCCTGCATGAAAGTCTTGGCAATAAATCGGTAGTTCTTCTGTCGGTGCTTATCGTGCATGCTTATGAAAGCTGTTCATATGCTCTGCAAATCTAGAAGAAAGAAACATCTACAGATTCAGACTACGTTCCCACGATATCGACACAATTTGCAGATGTGAAAATGTGACGGTAGCAAAATTTTTGCTAGCATGATTCCGGCACAATGTTAAACGGTAGGAATTTGACAGTAGCAAACACGTTCCAAACTCACCAAGAACATGAAGTCAAAGAAATGTATCCATCCCTTTAAGGATCGACTAGCCTCACGTCTCGAAAGCGTCGAAAGATATTCCGTTTTCATTGTTTTCGAATGTTCAAACGATACCGTTTTCAAAATGTGCCAGTTAGATTTCCCTTTTCAATCTACCAGTTTAAAATCTGCTGGCAACGAATATGCCATTTACGTATGAACTGTAGACCTATCAGTCACAACTTTCACCGTTTCTAAATTTTGCCGGTATCGTTGGAACGAAATCTTAGACTAAGTTGACACGATACCGACACATTTAGAAAACAGTGAAAAAAGTGACGGTGGCAAAATTTGAGCTAGCGATCACACGAAGCCGGAACAATTTGAAAACGGTAAGAAATTTTACGGTAAAAAACTTTTTGCAAGACTTTTATGCTAAAGAAATGCAACAACACCCTAAGGACCGATCAATTTTGCTCCAAAAGCGTCGAAAAACGTTATGTTTACATCAATTTCGAGTATTTACACGATGTCGTTTCCTAAATGTACCAGGAAGAGTTCCGCTTTCAAAATCTGCCGTATTCAAAATCTACCGGCAAAAATGGGCCGTTTTCGTGTGAACGGGAGATATCCGTCAAATTTTTTACCGTTTTCAAAATGTGCCTGCATCGGCCTGCATCGTGTGAATGCAGTCTTAGAAACAAAGACAGATTTTGTGATAAAGTAGCAACAGTTGCTTTAATTGACACCTCAATACAAAACAATTAGCGATTGCAGACAAAGAAATTCTCTCAACTAGTGAATCAAAACAAACACGGCCATAAAAGTTGCCCCGAAACTAGTAGAGCAAACTCTCGCCCTGTGCAAGCGACAGGCGCTATTTAAGAGAAGTTATTTGCTTATAACGAAAGAAGAAGGATAAATCTAAAGTTCCGTCTCACGGATTTTGTTTACTTCTTTGATAATTAAAATCTTTATTCTCTGATTTTTGAAAGATTGTGCCGCAAAAACTAACACCAAGTAATCTGTGAAATTTCCATTTCTTGTCTCAACGAGACAGCGATGTACATAATTTGCTTCATTTGATGTCCAATTCGAAAATTATACTTTCACTCTCAAAAAACAGTAATTAACCAGAAAATATTTCCCTCAATTTGCCCAAAGATGTTAAAAACGCATTGTAAATTGTGATACAGAGTTAGATAAAAAACAGTACTTTTGATTCCTGACATTAATCGGAGATCATTTTACATTTTAAGGCCACACCTTTCCACACCTTTGGAATATTCTTTCTGCTGGATGCCTCTACCTCTCCATTTGTTATAATTTTGTGGAACAATGTCTACACCTCGTTACATCTCTGATGTGATGATCTGAGCTTAGAAAGACCCAAACAGTGGGATTATTTGCTGTAAGTACAAAACACATTTGTCATATTTCTATGTCTCAAAATTGCAACTGCCTTTCTCTATCTGAATGAGATCTTTCAGATGGAAAGGGATTTCATTAAATATAATCTAAGAGACGAATTTCAGACTCATTTCTTACTGGTCACTATTCATATAACTTGGATTTCTTAAAGCAAACTTAAAGTTTGAAACCTGGCTTTTTGCTATTGCTCAGAGAGTCTCGAACTTTTAAATTCGGAACAATCTGACTTTAGAAAGGTATAAAAAGTGGGCTTAATTCACAGCAGAATAATAGGAAAGCATCTAAAATTTCTTTCAATTCATTTATTGTCAAGAAAGAGGTAACTGCTAGGTTTCTTAAAAATATGGAGCTAAGAAACTTTGTGCGAAATAGAATAAAGTCTTGGATATGCTTCGGTCAAGTTTACTATTCGTAAGATATATCGTAAGATACTCAGAGGAGGCAATATTGGCTGGATTTGCCGCTGATTTGAAATTCACGTTTTTAAACAGTCTGTCACTTTGATTAATTTTTGCATTTATCCCATCCCCTAGGCCTTGTCATAAGATGTTTAAGCTCCTGTCATAAACCATTGGTCGATATGATAAATCCTTTTTGCTTGTGTGGGTTCAACAAAGATGTTCTAGGTGTCTATAAGAATTTTGGCGCATAAAAAGCAACGACGGTCAATGTACCGTGAGTTTCTTTGTCCTGCGTTTGTTCGACATATTCTTAGAAAAAGCCACAAGTTTTCGTAGGCTCTGCAACAGCAACAAAGTACAAGGGCATGCAACGCTAGAGAAAATGATTGCCAGTCACAAAAATACATAAAAATATGTTCGCTGCATGTGTTACTATAGTAGTTAAAATATAATATGATATATAGATGAGATAACGAGAATACGTTCGCACCGTCGTGTTTTAACATCTACGCTATATTTGGTACTTAAATCAAACACATGGACCAAAGTGGACTGGGTCCAAGAACTCCTTATATTTATTAACCAAATATGGACATTCTTTACACTTTATTGAATATTTCTCCATAAAAGCCGTTACATCTTAAGAAATTCTTCAGTTGCTCTGACGATGGCCTTGTGGCCGAAACTGGTTAGCAGATAACTGAACAGAAAATGAATAGCACAAAAGATAAACTTGATGCCTGCTCTTTGAAGTTGTTGTCTCTCTTCCTCTTTATGATCGTTCACAGTGGTACTTAAATCATATTTTTATCACATTATCGATTGACAAAAATACATCGGCTGGAGAGGAGAAGAACACACTTAAATATTAAGGGAGTAAGAGTTAAGCATACCTTTTAGCACAATCTGAGGCAAAATCTCGCTTGCATGATTCCGTGTACGCCATTTTATACAAAACCTGCAAGAAAATTAGAAATCGAGACACCTGTCTTTAATCAAAGTGTTGCAATCGAGGCGAATAACAAGAACCTGACTACAATAAACATAGAGAAAAGTTAAAGAATTCAAGATATCTAGTAAAATATTAGCTACACATAAGTTCAAATTCATCTACACATAATTTCAAATTCATCTACACATAAGTTCAAATTCATCTACACATAAGTTCAAACCTTTTTATCAACATCTTCGACATTGTGCTCCATAAACCCCGACAACTTAAAGGCGCAATGTATTGAACAGTATTGTTCGGCATCCGGCGCCTCCGTCGATGACCTTGCATGCCAATGCGAAACAGATTCCAGTATCCATCAGTATCGTATCGTATGTGTACCATTTTGTAGGTGTTTATTTAGTTGTTGATTTAGTTGTGTATTTTCATGTGTTGGCCATGCACAGTGGGCCAGAGGGTGGACAAAAATAAAAAAATGAAAAAATTTAAATAATAGTTTTATCAGTGGAAATTGATATCATATGCCTCATCGAGTAAGGAAATCACATTCAACGTTATCGAAAACATTGCTTTCTATTAATTAATCAATTTCAAATCACGGGATGCTAACTGTTATTGAATACTTCAAGCCGTTAACTGTTTTCAACTTCAAATTTACCAACTGCGTCTTCAGGCACCGATTTGTCTGCAAGCGGCATTTCGATAGCATCTTCATAACGTTCACAGGCAGTGATCTAAGTGTAACTGACTGCATTTCGATTGAGCACAGACTCCTATTCCAAAATTGTGATTTTGTTCAAAGTACTTTAGAAACACGTTGCTGCACTTTGTACGCTGTGTTTTAAAGCTAAGTTCAAAATTTCGCTTGTAAACGCCAAACGTCTTCTTTGTATATTTACAAGCACTGAAGCATCCTCTAACCGTTTGACTTACATTTGGCTGCCGAGAGGTGCCGTAGAAAATACAACGATGGTTATTGCCACGGCAAAATTGAGGTATATAGGGAACAGGGCACTGCTGAATAACTCTCAGATCGATGTCAAATTCTATTCATTTTTTATGCCAAGTCTATTTCAAAGCCTGTCCTTGTTTAAGAATCATTTCAGATTATAGATTTATAGTCATTAATTCTGCTTTCCTTATTATGGGTACGTACTTATCAGAAGTTATTTGATGCATTGACTTTGGCTGTTTCAAATAAGGACTTAGAAGAATTTTCCGACAACTGCAGAAATAACTAAGCAAAGAAATTTTGTCCTAACGACGTTTTTCTTCGTATGTTTCCAACTTTTATAGCATTCTTTACCATTTTATGCCTTATGCGATTTATGTCCAAAAAAATCGTAATCTGGCCCACTGTGCCATGGGGTAGACATAGTCTTTTGCTCCTCTTGGCATCGTCCTTGTAGTGTTGCATAGTAGTTAAAGTACAGTAGAAGGTAGCATATATTGTAATATTTTATATTGATAGAAAAAATATTAGCCTCATTCACAGACCAAACGAGGAACTCGTTCCTCGTCTGGTCTGTGAATCAGGCTAGTAAAATATAGAGTCAGTCCATTATCACTATCTTCATCCGTTCGCTATACGGAAAAGACTTGGAGTATTGGAATCAATCAGAGTATGTTTGATAGACGACAAGTTGAAGTATATTTGTGACTTTTTTCAGAGCCCAGAAAAAGTGACGGTTTCACGGCTGTGAGCCGGAGGAAGGATTTCTTGTTGATGTCATATTTGAGGAAGGTTCAGTAGTCTTTACCAACAAATCTAAGAAACATTTTTGTGATTTCAGCAGCGGCAACTGGTGTATAAATTCTAGGGTAATGTACAACGAGATTAATTCAAAAGTCGGTTCATTTTGATATGGTTGTAATGAGGAAGGTTTAGCGAACAAAATTGGCACCGGAGGAAGGTTTGATCTTTTTCTGGACTCTGACTTTTTTCCTTTTCAGAGCGTTGGAAATATATGTAAAATTCTGTTATTCACACTGCTGCAGTTAAGCCAGCTTTATTTAGACCATGATAAATTTCAACCAATCAATCAATCTGAAACATTCCATAACCTTCCTTAAGCCCCGTTCACACTGCTCCGTTTTCATATAAAACCGGAGTGAAACTTATCCGTTTTGGCCTTGAGTTCACATCGCTCCGCTGTGAAAACGGAGCTTTTTGAAAACGCTGATGAAAAAGCATAAATTTGGAAACGATAAGTTTTGAAAACGATCCGTTTTCAACGTGACCGCCAAAAACGGAGCTATTTGAAAACGCTGCATCTGCTGGAGCTGTGTGAGCGACTATCGTTCTCATAGCGTATTCACTTGAAAACGGAGCAATGTGAACGGGCAGCGTTTTCATCACCAAAACGGATAGAAACGAAGACGGAGCAGTGTGAGCGTAGCCTTACTTTAAGCTGGTTTAACTTGTCATTTCTAATAGGCTATTAAACATATTTAATGCCCCGCAAGAGTCAAGAATTTAACCTTCATAAAAGAAACAGCCTACGTGATCTGAAGCTTTCGTTCAAATTACTTTTTAAGCATCAAAGAACATGAAATTCCGGGTGAATCAAGACAAGTTTATGCTTTTTTGGCGGGCTATGAAATAAAAAGTAGGTGACCCACATTAAAAACTAACTTGTTAATCCATCTTTCAAAGACTAACTTAGATGGGAAAATTATTTTTGGCAAAATCACACATCTTTAAGACCCAACAATTAGGAAAATGCCTGTTTGCATGCAAGGGGATAGAGAATTCCATGTTCCATTCTGGTCCATGATTTATGTGGCATCGAAGTTTACATTCCAAGTGTCAGAAACAGAGTTTTAATTCTGATAGCAAGTAAATTATGGACCAGAATAGAATGTGGAATTTTCGTTCCCAAACATGCCTCTTGCCAGCATTTTCCTAATTCCTGGGTCTAAATGATGAGTAATTTTACAAAAAAAATGTTCTCATCTAAGTTAGCCTTTGACTGATGGATTAACATTTCAGTTTTGGGTATCAGTCTTATACTTTTATTTCACAACCCTCCAAACGCGAAAACCTTTTATTTTACTCAACCCAGTATATCTGTATGTTGCTCTCTAAGTGAGAAGATTGCTGGTGGTTTTTCATGCAATATGAAGTAAAGAGAATTTGGTACATTCAATTTTAAATGGATTTACAACGAGTCTACGCACAGGCTATATGAATTACCAAATACATCATATTTTCTTCTCACACAAAATGTGAGAAAGAGAATGTAAACGAAGCAAGGGAGGGAGGAGAAGAGTAAATATGTTGGGTATTCTTAGTAGGGGAAGCATACATAGAGAACCGAACAGGAAGGCAGAAAAAGGCCAGACTCAGCTTCCCCACTGGAAGACCAGGTGTGCAAAAAACTACCCATATGATGATCATACATTATAACGATTTTAAAGATTTAAGACTTAAAATCTTTAGCTAAAATATCTTTCTTTAAAAACAAGAGATTTCTAAGGTTTTTGGCCTCAACAACACTGAACACAATCAAAAACGTTTATCAAATTTTCTAAAGACTCTACATGAATATAGCCGGCTCCACGACAGGGTCTATATGTTTCATTATTGACTCTGGAAGTCGTTGCAGACCATTTGCATTCCAAAAATGTGATTTTGAAAACACTTCTGCATTTTCTAATAGATTCCATGCAAATATCTAGGGCAGCACACAATTTTTTTTGAAGAATCTCAAGGACAGGGTAATATTAAAGAAAGTTCTTCTCCGTTGGGTATCATTTTCTGGAATTTGACACCGGGAAACGGTAATTTTTCAGATTTTCTAGCGGCACTTCCTACATATTTGCAGACCAAGTACCTCCCTCGAGGATCATACTTACTAAAAATACCAAAAGATGCAGCAGTATCGTGTAGAAGAAGACAATTGTTCGTGCTATTTTGTTCGATAGGATAAACCGACCCTGCAACAGAAAAGTGAAAAAACTTGAAAATAATGTCTTACGTTGACAATGTATCAGGCTACAAATACAAACGCTCATTAACGGCAACAGAATTAAGAACCTTTGTTAGGCTAAGCCTTATAAGTCAGGAACAGATACTAGGGAGTTTACGAAAGAACGATGCCAACCGCAACTGCAACGCAAATTTGCTTTTGTTTTCAGTACTTTAAATTCAAAAGTTTCCTTGTTTTTCTTTCGAATTTCCATCCCTTGAGAGACTCTGAAGTTGTCCTTTTCAATTTCACGACTTGGATACTCCATTTCTGGCGTTCTGTACTGCAGATCTAGGCCTCCGAAGTAAGCTCAGTCTTTTAAAATGTTTGTCGTCAAAGAAAAATACGGTTTTCAGGCATCTCTGAGTTGCCGACTATCAGATGACGTTCTGGCTGGCGTTGCCGTCTTGGTTTCGTAAGGTCTCTATTGTTTGAAGTGAAACTATACGAGGTGAGTCAGAAAACACCTGGGGTGTTTCAAATGCCATACTTATGTGAAATACAAGTCAAATCGAGTGTGTTGAAGCACTAGCGATAGGACACCCAGTGTGTAGCAGTTTGAAATATATATCAGTAGCGAGCCACCTTAACTTACGGGGTGAGTGGCCGAGTGGCTTATACAGTCTTCGTCAGGTCACTGAAGTTAAGCTCGGTCGGGTGAGGTCAGACTCTGGATGGGTGACCACGGAGACCTGACCTCACAACTCACCTCGTCGTCCTTCGGAAGGGACGTTTAACTAGGGGTCCCATGCCTGGATGCGGCATGCATAGTGGGCCTAAATTAGCTTTCAGTAGCTAGAAATCCTGACAAGTCCACTCAAAACAAATTGAAAACAAACAAACAAACAAACTTACTGCTTTTTTATGTTTTGAACTTATATTTACTTGGAATAACAAGGACAGATTTTGTAAGACAATAGCAGCAGTTGCTTTTATTGACACCTAAAGTCAAAAAGATTTTCGACTGCAGACAAAGGAAATTCCCTCAAGCAGAAATTCAAAACAAACGAAGGTGCAAAGTTTCTCTGAAACCCAGGTAGGTATCTTGGTTGTTGTGCTTTCCAGAAATGGTTTTTAAGAGCAAATATGAGCGTATATTAAACGAAGGAGGATATATCTAGATATCTACCACGGGCATTTTACATGTTTGGTATAGGAACCGATTTGGAGGCGATTCAATTCTCGTATTTTTTGGGTGCATTCAAAGCACTTACTGCTCAGCTTCTGAACAGCAAAAATAAAATGCCCGCGGTAGATGTTTAGATATACGTTCCCTCTTTCAATATGCGCTCATGTTAGCTCTAAAAAACCATTTGTGGAATGCACAAAAAGAGAGATAGCTACTTGTGTTTCAGAGAAACTTTGCGGCTTCATTTGTTTTGATTTTCTGTTTGAGGGAATTTCCTTTGTCTGCAGTCGCAAATCTCATTGAATTTAGGTGTCAATAAGAGCAACTGCTCGTATTGTCTTACAAAATCTGTCCTTGTTACTTGGTATACAACCACCTTTCACTGTTTGTAATTCGGTCGGAAATTTTCGGTAGTGAGCCACCTTAAGTGCAGATCCACCTTAATCATAAAGCTTCAGCGGAAAAAATGTGCTTAACGTGTTGCAGTCATTACTGTAAGGTAAAAATATTAGATAAATTTAGTCGTAATTTTTGGCTTTTTTAAAAAGTCCTTGAAACTGGTTCAAATCATACCTTGATAATAGACAGCAATACTGTTCCCTAAACGGTAAAAAATCTAAAGCGAGAGAAGTTCAATGTGGCATACCCCAAGGCTCTTGCTTAGGCCCCCTTCTCTTCATAATATATATTAATGATTTTGAGCGAAGCCTAAAATTTTCGAAGGCAAATATCTATGCTGATGATACTAATGTGACAATAGCATCAAATGACATCGAGAAACTAGTAGCGGATGCGCAAGAGGAGTTACTTAACATTTCTGAATGGCTGAGAGTAAATAAGCTAAGTCCTAACCCCTCCAAAACAGAGTACTTGATTATAGGCCACCCTCGGAAAACAAAAGATGCAAATATACCGAATGGGTTAAAGTTGAATGACTCTGAAATCAAACGAGTTTCCAAAACTAAATCATTAGGAGTAATGGTTGATGAAAATCTGAAATGGGACGAGCAATTTAAAACTGTTAAGAACAAGATTTGTGGGGGACTTGCTTCACTGAAGAAACTGAAAAATATCCTCCCTCAGTCGAAGCTATGTAGTGTATATTACGCTATTGTTGAAAGTCACCTACGCTACGCAGATGTAATCTGGGGCAGTCTTCCAACAAGAAAACTCGAAACTCTCCAACGATTACAAAATAGAGCCCAGTCGATAATCGAAAGTGCCAGATTAAAAGACAACTGGTCCTGTGATTGGCTGAACGTCAATAATCTTATTTCCTTTGATCGGTCAGTTATGACCTATAAGATTATGAATAAACTAAGCCCTGAAAGCCTTTGGGACAAATTTGAGCTAAGATCTATGCACTCAAGTTATGTAACAAGAAACTGCCATGATCTTCAGATCCCAAGGCTAAATACTGAGCATGCAAAAAAGGGCTTTAAATATTCGGCTCTAAAAATGTGGAACGATACGCCTGTTGATATACGAGAGGCCCCAACTCTCGGTTGCTTTAAAAAACGATTGAAAGCACACCTACTGGCTGATCAAAAACGCTAACTTCAAACACGACCCCCTGGAAGAACAGCAATTTTAACAATTTAGGAACTGCATTGCCCTTAAAATTATTTTTTATAAGATTGTACATAGATATTATTAGCTGCTGAAGGGTTTATTTTTTCGTGTATAAATATTTATTCATATCATATCATATCATATCATATAAAGGGCTTTGTCGAGAACATTCCATATAACTTCACAACGGAGTAGCCGAATTTAGTCAGGTAAATTCGAAATGGGTTGTAACATGTCCACTTGTCCCCCATTAGAAATATACTTGCCAATATGATCATCTGGATATCCAGGGAGTAGGGACCTTTCAAGTGGTTATTTCTTCACTCATCCGGCAAAAGCAGGCCATTTTGTTCGAAGCAAAGCCAACAAGGACAGATTTTGAAATACAATAGCAACGCCTGCTTTAATTGACACCTCAAGTCAAAGAGATTAGCGACTGCAGGCAAAGAAAATCCTCTCAACTTGTAAATCAAAACAAACACGACCGCAAGAGTTGCCTTGAAAGCAGTAGAGCAAACCTTCACCTTATGCAA
Organism: Aurelia sp. 3 sensu Dawson et al. (2005); assembly: GCA_964020215.1. Classification (NCBI taxonomy): domain Eukaryota; kingdom Metazoa; phylum Cnidaria; class Scyphozoa; order Semaeostomeae; family Ulmaridae; genus Aurelia; species Aurelia sp. 3 sensu Dawson et al. (2005). Next base: position 14,426,785 of record OZ026584.1, read on the forward strand.
GCCAAAAAGGTGGCTTTCACACCACACAGCTCCTGAATCAAATAAACAAAATCCACGAGACAAACCTTTACATTTATCTCCCTTCTTTCGTTATGAGCTCATTACTTCTCATAAAAACCATCTTTCGCTTGCACTAAGTGAGAGTTTGCCCTACTGGTTTCGAGGTAACATTGCGGCTGTATTTGTTTTGATGTAAAGGTTGAGAGAATTTCCTTTGTTTGCAGTCGCTAATCGCTTTGAATTGGAATATCAATTAAAGCAACTGTTGCTATTGTATTACAAAAATCTGTCCTTGTTGGCAAAGCGGGACATTTTACCCAAACAATCAAGCACTTAAAGTCTGTCTCAAATAAGATGTCACGTGACAATGCCCACAAATTAAAATGAGGACATCAACTCTCATGTAACATCTGAAATGAGACAGACTATAATTTCTGGCTGCTTGGTATTCTAGTTGTTCAACATTGTCAAATTCATTGGAATAATAAAACGTGAGCCATCGTCTCACCTATCACACTCACATCAATCCAGTGTTTTTGTTACAGAAAAGAGTTGTAAGGGCCATTTCATTTAAGCATTTTACTGCACCTTCTATGCCTATCTTCTCTGATTTGAAAATTTTAAAACTTCATGATCTTTTTCAGTCGAAAATGCTTCGTTTTGTTTATGATTGTATTAATAAGATCGCTCCTTCTTATTTCCATTCTTTCTTTGAATTAGTGGATTCTGTTCATCAATATAGTACACGGCAAGCTACCAACAATGATATTTTCCTAACCCAGATGAATACCCTGCAATATGGTCTTAGGTCAGTACGTTACTTTGGAGCTAAGTGCTGGAGTGACATTCCTGTGGAAATAAAAAAATCCCCATCTGCAAATAATTTTCGACAAAAAGTCAAAGCCTACCTCTTTGAAAGAAAATAATAATTTTGATTGCATAAAAGTGGATAGAAAAAGGTCACCATCCACCCAATTTCAATGAAATGAATTAAACTAAAATAAGAAACTTTTCAAACAGGGGTGTTCTCTCCTCGATTAGTTTAACTACTGAGAAAACTCCTCCTTTAAGTAATTCCCTCCATACAATTTTTCTTTTTGTCTAAATATTTAGTGTCTATTTTGTATTAATTTTTTCTGTAACATTGTTATTGTAATTTAGTTTAGTTAATTGTTTGTATAGTTTATTATTGAGAAATTGTATGTAGAGAATTTAAAATATGAAACTGAAACTGAAACTGAATAATACTGACCATATTTAGAGTTACTTTTTCCGGTGCACTGAGATTTGTGTATCGTTTTTGTTTTTCCTGAAAAATGAAAGAAAATAACACTTTCAGAATCACTGAATCTGATAAGGCCATTAATAGGGAAGTGAAATACCAAATTCCCAACAGGGAATGTGAAATTTAAAGCTGTCTTGTAAAATTTGAGATGCTAAAAATTGTTTCAGGTCGACTGTACAAACGAATGTTTACGAATGCCCTTGAAAGCTTAAAATTCATCAGAACCCTTACAAACTTTCATAAAATGGCACAAATTCTGGACCGAATTCATGCAAATTAAGGATGTCGAGGCCGGGGGAGGTACTTGATTAGGGAAGTGACAAGGGTGTGTGGAAAATCTCTCCACACCCTGTACCCTGTCGCATAAAAATGCCCCAAAAGTATACCCTGTCGCATGAAAAATTTTTGCAGAAGTGTGCATGATCAATTGTTCGGGGGACCTCTGGAAATTGTCCGTTCTACATAGATCCTGCGGCATGATTTCTTATCTGTTATAATACACTATCGCATAATTTTTTTCTGAAAAGACACTCTGTCGCATAATTTTTACCACGATAAGGCACTCTGTTGAGCGGAACATCTCGTCAGGTCAAGTATGGGGGGGGGGGGGTACCCTCCGGCATGTCGAGTTACGACACCACTGTAAGTTATTTGTTGGGGAGACAAGGTAGACAGCTCCAGCCCCGAAACGGTACTGCGCATAAGCTTTAATTCACTGCACGGGAGGACACATAAGTTTCGTCGGACACAGCCTATTTCGTCACTTTAACAAGTACCGATTGAGCCAAGGAAGAGTTTCCACTTTTGATGATTCTTTTGATGATTCATAGTACCAAGATACTTGATGGATGGAAATGGATTGATTTCTGCTTGATAGTCGAGAGATCGAAGTATTTCCAGTTCGTGATTTTCCTTGTGTTATTACGCGCACTCAAAATACAGGTAAATTCGACTTCACGAAGATTTCATGGTTTCGAAGTGCCTGAAAAAAGCCTCAAATATTCAATAAAAACACAAAGAAACTCGCCGCATAGAATAGTAAAGAAGGTACAATTCTTTACTGGTGAGTGATATAGCATGCTCATTTCTTATAAATCCTAAGATAGGTGAAATGTCCTTGCGTATTTTACTAGGTGAGAGGATTCCTTACGAGAATTCATCAAGTGTTTTCGGCCCATTTTCAGCTATTCTACAAGCAAGAAATTTTCATTAAGTTGAATTTACCAGTATATCCGGAGCTAAAAACGAGAGAAAATAAAACAAAAATACTTCGGTCTTCCGGCTTCAAGTGAAGTTTGAATCGTTAAAATCATTTAAATCTGTCAAGTATGCTTGCTCTTAGCGTCATGCATTTTCTAAAGCGGGAGCTTCTTCTGGCTGACCTGGTGGATCACGTTGTCGGTAAGTGTAAATTGAGGATGATTTCACTATCTCATTTTTTCTCATTTAATCTTTTTTTTTATACATGATACTCCATTAGCTAAAAATGTAATATAACATACAAATAATAAAGATAAAGATGAATGTAATATCTAATCACACTGTTCTTCCAGGAGGTCATGTTTCAAGGGGTCTTCGATGTCTTATTGGCCCAAAAAATAGTTTCTAACCTGCTTTTTGAAAAGTGCAGCAGATTCCACATTTCTAATATTATTTGGGATATCATTCCACATCTTTGCACCTTTGTACGAAAAGCTCTTTTTAGTTATCTCTAGCCTAGGTCGTGGTAGCTGCAGGTCATTCGCTCTCCTTGTTTCATATTTTGAAGCCTGAGATCTTTTTGTGAACTTTTGCTTAAGGACTTCTGGACATTGCTCATTTAGAATTTCATGCACTATAATCGCTTGGTCGAATTAAATTAGTTCATTTACACTTAGCATTGCAGATGGTATTCTGTCTTTAATAGGCGCAGATTGGATCAGAGACATTGGCCTATCCTGTAACTTTTGCAAGTTATGGAGTTTAGTTGCAGAAAGGTGACCCCATAGTAGATTACCATATCTTAGGTGACTTTCCACCAATGCCCGGTATACCTGAAAAAGTTGTGATTGAGGGAGCAATTGTCGAAGTTTTCTGATGGAATCAAGACCTCCCTTTAATTTTCCTTTTACTATCTTATACTGTTGATTCCATGACAGGGTTTCATCAATAGTTAGCCCTAAATACTTTGTCTTTCTAACTCGCTTGATTTCATCTTCTCCAACCAGAAGATCACCGATTTCGGAGATCTTGCCTAATTGCTTACTGTTTCCTAAGAACATGAATTCGCATTTCGTTACATTTAGGCTTAACTTGTTTTGTCCTAGCCAATCTATAACATCTTGCAACTCATTTCTTAAGTCTTCCAAAAGTTGATAAGCGTCTTCTCCACCAAGAGTAATACTTGTGTCATCGGCATACATATTGGGTGCGAATTTTGTAAGGGACTCCTCAAAATCCTTGGTATACAATATGAATAGAAGAGGCCCTAAACATGACCCTTGAGGTATGCCACAAGAAACCATTCGTTTCTCGGAGTTCTGGCCGTTAAGGTAGCAATACTGCCGGCGCTCTGTCAGACAGGAGGCGAACCATGCGAGCTCCTTCTGACAAATACCATATCTTCGCAGTTTTGCTAAGAGAATATCATGATCAATGGTATCGAATGCCTTTCTCAAATCAAGGAAAAGGCTGATGTTGACATTTTTTCCATCAACATTGCTATACCAAGAATCTGTTACATTCAACAGTGATGTTATTGTTGAATGAAGTTTGCGGTAGGCAAATTGGTTCTTGGATAGAAGATTGTTTGCAGTTAAAATTCAAAAAGTTGATCTCGAGCTACTTTTTCAAATATTCTCGAAACAGCGACAAAATGGAAATCGGTCTATAGTTATTCAAATCTGATTGCCGTCCTGATTTGAAAATAGGTGTCACTCTTGCTGTTTTCCATATGTCAGGAAAGACGCCCACCTTTAGCGACTCATTGAAGATTATCTTGAGGGGGTCAAAGATTAGTTCCGCTGCGTCCTTTAGTATCTTTGCCTGAGTTCTATCGGGTCCTGGTGATTTAGAGTCCTTCAGTCCTCTGAGCGCAGTAAGTACATACTGCTTAGTAACGGGCTTGAATTGAAACTTAACAGACTCTTCATTTATTATTATTATTATCAATTTCTTTACCGTTGGACAATAGTAAAAATAGCTAAAAGTAGTTAGCTAATTAATTCCAACCTAAAAATATTATAATACAAACATTACATAAAACTGGTGGATAAAATATAGATTCATTGCTTGGTATAAAGCGGGTTGGGTCATCATTCAATTTACTCTCAATTTTACCAGCCAATGAAGGGCCCACACTGGTGAAGTGTCTATTGAAAGCAGACGTGATTTCTTTTTTATCTGTTATCTGCTTGTTTTCAAATTCTACCATAGTAACAGAAGTGGTTTTTGATGTTTTACCCAGAACTGTGTTTATGGTTTTCCACATTTTCGAGGGGTTTCCTTGGCTATCCGAAATCTTCTGAGTAAAATAATCCTTTATAGCTTCGCGTATGCGAGATGTCACAAGATTGCGGAGCTTTTTGTATTTTGGCCACAATGCTATATCATTTGTAGCTAATCTTTTGGTTAGATCACGCTTGCGCATGAGTTCTTTTATCGAAGAGTTTATCCACGTGGCATATTCCGATCTTACCTTTCGCTAAAGGTGCATGTAAATTTAGCAACGATTCAAATATTTCATGGAAAGATGCTGTCATCTGATTTGGATCAAATGATAGCTCAGAAAACGAGGTTATAAAGTCTATGGAATGCAAGGCAAACAAAAATTCATCTTTATTGTAGTTCTTAAGCATCCGTGTTTCTACCGTTTTTTGGCATTTTTGTAGGATACGCCATGCAATAATCTTCCTTGTCCCAATGATAAGGTAATGGTCTACCATACCTATTTGAATAACTTCACTTTTAAGGATATGTCTTACCCTGTTTGTGGCAAAGTGGTCAATGAGACTTTTAGTTATTACAGTTTTACCCTCATTGTTTATCTTACTGGCAACACGAGTACTATCAATTTTGCAGTTGAATAGCTTGAAAACTACCCTGGGTACCAGAGCCAAAAAATAATAAAAAGAAAAAAATAAGGAAGGAAAGAAAGTCCTCCTTTCTTCCTTCTCTCTTTTCCTCTTACCAATTTCCTTTCATTTAAATTTTGAGGCTCTGGTACCCAGGGTACTTGAAAACAAACTTGGGACAAAGTCTGGTTTTAAAGTGTTCTAAAAAAAGACTGCAACTACTGCGTGTTCACGCCACAGATGAGGAAACCTATGAATAAATTCTAACTTTAGGTTAATAAGCTTTGAGTTGGTCTATCTTAAGATGGCATCTTTTAATACAAAAGTTTCATGTCTTACTTGCACAGTCAATTTAGACCCCGTAAACACGGCAGCGGATGAACATTCGTACGGACAAAAATTAGTTCGCTGAAACGCGTTTATGCAGTACCGTAATCCGGCTTAGTATCAAATTAGTACGCTTTCGTAGGTGGACGAAAATTAGTGTACTGATTTTTATGCAAATAGGCAGGTCTCGTGCAAACGGGAAGGCTATCCGTACCTGTGTCCGTACGAATATTCATCCGCAGAAATCTTCATCCGGTACCGTTTAAACATGGTCTTAATTATCGTGAAAGCTCGCTCGAGACGAGGTCTAAAATTAAAGTGCTTTAAAAAAGGTCGCGATTCTGTGTGTACTTGTCTTGAATGAGGTAATCGATGAGTAAATTTCCACAGTAAAGTGGTTGCAAACTGTTATGAACTCAGACTTTTCTATTTCAAAATGACGTCTTTTAATACAAAAGTTGTATGTTTTACGTGTTTAAAACAAAACCTGTGTGAAAAGGGTCGTTAAGCGATAATCATTTGCCAAAGATAATAGCTAATGTAGTGTTTGACGTCATCTAAAACTTCTTTTAACAGATTCAGCAGCGGTAAATCAACGACAACCTCGTCCAGGAAGTGAATATTGTCAGCAATGTTTTAGCTAAATATAGCAAGGGCTAATTTATACATCGAAACATCAAGGTTTCTACGCGCAAAAAGTGACCCTTTACACTTATTAAAATCAAACATCACCACCCAGGTTCATGTCTGTGCAGTAAAGTGATAGCTGTTCAGTACAGTGGAGGCTGTTCAGTACAGTGGAGGCTGTTTAGTGCAGTGGAGGCTGTTCAGTACAGTGCAGGCTGTCCCAGGGGGGGCACTCGGCACATTCACATACGGGGAGGTAAGTCCGATATTTTTGGGTCAGAATGTTGCCAAAAGTGATATTTTTGGGTCCAAAGAAAACTGAAACTACGTTGATGATATTTTTTGATACCGAACATCGTCATATTGATATTTCTGGGTTCGATGGAGGCAATCCTGACTTCTACTTGCATTGTTTGGGGATATCTTATGTTCATGTATAGGTTTATATATATAAAATGAGCTGATATTTTTGGGTTGCATTGAAGCTGAAGTGACATTTTTGGGTTGTCTGAGAATTTCTTGGACTGACCCCCCCGTATGCGTATGTGCTGAGTGCCCCCTGGGCAGGCCGTTCAGTACAGTGGAGGCTGTTTGGTACAGTGGATTCTATTTAGTAAAGTGGAGGCTATTTAGAACAGTGGAGGCTGTTCAGTACAGTGGAGGCTGTTCAGTGCACTGAAGGCTATTCAGTACAGTGGAGGGCTAAGGATCCGTTTAAATTTACACGAGAAACTCAAACTGGTTTGAAATTTCACCCAGATCTGAGTTGAACCATAGAATTAGGGTTAGGGTTAGTCAAAGCCCCTTTAGGTGTTTACATGGGAAATTTCTACCTTTTCAACTAACCGGCCTCAAGTCCGAATTTTCCAAAATTCATTTAGCTTGCGTCTTATGAAGTTTCTGACCCAAGGTTCACATTCAGCACCCAATTTATACCGGGTGAGCCAGAAAAAATGAACGAAATGCAATTTCTCATGGATGAGAGATACCCTCTGCACATCTCTGGCCATGGGATTGAAAATCTTTCGTATTTGTTCGAAAATCGATGTCTTACAACTCTTGAGGGAGGTGAAACGCCCATTTCCTATTGTTCGGCGATTTGATCAATGTTTCAGGCCCTTTTTCAGTCATTTTGCTACCATGAAATTCTTATAAAGCTGAATTTACCGCTACTTCTAGTGCTGGCAGGTCAGCGAGAAAAATAAAGAAAAAACGTTGATCTTTCAGGTTCTAGCTAGAATTAGAATCATTCAAATCCGTGAAGTAGCCTTGTTGCTATGAATGTTCAAAAGTGGGAACATTTTTCTGGCTCACGCAGTAGTCTAATTGCAAATGTTCATAGTCTTTAGTGTTAACAATTTTAAATCTATGAGGATAACAAGCTTTAAAATGTATAGGGCATTGGACCGTGGATAGTAGCTCATGGTTTAAAGTCACACCCCAAGCGATTTCACGATCAAATCCCTATTCTCAAATCCATCATCACCATAAAATTTAAATCGCAAACTCTAGGAAAATGAAAATTTGCCATTGGACTAAACTTTGGGTGCTGAATCAAAATTTGTGATCAGAAATTTTGTATGAAGCAATTTTCACAAATGTCCAAAATGAGAACAGTTTGAAAAGTCATCCCGGTTTGAAAACACCATTTCAACGAAAAACATTGTGTCTCAAGTTGAAAGTTAAAATTGGCCTATTGTTTTACATGGCACTCAATACATCAATGAACAACAACACAAAAGTCTGAGAACGGGAAAAAACTTCATGAAAACACAACGGGAAATAAGCTGTATGGCCAAGATTCACACTGGTGTGAAATTTCAGGCCGGTTTCAATCTTAAGTAAACGGATCCTAAAGGCTGATTTCCACTCAGTAGAATTTTCCGACTGGACTAGAAATCCTTTGTTTAAGTGTGAAAATGTTGCTTTGAATTTGAATAGAATGTTACGCGTGACTAGCCTTTAATTGTGTCAAATTCAGTCCGCTCGGAAAATTCTACTGAGTGGAAATCAGCCTTAAGTGATAAATGGCGGCAATCTGCAAATAGGACAAAGGAAACGACCACGCACTCTATTGTTCCTCCAAAAAATATCAACGCATGTCGTTAAGTCATCAAATACAATGGCTAACTTTTGACTTGCACATGCAGCCCCCGTGTTAGTTTTCTTTTTCCGTCGACTAAATCTAAACACTTCATTTTATATCCCGTTATACCTAAAACTATAATTAAGGGCATTCAGCAATCAACTTTTTCTTAGCGAGTGAGCCAGAAAAAAGTTCCCACTTTTAAAAATTCATAGTACCAAGAGTATATCGTAGATTAGAATGATTCAAATTTAAAAGCCGAAAGGTCGAGGTATTTTTTACGATTTTTCTTGCTGTCTTAGCTGCACTAGAAGTATAGGTAAATTCAACTTTATAAAAACTTCATGGTTGCAAAATTACCGAAAAAGGGCCTAAAACATCGATCAAATCGTAAGGACTCTCCTCACACAGAACAATAGGCAATGGGCCTTTCACATCTCTCAAGAGCCATAAGACGTAGATTTTCAAGCAAATACTAAGGATTTTAAATCCCATGGTAGTGAATGTACAGAGGATAGCTCTCATCCATTGTTTTGTGCGAGGAGTCGTTTATCATTTGATCAATGTTTTAGGCCCTTTTGCAGTCATTATGCAATCATGAAATTTTTTTTAAAGTTAATTTACCTACATGTCAAGTGCTTGTAAGTCAGCCAGAAAAATCACAAAAAATGCTTCGACCTTTTGGCTTTTAAGCAGAATTTGAATCATTCAGATCTGTAAAGTACTCTTGAAGCTATGAATTTTCATAAAGAGGGAAATGTTTTCTGGCTCATCCGGTAATCTTTTTCGTCCGATTTTAATCCTTGTTTAGAATATGTTCGGTTGTGAGCCCTTGTGTGAGTGTACAGAATTGACAATTACGCTACAGATGGCGGCAAGGAACTTTCTACCAAGATGCACTGCGTTCTTTGATCGAATTCTTACAGAATCGTTAAGGATTCGTGATTAGAACGCAGTGCATCTTGGTAAAAAGTTCGTCGCCGCCATCTTTATTAGCGTAATCGTCTATTGATGGAAATAGGACATGTCGTAGGTCTATGTTTTGAGCCTTGAGGCAATTAGAACATCAAAGATTCACCTTTCTTGAAAACGCTGTAAATGGGTCGATTCTTTCTTCGTAATGTGACTTGTACTTCGTTATTGAATCATCATTCAGTGTAATTTGTGTACTCTGTCGAAAAAATAAATCAGCTGTTTAAAGAGTATAGCTCAGACCCGGGGGGTAACTACCATATATGAAGGTACGGGATGTGCCATTTTTTGGGGTGCTTTCTTTCGAGCAGAAAATAAATTTTTGGGTATCATTTTTGGTAAAATCACAAGTAGTCATAAATTTTGGAGTCTCATTTTAGAAAAATAACTCTTTAGGGTATTGATTTTGATCAAATTTCACTTCATGGATGGCTGTCACAATTTTAGTGTATACATTTTCAATGGCCTGTAAATTTTGGGGTATCGATTTCGCGAAAATTTATAAATTTTAGGGTGCGATTTCAGACGTCAACACCCCCGTCACCCACCTATTGAAGTTACCCCCCCCCCCGGAGCTCAGAATGACGTTTTCAATGCGTTATTTTATACCTTTACAGTAACGAAGACAAAATTTCACCATCATTAAATAATCTTTATCATTATACAGGGTGCTTCAGAAAAAACGCAACCCAACAATATTTTCAAATCTTAAAAAATTGACAAGATTTGAGGAAATGCAATATATACCATCTGAAATTATAATCTTCCTTCTATCTAATGATATGCAGTTTGGATACATTAATGAAATTATTTATCATTAAATTGATATTTTCTTAAGTATGGCCATTTTCAAATGCAGCATGCTGCAAAGGCAAAATCAACCCCCTTTTCCGGTAAAAAATTATGAAAAAGATTTTAAAAAACTCTTACGCCTACAGAAAAGACTCAACAATGGTTGTCTGACACCTTATTTATCTCAAGTTGACAGCAGATTCTTGGGAGGGATGTCTAATCACAACCATATTGAATTTTCAAGCATATTTTGTGATGAATATAGCACAAATCATCAAATAGCATGAATTGCACCCTCTTTCCAGCTTGAATGTAATCCGGAAATATTCTTTTGGTTAGGATAAGAACCCCAGACTTGATGCTAGCAAAATTTCATCTTTGAAGTTTCAAAACGTTAGCATGAATTACGTTGGTCGGGTTTCAATTGGAAACATTTCAACCACATATCCTTTATCCATATCTCCGTATTTGTTGCCATTCCCAGGGGGGGACTCCCTATTAGTAAGTGACGGGGGGGGGGGGTCAGACATTTTTTGGGTTTGTAAAACGTTGTCTAGTATACCTTTGGGTACGCGATTTGGAGCATAATCGGTATATTTTTGGGGTTGCTGATGAGAAAATTGGAGAAGCTGAGTGCTAGGCTGAGTTTTTCACCACAATATCGCAGAGCAGTTGCCGAAAATGTTATAAAACCTTTAATTTTCATGTACCATGAAGCTATGAGTATATTTTTGGGGTCTACAAATGTCCTAATTTCAGTATATTTTTGGGCTGAGTATATTTCTGGGGTCTAAAATTTCCTAAATTTAGTATGTTTTTGGGTTTTTCAAAAATATACTGTGTCTGACCCCCCCGTTACATACCAATAGAAGTCCCCCCTGGGTTGCCATTGTGGATTTTTGGCAAATTTAAAGCTTTCACATTGTTGCTGCCGTGTTCAAGTCGTTCGGCTTCTTATTTTGCTTTCATTCGGCTCTTAACAGCAATAGGTCTTTAATGGGCACAGCTATCCGTATTCAAGTTTTATATAAACTCATTCATTGATTCATTGATTCATTGATTTATTAATTCATTCTTTCATTCATTACTTTACTTTGTTTGTTTGTTTGTTTGTTTGTTTTCAATTTATTTTGAGTGGGCTTGTCAGGATTTCTAGCTACTGAAAGCTAATTTAGGCCCAGTGTGCATGCCGCATCCAGGCATGGGACCCCTAGTTTAACGTCCCTTCCGAAGGACGACGAGGTGAGTTGTGAGGTCAGGCCTCCGAGGTCATCCATCCAGAGTTTGACCTCACTGGACCAAGCTTAACTTCAGTCACCTGACGACAACTGTATAAGCCACTCGGCCACTCACCCCGTAAACTTTGATTAGGCTGGACAGATTCCTTGCTATGTCAGACAAATATTATGGCTGCTATGCATGCCGCATCTAGGCATTATGTCGCTTGCAAAGGATGGCCAACTGAGTTGATTGGTGAAACATCTGGGCTCATCCACCCAGATAGATTCAGCAAAGGCTCGACACCTGGCACATGAACAAAAATACATCAACAAAAAATAGATCTACAAACCTTCGTAGGATAGCTCTGCAGGAACTTGATCTTTTCAAACAATTTTATATTATCTGATCTGATGCTGTCGACTTCATTTTGAAGACTCGTAATTTGTTGTTGTTGATGCCGTGTTTGCTGTAGAAATTAGAATAACAACAATTCACACAAACAATCCATATAGTGGGAGAGTGGCGTAGGGTCGTAGGGTCATCGCACAGTGGGCATAAATAGGGAGCCATGAGGACATTTCACATGTACCAAAAGTGGCAAGATTTTATAAGGCATCTAGTTGCAGCAACTGTTTGAAATATTTGAATAAACATTTTATCAAAGATTGGCAACTAAAATATAGATGTTTTATTCAGTTAAAAAACCAGCAATTGTTTCTGTGAATTTTTTTCACATTACACCATCAGCAACAATGAATCGCTCTTTTGGGAGTTTGGCAACCTCCGCATTAGAAAAAAAGTCAGAAGTTCACTGCATGTCATCTGAGACTCCAGTTCCTCCTAATTTCAAATCTGCAATAAATTTTTCAGAAACATATACACCTTATGAACCATGACCCAAAGACTGGACCCTAGTTCTGGCAAAAAGCATGTCTCTCTGGTACAATGAATAGCCTATAATTAACAAACTACGCAATCTACCAAGAAATGAAGTTCAAATTCAGAATCAGGGTGAATTGGTGGTTCAAATGACATATTGGTGATCTTGAAGCTTTTTTGCTACAGGCGTTTCCAGAATTCCCAAGGGTCTAATTGTTTGTTTTATTGAATTATCGAAAAGGCCCAAATTGGGCCCATATCTGGTTAAGCTCATCTGAAAGCTGATAATTCATAGATTCAGAATCATATATGGTTTATATGGGCCAAATTTGGGACTTTTGAGCTATTTACAAATATTTGGAAAAATTCACCCCTAAAATGCGTACATTTTTCTTAAAAATCTGCATTTCTATGCCTAAATTTGGCACAGAATAGAAAAATTCTGACTGAAATCCTATTCTAAAAGGATGTAAACAATCATAACATTAAATTGAACACAAAAAGTAAAATTTAGAATGATTTTCTTTATCTTTATGCATGAATATCCAAAAAATGAAGAATTACATCAAAGTGAAAAAATGTCTATATTTTGGCAAATTCAAATTGCAATATCTCTTTATCGGAAAAAGATAAATGAATTTTGTCTTTTCTATTCAACAATGCACTCTTTGGGCTTGCAGTATATCATAATGGATAATGTGGTTTCAAAAAATCATTTTTTGCGAAATGTCCTCATGCGTGCCCACTGTGCATCGGTGTATCAAAACCCGTAAAACTGCTAAAAATATTTCAGAAACACCGAAAACCGCCTTTGGATTCAACCAAAATTGGCTTGACATCTTTCCATACTCTGAATATAACGCTGCGTTTACACTGTACCATTTCCACATCGTAACTGGCACAAAATTAAAAACGATTTTGGAAAAGGAACGATTTGAAAACAGCATGAAAAAAACACGCTTTAGTGTAAACGCTTGAAAACGGAAAAATATCGTTACAGATTCAAAGAGAGACAAAGGAATGATCTGCCTCCCTTTGAATCCGTAACGAAACCGTGCCGTTTTTAAGCGTTTACCCTGAAACGCTTCATGCCGTTTCGAAGTGTGCCGCTTTCAAAATCGTTTTCATCTGATGCCGGTTACGAAAACGTTTTGGTGTAAACGGAGCCTAAAGCATCGGTTCTATGTTGCAGGCAATCACCGCCCCGATACCTTTTCTTGACCACAAAAAAACTGAAAGCTAATTCTACTTCTTTCAATCCGTTGGTGACGTGAAAATTAACTTGACATGAAAATAAACGTAAAAGTTAGTATAAGTTCCAAATCCTTAAAAACATTAGTGCAAAATTCCATGACATGAATAGCTGAATTGAATCGCTTGAAATAAACTTTTGCTACTTTGTTTTAACTCTACCCTGGCCTTTTCGGAAACCTTGAATATCATTCGAAACTGCAGCATATTGCATATTTCAACTCCTTTGAGGGTGTAACGTTATCAAATTTCTCAATCTTAATTCATGAGAGTGACAGATTTGTGCTTGATACTTACTATATTGTAGATATTCAAAAACAACGGTATTCTTGAAAATTATTATCTGTCTCTTCCAAAAGTTTAGTAATTACAATGTTTTTAAGTTTTTTCATAAATTTTCTTGGATTCTTAAGAAAGAAGGAAATCACTCTAAATTTTGAAATACTGAAGACTTCTGTAAGGTCCAGCAGCCCCATGTAGCCCCCTAACCTTACCCTGGCGCTACCTCTGCCCATTTGTGAGTGTTTATTGCGCCACTCTATTTCAGGCAGTTGTACCCTTGACTTTTGAATTTTCAGTTTACGTCCAAGATGTTCTGCTTTCATTTAATTAGTTAACAACTGTCCTACATTCTGTTCTGAGTACATTTCAAAGTGATGGCGATAAAGGGTTTCCCAAAAGAGTACTCCCGTTTGAAACATCATCAAATTTTAATTACACGGTCAATTTTCAAATTTCTTTTCAAGTAGATCAAGGACCAAATTTTTTTCCAACACATAGCTTATCTTTTAATTGGCTTAAAAATTAGCAAATTTAGCTCTTCTTAGGGCTACCTGGCTTCGAATCATGCCAAAAAAGCATGAAAATTACATAGGGGCAAATCACTTCTCAAAATAGTGTGCGCGATCTTTGTGATTTTTAAATAGCATTGTTTTTTTCTGTAATTTTTTGTGTGATTTGAATGATTTTTAAAAATTATTTTTCAATAATCTTTGAGTGATTTTGTGATTTCTTAATTTTCGTATGTGATCTTTTTGTGGTTTTGTGATTTTTGTTTGTGATTTTTATGTGATTTCAAGGAAGGTGTACGAAGAAAAAAATCAGTCATTTACCCCTTGATAATTACCAGATCAATTTTTTTGTGCATGTAAACCTCTAGTTTGGTCATCAGCGACAGAAAGAATTGCGCACTATCATTCAAGGGATCAATAATAATAAAATCTGAAAAATTTGACTCTGACGCAAGAATGAGTATTTGCTTCGCTCAAAATAACGTTTTTCAACGTGTAATTTTGCTCACTGTGGGAGGAGACGGTCCCCTCACCTCCTGGGCCTCTAACAGCATTTGCATGGCAGTGCGGCTCTGGAGATATGGATGATTTTAAGTCAGTAAAGACTGTTGCTTGTCTTACAAAGATGCATGCGTTAATCTTCATAATTCCACCTGCCCGCGAGCTTTTCATCAAGTATCTTGACCCTGGTATCTAATGCCACGTGAAAGTCCTCATACTGTCTAGCTGCACTGATGAGCCGTGATACTGGGCGAAATCGGTCTGTGGCATGACTTGTGAGGTGCTTGATTGTTTCTCTCTCAATATCAATTCTTCTACCTTGTATCAAAAGCAAACATTTTATCATCTACGAAAAATTTTGGATCCTTGACAAAACGAGTTAAAAAGAAAATTTTATGAAAGGTTCTAAAACAGGAGTACCTTTTTGGGGGCAACTGGAAGTAAAATGAACTTACAGCTTCTAGTTGAAGATTCCTCGTCCTAAAACGCTCCCTTTGGCTGGAAACAATTGAAAGTAGTGATTCTGGACCCGCTTTCTCTGATTCGTTTTCTGTAAACGAAACATATAAAACAATTTCAGGTGAAGATTTTCAAAGGAAAGAAATTCCCACTGCAACTAACTTTGTGCTACGACAGTGTGTGTTCTTTCATAACTTCTTGACACGTTCTACATCTAGACAGACTGATGACACAGCTCCTTCTTTCAAAGCTCTTTAGATGATTTTTATATGATTTTTATATGATTTTTATATGAGACCTGGCATGAATCTCATACCGACATGAACTCATGCCGCCATAAAAAGTCGAGAAAATATTTGAGTCCCAACGAAATCAAATTTTCCAAACACGTCATGCATTTTTCACGTGACTTCGTGTTGATATTTGAGAAAGGAAACATTGGCAAGTTGGATTTCAATCCGCCCCGATTTGAGGAAATTTACCTGCACGAAATTTGCATGCCGATGTAAGATGCGTTTCCGCTTATGCGCTTCGGTCCGGTCCAAAACGAATGTCATATCCTTTGACCCTGCAGTGCAGAGCATTCGCCCCTGAAGCGTACAACGGTTCACCTTTAAGTGCATATGTGACTCCGAAGCGCATAGCATTTCAAGTTGAAACGCATGAAGGTTTTATACAGGACATTTTTGCATATTGGACCGTTACGCATAGTGCACCGGTGTGAAAAAAGCGAAATGAAACTTTCATGCCGGCATGAGTTTCATGTCGCCCTGACATCATGTAAACACGACAGAATGTTGTACTAGCACCCGATAAGAAACTCGTGCCGGCATTAATTTCATGTCAGGTCTCATGTAAAGAGCCCTTTATAAAGCTTTATCGTTGGGGAGACGTGATACGCTTTGTCTGAGAAAAGTGATGTGTCCCCCCCGTGCAGTGAGCTAAAGCCCATGCACCCGGCCGAGCTTAAACTCCAAAACGCTACTGCGCATGAGCTTTAACCTATTGCATGTGGGGACACATTAGTTTCCTCGGACATAGCATATCTCATCCCCCAACAATTTAGTCCTTTTCAGAAAAAGCTAATATTGCAATAACAGCCGCCACCTCTGAAAAATGAAATCACCCGTTTCAAACTGTGTATGACACTAAAAGCAAAATAACTTGGCAAGACACTAATCTAGACAGACTGATGTGATTTTCAAAGGGCAGGAAACACCCACTGTAGCTATCTCCACGCTAAGAGGGTGTTCTTTGATAACTTGAAAACAAGGTCGAATTCGGGGATTTCCTGTCCCATCCTTCATCAAAATACATCCAACAACATAGGGAGAACTGCGTACACAACTTATTTTGACAAGGCGAGATTGTTTTGACATTTAATCAAGTCTGCAAACTGCTATACCAGTGGATATGTACTTCTTTAACAATGCTAAGAAGCGAAGCAACATGACAAAGAGCAGCTTATTTTACAAGACATCGTGTTCTCAGGAAGTCTGCTGTGCTTTGTTAGACGGCTAAAGAGACCAACAAAGTACCGCTTAGTTCAGAGTTAGTAAACAGGTTGTGAAACAAGGTCTTATGTCTGATCAAAACAGAAAGTCAATCAACATAGCAATGTAAACAACTGATCGCAGTGGCGTAGCGGAGGTGCGTGGGACCCTTACTGAAGTAGGGGGACTGGGGCCTCCTTGTACTTCTGTCTAATTAAATGGACTAGGAAACTACAAATATTTATTTAAAGCTTTTCAGGCGTTCGTAGTTCTATGGTACTTCAATTACTTTTAGTACCAACATGTCAATCTTCGTCTGTAAGATTCCTCGTTCTTCAGTAAACGTAACAAAACAGGTAACAATAACTACATAACAAATATGAGACAATAAACGAGTGAAAATAAAGTAAAAGTATGAATCCATTTTATTGCAATAATTTATTAAGTTATTCCCAGTACTGGACTTTCTTAGTTTTCTGGCAGCAATCTGCAGGTTCAGTTTCTTTAACGTTTTCAAAATGTGAATTTCATCTTAAAAATAATGACTTAATTTGACAATTGGGGTTCCCTTCGGAGATCAAAATCAGTGAGGGCCCTTAGTGGTACGCTGTAAAGGTAACCATCGTCGGCTACACCACTGCTGACCAGCTGCAATAACTATCTGGTGAACCAATCATAGTGCTTGATTTTAAATCTTCCTAGCCTGAAATCAGGCTCAAACAAGAAACAATTTACGATATAAAATCTTCTGATGAGAGAGCATGAGAAGCTGAAGATGTGTCATTTCCTTGCCACCACAACAATTCGAAATGAGAATAACACTTAGGGGCTGTGCTGCGTCAAACAGAGTAATCTTGCAGGTTTATCAATTTTCTCTTTAAGGTTTATTTTATACTTTTGATTGTTGTTCTCTTACAGGAGTTGATAGTGTTCTCTCTAGAGGTTACAATTTTATTGTGCGTCTGAGATTCAAGATTTCAAACCACTTCAAAGGGCGGCAAACCCGCCATTTCGTAGAGCATCTGCAAAGGTCGGCGCATCCCAAAGGAAGACCCGGTGGCTTTGTCTTTTTTCACTGTGGATGGCACAGTGCAATATAAAATTAATATATTGAAGTTTTTAATCTTGATAGAAAGAAAGGTCAGCGCATGCTCAGACGAATGTCGCCTATGCTGCGTCCATGGGTTTATATGGTGAGTCCGCTAGTTAAGGATATATTTTGAAAATCGAATAGTGACTCATACTTGATTATTTCAGCAAAGTCGATTATTATCTGCAGCAGATTACTCGATTACTCGGCATTAATCGATTAATCGGTCGGGCCAAATGGTAATCGATTATTCGATTCAAATCAGATCAATTCACCCCAGGAACAGCTCACGTGATAAATAGACAGACATACCTTCTTGAAGAGCTCCCCGCACTGCTTTTTCAACCAATTCTGTATCTGGAGGAGGCGTTGCTTCTCCTTCGCCCTGACCTCTGAAAGTCGACGGCAAGCTGTTAAGATTCAATACGTCATTTTCTAGCTGCACTATCAAGTCTTTTTGTTCTTTTATTGTGCGGCTTGCTTCCTTGTTCTGCTTTTGAAGATTTTCGCATTTATCTAGAAGGAGAGAGATGAAACAATATCAAGAAAATGAACGAGTACCTTGAGCGCGAAAACCTTTGGACCTTAATATTTTCTGATAGTTGGAACGTTCGACAATTTTAGCGTTCGAAATTTCGTGTGGTCCGAAATCTTTACCGTCTGGAATGTTCGCACAATAGAAAATGGCAGAAAAGTTCTTCATCATTTGACAATGGAATGTCTTGCTCACAAAACGATAGTGAGACGACCGTGAGAGCATTTGAAGAGGCGAGGATTATCACCATTGCGAGTATACAAAATAATTATTAGGCCATACTTGGAAACTTGTGACTTTCCTATTTTGGAAACAAAGCGAAGGATTGACTGCAGTAAGCTGTAATAAGTTGAAATATGCCATATACAAAATGCAATAAGATGTTAATTACTTTTTTCCCGAAATTTTCCAAAAAACATTAACTTTTTTCCAAACACGGACAAATTGTCAACTTGAAAGACAGCAATCACGTGGTAAGAATATTGTCAGTAGCAAAGAAGCAGCGTCTTCGGAACTGGAGAACTTGATTGTGATTTTATGTCATTTTCAAATTTTTCTTACAGAGGCTTTCTCCGGAAAATACCTTATAATTTCAGAACAGAGTGGCCTATTTCAGCTAGGTAAATTTAGCTGGTTCTCAATCAAATTGTTCTCTATCAAACTGCAAATTTCATTGCCTTGATATCTACGGAGCAGTGCTCTTGCAAACGGGGACCGTTTTTGACTCATGGAGTCTATGGTATGGGAGCGAATCCTGTCTCATGTCTCATGTCTCATGTCCGGCGTCCATGGTTTTGTTGTTTTGTCATAGCTCAAAGATTCATTTTGGGAGCAATGGGGCCATAAATAGGGCAGTGATGGAGTCAAGATACAGACTGATGACATCTAAGCAGCTATGACGTCAATTGCCGCAATAGGCAATAGAAAAACAACATTCTTTCCAATATTAACGACCGAAGTTGGACTCTGCATCCACTGATTAGGTTAAATAAACAATTTGATGATAAACCGATTAATTTCAATTGCAATATCAGGGTTTTGGACACTTGCATTTGTGATCCATTTATCAGGCAGGAAATTGGACACCTTTCATTTTGAGTTTGTATTTTGATTTCTGAAACCGTCAATTTTCCTCTCTATTTTACTGAGACAGATATCACAAATAATAAGGCACGAGCAAAAGAAAGCTTGGCGAGAGTTTCTATTACGATTGAAATTTCATACTTTGCAGTTTGTCAATTTTTAAGCGGAAGATGAATGTCATCTTTGAAATAAGGTTTGGCTCCATGAGTCCCCTCAAGGGTTCTTTGCCTATCAACTCACCCAGTATCAATTTTCAAAATTTTGCCGGACAAAAACAAGCTCTCCCACACCAGAAAGAATGAAATTTGTATCCAGACTAAATTTCGGTGCTAAATCCAGATCTGGGGGTTAACAATCTCAGATGAAAAACATGAAGAAAATTTGAAATTCAAAAGTATTTACATAAAACCAGAGGGTGAGAGCAGTGCTACTATAAAGCCAAAAGAAATATACTAACCGCTGAGCTCATTCTTTGCAACTTTAAGGTTTGTATTTTCCGACTGAAGACCTTCAAAGCAAAGTTAGAACCACTAAAAACATACTCAATAAAGTAGGGTCTTTCTTCAAAATACAATCATTGCAAAACCTCAAACAAATATTGAAAGTATCAAAGATCATTCAAAAGTAACTGCTCTAATCTGGAGAAATTTTCTCCATTTGCTTTCAGCAGTTTCAATAAAGACATCGATCTTTGTTAATTGTTTGGTGTTATTTTCTAACAGAATGCCTATTTTTTTTGGTAACTCCTTCTCGAAATTAGTACACTGCTAAACTAAGTACAGGAGTTGTCATTTTCATTTCATATGTCCCTGAAGATTATATCTTAACTGTACGCTAACGCTCCCACAAGTGCTCCAGTCTTAATCATGACCATTCTCACTCTGTGGGTAAGGCGCTATCTGACATTCTTTGTAACTTAAGATCTGAAATGTCAAATTTAATTCAAAAAAATTCTTTCCATTTCGTGTTTGACAGAGTCTCTTATTCCACAATTGCAATCACTACCATTCATTCACTACCATTCATTAATATTTTCTTTATTTACAGTTGGTAACAGGATAGTTATCACAGATAGACAATATGAACAGGACTGATCAATGCCAGCTAACTACTTACATAGTACGAAGTAAGTAAGAGTAAGTAAGTAAAAGTTTGCCATCAAAGTAATAAAAAAGGTCTAAAAGATCATAAAACATTAAAGGAAAAAATGAATCTAATTACAAATGTACACTATAACACAAATTTAAAAGGCAAAATATAAATTAAAAACACCCCCAGCTTAAAAATGGCAGGGATGGCATTAAAAGGTCGATACAACCTTGTTTCCATAATGGTCCCCCAAGAGGTGTCTATGAAAAAAAAGTTTTCAAAAAAGAACAGAAAAACAATGTTTATTGCTGAAAAGTTGACAGTACTGCTAGGGAGAAATAAAAGTAATTTACCCATTTACATATTTGTATCAGGCGTCGTATTCCAGAGAATACTCTCTCGGAATGCCAGCGAGTTTATACCAAAAGGTATTGTTTTGGCAGGCGAAAGGTGTAGCGTATTGTTTATTCGTAGATTATACGTCAGTTCCCTCTGCACGAAAAATCCTCCCATAAATGATACCGGGTGAATCAAACAAAGTTTACGCGTTTAGCGGGCTGTAAAATAAAAAGTATGAGGCCAATATTCAAAACTGAAAGTTAATCTATCAGCCAAATGCCAACTTAGGGCCTGTTCATATGGAGGCGAGCCAGCCCGCTTACCGGGCTGGAGCTCTTTGCTGAGATCTCAGCTCATCCCTAATTCCAATATAAAACTTGATTTCTGTTCATATGAGTAGGCGGGCTGGCCCGCTTAGCGAGATCTCACTGCTATGGTGGCGAGATCTCGGTAGGCGGGATGAAAATTTTTCCATATGAACACTCCACTCCGGCTACCGAGACGAAAATGTCGCCATTGCTCATGCGCTGCGGCTCTAAACAATGGGCACGTGTCTCATTTTTGACACGTGTCAAATTTCTGTCTCGGGAAGCGGGCTGGAATTTCTCCATATGAACACAAGCTGAAAACTGTCTCGCCTACCGGGCCAGCCCGGTAAGCGGGCTGGCTCGCCTCCATATGAACAGGCCCTTAGATGGGAAAAATTTTGTTTCGTAAACTTACTAATCATTTGGAACCATAAATTAGGAAAATGATCATAAACGGCATGTTTGGGAATGGGAATTCCACATTCCATTCTGGTCCATGATTTATTTGCTATTAAAATTGAAAATGTATTTATGAACCTGACAATGTAAAGTTTAACGCCAAAAAAATCATGGACCAGAATGGAACGTGGAATTCAAGATTCCCACATAAACCCTTACAGGCATTTTGCTAAAAGTTAGGTCTTAACCCTTTCACCCCCGGAAGGGCCATATAGCCCAACAGTATTCATTGAGAACTGCGAATTTTTCAGGGGGGTAACGCTTTTAGAGTTTGGATTGATTTGAAAGGGTATGGACATAGCATTTATCTATTGCTTATTGAATCACTGATTATGATACCCCCTGGAAAACGACGATCTACATTAGGTTTTCCTGTCAAGCTTAATTTTATCCGGGCGTGAAAGGGTTAAAGATGTGTGATTTTACCAAACAAAATTTTCGCATCGAAGATAGCCTTTGACTGATAGATTAACATTTCTAGTTTTGAATATCGGTCACATACTTTTCATTCCATGGCTTGCCAAACGCGTATACTTTTTTTGACTCACCCTCTAGACTTCCAAGATTTAGTGACATTTATGTCTCTGTCATTCACTTATGTGAATTCTTTTGTAGATCTTTAATAAATCTCAACTTTGTTCACTAGCACTATCAATCTCTTCATCAGTGCTTATTTTATTGATAAATACTATCCTATATTGATTATTTGATAGATGATTGGTCTCCTTACCTCTATTCTTCTCCAATAACAGCTTTTCTAGCGACTTAGGTGCAGAGCTCTGGAAAAGAAAGGATAAAACTGCAATTCATATCAACTATTGTCAAATGTAATTAAAAACTAATGCTGTTTCTTCACAATTCCAATGGAAACGGCAAAACGTAGCAGGGACCCCTTCATGAGTGCTTTGTGCATCAGAAGTACAATATAACTTATTTTGCAACCATGATCAAGCGATTAAAATCAGTATGGTTACTTTGATCAGTAAGTAAAACTTTAACGGGGACTTTCGGTAACAATTATTTGTCTGCAAAAGGCAGTTACAAAAAGTGGACATGACTGATCTAGCAGTCTTCTATTAAAATCTAAATGATTTTTTGTTGTAAATCCAAAGAGGTTTGAATACATGTCAAGTTCATTTTTAGCACCACGTTTTTGGCAAGAAGTGAAGGTTCAAATCGGAGGTTCCCTTCTGTTGCTGGTGTGCAAATATTGAACAAATTTACATTAATCATCCCAGTTTGAACTTTCGTTTTTCTCCATGGCCCCTCTATAGCTGGCTGGTTGGATAAACAAGAGATTCCATTTGCAAAGGACTGAGAAATCAGCCCACTAGCCACTATATAACAGGACACAATAAGCTAGAGGGAATATACCAGGCTAAAGAATATAAAATACATGTCTCAGTAATAAGGTAATAAAACTACACTATCCCGCAAAACAGATAATTTAAAGTAGAAACCGAGTAAAGGAGACATTTGTCAGTGAGACCTAAATCAAACTTTGCGCACTCTTTACTTGGTTGGCTAATTTCAAATTATCGCAATTTTCATATTATCCGATCTTCAGCTTTAGTTGGTAGCTGAAAATCTTGGCGTTGTTCAAATAAAAACATAATTTTCCAGTAGGGTACCATAGGAAGAATTTAAGCAAAGTTTAATTACCGGGGTATCATCTGTCATGCCACCAAATTCAATGACTTTCAGAATACTGGAATAAAAAGAATAGAAGCATCTCAAACTCCATACCAAGCCTATCGGTTGTAGCCTGTGTTACAGACCACTTGAAAAGAAAAGTAAGCGATCTGTGTAACTCATGCTTTCTCTGAAACAGCATTGTAGTGTGTGTGTATGTGTGTGTGTGTGTGTGTGGGGGGGGGGGGTGGTGAGAGTGGGATGAAAATCCATATTTCTAAAATGGCGCAAGAATTTCGTAACTGATTGCAAGGTACGTGGGTGTGGGCGTCCTTGGCAAACAACATGAAACATGAGAAAGAATTACCTTAGTTCTCTCTTGATTTCATCGTAATCTTTTTGTTGCTCTAACTGCGCTTTCTAGGAAGGAATTAAGTTAAGAAAACGTGTAATAAAGACATGGAAAGGTACGAATCAGACCCTACCTATCATTAAGGTTCCTTCTTACAATTAACTAATACTTCCGGGTGTCCCATGGAAAAGTATGCGAATTTGGTTTGCTCCAGCGATGTGAATTTAGCTTTGATCAACGGCGGCTAATCACTCTCAAAATGTTCCTCGATAATTGACTAGATCATAGATACCTTGTTTGTTCATACTCGTGCTTTGAGAGCAGACATTTCGTTCTTGAAAGTTCAAAGCTGCATCCACCTCCACATCAGACCTTTGGGATTTTAGCCTAACAAAATTCTTAACGGACATCGAACACAAAAAAAATTGGAATAAGAGCAAAATAAAAAACAACTGGAAAATGGGCGACTTTTAGCAAACAAAATGCAGTATTATCTAATATTTTTAAATTCTATCAAGGCTACGGTTGCTTTATTCGATATGTTTTAAGAATTTGCTAGACCAAAACCCCAAAGCTCTGGTGTGGAGGTGGATGCAAATTTGAGTTCTCAAGACAAATATTTCTCCTCTGAAAGGACAAGTACCAACAAACGAGATACGTACGTCCAAGTCAACCATCGAGGAGCAATTTGAGAGCAATCAGCCAATGAATAAAGCTACATTCATATCGGTGAACCCAAAAAAATCTGCATACTTTCTTCTGGGCCACCCGGTAGGCCTCCATATAATTAAAGTCTCTCAAATCGAACCTTCAGAAATTCAACTGCATAAGTACCAAATTTTGATTCAATGATAAACTGTCACTTTTTCGCGAAAGGAAGCAATCAAATAGCACAAAAACAACAGCAACCGCAAATTTAGGCCCATGTTGCCAGTGCTTTCCATCTTTAAATGTTCTCGGTTGCCGGAAAAAGTCGATTTTAAAAACAACTTTTGACAAAACACAAATGCCTTTGGGGCAAAAGCTTGCTTAAGCATTGAATAAACGGTGATTCATGGCAATAGTTCAGCAACATACGCAAACATCGGTAAAGTTTCAAATATTTGCCTTTTGGGGGAAACGACGCAAAAAAGAACGCCGAACAAAAGTACGTACAAATGAATCAGCCAAAGATGTTCTTTCTGACAACTGCTCTTCCAAATTGGCAATCTGTAAGTAAAAAAAAAAACACAAATTGCAGATGAAACCAAAAATGGCGCTACACTATGGGTATACTATAGTTTGTTTTAAATATGATATCACATGGAAATGCTCGTGAATAACAACGATTGAAGTGTTTTCCACGAGTAATTTTGCGTCATCGCAAATCTCACACGAAATCTAATTTGATAAAGACTTTGATTGGTTACAAATTCAATCCTAGTAAGAGGCTTGCCTGCGAGAATCAATCAAAAAGCATTTCAGGTCTTTTTTGTTATCAATCAAAGCATTTTTATGTTATAACAGTTATAACAATCAAGACATGATCTAGGCTACGAAATGAAAAATAAGCTTTGTTACCTCTCGTTTTGACGACTCCCTGGATTTAGTAGCAACACTTTGCAAATGATGCACTTCATCGACAAGCTGTGCCAACTAGGATGAACAAAACAATAAAACTATCAAATGAGTCAGGAGGGGGGGGAGGGGAGGGTGTTTGCAAAGTTATTTTCATGGCACTATGAAATTTCATCGCGAAAGGGTCAACTTAGATGTTAAAATCAGTTTCGCTAAAATAGCTCATGTCGTTCTACGGTAATAAGCCAGTTCAATACTTAGTTGTATTTAACCATGCTGGATACAGAAATACTAATCAGATCTTCCCCAACAACGGAATAGAAACAAGAGACAAAAAATGTTCCCCTCGCATTTGTATGACTTCTCTCG
The DNA here is from genome assembly GCA_964020215.1 of Aurelia sp. 3 sensu Dawson et al. (2005). Taxonomy (NCBI): domain Eukaryota; kingdom Metazoa; phylum Cnidaria; class Scyphozoa; order Semaeostomeae; family Ulmaridae; genus Aurelia; species Aurelia sp. 3 sensu Dawson et al. (2005). Next base: position 14,452,334 of record OZ026584.1, read on the forward strand.
GCTTCTCTTAAGATTTGATGCGAATGACATCATCTTCAAGCTGAAGACATGCAAAATTTGATCCTAACATCTGACCTGCACTTCCAAAGATAGCTTCCAAGTAAAATCACTAATATCTCCAGTATGACTGATTTAAGTAAACTGTTCTACATCTACATGAGCCTTTCTACTATTCAATTAACCATACCGGGTGAATCAATACAAACAATCCCCGCTTGCATGGCCTCAGATATCAAGGAAATAATATTATGCGCATACTAACCGGATTTGTGTTGTACAGGAAAATATAAAGCGCAAGGTCTTAAAAGTGCAGACCGAGCTTGCAAGTGGTGGTAGTGGTGGTGGTGGTGGTGGTCCGAGCTTGCAAGTGGTGGTAGTGATGGTTGTGGTGGTGGTGGTGGTGGTGATGGTTGTGGTGGTGGTGGTGGTGGTGATGGTTGTGGTGGTGATGGTGGTGATTGTGGTGGTGATGGTGGTGGTGATGATAATGGAGGTGAAAATGATGGTGATTATGATAATGATGATAATGATGATGACGATGATGACGATGATGATGATGACGATAATCCAATTAGTTCAGAATTCAGATCCAATTAATTCAGAGGAGTTTCCCTTAAACAGCGCGTTTGCAGTTAGGCCAAACTCTGAAAGCTTGGTGTGGAAATGGAGGGGAAACTGGAATTTCAATATTAATATTCCTACCCTCAATGCACCAATATCAACAAACAAGGTATTCATCTTCAAGTTGACTATCGAGGATTATTTTAAAAATTATTTTTGGTTGATTCGATCTAAATTCTTGTCGCTATCCCTGATCAAATCTGTTGCATTTTTTCTGGACACCCGGTATTAACTGAACCAAACAATAAAAACCTTATTTACAATATCTTAAAACCTATTTACAAGAATGTTCAAAATTTACACTCAAAACGAAAGAAAGAAATGATGATGATGATGATGATGATGATGATAATGATGATTATGATGATGATGATGATGATAATGATGATGATGATGATGATGATGATGATGATGATGATGATGATGATGATGATGATGATGATGATGATGATGATGATTAGACTCACCTCGCGATCTTTTGCTGCTAATTGCACTTCTAACGATGCCGTAGTGACAGAATTCAAACTCTGATCCTATGAAAGAGATGTATTTCTTGAAAATGCTTATGAAAATATTAAGAAAGATTTCTTAGTTTCTTCACAACTAACTTAGGTTATCCTAATAAATGGCAGAACGCGCCAGGTGTCAAAGACTGTCAGGTTGACGACGAAAAAGCAAATTGCCTACAATCTCTTACAAAAGTGTTGGACCCCTATGAAAATCCACGTTTTTCAGAAATATTGTCCCCCTTCCCCCCATTTCAATGTTGATTGCTTTGGTGAATTGTTCTCTTCCTGGATCTGCGTGAAAAAACCCTCTTTGCAATTCATTCAACATTGAAACGGGGGGAAGGGGGACAAAAATTCGATTTTTTCAACAGGGGTCCAACACTTTTGTAAGAGATTGTCTAAAAGTGGACATTTTCAAAAATTATTTTAAAAGCATTGTATAACTAGTAGCCAGTTGAAAAGTGGCCCGAATATTTTGAAGGCTAACTTGTTTCCATTGGGATAGAATACATTTTCTATCTTCTCTTATTTCTTCTACAATAATTCTTTAAAAAATGCCGAAAATCCCGCATTTCAGGTGATTTCCCAATGTAAATTCCAATCACCATAAAATTGGATGAAATGTAAAAAACACTTTATTTCTATATTTCATCTGGATGTACTAACGAGAAGTAAGATTTCAGGACGGCAACGAACTTTACATCCAATGTTTAAGGCCGGTTTTGAGAGTATTTTATCTTTGATTTTATTGACTTTTAATTCTTTTGTGACATGCAAAAATGGCAAAATTGCTCCAAAGGGTATTCGTCTAGAGTAATTGGTGCAACCGTCATAATTACTTCATACTTATTACCCATGGCACAAATTTTCATTGATAGGAAAGAAGGGTCCTCTCGATTGTGCATTACTTCATGAGACATAACCAAAAAATTGCCATTTCAAGAGGATTTTTGCTTGAAAAAACCAGCTGAAGATGTATTCAGCCTAATTACATGAGCAAAGAAAATTTTTCCAATTCTTTCCTTTGGTCTAGGCTTAAGGATATTTGTACCAGCTCTTCAAAAATATCCTGGCTGTTAACATAACTTTGATAGATTTGATAAAATGTATCCTTGAACTTGTAGGACTTGCTTAAAAACTGCATTTTTACCACAAGGATCGGCTCTTTACAAAGAAGCCACGCCCTTTAAAGATAAGACACGCCCTCTTGAACTTCCAATATTTGCTGCCATTGAGGTCATTCTGATGACTGATGTGTCGTTTGAATTGCTTATTAATTGTCAAAGTACACAGGAGACATTTAAAGTCAAAAATTGCCTGTACAGAAACAACAACAAGACTGAGTACTGTAGTGAGTACTGTTGACAGTGCTCACCACAGTACTCACTTTGAAAAAGGCTAATAAAATTTGCAGATTCCTTGGAATTTGCTCATAAATGAACATTAATCGTGTCAAATACCCATATGAACGATTTATATTCATTGATGCTGTAAATGAAAACAGTTGCAAAGCAGTACTTTGAAAATTGTCAACAGTACTCACTTTCTTCCTCTTAAAAAGAACAAATCAATAGTTCTTATTAAGAGAAAAGTGAGTACTGTTCATATTTTCACTTTAACTGGATATAAAAATGAAAGTAATACATGAATTGAAAGCTTGTAGTGCACTGAAGACATTAATGGGCATGTTAGCCCTTTTCACTGCCAAAATAGAGAAGTACGGAGTGAAACGCTAGTGAGTACTGTGGTGAGTACTGTTGACAGTACTCGCCAGTATAGCCCACTTCCCGAAAGGTCAATGCGTGAAGACAGAAAATATTGCCATGTTACTTTACATGCATTAATCTTGACGAAAAACATCTTATCTTCATGGCACAAACTAATGTTGACAGATAGAGTTGCTATTGGTGCAATGGCAGCGGGCCTACTTTCTTCAACTATAGGGTTTTCCTTCAGACAATCTCTTACAAAAGTGTTGGACCCCTATGAAAATCCACGTTTTTCAGAAATATTGTCCCCCTTCCCCCCATTTCAATGTTGATTGCTTTGGTGAATTGTTCTCTTCCTGGATCTGCGTGAAAAAACCCTCTTTGCAATTCATTCAACATTGAAACGGGGGGAAGGGGGACAAAAATTCGATTTTTTCAACAGGGGTCCAACACTTTTGTAAGAGATTGTAGCCATGACTTGCTGATCTTGAAGCGTATTTAGAGAACCATACCAAAGTTGATATTTTACAAAGTCAACGCAAAATGCTCCAGAAATACAACGATTGGCTATATTCAGATGGCAGATGAACTAGCAAGGGCAAATTCCGTAAAAGAAGGTCAAAATACATGCCTGATCATAAGCGAAAGGACATCCAGTGTGTAGCAGTTTGAAACTTATATCAGAAGCGAGCCACCTTAACTTAGTGCTTCTTTGTGCTTTGACCTAATTTTTACTTGGCTTTTAACCACCTCTCACTGTTTCGTAATTCTGAAATTTCGGTAGCGAGCCCCCTAAAGTGCAGATCCACCTTAATTGTAAAGCTCCAAACGTGGATCTCCACAATTAAGGTCGCCCTATTGGCTCTCCCTCCAACAATTATTGAGTTTATAAAAATTGCTACCAAGACATCTTAGATACAACAGATTTCTACCTGATGTTCTTGACAATCATTGATAACGTTCACATGGCAAATATCATTTTGTTGCAACCTATTTTTCCAGGACTTTCCAGTAGAAATTACAACCTTAAGCACTTTCAGCCTGAAGATGAACGCATTATAGACATAAGAAACATTCTAGGCTATGGTGTGAAAAAAAGGTTTCTTAAATGCGACGTCTTACTGCACATTTGAATACTTACCAGCCTTTCTTGTTCTGTTCTGTCTGCCTGTAACAGAGACACAATAGTTTAATGAATTTACATATTCCAAAGAACAGTAATTGTTTGAAAGAAATCTATCAAAAAGTCGAAAGTAACGTAATGAACTCTTCAAATATATTAATTAACTTGTCTTTTAAATCGAAACCTCTGGAAGGGAGATTTGACAAGAGCTTGGAGAAATCTGACCCTGGGGGTAACTTCAACAGGCGGGAGATGGGGGTATGCCATTGACGTCTGAAATCACACCCTAAAATATACAAATTTTCACGAAAACGATACCCTAAAATTTATAGGCCATTGAAAAAATATACCCTAAAATTGTGAGAAAGATCCAACGGTTTAACCAAGCAATTGAAATTCGATCAAAATCAATACCCTAAGAAAGTTAGTTTTCTAAAATGAGGCCCCAAAATTTATGACTACTTAAGATTTTATCAAGAATGATACTCTAATATTTATTTTTTTCTCGAAAAGAGGGACCCCAAAAAATAACACATCCTGTACTGGCATATATGGCAGTTACCCCCCCCCCCCCCCGGGAATCTGACAAGTTCGCCATTGGAATAGCCGGAAGAATCCGCTTGACTTTTCCTTGAAAGTTATGCCAGAAACCCAACCAGAAATTAACAATTGAAAAAGAGCTAGAAATTAAACAAATATTAAACACAGATGTGCATTCTTCGCACCTTTCTGGCTTCGAGGGCTTGTGTTAGTTGCTCTTTGAGTGATTCGGCATATTTTTCTGCTGACAAACAGCGCTGAAAAATAAACAAATAAAGATCTTGTGATTATAACCAAATAGTTTTCGTCCACGCAGATAAAAGAAAGAACGGTGCATGCGTCCAAATAAACTCGTTACTGAAAGCACGGGCAGTAATACGCTTTAAAGTTAATTCTTACTTTGGAAATGGGGTTTTCTTTGTTGGTGTCTACTCTCGACTTGCCCTGGACTTCATCATTACTTAGCTCAAAACATAGATTCCTTTCGCACCTCCGCAACGGTAATCTCGCACGTAGCAATGAGCTGACCATTATAGATGCGTGAAAAACAGTTGTATTCTCGTTTGAGTAATGGTTTAACTTTAGGCCAAGGTTCAGTTGTCTTTAGCTGATAAAAATTTTTCGGATAAATTTTAAAATGAAGAAAAAAGACAAAGTCGGTACTCGGTAGTAGGCAAGAGCGACGCAACAGTCTCATCATAAAGGTAGAATATACTTTAATTTTCAATGAAAGCATGCGACTTGGGCCAAATATCAAAACAATAAAAGGAGTCTTATTGCCAAACACGACACTCATTAGAGATAACAGCAAGGAACTCAATTCGTAAAGGTCGATAACTGAGAAATCTACAGAAGTCATAAAATTCATTTATCCATTTATCTTAAAATTCTACAGAAGTCATGAATTTTGATGATGTCTTGTCGCTTTTACCTAAGCTTCTTATCTTAGATGCACATATCTGATTTAGGCTTCTTATCTTAAATATACAACATATGATAGACAGAGCAGGAACTGTGTAAAATGACGTCACTGAACAAGCCGAGATGAGGAAGTGTTTGGACACATAATCTTTATGAAATGAAACATCAAGAGTTTCAGGCCAAAGGAACAAAATGTCAAGTGCTGCCTAATTTTGTAATCTGTTGCAGGGAGCTAAGAGGCTCTAAGTTACGAGATTTCAAGCATGCATACCCAGTTTCTACCCTGTCGAGATGATATTAATGGTATTGCTGTAAAATGATTTTTAAAATCTCTGCATACTTTCATAGGATTTTAGGAGCTTTACTTTCTTTTGCGTTATTCAGGACACTCATCGAAAACAGCAGTAACGTTGAAGTATTAATCCTTTATGAAAAGTCTAATTATTATTACAAATATTATTTGTGTGCTAACCAGGATATGGTTTAAAGGCACGCGCTTTTGCAATCATGGCTTGAAGAAACATTCATCTAAGCACTGATAGCTGCCAGGACATATCTAATGATAATGAAATGTTTGCTGTTATCTCTTAAATAGTATGAAAAAAGTAAAGCACTGGAAACGCCATTATGAGCTATACTCTTCAAGCAACACCGTTAATCTTCGCTAAGCAACACCGTTAATCTTCGCTAATTCTAAAACCAATCATAAGATCAGATGTTGCTGAAAAAAATAACTTTCTCTCTGATTCACTTGTCAAAGAAAAAAATCTGAAGATCTGCCTTATGATAAAATTTGGGTGATTTTTCAAACTGGAGTACCTTTTAGGAGCACCCGGTAGCTTTATGCTACAGCAGTCCTAGAAAACTGTTTTCTGCTGTGGTGTTCTAGGCTCGGTGGTTGCGAGAAAAAAAAGGCACGTGATTTAGGCCTAATTGTAGGGGAATGAGTGGTAGTCTTAGCGGTAACAGTTAAGTCAATAAGCGAGACAACGACATGTAATGATTCTAGCCAAGTCCCTTCCTGAAATGGAAATACATGCATAGGACTGGGACTGGGGTAAAGATTCAGTATACCTGGTTGGCACGGTCTAAATCTGCCTCTATGATTTCCACCTCAGATGCCCTAAAATGCAAATCAAAGAATAATGCTAAAGAATGTGTAATCCTAAATAAACCCTAAAATTGCAGAAGGCCGAAAATTTTGGGAATTTTCCTTGTCACTTCTTGTGGAAAGGAATTTAAATTTTGCGATATTTTAAATGTTTCATCAATTTCATTTTTTATCATAAGCCATCTAGGCCAAGAGGGCTGCTAACCTAAAATCTTCGGAGATCATGGCGTATGAAGTAGACAAAGTAAAGTAAATACGAAAAGTTGCTCAAGCTTTATAAAACTTTTAGAGTACTACCAGAGCTAATCCAAGTTCAGAACATGCGTTCGGACACCCAAAAGATTCTGTTTGACGAAAGCAATCAAGATAGCTAATTCCAAACATAAAAAGTCAAAAGGGGCTGTGAGAATACCAAATCCCAGAGAGGTGCAAACACGCTTCAAGAATCCAAGGAACTGCAGTATGTCCCAAAAACGTTGTTCGACTTTCGATTAAATATTTAAAAACAACGATATAATGAAGAAACTCCATGATGAGCTAGCCCGATTTCTGTGATTTACTACTGATTTGGATACCAGAATCTTCCGAATCCGACGAGTATTCACGGAGCTATAACCTGATGAAGTACACGCTTGTGCTAAAGCTGAAACCAGAGGCCTCCAAATAGCATTTGTGGTAAAAGTAGAATGGGCTTTCATTGAAACAATGCGTTTGTGTGCCCCCCGACTCTTATTGTTCCATAACCAATGAAAATATGTTTTACATTTCTCAAAGCATTGTTTAGAAGAACGCATTGTTCCCAATGACACCTCTGTTTAATTGATTGATCTTACATCCTAAACAATATTGTTCCTTTGCCAGCAGACACGTGTGGGACTGACTCTGCTGACTCTTCAAAACAGTGGATTGTGCGTCATTAAGCAGACTTTCGAGCAGGCTAACGCATGGATGCTTTGAAAAATTCTTTGCTAATTCATTTTGCTTGCATACATACATTTACGCGAATTTTGACAATGATCATAAGGATTAAATTTTCTATGATTAAATTACTTTCAACGTCTTATTTGGTTTGCTGTGATATTAAGGAGATGTATGACATTGGGTAGCCTTCTTTTACCTCTACCTTGGGTAGCGGCTGAGCCAGAAGAGTTCCCGCTTTTGAAAATTCATAACGCAAACAGAGCTTGGCAGATCTGAATAATTCAAATTCTGGTTTAAAGCCGAATAGATAAAATTATTTTTTTATTATTCTCGCGTTCTTATGAGCTCTGAAATATTGGTGAACTAGACAAAAATTCTTGGCAGCGAAATGCCAGAAAAAGGCCTAAAACACTTGATGAAATCATTAGGAATCTCCTTACAAAGACCAATGTGCATTTCATATCATTTCAAATATTTAAGGAGAGTAGCCCTTCAACAATGTTGATTTTCAAGGGGCCCTCCAAGGGCATCTTACTTCTCTCAGGAGATATAAGAAACAAGTTTTCAACCAAATACTAACGATTTTCACTCCCATGGCAATAAATGTGCAAATGATATTTCTCGACCATGAAAAATTGAGAAAAAATGTACTTTCTTTATATTGTTCTGCGCAAGGAGTTTCGTTATGATTTCATCAAGTGTTTTCTGCCTTACTCAGACAATTTGCGAGCATTATATTTTCGTAAAGCCGAATTTACCTATGTTTCCAGTAGTGATAGGAACGCGGGAAAAATTACAAAGATACTTTAATCTCTCGTCTATGAAGCAGGATCTAATTCATTCGAATTCATCCGTCAAATACTCTTGGTGCTGTGAATTCTCAAAACTGGGAGCTTTTTCTGGCACACGAGAAATTTAATCAACGTAGAACAATTTTCTTATGTACCTTGTAAAGCTTACCCATGAGCGATAGTACACCAAGTGTGCAGCAATTTGAAATTCATGTCATGAGCGAGCTCATCACCGAAAAATTTCAAAAAAACGAAACAGTGAAGGGTGGTTTGTATACCAAGTAAAAATAAGTTCAAAACACAAAGCACATTAAGTTAAGGCGGGTCGCTTCTGATACGAGTTTCAAACTGCTACACACTGGGTGTCCTATCGCTCATGGCTTACCTTGCGGCAGCTTCTTCCTCAGATTTGCTTTTGACATCAAAGAGCCCAGCATGTGCTTCTTCTAAATCTATAGGTGAAAGAAATACAGTGTAAAAATATTTACATCTTGGAGAATCATGCAAAATGCCAGCCGAGAGCTAATGAATATTTGAAATTTTCAGAAATCAACAACTAAATTTTCGGACAAAAAATTGAAAAAATATCTCAGAACTTTCTTAATAACGTAAAAGCACTATTTAACCCCCTCTCTACTAAGCCCCTCCCTTCTGAGGAAAAATTTTTAATAAGCTGTTATTAAGCCACCATACTTATATCAAATGGAAGAAGCCATCAAAGATTTGTCGTTTATTTAGTTATACAAATTTGCATGTTACTTCTGATACAGTTTTTGGATAAAAGCTGTCTCGAATTTGTGTATTTGATACTGCAAAATGTGGGATAAAAGAACTAAAAAGCTACAACTTATATCCTTGTCATCCGACTTTGTGAATAAGTCCCTCTCTCGTTAGTCCCTTCTCTTTAAGCCCCCCTTTGGAGTCTCCAAAATCAAATAATCCATCAGGGGCTTAATAGAGCTTTTACGGTAGTAATAGCTCTAATTCTCGAATAGAAACGATGACGAAAAACATACGTTACGCTTAGATACTGAAAGTGAAAAAACATGGTCCACTGAACATGTTAAAGGCATTCTGTCACACTTTTGATTCGGTGATAATGACAGTGCAGAGAATAAGAAATTTCAATAGCTGCTGATCTTACTGACATTTTGCTACCGTAGAAAGTGAGAACGATCAGCTCGCCTTTGTTTTAAATACATAGATTCACAAAGAAATCAGTTGCTTTGAGTTCAGATTTTGTTTCGACCAATCAGATGCGTGACAGACTACCTTCAAACATCTTGGAATTAAAATTGACAAACAGTTGCGATTCAGTAAGGAAGTAAAAACACTCTGTGATGAAGCAAACAAAAAATTCAGTGCTTTTAAGAGGCTGAATATTTATTTTTCAAGAGGTCAGGGGATGAGAATATGTGCAACACAGTAATTATTTCAAGCTTTAACTATTTTCCATCAGTGTAGATATTTTGTGCCAAAACGGTAATCACAAGATAAACCGCACTCATAAGCGTGCGTAGAGAACACTCCACAATGAATACGCTATGAATTTTCGGAGAAGAGTGACAATGCAAGGGTCTGCACTAAGAATCTCCAAACACTGATGCTAGCAATCAACGAGGCAATGACCCATCTAAATGCATCATACATTTGACAACTTCAAGAAAGGAAAAAGATTCAATATGATCTCAGAACTAAGCACCAGTGCAAATTACCGATTACGAGAGCGATAAACTTGGCATGGAATCGCTCTCATTCAGAAGAAGCCTATTGTGGAACACTCTGAACGATGAACTACAGTAGAAACCCGCATAAAAGAACCTAGGTTCTTCTTGGGCAGCTTGAATAGGCTCTTAATTAAAGGGCTATTATTCTAAATTCCAGCTACAAGGTTCTTAAAAAGGTTCTTATATAGGGTACATGCCTGCACACATTAGTAGCTACTGTTTTCAGCACAGGAAATTTGAAAAACATTTTGAAAATCATTGAGAGTTCTTGAGAACATTCTTAGTTCAGGATTATTGTTAAAAATCTGATAGACTTCCGATCCACTGGAAAATTCTTATCAGAAAATCAAGAATTCTCGAAATTTCTGAATTATTCTGAAGACATGAAACATGTTATATAAGAAGCTCCTTCAGTGTCAGCCTATGAGAGGTTCTTAGCTAGGAGGTTTGAAATATTGAATTTCAGCCACAAGGTTCTTATAAAAATAGGTTATTCTATGCGGGCTTCTAGTGTAAACGAAATACCAGCAAGTTTTAAAAGAAACAACAAAACCTGAACGGATGAACAGTGTAATTGCAGAATTCATAAGTAGCCAGTCCATTACGCTATGTAGCCTGTAAATATCATTTCTTACATGTTTTTGTAAATTATATTATAAACAGTTGGCATTAATTTGTTTCTTTACACACCAATTTTAAAGGATGAAGATAATATTTGATTTGATTTGATTTGATGATCTAATCTGATTTAAATAGAAACATGTCCCAAACAGCAGCTTTACAGACGCACCATCTACCCCACACCAATTTCGTTCTATATGGCCCTTGAAGCAAAATCACATATATCAATCACACTTTGCCTCGTTTTCTGCATCAGAAGATATCGAACACACGTACCTCTTTGAAGGCTTTTTATTTTACTTTCTGCATCTCCTAGTTGGCTAGCCAAGTTCAGTTGTGCCTCTTGAAATTGTCTAGCAAGAAAATAAAACAAAGACATATTCAGCTAAACAGTATAGGGGTAAAATATTTCTAAAAAGATGAGATTTTAGAAAACTGCAAACGAGAACAGCCTCACTTTTACAGACAAACTGAAGTAGGCCATTGCAAACTTGAATCAACGAGTTGAGCTGAGGTAGAGAACATTCAAGAAAATTAAAAATTTGAATCCATCTTTTATGCATAGCATTTTTAGTTCAAGATTTCAAAAAATTCTGCTCGGGATCCTAACAATTTAAATCATTTTCGACCAAACCACGTAACTTTCGGTTCTAAGAGCCTTAAAGCCATGGGACCTCAGATCTGGAACAGCTTGCCAAATGAACTAAAATCAGATGACAATCTTAACAGTTTCAAAGGTATGATTGGGATGGCTCTATCTGTAAATGCAACGTCTGTAAATAGTATAATCCTGTCGATTTTGTCCCTTCGTATCCAAGTAGTTTAATAATTATCTTGTGTATCTATGTATCTATTTTTTATTTATGCTTTTGCCTTTTTTGGTACCCTCTGTTACTGCCTTATTTAATGGCTGTTCACGCCCTATTTTACACGCTGATGATTGACCTTGGAATTGGTCCGAAACGTTCTGTTTAGCTAATTAAATTATGGCTTAGCCACTCTACTAACTTTAACATGGCTTTGTCATAATTCTTGGACTTTCACATTCACTTGTCGTAAATATGGATTCGTCAAATCGACTGTCAAATCTTCAAATTTATATGCTGACAATTCAATATGATCTTTTTGATCGTCGTGCTTGCCCTCCGGTACTTATTTCTTTAGTTATTTCCCTTCAATTTAGATTAGTTGTACTTGTATATATGTATGTATATATATTTGTATAGCGAGATACAAAAATCAAATAAAAATAAGGCTACAAACAAACAAACAATTACCTATGCTCGCCTGACATTCAATGTGAAACCGGCTCTGGTATTTATCAGTGGAAATCGTTTACGTACAGCCTTTGTAGTTTTGTGGTATATTCGGTTGTCATTTCAGCGTTATGTTCTCCATGCAAAAGCCATGGGGAAGTCATTACATTTTGCCTCATGTGATATCGGCCTCGTAGTATTGTAAAATAGTTCGTAAGCAGTGTCTAAAGTAATAATTTTTGTAAATCTTTTGTATTGAATAAAGATGAAAAAACCTTTGCAATGGAAGAGGAACAGGCTGAATTTGAAATAAACAAAAGAAAAGTAACTTAAAACAAATCAACTCTTACTTCTCTCTGGTGTTAAAATCTTTCTGTAAATCCACTTCCCTATCTTTCAACTTTGCCTGCAACGAATGATGGAGAATCTAAAACATGCTGTTAAGGGTATATTCCAAATGTGTTTGCTTCGATTGGCATATGTGTCGAATTTTCGCAAACCTGTTAAATAGACAGTTTTACTTGCAAGAAAAGAGGCTTGGATCCAGCGTCCAATTCTGATTACGTTTAAGAGGAAAAACAAAATCACGACCGCTGTTCTCATAAGAAACACTGGTAGGTGTGGCAAGAAGCTCCGCCAGATATCAATACGAACGCTTTTTAGAGTTTGTTATCGACTACTTTGCAAAGAGTGAGTTAGCAATGGCTCAGTTTACGCACAGGCAAGTGTTAATGGTCTATTTGCTTTGCTTCTCCTTGTTGTCATTCATTCTTAGCAGATTTCTCTTTCAACTGAATAACAACGGTTGAAACAGCAAACCTCGATTTGAAGAGTAGCAAAATGAAACCCTTGCAAGCTCGCATTTTTGTTCGGCAACTGTTACGCCACAAAATCAGATGACAATGAACTACAAGAACAAGAACTGACGCCAGAATGCAGATAAAATACCTTTGGACAAACAATGCAACAGCACGGTACAGTTTTCACGGATATCAGATGTCGTCTGCACATTTATTGCCATGGAATCCACAAACTTTGGTATTTGTTTTAAAATCAACTTCCTGCAACTCTTGAGAGACATAAATTCCCTTTCGTCTTGTATTGTGTGAGAGATTCTTTCCGATTTGATCAAATGTTTTAGCACTTTTTCAGCCATTTCACATGAAAAATTTCCGTACAGTCGAAATTACCTTCGTTTCCCTTGCCTACAGATATGTGAAAAAAATTAAAAATTCACTTTAATCTTTCTGCCATAAAGCAAAATTCAATTCATTCACATCCATCAAGTATTCTATGGGGTGTCCCAAAAAAAGTTTCCTCGTTTGAACAAATCCACAAAGACGACCACTGCCTCGTTTTGAACGAGGTAAACGGCAATCTCTTGCTTCAAGGCCAACTTGGGTCCATTTAATTTTTCCCATTTCTTTGCTCATCAAAAGACCTAAAAAATGTGGATTTTCAGAAAATCGTATGCTGAAAAAGTCCTTGAAAAGGGGGGAAATCTAGTGATCGAGATATGTTCCATTCCTTCCAGGTTTTGTTTTACATCACAGGTGTGAAGGCATACAACCGCTTGTCAATTTCTTAAGTTGATATTCGAAGTAGGCAATATGCTAAGGTGCCGACCATAGGATCTTGTCTTGTGTAGTATACTTTTTCTTCGAACATCACGCAAAATCGTGCTTTTCACGGACAAAACATAAAAATATGATTTTTCTTGGGTCCCTTTATGGATTTCAAGCTCCGTACTGTTGGAATTCAGTTAACAAGAATTTCCATGGATTTTGAGGTGCAGGTTTAACGATTTTATTGATACACCGTTTTTACCACTTTCTTGAACATTTCAGGTATTCTGTTTTTCAGAAAAATGATTATAGAAAATCAAAGCGGGCAGATACAGAAATGAAAAAAAGCTCAGATCCAAGTTGAGCATTGTTTAACAGATTTCTTTTAAAATCTTTATGAGATAAAACGCACTTTTACTAAAATAACAGCTCAAATAGGGAAAGTTTTCTCGGGACACCCGGTAGATAATACGATTTTACAACGGCGAAACTTTCTAGGTGCACACGGTAGGGTTATATCTTATGTGAATGACAAAATCTACTTACCTGAAGTTTTTCATCAGTTTTATCTTCGAATTCTTTCAGCTTCTCTTTTAAATCTTTGATTGTGACCTCTGAGAGGAAAAGGAATTTCAGTTACCAACGATAGCGATACTGGAAGAAAACGTTTCTAAAAAGTCTGAGAACTACAACACCTACTGAGTCGACGAAGTATGTGACAGTCTCGAGACAATAGTCGGAGCGAACAAGGACAGATTTTGCTACACAAAAGCACCAGCTACTCTTCATTGATGCCGTAATTCAAAACGATTAGTGACTGCAGACAAAGGAAGCTCTCTCAACCAGTAATGCAAAATGAACAAAGGCACAAACCAGTACTGACACCTGAAACCAGAATGGCAAACTGTCGCCTTTTGCACGCTAAACGTGGTTTTTAAGAGCAGTCATGAGTTTATAGCGAAAGAAGTAGAATAAATCTAAAGATCTTCCTGGCAGACTTTGATTAATTAATTCAGAAGCGAGCAAAAGCCATTGTAATTTTTGATTAAAAAGCAATAACGCCTCAGCTTCTAAATCAAATAAACAAAGTCCTGCTGGCAGATCTTTATCGTTAGCCTTCCTCTTTCTTTATGAACTCATGACTTCTCTCAAAAACCACCTTTCTCGTGAATAAGGTGACAGTTTCCCATACTGCCTTCAGGACAACTTTTGCGGCTTTGCTTAATTTGAATTACGACTGAGAGAATTTCCTTTTCTGCCATCACAATTCGCTTTGAATTGGTGTGTGAATCAAAAGCAACTGACGCTATTGTGTTACAAACTCTGTCCGTGTTGCTGGATAAGGTTCTTTCATACAGAACTCATCAAGAATTTTTCACAACGGTTGGATCTTATGGGTGTGTTTGATTGGTACCAATTCTGAAAACGGTAGACTTGGCAGACTCAAAATTCGTGTTTGATTGACTACCAGATTCCGAAAACGGCAGGTTTGGTAGGTTTGGAAGGCCTGCTGAACATTCTGCTCCGATAGGCAGAAGGTTTGGCAGACTTCGGAGAGATTCTCGTTCTCATTGCAAAACTTTGAAAACGAGGCGAATGTGCTTGCATTGCTAATTTGTAATTGGTTTTGGTAATTGGTAACTTAAATCTTTGTTGCCAAGCACCAGACTCGTAATCGTGTTTTTCAACTGGAAACCTCGCTTTCCCCAGGGTGAATCTGAAACTTGCCGCTTTGAAGAATTCCGTGTTTGATTGGGAAATGTGTTTCCATGGGGTTTCCATCTCTGCGAAGTCTACCGTTTTCAGAATTGGGTAGGTTTAGAATTACCAATCAAACACACCCTAAGAATGATTTCATAGCTTGTCCGTGTTGCTTGCCACTTCCTTCTTATTCCTTCTGAACACAGTTGATATATTTTAAAATATTTCTAAGTATGAAGCCTCTGGGTGGAGGATAGCTTGCAACTATCTTGGAATAGAACTATAATAATAATAATAATAATAATAATAATAATAATAATAATAATAATAATAATAATAATAATAATAATAATAATAATAATAATCATCATCATCATCATCATCATCATATTTGTACGGACGGCCTGGTGACAGGTCACGAATTTTCAACGCTCCGTATTTACGCTAATGATACTGGAACTTACAGTTTGATGTCGCCCAGAAGTTACTGCAAAGAACCATTTATTCAATCAACGTCAAGAATGGCCTTCAGAAGAATTTGCATGTTGTTTCTTGTTTCACTGAAGATGAGGGAATATTGCATACCGCTGACCAAAGTGTCCCGTGGGGAAAACCAGAAAAAATTGAAGCTTCTTTTCATGCATTCATTTTGCTATCCCCCCAAATACGTAGCTTCTTCAAAGAAATAGGCATTGAATTTCAGCAGAGAATTTACTTTAAATTCGGTTTTTAACACTGACTAAAATGATTTTGAGTTACAGCGATTGAAAGCCTTTGGTATCGACAAGGCCACAGTAAGGAGTTGAAATTGCAAACGCTATCCATGTTGCGAAAAATTCTAGAAAAATAACTACACCATGTAACAGCATGAGATTTTCAGGGAGCTTCCATGCATAACCAGGGTAGATACTAGTCAAATCCGTTAGTTTCTAATAATATTTTGTTGGGAAGAAAATTTATCAGTAATCACGGAACGCAATCTGCCATCCAAGGGGAAGTCCCCCTAATCAAAGTAACCATGTAAGAAATGTCTTAATTGCAAAAAATTCTAGAAAAACAACTACACCATGTAACAGTACGAGACTTTAAGGGTGCTTCGAGACATAACTAAGGTAGATGCTAGTAAAATCCGTTAGTTGCTAAAAATATTTTGTTGGGTGGGAAATTTATCTTCATTCACAACGCAATCTGCCTTCCAAATCGAAAGCGCCCTAATCAAGCCATTCCATAAGAAATGTCTTGACTGCAAAAAATTTTAGAAAAATAACTGCACCATGTAACAGCATGAGATTTTCAGGGAACTTTGGGACATAGCTAAGGTAGATACTAGTTGTATTCGTTAGTTTCTAAAAATATTTTATGGGGTAGAAAATTGAGCTGTACTTGCTGAGCGCGATCTGCCATCCGTAGGGGGAGCGCCCTAATTAAATCCAATCTGTAAGAAATGTCTTTATTGTAAAAAATCGTAGAAAAATAACTACACCATGCAACGGTATGAGATTTTCAGGGAGTTTTGAGACATAACCAAAGTAGATACGTGTTAAATCTGTTAGTTTCTAAAAATATTTTTTTGGGTAGAAAATTGAGGTGTAATCACTGAACGCAATCTGCCATCCACTGGGGAAATGTCCTAAGCAAACCCACTCCATAAGAAATGTCTTGGTTGCGAAAAATTCTAGAAAAATAACTACACCATGTACCAGCATGAAATTTTTAGGAAACTTTGAGACATAGCTAAGGTAGATACTGGCTGTATTCGTTAGTTTCTAAAAATATTTTATAGGGTAGAAAATTGAGCTGTACTTGCTGAGCGCGATCTGCCATCCGTAGGGGGAGCGCCCTAATTAAATCCAATCTGTAAGAAATATCCTTATTGTAAAAAATCGTAGAAAAATAACTACACCATGTAACAGTATGAGATTTTCAGGGAGTTTTGAGACATAACCAAGGTAGATACGTGTTAAATCTTTTAGTTTCTAAAAATATTTTTTGGGTAGAAAATTGAGCTGTAGTCACTGAACGCAATCTGCCATCCACTGGGGAAATGTCCTAAGCAAAGCCACTCCATAAGAAATGTCTTGATTGCGAAAAATTCTAGAAAAATAACTACACCGTGTAACAGCATGAAATTTTTAGGAAACTTTGAGATATAGCTAAGGTAGATACTGGTTGTATTAGTTAGTTTCTAAAAATATTTTATGGGGTAGAAAATTGAGCTGTACTTGCTGAGCGCGATCTGCCATCCGTAGGGGGAGCGCCCCAATTAAATCCAATCTGTAAGAAATGTCCTTATTGTAAAAAATCGTAGAAAAATAACTACACCATGTAACATTATGAGATTTTCAAGGGGTTTTGAGACATTACCAAGGCAGATTCTGGTCAGAACTGTTAGTTCCTAAAAAAATTTTTTTAGGCAGAAAGTAGAGCTTTAATTGATGAATGCAATCTGCCATCCGTTGTGGAAGCGCCCTAATCAGAGCCACTCTGTAGGAAATTTCTTCATTGGGAAAAATCATAGAAAAATAACTACACCATGTAACAGCATGAGATTCTCAGGGAGCTTTGAGGCATAATCAAGGTAGATTCTGGTCAAATCCGTTAGTTTCTAATAATATTTTGTTGGGTACAAAATTGATCTGTATTCACTGAGCGCAGTCTGCCATCCGCAAGGGGAGTACCCTTTCATAACAACTCCTGAACATCGTAATATTGTTTCCACAGTACAGCGCTAATTTCCTCGTGTTTCATGTCGACCGAGTCTCAGGGTACTGGGCAGGGTACACTGCACTTTTCTCGTAGTCCCAGTGGACACTGCACTCGTCTCGTAGCTCCCTCTGTTTTGTTTGAGCTGTCTTTTAGTCACAAGGAAGCGTTGTGTATCACAAAACTTTCCTAAAGACCCTTAAATGTTTGAATGAAAGTGGCATAAAGTAACACCTTTGTATGCCAATGTCTCTCGTCAGACCATGAACTGAGAATTGTAAAAGAAAAACTAGTCAACAATATGGCGTATGGAAATTGAGGATGCCGCATAGTTGTTATATCCTGGACTCCCTGTGCTGATTCGCGCATGGCAAAAGCAAAATTCCCTCATCTTGTTTCACTGCAGCTTGTTTTATTCATTCGCAACCTGGATTTTGTTAGGCCACTCAGCCATGGATGCTGTAGCTGTAACGTAAACATTCAGTCTCCTGCGTCCCTTGGGTCCAAAATGGCAACTACAACTTTCTTAGTCAATACAAAAAGAAGTTTCGACAAACAACTGAGATATTCAATTAAACAATCAAAAAGAAGAACTCTCTATTATGCCAATTCAACAGCCTCTTTCCATGTACTTATTGCCCTGAGATTTGACATTGAAGAGAATCCTGGCCCAAGAGTGCCGTCTCCAAAATGCTCGTTGTGTAACAAGACAGTTCGATCAAATCAACAGCACTGTGTTTGCGAATTTTGCCGCTCTGTATCACACTCTGCCTGCTTGGATTTATCCTTCAAGCACTCAACTCGATCGCTGATTCACACATGTGACCTCTGCTTACACAGGGCTCTCCCATTCGCTAACTATGCCAAAGACCTTGATGTGAGTAGCTGTGACAGCAATGAAAGCTTTGAACAAGACATGTTGGATGATATGGGCAATGACAAGCATGTAGCTGCCCTTGAAAACAAGACAAATCTTCTCAAATTCCTGCACCTCAACACTCAGTCCCTTGTATCCACATTCAATGAATTCTATATCACTTTGGCCAAATACCCATTTGACGTAGTAGCGCTCTCTGAGACCTGGCTAAGGCAGAACAAAATGCTCCTTGACTATGTACAAATACCAGGGTACGAACTCCTATATAACAACCGTGATAACATGCGAGGTGGAGGAGTCGGTTTTTATATAAAGGACACAATAAAATTTAAACGCAGGAAAGACATTGAAAATAAAATGCCTGATTTGGAACATTTGTGGGTAGAACTACCTGGGAAAAATAAAAACAGTCGGCTCTTAGCGGGTGTCATTTATCGTTCAGAAAAGCTGCTTCATTTCAACGATTGGCTTGAAAAGTTCGCGGATACAATTGGATATATAAAAACTACCTGGGACGGTCCTATAATGATAACAGGGGACATGAACATCGACCTACTCTCGCCAGATACAAATTGCCGTAATTACCAAGGTTTATTAAAGCAATTCAATCTCACACAGGTAGTAAACAGTCCAACCAGAATTTCTCAAAATTCAGCTACCTTAATTGATCACATATTGATAAGCAATCCAGAACTTGTAAAATACACCGATATCCTGCCCTGTCACGACGTCAGTGATCACGATGGTCCCTACGCTCTCCTTAACGTGCGACTGCTTAAGTACGAGCCAAGATATAAGCTGATTCGGAATGAGAAGTCTTTCGATCAAGAATCATTCGTTAAAGATGTAAAATGCCTCCCCTTTAGCGTAGTCTACGGTGTCTCTGATCTTGATGAAAAATTGAGTATCTTCAATGATCTTCTACTCGACGTAATCAATAAACATGCCCCAATCAGGAGGATAAAGGTTACCAGACCACCTGCCCCCTGGATGAATGATCCTGCAATCAAGAAACTGCAAAATTCACGAGACATAAGCCGCTTTGAAGCCCATCAGTCACAAAATCCATCGATATGGGACAAATTTAAAGAAACTAAACGTGCAATAAAAAAGGCTGTAGGCTGAAACGACTTGAAACGACCTGATTATCCTAGCAACGAGGTGTAGGTGTCAGGGGAGTCCTAGGAGAGCCAAGTCCACCTTTTATCGCAAGGCTCTTTCGAAAAACGGCCCGAAAGAGGTCTGGAAAATAATCCATGGTATCTTGCATCCACCTGCAAAACGCGTTAAGTTCAACCCTGCTGAGCTTAATAAATATTTCGCAACTATAGCCAGTGTCACACTTAAAAAGAAGGCTATTCCAAGAAATGAAACTAGCCAGTTTATCAACAGTCTACCAGAAACTCAAAAAGATGACAATTCTGATTGTTTTCACCTCCATCGTACTAGCTATCAGAATGTCCTAAAGCAATTGAAACTGTTACGCAATGATATATCGACTGGTCCTGATGAGATCCCAATTCGATTTGTAAAGATGGTAGACGAAATCCTTTGTTCTCCCCTGACGCACATCATCAATACGTTTATAGAACACAACAAATTTCCTACCCTTTGGAAAGTTGCAAGGATTGTCCCAATAAACAAAGTGGCAACACCAACTGAACAATCTCACTTTCGGCCAATTGCTATTTTACCAGCCCTTTCTAAGATTTTTGAAAGAACTGTTTGCAACCAGCTCATAGAATTCATAGACAAACGACATTTGTATAAAGATACAGTTACTGGTTTCAGGAAGGGTTTCTCGACTGGTTCTGCTTTGCTAAAGCTAAGAGATGATATCAAGAAAGCAATGAGTGCGAGTGAACTATCAATAATCGTACTCATTGATTTCTCCAAAGCGTTCGATACTATTTCGCATGATACCCTAATCAAAACGCTGCACAAATACAGTTTCTCAAGAGAATTTCTCCACTGGACACTAAGCTACCTCAGTAGTCGCAGACAGTATGTGCAGCTTGACTCTAAGAAATCTGCATTTATGACAACATATTTTGGTGTTCCACAGGGTTCCATTTTAGGCCCGCTGCTATTCAACCTTTATGTGAACGATCTTAAAGAATGCCTTCCATCGAAGTCGATTCAATATGCAGATGACACTACGATGTACGAATCATGCAGACCTTCCAACATCCAATCCGCTGTAAATAAATTGAATGATACTCTTAAAAAGTTAGAAACCTGGTCAAGCGATCATTCTCTGGCTGTTAACGCTATCAATTCCAAGTATTTCATCTGTTCGTCTAAACAACTGCATAATCGACATCATCCGAGTAACTTATCAGTTTCTTTATCAATGGGCGAAAAGCTTCTTGACCTAGAAAGCAATCCAAGTCTACTTGGCATCTACTTAGATAAAAACTTAGACTGGTCAAATCGCTTGCAAGAAATCATATCAAGCTGCTACGGAAAACTTTCGGTCTTAAAAAAACTAAACAATTTTACAACGTTCAAGCTGAGAAAGCAACTTGCGGAATGCTTAATATTATCAAAGATAGACTTTAATGATCACATCTATTCACCCTTGACCAAGGCACAAGTTAACAAACTGCAACGATTACAGAAAGCAGCTGCGAGTTTTGTTTTCGGCAAATACGTCTCCACAAAAGATATCCTAAAACTGAGCTGGCTTCCTGCAGAAGAGAGACGGGTATTTAATTGCATGAAGCTCGCATACAAAGCTATTCATTTTGAAAACTGGCCAACTATCAATCAAATAGAGATCAAAACAACGGCACGCATACTTCGGAGTAGTGAAGACCTAAAGTTAATGTCTTCGATGATAAAAGGAACGTTCCAAGACCAAACCAGTAAACAATTCAACAGACTGCCATCTACTGTTCGACACGAAGCAACTTTGCCTTCGTTCTGTAACAGCCTGCGGAAAGAACTCTTTATGCAAGCTAACGAACAACTGGCCGCTTAACTTTTATTCAAGTCTTTTAACAATTCATTTTGACGCTTTACATTTCTTTTATTTTCAATTTTACTATTCTTTTACTGTAATTGTAAGCATAGGGACAAAACCTTTTTAGCTAGAGTTGAAGAGCCACACTTTA
Source organism: Aurelia sp. 3 sensu Dawson et al. (2005) (assembly GCA_964020215.1). Taxonomy (NCBI): domain Eukaryota; kingdom Metazoa; phylum Cnidaria; class Scyphozoa; order Semaeostomeae; family Ulmaridae; genus Aurelia; species Aurelia sp. 3 sensu Dawson et al. (2005). The sequence continues at coordinate 14,474,146 of OZ026584.1, forward strand.
GTTGTGGATATGCTCATAAAAGCCATGTATGTATGTATGTATGTATGTATGTAATAATAATAATCATTAATGTTACACCCAAAATCTGATGTTGACAGAATTTACATACCCAGGAAAGAAGGAGGCAGAGGATTGATAGAAATAGAGACTGCATTCAATGTGGCAATAGTAGGGCTTAATCATTATCTTGAAAACAAGAGCACTTTGTCAAGCAATATGATTATTAGGGACCTGTCATAAAGTATCTACTACAGGGGGGCGGAGGATATTTGACTTTTGCCAAAATAATTTTCAAAGCCCCTTTTGAAAAGGAGTAAAAAATTCCGTGGCCCCTCGTGCAGAGAAGAATAATTTTCGTGGCCCATTTTAATTTGAATTTTTGAAATTTGCCCATAGCACCCCTATAGCACAAGATGCTCTCCTCTTTCCACTTCATCTTCAGACTTTGATTATGACAGTAATATTGTCCCCGTTGTGCATAGCATAACTGTGCCTACTAACTTAGAGCTAATGGTGGTTTGGGCAGCATGTCCACTCTTCGTCTTTGTGATTGCTGTCCAGCTTTGTTTGTTGATGTAGCAAAGAATCATGAATCATGAGTTTGTGTCACCTCAATGCACTTTCAGCACTCAACAAAAAGAAGCAAGCTCTTTTGCATGTATTTTGGCGTTGATGGGTTGATGCAAGGATCCAAAGAAGGATGGTTCAGCAAAACAGGCATCAGAAAAGATACCCTGGGTACCAGAGCCTCAAAATTTAAACAGAAAAGAGAAAATCCGTTTGTGCTTTGATAAAAAGAATGAAACTGGAAAGTTGAAGCAGTTGGATTGGATTCTGACTGCATAACTGAATTGATTTTAGTTGCTTTAAAGACTGTTAAATTTTCTCACACATAATTTTCAGTGTCTTCAACATTTTACCCTGGGTACCAGACTACTCACTGGCACATGCAGTCAGCACATGCTTTCATGGCCCATCCAAAATCTGCAAATATTTTCTGTGGCCCATTATCAAGCCCGTCAATTTTTTGGTGGCCCCGGCCTATATCCTCCGCCCCCCTGTAGCAGATACTTTATGACAGGTCCCTTATGCATGAGAAGACGAAGCCAAAGTACTCAATCAGTAAAATAGCCAAAAATATCGAAAAGGAAATAGAAGATTTGAATTTCGCACCAAAACCAGACAAACCAACAGCAGAAAACGCAAAATTACTGAAACAGGAAATAACAAAAGAACTTGTGAAGAAGAAAAATAATAGATGGCGTAGTAAACCACTGCATGGAAAGTACCCTTCACTTATTGGTGAACCACATGTTGACCTTCCAAATACAAACAACTGGCTTAACATAGGGATTATTGATAGCAGCGCAAGACCAAGCTCTATACACGCGAAATTATCAAAAACACATAGTTGGCAAAGAAATTGATAGCAGATGCAGGATGTGTTACAAGCAGTCTGAAACAATTGACCACATAACATCAGGATGTGAAGTATTAGCAAAGTCAGATTACATCGAAAGACACAACAAAGCTGCAGCATATGTACACTGGAATATTTGTAATGATTTAGGAATCAAGACCTCAGACAAGTGGTATAAGCACCAACCAGACACAGTAACTAGCACTGACACACATACAGTGCTATGAGACATGGCAGTGAATACAGACAGACATATAGGTGCAAACAGACCTGATATCATAATCAAGGACAAAGTGAATTCAAATTGCAAGTTGATAGACATGACTGTACCATGTGATAGAAATGTTTCAATCAAAGAAATGGAAAAGAAAAGCAAATATAAAGATCTTGAAATTGAGATACAAAGGATGTGGAAAATGAAAACAGAAGTAATACCCATTGTGATAGGAGCACTCGGTACCATCAGAAAAGGAATGGAAGATAACATCAGAAGCGTCTCAGGGAATATGAATATTCAGACAGTTCAAAACGGATTGGTGCTACCATCTGGGGATGTTATGAAGCAAATCGACGAGGAAGGATATATAAGTATTTGGGAATGTTGGAAATAGATAAAGCGATGGAGGAGGAAATGAAGGGTAGAACTAGAGATGAGTACTTCCGCAGATTAGACTTATCTTGAAGTCGAAGTTAAATGGACGAAACAAGATTGCAGGCATCAATACATGGGCAGTGTCACTACTTAGGTACGGAGCAGGAGTGATCATGTGGACAGTAGAGGAGCTTAAGAGTTTGGATCGAAAGACGAGAAAGCTGCTGACCATACATGGTGTGTTTCATCCAAGGAGTGACATTGACAGGTTGTATGTACCAAGAAAAAGAGGAGGCAGAGGGCTGATAGGTTGTGAAGATTGCGTTAGAGCAGAGGAAAATAACGTCGCATGGTATATAAAAAATGCTGTGGAACCGCTTCTTTTGGAAGTGAGAAGATCAGGGATGATTAAAACCGAAGACTGCAAGGATAAGAAGCATTACAAGACAGTGAAAGTGACTGAAACCGTAAGCAGATGGACTGAAAAACCCATGCACGGACAGTTCCACAGAGATGTTGAAGAACGGACTGATCAAGAGAAAAGGTGGTTATGGTTGGCAAAGAGTGATTTAAAACCGGAAACGGAAGCCTTGATCTGTGCTGCTCAAGAGCAAGCACTTAGAACTAACTATATCAAGCATAGAGTTGATCATACAGCTGAAAGTGATAGATGTAGGGTTTGTGGCGACAAGGGAGAGACTGTATGGCATATTACCAGTCAATGCACACCTCTAGCCCAAAGAGAATATAAAAGGCGTCATGACAATGTGGCAAGGCAAGGATAGTGCACTGGGCGATTTGTGGAAAGTATGATATTCAAAGAAATGACAAATGGTATGACCATAAACCTGAAGGTGTCATAGAGAATGAGCGTGCAAAAATTCTGTGGGATTTTATGATTCAGTGCGACCATCAGATAGAGCATAGGAAACCTGACATCGTCTTGATAGAGAAAGAAAGCAAACTATGTTGGGTCATAGACATTGCATGTCCAGCTGACAATGAGGTGTGCGATAAAGAAGGAATGAAGAAGGATAGATATGACAGATTAGCATTTGAGATAAAGCAGTTGTGGTCACTAAAAAAAGTGACTGTCATACCAATAATAGTTGGTGCTTTGGGAACAGTGAGTAAAGACCTTGAGAACTATATTGAAAAACTAGGGATTACAATACGATTGGAACACTTGCAGAAAACAGCACTTCTTGGAACTGCTCGAATACTTCGGAAGGTGCTTGAAGAATAAAGATGTTACCTCAGTTTACTGGCAGTAAACAGCTAACACCTTAATGTTACATCTCCAGCTGAAGAAGAAACAAGCTGAGCAAAGGGAAGAACATAATAATAATAATAAAAATAATAATAATAATAATAATAATAATAATAATAATAATAATAATAATAGAATGTCTAAACATCTTCAAGAATGCGTAGATACAGGAGAAGTACCGAGGTGGATGGTGGCGGGTAGAACGACTCTTATCATCAAAGATGTGTCAAAAGGGAGTCTTGTCTCAAACTTCCGACCCATTACCTGCCTTGCCATGATGTGGAAGTTGATGACTGGGATATTTGCTGAAGAAATATATGACCATCTTGAAACGAACAAGTTGCTACCAGAAGAACAGAAAGGTTGCAGACGAAATAGTAGGGGTACTAAAGACCAGCTTTTGATCGATAAAATGGTCATCAAGAACTGCAAAAGAAGAATGACAAATCTATGCCTTGCGTGGATTGACTACAAGAAGGCATATGATATGGTGCCCCATTCCTGGATCATACGATGTTTGCAAATGTTTAAGATATCTGAAAATGTCAAACAACTGTTAGCAAATTCTATGAAATCCTGGAAGGTAGAGTTGACATCAGGCACAGATGGATTAGGGATGGTGAATATCAGGAGAGGGATTTTTCAGGGAGACAGTTTATCTCCAATCTTGTTTGTTCTATGTTTGATACCGCTATCTGCATTGTTGAATGGAATGGGTGATGGATATAAGCTTGGAAAAGACCGTGGCAAGATAAACCACCTTCTTTTTATGGATGATCTGAAGCTATACGCAAAAAATGAAAAGGAGCTTGACACACTTGTACAGACGGTGAGAATCTTTAGTGAAGACATCGGAATGGAATTTGGCATCCAAAAGTGCGCAATGGTTAAATTGATAAGAGGCCAAATTGTGGAAAGTTCAGGCATAGCTTTACCAAATGGAGCAGAGATTAGATCTTTGGAGCAGAGTGAGGAATATAAATATCTCGGCATTCTTCAAAGTGATGATACCAAGAATAAGGAAATGAAGCAAACGACAAAAAAAGAATACTTCAGAAGGGTGAGAAAGGTCTTAAAGGCAAGTCTTAATGGAAAGAATACAATCGAGTCAATAAATTCATGGGCAGTTGCAACAGTGCGATATAGTGCAGGAATTGTCAGCTGGACAAAGGAAGACTTACGAGAAATGGACAGGAAAACACGAAAGCTGCTGACTGTGTATCGGTGCATGCATCCGCAAGCAGATGTCGATAGATTGTATTGGAAGAGGAAAGAAGGGGGTCGGGGCCTAATTAGTATAGAGGATTGTATCACTATTGAAGAAAATAGTCTTGGATATTATATAAACACGAAACAAGATCAACTACTGAAAGAAGTTTGCAAGGAAAATATCATCAAAGAGAGACAAAGCCCTAAGGAAAAGAAAAGAATGATCATTGAGAATAGAAAAGAAAGGTTTAGGGAAAAACCGTTGCATTCTGCTTACTTCAAAGAGACAAAAGACGTTAAAGATGAAAAAGAAAGTTGGGAGTGGCTGGCCAATGGATACCTAAAAAAGGAAACAGAAGGAATGCTCATGGCAGCCCAAGATCAAGCACTCAGAACAAACTGGGTATCGGTTATGATAGATAAAAGACAAGGATCTGCAATGTGTCGGCTGTGCGGGGAGAGGGATGAAACTATAAGCCACATTCTCTCGGAGTGTAAAAAGCTGGCACAAAATGAGTACAAGAAATGGCGTCATGATAAGGTGGCTGCCGTGATACATTGGCATCTGTGTCACAAGTTTGGATTTTCTTGCGGATCAAAGAACTATGAACACTTTGTAGATAACACAATTGCTGTACTAGAAAATGAAGCAGTTAAACTTCTATGGGATTTCTCCATGCAGACTGAGTCTAAAATCGAACATAACAGGCCAGATATAGTTGTCATTGAGAAAAAGTCAAAAACATGTTATATAATAGACGTGGCATGTCCCTTCGATACCAGAATTGAGAAAAAAGAAATGGAAAAGAAAGATGCTTACGGTGATCTGAAGTACGAGATATTCAAAGTATATAAAGGTGAAGTCAACAAAGTTTTTATCATTCCAATTATCATCGGAGCGTTAGGCTCAGTGACCAAAAGATTCAAAAGTTACCTAGAGCAGCTGAAGTGCGATGTTCACTTGGAAGTAGTGCAAAGAACCTGCCTTCTGGGATCAGCAAGAATACTGAGGAAAGTTTTGGACACAAAGTAGAAGAACAGGAGATAACATCAAGAAAAGATTAGTTGAACAGTACAAGCCTACCTGCTAAAGCTACGGGAAGTAGCCTGCTGGTAGGACGCAAACCAGTAAATTACAACAACACTGTGAATGAGTACAATAATAATAATAATAATAATAATAATAATAATAATAATAATAATAATAATAATAATAATAATAATAATAATAATAATAATAATAATAATAATAAAAATAATTAAAACTGAACCACCATCAAAATAAACAGAAAAAGATAAATAAAAACAAGACTCTTTAAAATCAAACGTTTCGATATTCAAATCTTCATCAGTCACTGAAGCAGTTGAAATTGAAGCAGTGACTGATGAAGATTTGAATATCGAAACGTTTGATTTTAAACAGTCTTGTTTTTATTAATAATAAAAATAATAATAATAATAATAATAATAATAATAATTATAATAATAATAATAATAATGATAATAATAATAATGATAATAATAACAATAAAAGAAGGAATTTAAAAGAAGACGAAAGCTACAAGTACCTTGGTGTTCAAGAGTTAGATGATGTAAAGACGTCTGAGATGAAAGAAAGAGTCAGTAAAGAGTATAAGCGAAGAGTGAGGAAAGTGTTAGAGACAAAGTTAAATGGAAATAACGTCATTAAAGCAATTAATACATGGGCTATTTCAGTGGTAAGATACTCTGCTCCATTTCTAGACTGGAGGAAAGAAGAGATTCAAGACTTAGATAGACGTACTAGGAAACTTATGAGGATGCACAAAGCACTCCATCCAAAAAGCAATGTAGACCGGCTTTATATTTCACGAAACGAAGGTGGTAGAGGACTTCTCAGCGTTGAAGATACGATAGAAACATCAAAATTGGACTAGAGAGATACGTACAGGAGAGCAAGGAACGGCTGTTGAGTGCAGCTAAAACATCGGAAATGGAAGTGAAGGAAACAGTGAAACAATATAAAGATCGACGAGCAAAAGAGCGCAAGGAAAACTGGAAGGAGAAAGTCTTACATGGCCAATTCATTAGACAGACTGAGGAGATTGCTGGAGAGGAAAGGTGGAAATGGTTGAAAAATAGTGGCATTAAGAGGGAGACCGAGACTCTCATCCTAGCAGCTCAAGAGCTCAAATCGACAAAACACAGGAGGACAGTAGATGTAGAATGTGCGGTAAGGTTGATGAAACTATTAATCATCTCGTCAGCGAATGCAGCAAAATGGCGCAAAAGGAATATAAGAACAGACATGATTGGGTCGGGAGAAGAATCCACTGGGACATATGCAGGAAGTTTGGGGTAAATGTAAGCGAGAAGTGGTACAACCATGAGCCAGAAAGTGTGGTTAAAAATGATACTTGCAAGGTACTGTGGGACTTTACCATCCAGACCGATCATGTAATTGAAGCTAGAAGGCCAGACTTAATTTTGATCAAGAAGGAGGAAAACAACTGCATTATCGTTGACTTTGCCATCCCATATGATACCCGGATAAAGCAAAAGGAGAAAGAGAAAGTTGAGAAATACCAGGATTTAAAGAGAGAACTCCAGAAACTGTGGAATATGAAAGTAAAAGTAGTACCCATAGTCATTGGGGCATTAGGAACACCACCAAAAGACATCAAAAGGAGAGTAGAAGAACTGGGAATTGAGACCAGGATTGAAAAGATGCAGAAGACTGTAATCCTGCAATCTGCACGGATCCTAAGAAAAGTCCTTGAAAATTGAGGAGACTTGCTGTTACCAATATCGAGGAGCCGTTACCGCTGAATGAAATGACATTTTATCAGTGTGCGATAATTCAATAATAATAATAATAATAATAATAATAATAATAATAATGGAAACTTTCATTCATATATCCTAAAATACATACAAAGTAGAATAATAAGTATAACTAAACTATGTAGTAAACTCTCCATTACAGGGCATTAGCTACATACTCACACAGGCTAATAAAAAGTGATAAAAGTTCTAAAAATTATTGTTCAAAAGGATAAAAGTTCGGGTTTGGTCCATTCTTTATTTCTGCGACAAAAAGTGAAATAGGAAGTACGAATACAAACGTTAATAATGCTTTTAGTTAGATATTGAATTTCTGTCTTTGGAATCTTTAGTTTTGTCATAATGTCGAGAAACTTCTTGCTGTCTTTCTCAATAAAACCGCAGGCACCCATTGAAATGTTGGCATACACAACATCGTCATATGATTTCTTTAATCTGTCAACTAGAGCCTTGTATTTTTCACGTTTCCTTGTGCTATTAAGCTCCATATTAGTTTCAAAACCTATTGTAAGCTCTAATAGCATAACGGCTTTCTGTTGGACTATGACAATATCGGGCCTCTCTTGCTCACCAGTTATGACACACGGAGAAGCAAAACTCGGTAAGTCCACAAACAAATTACTGCAGAATCTTGTCAGCGAGTTTGCTATCACTTGAAGTACTGAGTCATGCCTCCAAGTATAACGACCATCAGCAAGAGAGACATTACAACCAGCAACAACATGACCGAGTGTTTGGACTTGATGACAAAGAACGCACAGTTTATTTCCAGAGTAACCCCAAATGTGCATGTTGCTCATATTTGAAAGCGTGTTATTCAAATACCTTATGGTAAAATTAAATATATTCTTTGGCATGTATTTCTGTACCGTACACCAAATGGATTTTGTGCTTGTCAAAGTCAAATCCCATGCGTGGCGTGCTACCAGTCCCTGGGTGGTAAGATCTTTCTTGACTTTCTCCGACATATTCTGCCTTATTGATTTAAGGACATTTCTTGTTGAATTGAATGAATCGTATTGCTTACTTTTGTCATTGGAGAGATGATACAATTGGTTTATGTCTTGGTTTTCTGAGTTTTTAAGGCATTGTCTCACTACAACTTGACACTGCTTGAATTTTGTACTGATGTCATGTATATCCAAGCCAAATTGGCTTTTTGAAAGCATAATTATAGATAATGTCCCGGAGGCGGGAATTTCCAGCCATCGTCGGAGATAAGTATGGGCGAGACTATCTAATTGATTTACGACCCACGTCTGTTCTATATCAGCAATGGTCAGATGCCACGATATTTTACTCATGAAGTAGCGCGAATACAGTAAGATTTTGTTCTTAGAATGTAATGGCAAACTGTCTATTTTGTTCATAATCTCAGAAGACATTTCTAATAATAGTTCTTTGTGCTTTTGGTTGTCCATTTCAAAGTTGAACCAACGTCCAAGATATTGGAAACTATCACCTAATTCAACAGATTTTATGACCTCCCCATTGATGAACAGCTTTGATTTGAACTGAACTGACTTAGATCCCCGTTTGCAAATTCCGAAAGAGGAACATTTGTCTGTTCTGATAATCATATTGGACCATCTGCACCACCTCGTAAATACATTCAAAAGGATTTGGTTTTCGTATTCGTTTGACGTAACGGCTACCGCATCGTCAGCGAACTGGAACCAGTTAATTGGCGAATCTTGTGATAGACATAGTTCATCTGCTTGAATTCATCACTCTTGGTTAAGGTTTGGATGAACGTATTAAATACCATGTTGAAAAGAAGAGGGCTTAGGCAATCTCCTTGGAGTACACCTTTTTCAAACTTAATCTCTGGAGTAATAAAATGCCCAGTAGCAATAGATGTCGTAAAACCATTATATAAACCATTAATAACTTCTATGACGTGCTGTGGTACATGATGGTAACCAAGCGTTTTGGTAATTAGACGGTGATCTACCTCGCCGAATGCGTTTTTCAGATCGAGCAAAGTAACTACGATTGACTTTTGATTTTTCTTTGCATGTCTTAGAAGGTACGCCAGCTGGGAAGTATGCTCTATAGTTCCAGAGACTTTTGGCGTGAACCCTTTTTGAACACGGCATTCTATAATAATAATAATAATAATAATAATAATAATAATAATAATAATAATAATAATAATAATAATAATAATAATAATAATAATAATAATAATAATAATAATAATAATAATAATAATAATAATAATAATAATAATAATGATAATAATGGAAACTTTCATTCAAAACAATTTAAAATACAATAAAAGCTAAAACCTAGTCTATCCAGCCAACTCTCCAAAATTGGGCATTGGTTGCATACTCACACAGTTCAAAAGTAAGATCAAACAAAAGTATAATAATAATAATAATAATAATAATAATAATAATAATAATAATAATAATGATAATAATAATAATAATGATAATAATAATAATAACAATAATAATAATAATAATAATAATAATAATAATAATAATAATTATCCAAAATCCCCAAAATCGACAAAACGCAGGAGGACAGTAGATGTGCGGTAAGGTTGATGAAACTATTAATCATCTCATCAGCGAATGCAGCAAAATGGCGCAAAAGGAGTATAAGAACAGACATGATTGGGTCGGGAGAAGAATCCACTGGGACATATGCAGGAAGTTTGGGGTAAATGTAAGCGAGAAGTGGTACAACCATGAGCCAGAAAGTGTGGTTGAAAATGATACTTGCAAGGTACTGTGGGACTTTACCATCCAGACCGACCATGTAATTGAAGCTAGAAGGCCAGACTTAATTTTGATCAAGAAGGAGGAAAACAACTGCATTATCGTTGACTTTGCCATCCCATATGATACCCGGATAGAGCAAAAGGAGAAAGAGAAAGTTGAGAAATACCAGGATTTAAAGAGAGAACTCCAGAAACTGTGGAATATGAAAGTAAAAGTAGTACCCATAGTCATTGGGGCATTAGGAACACCACCAAAAGACATCAAAAGGAGAGTAGAAGAACTGGGAATTGAGACCAGGATTGAAGAGATGCAGAAGACTGTAATCCTGCAATCTGCACGGATCCTAAGAAAAGTCCTTGAAAATTGAGGAGACTTGCTGTTACCAATATCAAGGAACCGTTACCGCTGAATGAAATGACATTTTATCAGTGTGCGATAATTCAATAATAATAATAATAATAATAATAATAATAATAATAATAATAATAATAGGTGGTTTTAGTTTTCATAATAATAATAATAATAATAATAATAATAATAATAATAATAATAATAATAATAATAATAATAATAATAATAATAATAATAATACAGAAAAGCTTGGGATTCACAGAAAAGTTAGCATAGCCTCAAGGGGTTCGTTAAGCTCCAGTTCCTCTTCACATTATAGTTCTGGCTCCCACTGGGTCCTTTGGCTCGTTGGGTCGTTTTGGGGGGACCCCAGGAGACGGGAACTCTGTGTGGGTTCTTGTCATTTGGGTCTTTCTTGGCGGCTTGATTGGCCCGAGGGACCTGGTATAAATTGCAAATTTAATGAAATAATGAAAAATCTCTCAGGAGTACGATGGTCTCGTAGGCATTGATTTTAGGTTCACTGAGGTTGTTTATGTATCGCACATTCAATTGTAAATTAGATTTCATCTTTTTAAAAAGTCTTTGTAATGTAAGTAAACATGTCTTTGCTATAAATATTTGGCTGCCCTGTGATAAGTTTTACACTGAAGAAGATTTTAATCGAAACGTATGTCGGCAACAGTTGTGTTTTTATATTTTTATTTCTGTTTGTTCAGAGGATGGTTTAGTTTATAATAATAATAATAATAATAATAATAATAATAATAATAATAATAATAATAATAATAATAATAACAATAATAATAATAATAATAATAATAATAATAATAATAATAATAATAATAATAATATGAAAACTAAAACCACCTTCAGGAAAAACAGAAAAGAAAATATGAAAAATAAGATTGTTTTATAAAAGCTTACGTTTCGATTAAAAATCTTCCTCAGATAATAATAATAATAATAATAATAATTAATAATAATAATAATTAATAATAATAATAATAATAATAATAATAATAATAATAACAATAATAATAATAATAATAATAATAATAACAATAATAATAATAATAATAATAATAATAACAATAATAATAATAATAATAAAACGAATATTTATACAGGATAAACACTTCAACAATTACAACATCGCTGTTATCAATGTGTGTCCTGTGCCCTAAACCTATATGATATTGAAACGAAAATGTATTGCATAAAAGCCTTTGAAAAAATCTTACAAGAATAAAATCTATAAACTTAACCTCACATCGAGATAGAATAATGTCTATTACACCATTTATATCATGTCACACAAAATGCATTTTAATTTTTTCAACGAATTCCTTGTTTGTCTTTGTCTGACGTATGTCTAAAGGTAGCTCATTGGACACTTTAGCACCCATGTACAGAAATGATTTTCGTGCATATTCTTTTTTAATCTTCGGTAATCGCAGCGTAAAGTTTTTATTTCTTGTTTCTTTATCATGCTCTATAAGAGTAAAGTAATTCTGAAAATGTCCACAGATATCTCTGTCCAAGCATTTTCGCACAAGTTCGCAGGCTCTCATTTTATTCGCATTTATAACTGACATGAGTCCTTTTTTCAGATCACCATAAACTATCTTTAGCGATCGAGAGTGAAACGAGGAAAGTCTGCTTATTTGCGTATTTGTGAGCTCTCGTTGTAATATACAACAGTAAGTAAATGTTAGAAGAATCATGGTACGATAAATCGTACTTGCTGTAGCATTGTCCATGCATGATCTTAATTTTGCCAATAGTCGCAGTCTCCTAGTTGCACGCTTGAAACATTTGTCGAAATGCGAGTTCAAGTTGAGTGTGGTATCCACTACGACGCCAAGATATTTATAAACCGTTGTGTTGTTAATTACCGCTGAGGTTGGGTGTGATCTTGTAACTTTGAGTGGCTCGTTTCGCTGTTTTGGCTAATCGGCTAAGTTTTGTTTTACCCGTTTCAAGTCATGTGACCATACTCTTGAGAGGTTTCAGCACTATTCTACTTTCTGCACCCAAGGCACAATTTCGCATGGCACGAAATTTTGTCGACCACGCGTTTTAGATTAGCTAAAAATGAATTTCAGAGCATTTCCTGCAGTCAAAATATCATAAATCGTCAATTATGAGGCCCCTTCGACCCTGAGGCAAAATGCCCCTCCTGACCCCCCCTTGGCGGCCCTGCCATTGGAATTCCTTGAAAATTTCAATACGTTCAGCATTATACTATTTTCTCCTCTTTTAAGAATTCAAGAAAAGTCTTTATTGAGCTAGCTCAGCTCTGCAATTCAGTTAGATCGTAAACGAGGCTAAAAATGAATGACTGTAGGTATAACTTACCTTGGTTCTTTACTTCGGCGAATTCCACATGATATTCGTCAAGTGTCTCTCTGAGCTTTTGATTTTCGAGCTCTAGATCCTGAAAAAATTAAGAATTATACTAAGTAATAATAAACATGTTCAAATGATAGACATGACACCTTCTGTAGAATACAGTAAAAACCCGCGTATAAGAACCTAGTGATTAAGAACCTACAGGTTGAAATTCTGAAATCAAACCCCCCAATACCGGGTGAGTCAAAAAAAAGTCGGCCTTTGGAGGGCTGTGGAATAAAAAGTATGTGGCCGATATTCAAAAGTAACATTTTAATCTATCACTCAAAGGCTAACTTAGATGACAAGATTTGTTTGGTAAAATCAAACATCTTTAAGACCCAACAACAATCAAAATGCTTGTAAGGGGTTTGTATGGGAATCAAGAATTCCACATTCCATTCTGGTCCATGATTTATGTGGCATTGAAGTTTACATTGCCAGTTTGAGATGCTGAATTCCGTTTTCGATAGAAGGTAAATCATGGACCAGAATGGAATGTGGAATTTTTGTTCCGAAACATGCCCTTTTCCAGCACTTTCCTAATTTCTGGGTCTGTAAGATGAGGGATACTACCAAACAAAACTTTCTCATCTAAGTTGACCTTTGACTGACAGAGGAACATTTTAGTTTTGAATATCGGTCACATACTTTGTATTCCACAGCCCTCCAAACGCCGAAACTTTTTCTTGACTCACCCAGTACATAAGAACCCCTTCAGCCTGAAATTTGAAATAGGTTCTTATTTGTAGAGATCATCAAATTAGATCAAAACTCAAGTTGCTTTGTCATAGAACATATACAGACTGATTACGCCATATATGCATATTCAAAGAACTCTAAAGATGCTTTGAAAGCTTTTCATTGTATTCTCTGAAATTTCTGATTCTTCCACAAACTTCTGTTGTGAATAAGACCTCATGAACTCAGATGCTGTGAACTGACAGTAAATAATGGGCTTTAAATTGCAATCTGAACAAAAGAAATACCTGAAAGCCCCGAATGATATAAGAACCAATTTAAGAACCTGAACAGCCTCATTTCCCACTAAATACCCAATATGTAAGAACCTACTCAGGCAGACTTCCAAAATTGTAGGTTCTTATACGCGGGTTTTTACAGTAACGCCTATTCGCAGGGCCGCTGACAGGGGGAAGGGGCAATTTCCTCCAGGGCCCCAAGGTCTAAGGGGCTTCATAAAGTAATATACTCCCCTGTCTACGAAATCAAAATTGCAATGGTTAAAGGGGGCCTTCAGTAGTGGAAAATAGTATTTTATGTGCAGGAAAGGGACCTTTTTAAACAAAACTCATTTGTTTCAACGATTTCTGGCCGGGATTGTAGGTTCATACATCGGAAAATCTGCAAAAAATGAATTCTTAAATCCGGAGGTCGCAAATCAGGGATAACAGAGATGAAAACCGAACCTATCTATCCGGATATTGAAAAAATTGTACGAATGACATTTTTCATCTGCGATGCCCATGCTCAGGCGGAAAAACACTTGATAAATCTGTGCCATAAATTCAGCTTTACAATTATAGTACCTGCAAATCTTGTAGAAAACTTTAGCTCATAGTTTATGGCATTGACTATATAGATTATTCAATGGTTGCGTTATCACCGTTTTCTTCGTGCTTTGTTCCCTGAACTTTGTTTGTAGCGGACAGAAACTTGCTTTTGTTGTCGTTTAACCCTGCCATGCCATCGGAACACCTCACTGTTTTAAACTCTGCACTGTTAATGATTTTCAATACCCCTCCATACCCATGATAACACTTTATTTCGAGAAATTGCTGCGAAAAGTTCAAAAGCCTGAATATCTAGTAATCATGCACAAAATAGCGAGCTTTGAAAACTGCTTTGAATGGATAGGCCTAATGAAAGCTTTTATTCTGTTATAAGACTCACGCAAAAAGGGCAACCCACGCAAAATGTGCCACTCACGCACCGAAAAAATTCGACAAAGGCAAAATCGGTTACCCACGCAAGATTACTCACGCAAAATTATCTCCAAAAGGACCCGTGACCCACGTAAATTTACCCACGACCCACGCAAATTTACCCACGTCCCACGACCCATGACCCACGGCCTACGCAGCTTTTCAGACCCACGCAACCCACGCAACCCACGCAACTGTTGCGGGGTGAGTGGCCGAGTGGCTTATACAGTCTTCCTCAGGTGTCTGAAGTTAAGCTTGGTCGAGTAAGGTCAGATTTCGGATGGGTGACCTCTGAGGACTGACCTCGCAACTCACCTCGTCGTCCTTCGGAAGGGACGTTAAACTAGGGGTCCCATGCCTGGATGCGGCATGCACAGTGGGCCTAAATTAGCTTTCAGTAGCTAGAAATCCTGACAAGCCCACTCAAAACAAATTGAAAACAAACAAAACAAAACTCGCACATTCTTTAATTTTGAAGCAATTTGAACCAGCTGATTGAATTTGAATGTTGCCATGATCAGCAAGGAGGAAAAATCTTTTGGCTTTTGCGTGTTTGTTTACATTTCATGCGTGTTTGTTTATGTTTTGTGCGTGTTTGTTTACGATTTTCTTGGGAGCCAATCATGAGGCTATTATTTTACACGTGACTTTGTGGTGGATTTGTAGCTAATGGCGTCGTATGAACAAGGGCAGATTTTGTAATACAATAGCATCAGTCGCTTTGGTTCACACCTCAATTCAAAGCGATTAGCGAATGTAGACAAAAGAAATTCTTTCAAGCAGAAATTCAAAACAAACGAAGACGCAAAGTTGCCCTGAAACCAGTACGGCGAACTCTCGTTTGGTGCGGGCGAAGGGAGGTTTTTAAGAGATGTAATGTGCTCATAATGAAAGAAGAAGGGTAAATCTAAAGTTCTGTCTTGGGCATTTTGTTTACTTGATTCAGGAGCTGAGCAGTGACTGCGTATATCTGAGCAATAAATGTGCTAAAATTGTAATGCCCTTTGCTCGATTTTTGAGTCAAATAAACAAAATGCCCCAGACAGAACTTTAGATTTACCCTTCTTCTTTCATTATGAGCACATTACATCTCTTAAAAACCTCCCTTCGCCCGCACCAAACGAGAGTTCGCCGTACTGGTTTCAGGGCAATTTTGCAGCTTCGTTTGTTTTCAATTTCTGCTTGAGAGAATTTCTTTTGTCTGTATCCGCTAATCGCTTTGAATTGAGGTGTGAACCAAAGCGACTGATGCTATTGTATTACAAAATCTGCCCTTGCTCGTCGTATGAACACAGAAGCTGTGGCGGTACTTGGAGCAGAACCATACGTATACTCCCTATTTAGGCCCGGAAGCACATTAATTTTTCGAGAGTTTTCGAAACTTTGAATCAGACATGAAAGACCAGTATTTTTTCTAAAATTTTTGCCAAAGCCGAAAATGATAATGTTTGAAAGCTCAAAAATATCGCAATTAGCTTTTCAACGATTTTTGCAGCCCTCCATTTTGCCTAACAAGGCCTACTTGACAGATCATGCCGTGTTTCCTTGATAAAAATGTGTTTCTACAGCACGGTTTTCAACGCAACAGAAGCTAATTTATGAAAATGCTTTTCAACTACTTTTTTCTTCATTTAACAACACAGCACAATTGAACTGGAAGGCCCAAAGTTTCCTTACCATTTAGATTCTACGTCATAGATCGTTTCTGAAATAAGTGAGATTGCCTGTGATTCTTCTTCGTTTTCGTTTTGAGTTTTATTTTACAGTTTGCTACATTAGAAATAATCTGGTGGAAAGAAACGAAGGGAATAAAACAGCTTCAAGGCATGAAAAAGACAACTGCGAAACGTAGAGCTTTCTCTACTCTACTCGCATGTATCTCTAAAGTCAAATGTTTCCAGGAATTACTGAATTACTTTGCAAGGCGTTTAAGATTCTGCTTGACCTCTGGTTGACCTCATCCTCTCATCAGATTGGCCTTAGTCAGAAGACCGAAAGCTAATTTAATTCAAAGAGGTAAATAAGTAATAAGTTACCCAGTTTTTATTCACTGAGACCAAGCGATACTGAATAAACAAAGTTCCACTTGTTTAATCTTGAACAGAGCAAATTCCCAGTGATAAAATGAAACTGTTTTCCTTTGCCATGCCTGACCAACAAGCAGCCTTGTTGACCGTGCTCTCACAATAAGTTGACGAATGTGAAATGTACATGATTCCAAAATCTAAGGAGCAATGGCGCGAAAACAATCTTGTCTCCAGTCTCCAAAAACGTTTCTATATAATGAAATATGGAAATTTACTTAATAAAAATAAAAATTCTGGCTTTATAAGAATGCAAACTCTCAGATTACACAAAAAATAAAAAACTTGAATACTTGAATATTATCTAAGGAACAGCTTTTCATTGGGGGACAGATTTCAAAAATTGAATTGGTTCAATGCTGATTAAATTCTCTAAAAATCAGTCCTTTTTCAAAAAGTCACTCGTTGCAAGATCCTTTGCCAGAAACAGTTCCGTTGCTCGTCAGGATACACCTTTTTATGAGAAGTTGCTTTATGATTAGGAACTCAGCTCTCACATCGCCAAAAAATTAAGAAACTCTGGTACAGGCAAAATATAAATCAAGGAACTATCTATTTTTGACAAAGGAAATACTTGACATATTTTTGCGTTATTTTCAGTTGTTTACTGTATCATATTACAGTATCTGAGTGAATACCTAAACATTAAAAAGCATAAAAAAACACTGTTTGAACTGTTGTAAGCACCATAGTGAAATTGAGCATGTGATAAACGAACACAAGTTTCACATTCTGGGTTTGAATGAAACTAGGTTAAGTAAAGATATTACAGACTCAGAGGTAGAGCTGGAAGGCTTTGAAATTCACCGTAAAGACAGAGATGTCAACGGTGGTGGTGTAGCTATCTATGTAAACTCGAGCATTAGCCATAATCGTAGATACGATATTGATGATCCACTATTGGAAATCATAGCCGTAGAGATCACTCCCTTGCATGCCAAAAATCTAATAGTTATTTGTTGGTACAGACCCCCAACCCCCGGCAATGATAAGGAGAGTTTTGAGGCATTAAGGAACTTGCTATCTGCTGTAGATGCAGAAGGTAAAGAGATTATCTTGATTGGTGACACTAACTGTGATCTAAAAAATCACAAGGATGGGTGCACCAAAAGTATAAAATCAATTTATTCTGAATTCCAATTTGAGCAGCAAATAAATGAATATACTAGGGTAGCTGCGCTAGAAAAAGATGGTGCTTCACACACTTCCAAGACTCTTATAGATCACTTTGCCACAAATCGCCCAAATTACATTTTGAAAGCGAATGTGCTAAAATTAGGAATGGTCGATCACTACCTTATCTTTGCAATAAGGAAAATAAATGCAAAGCGATTGATAGATAAGCAAGTAAAACAAGTCGAAACACGTAGCCTTAGAAACTATGATAAGCAGCTATTCCTGGACGAGTTGGCAACCATTGACTGGAACGAGACTCTTGCGCCGACTAATGGCAACCCTGATCTCATGGCCTCGGTATTTAATAGTGTTATCTCATCTCTTTTGGAGGTGCATGCACCACTAAAGCGTAGAAAAATAACTGGCCATCACGCTCCTTGGATTACTGTAGAGATAAAAAGCCTGATGAAGGAACGTGATTTAGCGAAAAAGAGGTCCGAGAAAGATGCTTCCTATTGGTCAGACTATAAGAAGTTGCGGAACAAAGTCACTTCTGAACTTCGTGCCAGGGTACAGGAATACTACCATAACCTTATTGATGAAACCCATAACAATCCGAAAGCTATGTGGAAAACAATAAATAAGGTTTTACATAAGAACTCAAATCACATAGTAACTCAAAACATCATTTTTGAAGGCACAGAACTAAAATCACCTTCACAAATTTCAGAAGCTTTCAACAAACATTTCTCGACGGTTGGACCTAAGTTGGCGGAGAAAATAGAAAGTCAGCCTTCCGATGACCCTCTTAAGTACCTTGGAGATAAAACCGGAGAAACCAAATTTAAGCTACAGCCAGTAAATGTAGAGTATGTAGAACGTGCTATAAAAGCTCTGAATAACTCTAAGTCTCCTGGTGCTGACAGAATCGCCGTCAAAATACTGAAAGATGCCATAAACTTAGTGTCGAAACCACTGACACTGATATACAATGCATCTTTAGAAAGGGGTATTTTCCCCCAGATCTGGAAATTAGCCAGAGTAACACCTATTCATAAGGCAGGCACGAAAACAGATGTAAACAACTACCGGCCTATCTCAGTGTTATCAGTTGTGTCGAGAATTTTAGAAAAGATTGTACACGACCAACTAATGGAGCTTCTAAAGGGACAAAACAGGCTTTGTCTGAACCAGTTTGCATTCCAAAAACTGCACAGTACACTGACATGTCTACTGAATGTTATAGACCCATGGTTCAAGAACTCTGATGAGGGGAAAATAAATTTGAGTATATTCCTTGATCTCAAGAAAGCATTCGATACCGTTGACCATAAAATCCTATTGTTGAAGTTACGAGAATATGGTGCTGAGGGTACTTCTCACAGCTGGTTCACTTCTTATCTGACCAATAGGGAGCAGTTCTGTTATTTTGACGGATCCACTTCCAGCAAAAGCAGCATTGAGTGTGGTATTCCCCAGGGCTCGTGCTTGGGACCCTTACTCTTCATACTATACATTAATGATTTTGAGAACTGTCTAAAAAGCACGATCCCAAATATGTATGCTGATGATACATGTGTGAATATCGCATCAGAAAACCTGAATGAACTTCTAATAGATTTGAAAAACGAGCTGGAAAATATATCGAATTGGATGAGGATTAATAAACTTAGTTTGAATGCCAGCAAAAGTGAATATATGGTTATAGGCCATAGGCGACAACTGAATAAGATAGGTAATGATTTGCCAGATCTTGTCCTCAATAATGAAGTTATCAAAAGGGTTGACAAGACAAAATATTTAGGGATAAACATCGACGAAAGCCTTAACTGGAAAGTGCAGTACAAAGCTATCAAAAATAAGTTGAAAGGGGGCTTGAGCTCCTTAAGAAAGCTGAAAAACATCCTTCCGCAAAGGAAACTTGATCAAGTTTATATAAAGCTCTCTTTGAAAGCCATCTTCGCTATGGCAACATTGTTTGGAGTGCTCTTTCCAACACCAAGCTATCCCAGTTGCAAAGATTACAGACAAGGGCAAAGAAGCTAATAACGAATGCCAAGTATAAGGACGGATGGACTTGCAAATGGCTCAATGTAAAGTCATTGATCTCCTTTGACCAAGGAGTCATGACATATAAAATCTTGCATGACCTCTGTCCCGAAAATCTTCGCCATAAGTTCACTGAAAGATCCATGATTTCAGAGTATAGAACCAGAAACAGTGGAGATTTGCAAATTCCTAAAGTTAGGTTAGAATATGCAAAGCGAAGTTTCTACTTTTCTGGTGTCAAAAACTGGAATGATATCCCTGACAACATTTGAGAAAGAGAGTCAATCGCTCGTTTTAGAACAGGTCTTAGAGACTATCTTTTGAACCTTTCACAGGACCCAAACACGACCCCTTGGTAGAGCAGCAACTCATATTAATTATATCTTTTCCCATATTATTTTGAACAAACATTGTTAATAATTAGTGTATTTGCTGAAAGGTAGCCCGTGTATAAATATTGATAAAATGAAAAATGAAATGTTCACTAGGGCACAAGAAAATGAAAATTGCTATGGCAACTCTTGAGTATTCGAGATCTGATAGCTATAAGAAACTTTCATTACTGGCCCAAATTCTTAGTTTTTGAAGAAAAAAATCCTCGTAGAGTGCTAAAGTTTGGAACTGCATATCAGTTTCTAATTCTAGAATTCTCATATCTTAATGGGCGAAGTTTGGAGATGGCAAGAGCTTATCTATTTTTGTTAGAAAAGCTTTATATTTGCCTCTAGTCTAGCAAAGCTTCCAATTTCCTTCAGTAATGTCTAATAAAAACATCGACAATCAAATACATTTACCCGTCAGTTTCCTAGCCATGAACTGAAAAATGACTGCCCTTCGAAAGTTACAATGATGTTTATTATGGAAACATCCATTTTTGGAGACTGGAGACAAGATTGTTTTCGCGCCATTGCTTCTTAGATTTTGGAATCGATGTACATTTCACATTTGTCAACTTATGCCCCGTCCACACGTATCCGGATATTTTTGAAAACGCATCTTTTTTATCCGTTTTGGGTTAGCGTCCACACGGAGACGGCGTTTTCGGTCACCAAAAACGAAGCTTTTCGAAAACGCTCTCCAGAGTGGATCTTTTTGAAAACGCCGTTTTCATGTTGTCGTGTGGACGGGTGAAAACGGAGCTTTTCGAAAATGCTGACGTCAAGGCATCGATTTACGACGTATCAGAGCATGCGCACGGATCTTTGGGGACAACAAAAGGGCATTTTGATTGTCTGTTTTCTTTTGTCGAAGTTCGAACAGCGAAGTTTGAGGCCTCGTCCACACATATCCGGATATTTTTGAAAACGCATCTTTTTTTATCCGTATAAAAAAATATCCGCGTCCACACGAGGAGCGTTTTCGAAAATATCCCCGTCCACACGAAGACGCTGCTGCATTCAAACTCCGCTTTTCGAACTTTGACAAAAGAAAACAAACAATCAAAATGCCCTTCCGTGATCCCCAAAGATCCGTGCGCATGTTCTGGTACGTCGTAAATCGATGCTGTGACGTCAGAGTTTTCGAAAAGCTCCGTTTTCACCCGTCCACACGAGAACATGAAAACGGCGTTTTCAAAAAGATCCACTCTGGAGAGCGTTTTCGAAAAGCATCGTTTTTGGTGACCGAAAACGCCGTCTCCGTGTGGACGCTAACCCAAAACGGGTAAAAAAAGATGCGTTTTCAAAAATATCCGGATACGTGTGGACGGGGCATAAGTTGACTGATTGCATATTCGTAGTTATCGCTATTGATAGACTGATGGACGCTCATACTACGACTCATGGACTTTGATACTAAAATTTGGGATGAAGTTTTTCCCTATCGATTTCATAACTAGATATGGAAACCATAGCAACACTGTACGAACACCAGGCAATGGAGGATGGGCCTAAGTTGCCGGCTCGAACCTACAATGTTAAAACAACTCAGAATTCAAGTTTACAGTGATAATAGCCATGAACAAAAGCCACAAGTATCTATACAAATGTTTCCTCAATCCAAGAAACAACAAACATTTGATTGTGAATCAAGGGTTCCTCATTTTTAAGGCCAATTTAGCTTCCATGGACTTCACCACAGCATTGAGAATTTCCAACAGTCGACGGTCGCTGGCCTCGCTTCTGAGACTACACAGCAGCCTCGTTCCAAAGGGCACACGTAAACGTGTGCATCTCCGTCCCAAAATTTTATACCAAAGTCCATATGGCCCAGATTGAGCAAAAATAAGAAATGTTGTTGTTGTTGTTCTTGTTGTTGTTGTCGTTGTTGCTATTTTTTGTGATATCTACTATAACTAAGCGGTGAGCGGTGAGATCAAACGAAAAACGCTAATCCATACGTCACTGAGATCTCCTTCTTCCCGTCCGGGTAGCCCCTGCATTTACGCGTCAAAAAATCCGCGAAAATACCTAAGTTCCACAAGTCTGCTTCTTTTCGCCCAAAAACGCCAGGCAGCGAGGCCAGGAGCGAAAAAGCCTTCTTGCGGTTTCACTTGGATATCTGCAGAGCTAGCCCTGTGGACAAAATCCTTCGCCCTGTGGAAACCGCATCGTCCGCTACGAGTCTTAACAGTGAACTTTTTGCGAAAAACTTCGTTCTTCGAGTCCTTGAGAACATAGATTGTTTTGAACAAGAGAACGTTATTGTAGCATGATCAACTATCAACAGGCTTGTGAAAACAGAACGGATTTCCGTCCATTTTTCGAAAAACTAGACCGACCCAAAGCATGCTTGCCAGCTCTTTCAGCGAAGGCAACTATCCTCATAACTCTTTACTTTCACCGTTTGTAAAGATTTAAGTTTACTTGAAATCTATAGATAACAGCGAAGAATTTACCTGTATTATTACTCTGAGTGCTGCTGAAATCCCAGTTCGAAAACATAAACCAAACAGCTTTTACTGGGCCTTTACTATGTTGCTATAGTTAGAAATTACACGACGGAGTGAATTTAGCTTCTCCAGATTTCGTGACTGAAAGTCGATACCCTAAATCATAATCTTGTAGGTAACCATAGCTATTTGCCTTACTTTGTTCAGTGTTGCTTATAAGTAATCTGAGTTTCATGTGGAACACACTAACAACCCGCGAAATTCAAACCACGTCTTTCAAAGCAAACTGTCCACTTTCCCATTAATTAAATTTGTACAAGCTTCTTACATGAATCGAGTTTCTCATACAAGTTTCCCATTTGAGTCAAGTTTCTTATATTTATATGATTATGTGAGGGTACCAATTCTCAACAGAATTAGGGTGAGGTGTCTTAAAAGTAGTAGTTTTTATTTTGTGGGCTCTAACAACAACAAAGGATTGACCAGGAAATCGAAGAATCGTAAAAAAGAGAAAGGTGGAATAACGGCCAGTAAATAACAAAATTAGCATTAAAAGTAACGCAGAAAACCAATTCTTTCAAAGGAACCTGTTCGCTTTCCCATTAGATATTGTACAGATTTCCTTTGTTTCTTATGAGGGTACCATTTCTCAAAAGAATTAGTACGAGGTGTCTTAAAAGTAGTAGTTTCTATTTTGTGGGTTCTAACAAAAGGATTGACCAGGAAATCGAAGAATCGTATAAAAGAGAACAGTGGAATGCCGGAAAGTAAATAAGAAAAGTAACATTAAGAGTATCGCAGAAAACCACTTCTTTCAAAGGAACCTGTTCGTTTCCCATCAAATATTGTAAAAATTTTCTTTGTTTCCTATATGAATATGGGGGTACCATTTCTCAAAAGAATTAGTGTGAGGTGTCTTAATAAAAGTAGTAGTTTCTATAATGCGGGTTCTAACAGCAGTAAAGGATTGACCAGGAAATCGAAGAATCGTATAAAAGAGAACAGTGGAATACCGGACAGTAAATAAGTAAAGTAACATTAAGAGTATCGCAGGATAGAACCTTCATTGGGAAGAAGTTTAAGAATGCAATGATTTTTTTGCATGGGTAAATACTGAAGTCACCAGTATGTACCATTCCGGAAAAAATTCTGGGCACGTCAGTCTGCAAGGCGCTTTTCAATTAAAAATCGTTTTGGTCACTATGACTTTTGGTCTCAATCACATCAGTTGGATGGATATTTCAATGCCTTCATTGCAGGCTGCTCGGCACTGAGGAAGTGGCGCGCGAAGCGCGCCACTTGATCAGTGGTAGCCGCCGCAGGCGGCCAGGCGCCGAAGGCGCCGAGCCCTCCGCAGGAGCTAGGAATTGCAAACCCGCGCGCAGCGCGGGTTTGGATTCCTAGTCTGGGACTATGTCGTGAGGCTAGGGCCTTATTGTGAGAGCACGGTCAAGGCTGTGTTGCTCAAACATGGCAAGTGAAAACAATTTCATTTTATCGCTGGGAATTTGCTCTGTTCAGGATTAAACAAGTGGAACTTTGTTTATTCAGTATTGCTTGGTCTCAGAGAATGAAAACTGGGTAAGTTATTACTTATTTACCTCTTCAAATTACTTCAGCTTTCGGTTTTCTGACTAAGGCGAATCTGATGAGAGGATGAGGTCAACCAGAGGTCAAGCAGAATTTTAAACACCTTGCAAAGTAATTCAGTAATTCCTGGAAACATTTGATTTAGCGATACTTGTGAGTAGAGTAGAGAAAGCTCTACGTTTCGCAGTTATCTTTTTCGTGCCTTTAAGCTGTTTTATTCCCTTCGTTTCTTTCCATCAGATTATTTCTAATGTAGCAAACTGTAAAATAAAACTCAAAACGAAGATGAATCACAAGCAATCTCACTTATTTCAGAAACGATCTACGATGTAGAATCTAACAGGTCAGGAGACTTTGGGCCTTCCAGTACAATTGTGCTGTGTTGTTAAATGAAGAAAAAAGTAGTTGAAAGGCATTTTCATAAATTAGCTTCCGTTGCGTTGAAAACTGTGCTGTAGAAACAAATTTTTATCAAGAAAACACGGCATGATCTGTCAAGTAGGCCTTGTTAGGCAGAATGGAGGGCTGCAAAAATTATTAAAAAGCTAATTTCGACATTTTCGAGCTTTCAAACGTTATTATTTTTTTTGGCTTTGGCAAAAACTGTGGAAAAATACTAGTCCTTCTTGTCTGATTCAAAGTTTCTGAAAATTCTTGAAAATTAATGTTCTTCCGGGCCTAAATAGGCAGTATAGTTTTGCTCCAAATGCCCCACAGCTTCTGTGTTCATACGACGCCATTAGCAACAAATCTACCACAAAGTCATGTGTAAAATAAGAGCCTCATGATTGGTTCCTCTTAAAACGTAAACAAACACGCCAAAATGTAAACAAACACGCTAAAAGATTTTTCCTCCTTGCTTGTCAAAATCTTTTTACAGTACAAATTACTTTTTCAAATAGCTCTCCATTTTACAGTCATCGTAGATTTTCAAAACAATGGTATCTCATGTTTCATCAAACAATGTAAAAATACATTTCAAAACATTCTCAGGAGGGCAATGACATAATATTACTCTTGAGTCGCAACACCAGACTGCCTCGTGTGTTTGTCAACAGTGGAGAGTTGTTGCGTTTGTCGACATAACATGGAACGTGGAAGCTTCTTCAAATTTGCACCAAACTGTTTGCTTTCTGTCGAAGTTACACGTTTTTTTTATAAGAAACTAGGATCAGGCCATAGTACCAAAAGTTTCTTAATTTAACATGAAATTTTGTCCATTTTAGTACTAAAAGTTTCTTGATTGGTTTCTTATTTTTTGGATGCATGAATTGTCAATGTGGTCGCTAACACTGCTGCAGATATGTTTCTTGATATTGAAAAAACGTCATATTGGAATAAGCAATGTTCTACTATGTTGAAAACACAAATGGTTAGATATATATTGCCCAATAATAAAGGTTCAACGATCTATTTGCTATAAAATTCATGCTTTTAAGTTTGAAAAGTTTCTTAGTACTTCTCTGACATAGTACTAGAGTTTCTTAAAATTTTGGCCATCTTAGTACTAGTTTCTTATAAACCAGTTTCTTATAAAAAAAACGTGTAGCCCCAATTTAATGGATAAATGAGCTCAAATTGGTGCTGGAGTCAACGGTGAGTGAATGATCTTGCTCGGGGTTGTTTAATTGGCCCATAATTGGCCGATTCCAGGCCCAAGAATGGGTTTCTACCCTGGATGAGCGTAGCTGCCTGTTAGAAATCACTGAAATTTGTCAAATAGTTTGAGATCTAAGGAAAACAAATCCATCTGGGTTATTGCCCTGGTTAATATACATATTCTGTGAAATTTTCAACGATATATCTCTTTCTAGCAATTTATTTGAATTATCGAAGAAAGATCAATTTTTCTTGGCCGGTAAAAGCTTGTAGCTCCGGCTGCAAATAAGATATTTGCCTAAACATGTAAACAACTCTGGACAGATATCTCTGCAACCGATTTATCACAAAATACTTTGAATAACTGCAACATTTGAGCATCCATTTCAATTTTTGTGAGGGTACTAGAAACTTCACCTCAAACGACTGGCTGATTTTCGTGAGGTTGGATGATTTCCGCGTGTTCTGAGAACCAGTAAGGATTTGAGCCTTATCTTCTGCAGTACAGGTATACATATTTTTCGAATGACCCATCGCAGTTCTTGTGTTTTGAATGGCTTTAAACATTTAACCAATCACAACCAGCTCCTCCAAAAAGTATGCACCCTCGCAAGCAGCTCCTTCGCAAAGTCATGGCGGAGGCTCGATTTACAAAGAAACATCCATGGCCAGATAGATAATACACGAATCGTGATATATACGATCTATATTGCCGCTTCGCGAACTCTACCAGCTGCTGTGCTGCAAAAATCTTAACACGTTTCTTTGTCTTCTTCGCTTATTCGCCGTCTGATTGGTCCATGAAAGTTGAAGCTTTCAAGTTTTCCGGCCAAGGGCCACGAGCAAAAATCGGCTAAAACATTTTATTCCTATCTGCAGCTAAACAACACGAAAGAAATGGATCTCGGGAAAGTGGGATAAGCACTTAAAAATACATCTTTCCTTGGTTGGATTACCGTAAAGGCTGATTTCCACTCCGTTAAATTTTCCGATCGGATAGAAAATCTTTTGTTAAAGTGAGAAAATGACTCTCTGAATATGAATAGAATGTTACGTGTGACTGGCATTTTATTGTGTAAAATTCAGTCCGCTTGGAAAATTCTACAGAGTGTTGTGTCAACTACTAGTTCCAGACCTTAGCTTGTAATTTACAAAAAGAGTGTGATAGGAGTCCTTAGGGCCTGTTTATATGAGGAAAAACACCTCACTTGCCAGACCCGGTGCTGAGAGGTGAGATTCCACCTTCCAATAAAATCCTTTGTTCTTTCATTTCGCGTTTACATGAGGAACGCAACACCACCGGTATAGTGAAGTCCCACCTCACTGGAGGTGGAATCTCACCTAGGTGAGGTGAAATTTTTCCATATAAACGAAACACCACCGGTATGGTGAGGTGAATTGAATTTATTCGTTGATTCTCATTGGTCAGTTCATCCTGATTTCACGGAAGAGAGACTTTACTCCACCTCACCTCTCAGCCCCGGGGCTGACAGGTGAGGTGAAAAATCTCATATATAAACAGTGACTGAAATCTACCTCGCCTCTCAGCCCCGGGTCTGGCAGGTGAGGTGTTTTTCCTCATATAAACAGGGCTTTGGACGGCACAACGTTGATAAAAATCGCAAAATGTAAGCTTGGAAGTGATGTTCAGTTGTATTTTTTTTTCATAAGACACAATATCTAATGATACATGGTCTACACTTTTACTTTTCTACTAACAATTTCTATTCTATTAACAATCATAAAGGAAATAGTGACATTAACGATGATATATAGGTAATTAGCTGAATTATTCGTAAATCAAAGTAAGATCAGAGTATTCGTGACATAAGATGGAGGTATTTCTGTGAATTAACTATGTTGAATTATCAGTATGAAATTGCAATCTTTTGTTATAAATTGTAAATATGTATTCACCAAATAGTTCGAGGAAACAATTATCTTCATTTGTCTGAAGAAAGATGTATTTTTGTTCATCTGTCGGAATATTTTTATAGTTTGGGCAAATTTCGATGAGATTGCTATTGAAGCTTTTAAAGAGTACTGTTTCTGCTACAGGTGTAAACAGCTTCTACGCATGCGTTGAATTTATGATTCTTCCCGCAAAGAAAGCTTCAATGATTGCTACCACTTACCACCGAACAATTGAAGCACTCTTGCAAACAATGAATTCTAAAGTTTTTCCAAAATAATTTTTGGGCGTGGTTGACAATGCACTCAGCCACTCTGCAAGTGACAATGAAAGCTATGGTCAATGTACTCTGGGCATGGTCAGTGGCAAAAGAGGATGGGAATCAAATGTTTTAGTCAATTTTTGCTCGCGCCCCATGGTCGGAAACTTTCAAAGCCCCATTTTCAGCGACCAGTCAGACGGCGAATAAGCGATGAAGACAGAAGTAATGTGTGAAAATTTTCCTAAATTTTACCTACCTTCATGAAACGTCACCGGGACAAAAAACTGATGGAAATTTCCTGAATTTTTTGAAGCCAAGTTTGGAAGCCGGTTTAAGGGCACACTGTCGTGGCGCTGATTGGGCAAACAACACAACCAAGAAGAAAAGAATTAGGCAAGGTCTAGTAATTTCGCTGTACAGTGAAATTCACGAAGATGATAATGATCTGATTCCATTTATTCTCGAAGCAAAGTATGATCCGAGAGCTTTGTTATTGATTTCAACATCATCACTAGCCAATCACAACCACAACAGTGTGCCCTTAAATATCTCATGGCCTCTCAGAGCTATGGCCTTTCCAAAACCGATGAGGCACTAAACCTTTAACAATAGATAACGGTAATAACAATAGTGATTGTTGTAAGAACGATTCCAAAACGCCAAATATCTACATTTCCACTTGTTCCTGCCATAGTCCTTCCACCACAGTTCAAGATTCAATGCCTCTTCGATTTCTATGTGAACTGAAAACCTTGTCATGGTTAGTTCACACATTTCAAGTCATATGGCAATACTCTCGGGAAGTTTCTGCATTATATTACTTTTTGCATTCATAGCACAAGTTTTCATGGTGCGAAATAAGTTATAAAATTGAAGGGAGGTTTTATCAAGAGGTTTTATCAAGATTTAGGACGCGAGCGAATGTATCGCTCACCCTCTTATGCTGATTTATAACTATCACTTGCGAATGGTGCTTTCCCTGATATTTGGAGATTAGCGAGAGTCACCCCAATTTACAAGTCTAGCCCAAAAACTGATGTAAACAACTACAGGCCCATCTCTGTAATCTCAGTGTTTTCAAGGATGCTAGAAAGGCTAACGCACGATCAGCTGTTTGAGTTTCTTAAATCAATAAGAGTATTACATGCAACCAAGCAGCTTTTCGTAAGTTATACTCCACGATAACATCACTCATAAGCAGCACAGACTTCTGGTACCAAAACAAAGATCGCAGTAATGTCAATCTCACTATGTTTCTCGACCTCAAGAAAACTTTCGATACGGTCGATCACGATATATTACTAAAGAAATTAAATGCATATGGATTAAGAGGCAAAGCTGGGGGTTGGTTTGAGTCCTACCTAAATAATAGAAAACAGTTCTGCTCTCTGAACGGCCAGCATTCAAAAGCCAGAGACATAGCCTGTGGCATTCCCCAAGGTTCTTGTTTAGGCCCTCTTCTTTTCATGATTTACTTAAATGACTTAGAAAAGTGTCTTAAATTCTCCCGGGCTAGAATCTATGCTGACGATACCAGTATAACGATTGCATCGGATGATGTAGCGAAACCAGTCGAGGACGCACATCAAGAGTTCTCCAACCTCTCTGAGTGGATGAGGGTGAAAAAACTTAAATCGACGAAGAAAAGGACACGATACCAATGTCGCTTGTCGGATCCGAGGATGCTTGCAGTGATAAAACGTGAATAAGTTTGAGAGCAGGAACACCGCAATGCGACGAAGAACAACAGCAAATATGTGCGAACTTAAGAAATATATATATTAGATGCCAATATTTCGTCCTGCCATGCAGAACTTCTTCAGGGCTGTTATGTTGTACTGAATAAACTAAGCCCGAATCCGAAAAAAAAACTGAATTCATGATCATAGGGCATCCACTTAAAACCAAAATTCTAGACCTGCCAGAAATGCTTAAACTAAATAACTCTGACATAAAAAGAGTCGATATGATGAAATCCCTCGGAGTCATAGCTGATGAAAAGCTAAATTGGGATGAACAGTTTAAGAGCACCAAAGGTAAAATGATTGGAGGACTTGCAGCTCTAAAAAAATTGAAAAACATCGTTCCGCAATCCCATCTGTGTAATATATACCGAGGGGTGTATCACTCCTAGAAAAGCCGGACGAGATTTTTTCGGATCTAAAAGTCCTACGATTTTGGGACCGGATTGGCAGATTTTTCCAAATTTTTAGCGGATTTTTTGGAGTTGTTCATCCTTCTAGCATGACTTTTCCCTCCATCAAAATCTACAGGGATGACAGTATGCTTGATGATAAACTCTCAGGTGATCCAAAAGTAAGGAACTCAAGTACTGGGAAATGCATGTAAGCAAATTGCACAACTACCAACAACAACAACAATTTAGGTTCCTCCAAGCTGGGGCAACAACTACAACAACAACAACAGAAACAGCAACAACAATAACAATAACAACAAAATGTGCCATCCTATCATCCACATTCATCAGTGGTATTCACGAGTCACTTCCTCCATTCATTCTTCTTCAAAAACTTGGTTCTTTACCAGATTCATTACTCATCTGTCTTGAGATTGACGCCCTTTCTTGGATTTATTTACGATTCATTGGAATTTTTTGAGGTTGATCGGATTTTTGGATTTCCTGATATAAGTGTGGATTTGCGGATTTTCGGAACGATTCTTACGGATCTTTTCGGATTTTTGGCAAGGTGTACGAGGATTTTTTGAGTGATACACCTCTCGATATATACGATGCATTAATTGAAAGTCACCTGCGTTATGCTGATGTTATCTGGGGTAATCTGTCTAATACCGCATTCACACTGACACAGTTAAACCAGTTTTATCTAAACCAGGCTAAATTTCAGCCAATCAAATGCACTCGATTTGTTCGATTGTCCAATCGGAGCACTCCATTCGATAGCCTGGTTTAGTTTGAACTGGTTTTACCTGCAAGTGTGAATGCGGTATAAAACAAAACTAGCTGCTCTCCAACGCCTTCAGGACCGGGCCTATTCAATAATATCAAATGCAAGAATAAAAGATAGCTGGTCGACTTCTTGGTTGAACGTAGAAAATCTTGTCCGTTACGACCGGAGTGTCATGACCTACAAGATTATGAATAGACTATGCCCTGAAAGCCTACGGGATAAATTCCAACCAAGATCTTTTCATTCGGCCTACAATACGAGGCACTGTAAAGATCTCCAGATCCCTAGATATCGGACTGAATTTGCCAAAAAAGGCTTTCATTACGCAGCTCTCACACTACGGAATGATACACCTGCCGAAAATTTGTGAGCTACCGACGTTAGATCGTTTAAAAAAAACAACTTAAAACGCATCTAAAGCGCTAGACTCTCAAACACAACTCCCTGGAAACAGCAACGATTAGGTTTATAGGGCTTTAGGTTTTTATCATAAAGTTTTATCATTGCAATTAGATATTGTATACTTTGACTTGCTGAAGGGTTTCTTTTGTATATAAATAATATTAAATGAAAATGAAAAAATGAAAACCTGACTTGAAGTGGTTCTATCACAAGACTTAGCAAGCTTCGGCCGATTTTGCCTATCGAAAACGCTATAGTTCCAGCGCTATAGTGAGGTATTTAAACTGGCATCCAAACCTGGATACCCAAACATCTGGCGAGTAGCCATCTTCAAAAAAATTCGGGAAATTTCCAGCAGTTTTTTGTCCCGGTTGCGTTTTATGAAAGTAAGCAAAACTTAGAAAGTCTTCACACGTTTCTTCTGTCTTTTTCGCTTATTCGCCATCAGATTGGTCCGTGAAAATGAGGCTTTGAAGCTTTCCCTCCAAGGACCACGAGCAATAAACGGCTAAAACATTTGATTCTTGTCTTTGGCAAAAGGAAATACTCATGTTAAAATTTGATTGCAAGTGGATTGAGCAACTTTTAATTGCTAAGGCATGATTCATACTAGGTCGTTTGGGTCGTGCAAAAAGACCCAAAAGACAAACAGTAAGAGTTTGAATCCTTTTTCGGTGGTTTTTTCGCACTGCTTCACATTGGGTCTTTGAGCCGTGCAGAAAGACCTGAAAGATAACGTACTAAAACTCTGAGTCTTCGTCTTTTGGGTCCTTCTCCCGGGGGGGGGGGCGTACATGACTTGCGGATGGACAAGGGTCTGCCACCCGGATTTCAGAAAGCTACCTAGTCATCATGCCCACTTTTACGATAATTTTTGGCGGGAAACTACCCATTTTTGACTATCTTTTGCTAATTTCTAAGATACCCACCCATGTCTAAGGAAAATCTGCCGAAAAAGGACCCTTGTTTAGAGAATTTTGGGCCCCAAAACCCACCCATTTGGGCTGCACATACCCTTACACTCAATATGTTATGTACCTCCCCCCCGGTCCTTCTGCACGACCTTAACGAAACGACCTAGTGTGAATAGGCTTTAGATTTCCTTTGCTTTGAGGTAACTATGCTTTTCGCTCCAGTGACTAGCGAGCTGCCTTCTGCAAAACCACAATAATCATTCGGCAAATCGAAGAGCGGTAAAAAGGATGTTGTTGTGCATAGTCTTAACAATTGAAAGATGCCTTTAATGGCAATTTTTAAGTTGCTCGGTTGTCATCCTTAACGTTGCGCACGAAAGTTGGCTACAAAAGTTGACTTGTATGTTACTGACCTTCATAAACAGCCCCCATTGTACAGAACAAGCCTTGTATAAATGGAATACAAGTAAGGATTGCTTCTGAGAAACTCAGACAGCACAGCATTCACACGATACAGGCACAATTTGAAAACGATGGAAATGAGATGGATCGTTCAATCCGTTCACACGAAAAAGGCACACTTTTTGCCGGAAGATGTTGAAAATGGTAAATTCTAAAACGGAACTCTACCCGGCACAATTTGAAAACAGCATCGTTTGAACAATGGAAAACGATGAAAACAAAACATTTTTTGATGCTGTCAAGATGAGGCTGATCGATTATTATTATTTTTCTACATTCCAATAACAAATTTACAATATAAATTTATTAGTTACACTGCTTACAGAATGCTTGAGGCCACTACGAGGACGATGCTACTGGGTGCAAAACTACTACGACTACTCCGTGGCATCATCAAAAACTAAGACGACTTACATATGAGTTACGATAGGAAAATCAATAGCAGACATGAAAAAGAAGCAAAGAACGCTGATCAATTATCAAGGAAAAGGGACAAGGAATTCTAGGGAAGATTCCAAGGAGTTCACTACTGTAAGATTTCCTACCATTTTCTTCTGTTTTGTAAGACTGTGCTGGTATCGTGTGAACACTAGCCAAAATTTTGCTGCTGTCACATTTTACACCATTTTCAAATTGCACCGATATCGTGTGATGGTAGGCTCGGGCCAGCTCGGGCACTGAATGTTTGCGAAAAGAAAAAGAAAACAAGGAGTCCTGTTGGACGAATGAAAAGCCGATTTAATAGGGGCTGGGTCACGTGAAGTAAACAAACTTCTTTCTAAACGACAATTTAACAACTTTTTTGATGGGCCATATCATACAACTGTTATTTTGAATATGGACTTTTGAATTTCGTAGTGAAACAAGCAAACATTGTAGATTGCTGAGATATCGATGGGCTTACAGGAGTACCTTCATTTTGTATTCATCTCATCCACCAAAATTTGTGCAGAGCACAGTGTGGGAAGCAATGCAGATTAAAGAGACAACGGGCTTGTTGACGGTTGCGTAACTCAACCACTTCAAAAAGCAGGTATCTTGCACGTGGGACTTTGTGCTGATCGTTGCCATAATTTTGACGCCGAGAAACCTACGTTTTGCGACTTTTTTTTAAATATCCCCATAAAATTTACAAAGACAAACAATTACAAAACAAAAGCTAAGGGAGCATGGAAACACATAACAACCCTAAGACTTAAACTTAACATGGAGACAAAAATATTACAACATTGTTACAAGGTATTAAGCTACAAAAATAGTTAGAGTGGTGCTGCCCATCCTGCCCATAGCGTTACAATTATGAGTAAATCCTCACAAAGAGTTTATAAAGGAGAAAGCAAGTATACCTAGCTTCCTTGTTTACCTAGTGTAACTTTTTCTTAACTTTAACGACTAGTTTAACTTTTGAAACTGAGACAACAATAGAGAGAACTTGTTTACCTTAATTTTGCTTAGCTGTTGCTGTACTGTTTGTGCTTGTTCCAGAGCTGGTACGGGATCTATAATAAGACGATAAACTTGAATCTCACCACAAACTTCAACCTGAGATTAAAGGGTTTGTGCAAGGTTAAAAGCCTGCATTTGCACAGAGCAAAATATCTAAAAATAGCCCATTGAAAACGATGGCCCACACGTGTTGTTAATAATCGATAGCTAAAGAAACAATGCTGTGTTTGCGGATTTCCTTTGTTCTATTTATAGAGAAGCCTATTTACCATTACACACTCCCTTTAAACAATCCTGCTAAATAAGACGATCCTACAATTACGATTAACTACGATTAAACTACGATTACGACTAACTACGATTAAACAATCCTGCCAATCCGGTTAATGAGACGTCTAACTTTAACCTGAGAGTAAACAATCCTGCTCAGTAAATATTTTCAAGAAACGAATATTAGCACTCGTCCGTCCACCTTCAAGAAAGGTCTACAACATTCACGACCCAAAAGACTTATCAATATTAACACAACTTCGCGTTGGATTCAACAAGCTAAATTTTCATAAATTTAAACATAACTTCAGCTCAATGCCCGATAAATGATGGTATTGAGGATGCGGAACACTTTTTGCTGCTCGGCCATGCTTATGATGAAAACAGTGTAGATGCGACATTGTTAGCTTTTTATTGTTGTTTTGATCGCGACGAACTAACGCAGTGAGTTTTGGTTTCTTACGTTTTCCACTGGCGTCGAGTACCGCACCGATTCGTATAATTCTGTCAGTTTTGGATCTATCTTATCATACCAGGGCAGTCATTTACTACGTAGTGATTCCAATCAAAGCTCCCAGCTTCCACGTCGGCAATTTCCAAGTGATTCCAAGTGTTTGTTCGTAACGTACAATGAACTTTCAAACTTCAACCCCTTTCCAACTTCACTGCAATCGCAGTGCCGCCCAATGGATTGTTATTCTTTTCTTCGAGTCAGCCAATAAAAATCCTACCAATTGTTAGACCGGCCAATGATACCCTTTTCATTCTTCCTTTCAACCAATGACATGAAGTCTTGGTATGTGACTGCCATTGCTTTAACAACTGCCTAATACGCAAGGTAGGTATATGTGCTCAAATCTCGAATTCACTCAGCTATATACAGATTAGTAAATGTCCCTTGGCTGCAATTACAGCTCACAAAAGGATTTAATTTTTCTGCCACACTCTTGTTTTCACATCGACACAGTCTACGATTGAAACATTGTTAGCTGTCAATTCAAATTTGACAAATTAAATCTCGTTACAGGGTGAAATCCTTACCTGGAACTTCAAGAAGCTTTTTGTATAAAGATAGAAAGCAATTTTCAGCAGCTTTGCTTCTTTTACTCAGCTGATCCACCTAAAAGAGATATAATGCTAACTAATTGCATTGATCAACGTGACTGAATCTTTTCTAACTGACTGACGTTGAAGTTACTCCCTAGATTACAAAGTGGACTTTGTTATCCAAAATTAAATTTGTTGTATACAACAGTTGCACATCAGAAAGTACCAACATTATGGTCACAATAAATCATAGACAGGGCTAATCTGGTAAATTGCTTATTGAATCCTCAGTCCTGTTAAACTACTGTACTTTTAAGAATTCTGACAGTTAATATTTTTAACTCGGCTGTTCTTGGCATACAAAAGGACAAGGTCATCTGGCTTCCATCAAGAATGGTGCTTATAACTTTGCGCTTCCAACTTGAAGGCAAAAAAGGAACAAAAAAAGGCAACATACAAACAGTCAAAAGCAGGCCTTTTCGTTTTACGCGAGCGATCGCTCGCGATCGCGTCAGCACTCGCGCAAACATGATCACGCGAGCTCTTTATCGCTCTCGCAAAATTGCCAATTTTAGGGGAAATCGCTCTCTCCTTGATCAATGAACAAATCTTCTGTTAAGGCTGATTTCCAGTCAGTGGAATTTTCCGAGCGGGCGGAAATTCTATTGTTTGAGGGAGAAAATGTCGCTCTTCAATTGAATAGATAGTTACGGCTGAGCAACTTTTTATTGTCTAAAATTCCGCCCGCTCGGAAAATTACGCTGACTGGAAATTAACCTTTAAGTTGTGAAAAACGGCATTAATGAATTTGACCTCAGGTGGAAATGATCATACTTCACGAAAACATCTTTTTCGGGAAAACGAAACACAGTAGTATAAACATGCGATAGAAATCTGATATTAGAATAACTACATTATAAGCTCAGAGTTAAAGCTGGAAAGTATCTTACTGGGATCGGTAGGGGAGATGATTTAATCAAACATTGGTTCTAAGAGCAACGGAAATATAATTTAAAGAATTTCAACATCGTGAACGGGGCCTAAAATACTAAAAGAAGGGAACCAACTTTCGGAGGAAATTTAAAGTCTTTCAAGAAGACAAGGAATCATCCTCATTCTCATCTTTTCCAAGGAATAAACAGTGCTTGTGAATCTTTACCTGAGCGATCGCTCGCGCAAACGAAATTACGCGAGCGTTCTGGCACTCTCGTGCAACTTTCCTCAAGAAAAGGCCTGCAAAAGAAGAGGACTGGCAGTTCCATACAAAACCACACCATGGGTCTAGCCCTATGTATGATACACTTTTCATCAGTTTTGCACCATGAAGTAGCAACTGGACAATACATTGATGAGAAAGATTAGCCCTTTCAGAAAATTTGAATGGTTTTGTGTAGTGCAAACAATGCTAAAGAAGTACTAATGTCTCTTACCTCACTTTGTAAAGCTTTAATCAATGGAGACACTTTCTTGCGAATTTCCTACAAAAAGAAAATGGGTGAGAACATACTGTACAGTCACCATCATACAAGTAAGATCTTGAATAGGAAAC
The DNA here is from genome assembly GCA_964020215.1 of Aurelia sp. 3 sensu Dawson et al. (2005). Lineage (NCBI taxonomy): Eukaryota > Metazoa > Cnidaria > Scyphozoa > Semaeostomeae > Ulmaridae > Aurelia > Aurelia sp. 3 sensu Dawson et al. (2005). The sequence continues at coordinate 14,511,345 of OZ026584.1, forward strand.
AGGCAGGCCTTGTCAGGAGGAATAATAAAGGCATTAAAAAGTTAAAGTGCCTTGAAAATTCCAGACACTAGATGGAGCAGCTAAGGTAAAGATCAACCCCTGAAAACTGCAAAATTATTGCTTACAAATGATACAAGGGCAATGAGAAATGACAAACAGGTAAAATATAATCAGAATGTTTATATTTGGTTAGTCATTGCATTCAATAGGCAATCGCTCTATTCAGCTTCTAAAATTTTCCAAATGAATGTGGAGGCACTTGATTGAGCTCAAGCTCAACTCATTGCAAGGCTCAGAAAAATTTCCTTGGAATTTACAGTTGAACCCTGGTCTTGCTGCCTCAAATAAAAATTCAAAGCTTACTTCTTCAGTATTTTTCTTGAAATCTCTTGTCAGCTCAATGAGTTTCTTCCTTGACTTATCAGCAGCATCTTGCCTGTTTCCAACTTCAATTGCTTCAAGATCGAGAATTTTCTGAAAGTAAATTGAGAATCTTCTCAGAAATAGTAAATGAATGGAAAGACTTAGTATCAACTTTATGTAGCTAGTCCCAGGCATGGATTTCAATGCTGCCATAATCATTGATAGTGTACATACTGTATGCCTACATCAATATCCAGAGCAAGTGAGGGGTAAATAAAGAGGGCATGGCATTGAGCAAGGATAAACAACTTCTCTAAACATCTTAACCAACAATAATGAAATTATTTTGTTCTTCCAAAAATAAACATGTTTATAACTAGAATTGACACCGATCAGTAGGTGTGATGACTTTGGCACATTGGAAATAAACTGCCAACATCTGGGAAAATAGTTGAAATAGGCCTTTCTCAATCTCTCTGCATTACAATTTCCAATGATGCCTGTTCTTCAATGCCCATCTCCCCTGTCTCCACAATCAACAAGCAACTAGTTTCATGAATTGTTTATCTGTAATTGGCAACTTCAATCAACCATCAGACAAAAAATCTATATTCCACAAAGCAAGAGATAGATTAAGAAGGCTTTGTTATCATTTCCTTAGATAAAGCCAGGGCATCTCCACATCATCAGGGAAATCTGGATATCGCAAGTTTCCGATTCAGCTCGAATAAGTAGCGGCTAAGGCTGTAGCCTGCGTGCAGAAAATACCCAGGGAAAACGTATAGTCTGCGCAACGCCTCTCAATATCGCATATTATATGAGTCAGCATTTCATTTCAAAAGCAGTTTGAATGGCCTTTCTTCTAAGTGCCTTTGCATTGTCTATCATAGGGTACTTAAGATTCCAGAGTATTGTGTTGTTAACTCAATTTGCTTAGAGAACAAAGGGAAACCTGAGATTTAATCACATGATAGCCGTTCTCGAATCTGATTGCTTCCTTGTTTCGCAGGAAAGCGATGTTATTGGCTGTTACAACAATACTTTTTCTTTGTTATCACATAAATGCTGAAGCACGCACTACACAACAGCAAGCGGCGTTGCGCAGACTATACCTTTTTCTCGGGTATAGTCTGCACGCAGGCTACTAAGGCTGCAAATATGAATAAATATAAGTAACCCAGGTGGAATCTGCGCATGCCGCACTCCAATGATTTGTACCAAGTCATTTGCCTTTGCAAATGACTTTTTGCAAATGTCAATTTGTCATTTGCCTTTGGGTTAGGGTTAGGGTTAGTCGTAGTCACACAACACATACAATGTTGTTTCTCAAATCAAGTTCTGCTGCTGTGAACTTTTGGAAAGAATACAGCAAAGACGGGCCAATTCCTTAAGAAAATCATGATTCAGGATATATCATACATCAATCAGAAACATACTTATGGAATAGTATAATCTTAGGCTTAAGCTATTATCTTGTGTGGGCAGAAGAGACGTTCACTTCACGTAGACGTGAAGTTTCCTTTTTCCGTCAATTTCCCGCTGCCACAAAATCCTTGCTTAGGCGACTGTCTCAAAAAAGTTTGGTTAGTGTCGTCCGACCGACCGTCTGTTGAAATGAAAAAAATCAGATTTTTGGGTCGGGCGTCTAAAACGTTATATAGTAAGTTTAAACAAGGATTTTCAGCATTTGCATAAATATATGCTTCTTTTGACGTTACTTCCGCTACAAATACATCAAAATGGCATCCAGCAGAAAGTTTCCAATCAGAAACTTCCCGATTTGCCGCTTCCGAACTTTGCTTTGATCTAATGTCACATCTTTCAAGCTGATTTTCAGGAAATATTGGCATGCAACTGAAAACGAGGCAAGCTACTCCAGAGCCATGACACATGTATTAACGGCGACGGCACAAACGGCCTAAATTTTCGCGTCCCTAAAATAGTTCAAATCTTAAAAAATTTGGAAAAAATTAAAATTTGATCATGTTGCCGACCGACCGACCGACCCATATTTTTCGATCAAGATGACACTAACCAAGCATTTTTGAGACTGTCGCCTTAGGAAATCAATCCCAACTTTGTGTGTGCATTGGGCTATTCCATTTTTAATCAGTATAGGGGGCATGGAAGGCAAATTCCAGGGGTAAGATTGAACATAATTTCCAGGGTATCTTGACTCATCAAACCACCCCACCCTGGAAATCTAGGGACGTTGTAAAGAGACCCCTGGAAATCCAGGGTCATTGTGAAGAACACCCTGGAATCCAGGGACCTCCAAAAACATACCCTGGGATTCCAGGGTGCTCATAGCAATCACCTAACTTTCCAGGGCTAAAATTCATGCAACCCCCCTGGATTTCTGGGGTGCAAAACATCAGCAAAAAGTGCCTTCCATATGCCTGGATTTAAAAGGAGGAAAATAAACTCAAAGGGGATGTTGTTAAATTCTATATTTCCCGTCTAGGATAGCGCCCTTCTTCATGCCTGAGTGAACATTCCCAAAATTCCCAGGCGTCTGGGAATCTTCTCTCTTCTCTCGTGCTCTTTTGGCCCTTTCTCCTAATGAACTTAAGTACAAATTAGGCCTATTTGGATAGCAAGCTATCAATGCTATTAGTAAGTTTACCAAATTCAAAGATGAATCTTACCTGGTGCTCTGGCAGGTTAAAATCACGCCAACATTTTAGCGCCGACTTTATTGCAGCCATTTTGCCACTTCGACATAAACAAATGATAGCCTCATTTCCATACCAACAGGGTAATGAATAAGAGGCTATACACAGCATTTTGTTTTTGCCTCGTATCCAGATGGCGCGAAAATATTTACAAATTTTTTTGAAACAGATGCAGTGCAGATGCAGTCAGTGACCAGTTGACCAAGAGAAAACTCTGTCTCCACCGGCAATACAATGGATATTGATGTAGAAGACAGTACTTGTGCATCTTTTAAGCAGAAATGTCATGTGCAAGATTCCCCCACACACAAAGACATGTACAAAAGAACCCCAAAGTCGTGGAAGGATAAATTTCGAAGGGTAAGTTGTTCAAAGAGTCCCTGAGGTCCCATTCTTCCAGTCTGCAGAGTATGGCTTGTGCACACCGTAGATATTTGCCTCCAAAAACTTTTGCACACCAGGCAGATTTGGGTGTGGCAATGTAGATGGGAGTGGTCAGGGTGTGGTTGTATTGAATTACCATTATCTATGAACCCAAGATAGACCAGGCCCTGAGCAACTCAACCCAGATTGGAAAGTTTGCAGAATGCGCGGGGGATCTCTCCTACGCCCAAATTGCTTGCGCCGCTGTATTTATGTCACCAAACAATAGTTCTATTGTTTTCTTTTGTTGTTTTACGAAAATTGCGCGGCTGGAACTGCGGCTGAATTTTAAAGTGCGCGGCAGAGAAATCGGCCACGCAAGGCAAACTTTCCAATCTGGAACTCAACTAATTTTAAAAATCAAGACATAGACATGACAAATAAACAGGGGACAGTGAGAGAGAGGGTCTGAGGGCAACGCCCCCAGCCCCCAGGTAATTTTTTGAGGACATGCCCTCTACTTTTGCTCTGAACACCTCTGCCAATCCCATGTTTGCTTGTTTTGTACTCCGAATTTTTGAATATTTTAAGCAGTAGAAATATTGGTCTAGAGTAGTTTCGGGTATTATGGAACACTTAAGGGAAAAACTTAAATTGTCACCTCAATTCAAGGCAAATTTGGCCACACTTGGAATTAGCAATTAGGCCTAAGCATGCTCCAACGTTTCATCAATACATTCTATTTCTCAAACGTTTGTTGTCAACTAGCGAGCCAAAAAATTGAGCCCCGGTCGAGTTGGGCATAGTAGAACACTGTCGGGTATTGTGGAACAAGGTTTTTCTTTTGTTTGTATACGGGCCTCTATTTGAAATGTCGCAAGAAAATGGCGACCAGAAATCACGTTCGTCGGATGTCCTTTGTTATCAGCGATACAGACAGTACACCAAAAAGTGGAGCAGCCTAACTTTAACAAAAATATGGCGACAGATGTTTGAGGAGTTGCAGCTTGTGCAATTGGTGAGTTTTTATCTCACTTCTAGGCTGCTAGGCTTCATTTTCTGAAAAATTTTCCACAACACCCGATGTCCCATAATACCCGAAACCACTCTACTTGGAAATAGATTTTGCAGACAAAAGTATTCAGAAAATGTACAATAACTTTCCCAAATTTTAACCACAATGGTTTGGTGTACACCAGCACACCAGAAATTATTGGTGATGCACACCTGCACACCGGAGATCTCGTCGAAAAGTGCCATACTCTGCAGACTGGCCATTCTTTAGTCCTCAAGCTGGGTTATTTCTATCTAAAGAAATCAAAAGACTCGCAAAAGGTCTTTAGGAACAGGGGGGGACCTTTTGAGAGTCTTTTGATTTCTTTAGATAAAAACAACCCAACTTGTGGAATAAAGAATGGGACCTCACAACAGGGACTCTTTATAATCTTTTTAGGATCTCTTTTTTCAGAAACGATTAATAAATTTTTTCAAAATTGTCATACAGACTTAGAAGAGGGGTCTTTAGATGCACAATTGCATGCCCAACTCAACTAAGTAACGGAATTTAGCTTTGAGGAATTCTCGGGGGACTAGGACCAAACCTCAATGTTATTGAATTTCCATAAATTGGACACAAGAGCAATTTCGCAGGTTACACTGAGTATTATTGAAAGTTATCCGACTCTCAATTCAATCTGTTTATAGAAGTATTCTAAAGTTAATGATGCAGTTTCTCTCTTTGTTCCTGTGCTAGTTACAGCATGAATTCCCCCAATGCACAGCTTTTACTACTACAGTATTTTGAAACATTGACATCTGTTCATCATTATGATAGGCTTCCAGCGTGATATTTTCATGGCCCATAGAAATACATTAAAATATGATTTAAGATCTGTTAGACATGCAGGTGCCAAATCCTGGAACCCCCTGGAACAGCATTACTGATATCACAAAAAGGTCTTCTTCTGTTTTCATTTTTCGTTGTTAACTCAAATGTAATACTGTATATTCCCTACAAAATACCAAGTTTAGACATCTCTAAGCATTTCTACAATACCAAATGAACTGAAGCTGTCACAACTGTAAAACAATAGGTGTTTAGTGAAGGGGTGCTCTCTCCTCTATTAGTCCATATATTGAGAGAGCTCCTCCTTGAGGAATTCCTAACTCTGTTGAGAGTTGGTCTCAGCAAGTTAAACTTTCATAAATTTTATCACAATTTTAGAGAAACCATAAATCCTGTGTGTCCTATGAATAATGGTATCAAGGATACGGAGCACTTTTTGTTGCTCTGCCCTTTTTTCTTGATGCATTGGTGAGATCTTCTCATTAGCACCCTTGCTCTAGTACTGTATGACCATTTTGATATGTTAGCCTATCAAATGAAGATTTAACACAAGTTTTACTCTGTGGCGGCAAAGATCTCACTAATGAGCTAAATAGAAAAGATAATCAAGTTAACGCTGCGTTATATCCACAACACTGGTTGATTTGATTAATATAATTTCAAATACGGTTTTTAGCACCAAGGCCTGTGATCACAGAAATTGCTAAGTTTTAATTGAGTCTGCAGCCTGTTCAAGCTCAAGAGATGGGGCTCTACCAAGTACTGGACATTCTGGCTGCGAAGTCACAGGATTTGCACTACTGCACCGCAGTGCCTCCATGACAAGTCAAAACCCTTGATGACCAACCTGATATTCTAATAGGCTGTTCAAAATAAAGAAAAGAGAACAAAGGAAATACCTTGTGCAGACACCTCATCAAAAATTGCCATACTCTGCAAACTCGGGGAAAACAGATGTTCACATACTGATACTTTTTGAAACTAACTGTTCTATATCATACAATGAAATTTTCAATTCTATTTCAGGCCTGTGTCCAGAGACTCAGGAAAAACAGAACTAAGCTTGTTGAGCAACTGAGAGGAGCAGAAACATTAGGAAGTCCTTCCAGGGAAGAGAAGAGTAAAAAATTTATAGATGAGTTAATGAGAGAAGAATTGGATGAACTCAAAAATATTCAAGATAGGCCAAACACTTTGTGTACATGCTGCACAAGAGGGGTAATGTATTTGAAGCAGACACCTCCGTCTAAGTGACCCAGTGAGTGGTCAGATGTTCATTGTGGTACTATTGATTGAAATAATGGTCAAATTTTCACCAGGGACCTCAAAGCATATAGTGAGGACAGCATAGTTATTGGCAGGGAACTGTTTCTACCTTGAAATAATTTCTCAAATTTCTCTCTGGGGTTTGCCTGTTTCCAGCCAAGGCTTCACTCATGAGGTATTTTGATGGGGGAGATTCATAGCTGTCTCAGGACTGCTTTTGCTTCAACTTTTTCACCAGGGAAATCACTATGGTAGAATGCACAAGGGAACTAGGACAGGGGTGTAAGCAGGACTGCAAGAACATTTTTTAGGTCTCCATGTACAAAACTTGTCCTGCTCATAGTAGCAAGTGAAGAAAGGTGGGAGCTTAGAGTAGAGTTGAAAAAGCTTAGAGAGATACACAATTAACAATAGACCCATCGTTCTCTGATGCAGGTACCTTTTACTATAGCTGTGAGCAGTGAGCTCTTATTTGAATATATAGCTTTGAGCAAAAACAAGTTTTACAGCTGGTCTCGATGTATCTGTCCAAACTTATAAAGTGAGGGAATGACTAAGCAATTCTCAAACAGTAGGATAACGTGACCTTACCAATGATTTGTACCCAAATGTCCTACTTTACTCCAATTTGCAATGCTTCAGCAGTACAATAAACAATGCTTAACCAGTTCAGGTGGCAGTACTAAGAATCATGTGCTGTTGTTGTACTCTTGAGTCAGTCCTCCTTAAAAGTAGTATGGCTAAATACAGTATGGCAATATTGCTGAATAACAGTACAGAATTCCACAGGCTTATAAGAATGATGGTGGGGTTCAACTCAAATCACAAAAGAATCTGGAATTCAGTTAGATTCTAGCAAAATGATAATAACAAATTATAACTTTATTTTGATCTCTGCAACATTTTAGCATTTCTTCCATCTTGATATGCCATTTGTATGTGATCAAACAAAGCTTTTAGAACTTTTTTGAAATTAGCCTAAACTGGAATTTTCTTTAAAGTAAAAGCCTCAACCATCACTTCCTGCTTACCCTTGCCAATCAAGTTCTGAGCATTCCATGTGGTTTCATAACACTTGTATGACTTGCATGATATTGGGGCAAAATATTTTGGTTTGTTTTGCCATTAAAGTCAAAGATGGTGTTTGATAATGTCATTTTATTGCTATCAAAATCCTGATGCAATTTTTTTAAATCTAGTTTCATGACAATAATGATGATGGAAGTGAAAGTATGTTTGATGTTATGGACGAAATAAGAGAAGAGCTGATGAAAGAAGGTAATTGAATTTTTGCAACATGCTAAATATCTCATAACAAATAACAATATTTAAGTTTGGGCTTCAAAAGTTTCTAGCAGCAAGGGAGTAGTGAATAGTTCTCCTGGTATTGTTAAAGTGAAGCCTTTCTGTTGAATGAATTGAAGGTGAAGGAAAAGCAGATTTCAAGGAGAGCAACTTTGTATACAGTTCTCAATGAAATGACATTATAGTCAAGTGGGGGAAAAACTGCGCACGGACACTTTCGGTCGAAATAATGCGCACCCAGTTTCTAGGGAATGCGAAGGAGCTTTGTGTTCTGTGACCCATGCACCTGAGAGACCAAAGATCGAAGATCATTGGCCTGGAAAATTTCCCCAAAATAATGCATTGTTCTATTGTAATCTCAATTCAAAACAGGAAGTTCGATTTCATCACGATATCAAGTTTTTATTGCTGCCTGGAAACTTTTCAATAGCGCAGGCATTCTTCGCATTCCAAACAAGATTATCACGATATTGTATTACGTTAGGAGTGAGGTTATTCGTAAAAGACTATTTTTGATGCTCCTCCCCAATGCCCTTTCAGGAAGTAGATGCGCATTTTTTCCCCGCAAAGTTTTCAATTTTGGGGGAAAAACTGCGCTACCAAGAAAACATACAGAAGCTAGCCCTTTGACAAGATATAGCGTTAAACACAAGTTTTAGATGCCTTTGAAGAGGCAAAGGTCGGAGGGAGGGAAAGAGTGGTAAAATACATTGTAAGACAATTGGTAAATGAGAACTTTTAGGGAATTTCGACATGTTTCGAAAGGCGAGTGGCAACGATATCGACAATGCTTAGTAATGTTTATTTTCATGTTGTTGCTATTTTCGCGACTTTCTACCATATAACTGCATGTTTAATTTACAAAATCAACATTTTTAATTTTCGCCTGACACTGGTCACAGCAAATCATTCGACAAGAATACCTCATTTCTTCCATTTCAAACTTTATTCCGTGTAAAACTTAGTTTGCCGATGGTGTATGAGGTGTAGGAACCCAAGAGACAAACAAACAGAAAAATTGGGAGAGGAAAACTGTCGTCGATTTTGGTCGCAACCATGACATTGATTGCATCGTTCTCATTGCTGCACAATCTAGTACAAAATGGCTATGAATCATTGTATTTGGAAGAAATTGTGGTGTTTCTATCGAATTAAAGTGTACATATACTTACCACATGTACAAAGTGAAAAAGGAATTATTTTTATCCCTATCCGTGGGTGCGCACTTTTTCGACAAAAATGCGCAGTTTTTCTCCTTTTTCGAGGTGAAAAGCTGCGCATCGTTTTTTTACTCGTAAAATTTTGGAAGTGACAATTAATCTTAACTTTTATGCTGTTTCTATGTAGCCTTAGGGGCCCTAAGTGACTGCATCAATATTTTGTTGAAAACCCAAATTTTGGGAGGGAGAGGGAAAATTTTCGAAAAATGCGCACTTTTTCCCCCGTTTGACTATATTAAGGGAAGTGGTGCATATATACAAATCAAAGAGTAGAGGTAACTACAGTAATAGGTTCAATTATTTTAGAAATTTTCTTGGCCAAAATTGGCCAACTCTCCTTCCCCCTAGTGTGAATAACTTATTCAGGGGGAGTCCATTCCCCCATGAGGACAAAATACATGAACATGTCCAAGATTCATTATTGCTAGGAAGTAGAACAAAGGGAAGTCTTGGTAGGTTTTTTCACTCGTTTTTGCAGGTTTTTGCAAGGAGCTTCCTACAGAAAAACTCATATTTCGACAAGAAGGAATGACTGATTAAAGCTGGGTAAATTACTAAACCTAATTTGACACATCAAGGATAAAACGAGACAATTTTCAATATCATTGCTTTGATATTCAGGGAGCAGGACTTTTCCAAACACCGGACATTTCTATTGACTCACCTGGTATATTTTAGGGACAAAGGAGACACTTGATGCCAAATTTATGATTTAGTAATGAATAGCATCCAGTTGGCCGATATTTTTAGATATCATTTCTCTACTGAACTCTTAACTTTTCTTACAATTGTTTGCTGCCATGGTTTGAAATAGAAGGAACATGGTGCAGAATGAAATAATTCAATCATCATAAATAAATGTGCACAGCAACATGCATTTGTGAGGGCTGCCATTGTTTGATTGATGCTACTGTGCAATTGATGGAATTTTATGGCCTATCAAACTAATCTAATTGTATTCAAATTTAGAGAAATTAATCTTAGAAGAATATGATGATCTGGTCAATTTTGATGAAAACTACATTCATGCTGCTATAGAAAGTTTGGGTTGTGATCATGTTATTTGTCCTGTTTGTAAAAGGTAAGCTATTTTGAAGTGATATTTTGGTGACAAATGAACTTCTATCAAAGCCACTATACAGGGTGTCCCAAAAAATGTTCACAGGTTCATCAGCTATTGAAAAATTCCAATGTATTTAGGGTGTGTTTGATTGGTGCCAATTCTGAAAACGGTAGACTTGGAAGACTCAGAAGTTGTGTTTGATTGACTACCAAATTCTGAAAACGGCAGGGTTGGCAGGTTTGGAAGACCTGCCAAACCTTCTGCTGCAACAGGCGGTACTGTTCTAGAAATAGTAATGTTCGCTATGTTTTATCTTCCAGAAATCAACTGCTGCAAAATAAGCAAATATTCTTCTGCTCATGTGGCCTTCGTATAGACACTGGGGTGAGTTAATTACTTTTATTTTTGACGAGGATGGCCAAAGAAAAGGAAGACGGAGCTATTGAAAGATGAAAGGGGGAAATTTGGGCCTCTTTTTGGAAAAGAAACAAGGGAAAAAGGAAAGGGGACGATTTCAGTCCCACGACGTAAACTGAAAGAAAGGAGAATTTTGAGAACGGACGCGATTTCTTTCAAGTGAAACTTCTCATTTTTGAAATAAGATCTGGTTGTCCACAGAGGCATCATGTAAAGAACGGTGCACTTGAATCTCCAAGGAGCCATTTCCAAAATCATATCAGTGGAAATGAAAAGGGCCGATGAGCCAATGAGTGGGATCTTTGCTCGTAAGTTGTGATTGTTGTCGAATTGAAGACAGACGTTTTTTCTCAGATTTTATCAAGAAGCGAAAGAGTCTTTTTCGGTTGCTTTTGACTCATCCCCTAATTTGCTACTTAACATCACATTTCCAACAAGGGAAAAGTGCGGCCTTATGGTACAGAGTGAGGAAAGTAGGTCATTGAAATATTTATGGATTCCACTGTCACTGTGCTTTTGTTTAATATGCAGTTTCTTGCATTATATACATCAACAAAGACTATTAAATTTATTGAAAAAGCTCCAAGGTTCCAAGAACAATGTTGCTCAATTTAAGATGCAAGCCATCAAGTGATTCATTTTTCCTCGCTCTTACCAATTTTGTTCCTTTTCCTCGTACTTTCCAACATAAGGGCTCAATCGACGTTTTAGCTAGAAAACAAGGAATCTTCTCAACCCGAAATTTGGAAACAAAGGGCATATTTGTGTTGCCGTTGCAGTCGTTGTCCTAGTCGCTAAAGGTTTCTATTTATTTTAATGTAATAGAACTAACTTGATTGAATTTAAGACCAACATCAAAGCATGGAAAGGAAATGAGTGCCAATGCCAATGTAGGCTCTGCCGAAATTTTATACAACTTTTAGGTTTTATATAGGTTTTAGGTTTTAGGTTTGGTCAACAATCAACATGATATTCTTATCCATTTTGTTTTTTGTAATTTGAATTAGTTGGCTTTTATTAGTTATACTTGTAAATATTTTTTATGCATGTGTAGTTATTTTATACCTTTTTTATGCCAACATTGTAAATAAAGTGTTAATAATAATAATGATAAGAAGAAGAAGAATGTAATAGAATTTACAACCGCTTTCTTATAGATATGAACCATGTTTTAGATACTATTCCGTACTGTATCACTCAAAAACATTTCTTACTGAATGACTGATCATTGTTTATATTTTTAGTATGATGGCATCACATTGGCCTACTTCAAAAATCAAATAGAGGATACAATACAGCAGCATGGGTATGCCTAAGTTTAGTATATTTTATTTCTTGTGCACGAGTATTTGAATCTAAATCAGAGTAGATATTAATCATCTGATTTCCGTATGTGCTAAGTATTCAAGTATTCAGTGTACGGTATAGTGATTTATATCCGATACATTGCAACTAGTGTATACATTTAAAAACTGATACATTGCGACTAGACTGATTATATGGCCGTAGTTATCGCTATGCAAAGGCTGCAGGACGCTCCTAACTACAGGATGAGTGGTCTCGGTTTGGTGTACTAGTTTCCTTTTGAATTGCGATTCCTTTGGTACAATTTTGGTAATCAGTCTGCATTGCGACTAATGTACAAATTTAAGACTAATGTAACTATTGTACAGTTAAATATACAGGAAATGCTTAATTTGACATGCACAGTATATAGATATAAAAATTACGTGCACTTTTAAGCACTCTCCTTCTCAGAGGCTTCCATATGGCCATTGTTTTAGGCACGTGTTCATAGTTTTCTGCAGTTTGTTCGTTGGCTTCACCCAAGCCACCTAATATTAACCATCGAGGATCCACTTGTATCCAAGTTATCATAAGAGATCTGAATGTTTGATTTGATTTGTTCCTCGATTAAAGGGACTTGGTCACGATATGTAAACAAAGTTCTTTCGAAAAGATAGTTTGCAGTATTTTTGATAGGCCATATCACAGAGATTTTCCACTACTTTTCTCAAATGAAAATGTGATTTTGAAGATGGGCTCTTGAATTATGTAGAGAAACAAAGCGAAACACTCATACGTTGTACGATTGCAGATATATTGGTGGATTTTTGGAGGTACATTTCTTGTGGATTCACCCCCGCTACCAAAATCTGTACAGAACACGATGGACGTAGGAGACAATATAGATCATAGAGATAACAGGTTTGTTTACTGTTTCGTGACCAGCCCCTTCAAGTACAAGGGAAACAAGGGCAGATTTTGTAATACAATAGCATCAGTCGCTTTGGTTCACACCTCAATTCAAAGCGATTAGCGAATGCAGACAAAAGGAATTCTCTCAGGCAGAAATTCAAAACAAATGAAGCCGCAAAGTTGCCCTGAAATCAGTACGGCGAACTCTCGTTTGGTGCGGGCGATGGAAGGTTTTTAAGAGAAGTTGTGTGCTTAAAACGAAAGAAGAAGGGTAAATCTAAAGTTCTGTCTCGCGGATTTTGTTTATTTGATTCAGAAACCGAGCAGAGGGCATTACAATTTTTGCATATCTATTGCTCAGACGAACGCAGTGACTCCTCAGCTCCTGAATCAAATAAACAAAATTCGCGAGACAGAACTTTAGATTTACCCTTCTTCTTTCATCTTAAGCACCTAACTTCTGATAAAAACCTCCCTTCGCCCGCACCAAACGAGAGTTCGCTGTACTGGTTTCAGGGCAACTTTGCGGCTTCATTTGTTTTGAATTTCTGCCTGAGAGAATTTCTTTTGTCTGCATTCGCTAATCGCTTTGAATTGAGGTGTGAACCAAAGCCACTGATTCTATTGTATTACAAAATCTGCCCTTGTTTTTATCCGCAAAATAACTTACTCTTTTTGAACAAGGTTGAAAAGTTTGTGTGATATCGCCATTCAAAAACTGCGAATCACCGTTTCGACAAAAATTTAGAGACGGAGTCCTTGATGAGAGCAAACTACTCAAAGAGGTCAAACATGTTTTATCACATCATGAGGACATATCTTTATCTTGCAAACAATGAGACTAAGTTTTTTTTGTTCCAAATCACACTTTTTGTAGACTTGCCCCAAGTCTATTTCGTCAATCCAAAAAAAATTGGGAAAGGGAAAATTAGGAGGGAGGCAGACTTATTACAGATGACGAAATAGACTTGGGGCAAGTCTACACTTTTTGTGAAAATACTCCTTCAGTCCTATGTCTGTAGGGTAGGAAGATCGGTCATGTTCAGTTCACAGCTTTTTGAACTTTCCAGTATTATTTGGAAACGTGTAATTTATGAACTAAGCAATGATATAGAATTGTATGAGTTAGTTATGCAGTAAATCCAGTCGCCAAGGAAACCCTTTACTTCTGAAATTCAAGGACAAAACCACCGGTGGTAATTTCGTGTCCTCAAAGTCGACTCAGTCTCGACTCATTGCATAGGCCCAGTTCATAATAGGTCCCAGTTATCGCAACAAAATCAACAACAAAGACAACAACAACAACAACACTTTTTCATCTTTTGAATTGATTTGAGTTGTTTGAATAAACTAATTTGAATGCCCATCAGCCTATCAATAGCGATGACTACCGCTACATAATCGTTCTAGATTTAGATTCACTTTACTCCACATCAAATAATCTAGAATACCTCTTTCCCAAAAGGCGCTGCTTAAAAATCAGTTACTCGTTTAATTTTTAAATAAGTGGGAGGCTGAGTTTTATGACTGATGAAGTAACATTTTTGGAAGAAAGAAATTTCCTTTGCCCAAGCAACCGTCAGAAAGGTTTCCTGAGAACGGTGCTCCCCTTTTCCCACATCTTCTCAACCTTCACTTTTTTGCCAATTCGATGCCCCCCCCGGGGGAGGGAGCACTTCAGTTTATTTGTACGATAATGTGCACTCCAGGAAATGATTTTGTCATCCGGCTGTAGAATTTTTCCATGCGAATGATATCCGGCTTTAGAAAAATCGACGAAAAGTATACTCCGAAACGTAAAAACTACACGGAAAAATGGCAAAGTGACGACGCAATCTGACAAAATACCCCTTCTGACAGCCAGCTCTAAAACCACCTTGTTCTTTCGATATCCGTCGTTTGAAAAGAGAGGCGAAAACGATACCCATGAAGGAGTATACTAGACTTATTACGTTGAGTCCTAGTAATCACTACCACCCACCCACCCCTCGCTCATACTAGTATGAGCGAGGGGTGGGTGGGTGGTAGCGATTACTAGGACTCAACGTAATAAGTCTAGGAGTGTACACCCCGTCAGCAAAATATGCTAAATGCCCCCACGGGTTCGATGCGCTTCAATAAATAGATTTTCAGTTGAGTTCCAGGGAATCGACATAGTTACAAGCTGGCCTGGGCCAAGTAAAAGATATAATCTATTGAATTTGATAATTTCAACACATGTGGCTTCATTGTGGAGCAAAAGAAACAATGGATGCGTTGGCGTTTTCTTTAGGCTACTTATAGTTGCTACGAGATACAGCTATGTCCATTCCCTTTAAATGCCTTTCGGTCGGTGGTCGCAACATCAATCCTCCGTGTTCGTTTTACCCACTTTTCAATGCACCAACTATGACTATTGGCAAATTGATAAGTCTGTTCTGTTTCTACAGATCTGTTTGCAATGCTGAACCATTATTCTCAGTGCTACGCATGGATGAGCTTGAATTACATAACTTAACTTTATCTTGCAAGGTGAGATTATTATGTTCATGTTATATATGCTCCATTAGACACTGTAACAAGCGTAGTTGACCACTGAGTTCTGTAAACTTTTTATCGTGATTTTATCTTTCCACAAGTTAAGGTTGTATTCTTCTGGGCATCTGAAGTTTGCGAAGTCTTCTGAAAACGGTAGACTTCACCGAGAAAAATTTAAATTACCAAACGAATGCGAATTCTGAAAACGGTAGAGTTGCCAGACTTCACAGAGAAAATGCCAAAAGAATGCGAATTCTGAAAACGATGCAGACTTTGCAGAGAAAGTTGCCAAAAGAATACACATTCTGAAAAGGGTAGAGTTGGTAGACTACGCAGAGAAATATGCCAAAAGAATGAGAATTCTGAATGAACGAGAGTTCAAATGTTGTTGTTCGGCCGAGCGAATTTGAGTCATTGCAATACAATGTACTTTTGTCATGCAAAATCCCAAAAGAGAAGAATCTACAAAGTGTCATTTTTTCGAATGTTTTTGGCTACTTTTTCATTCATGAAACGATACTCTCTGCGATCTGTTCGAAATCTGCCAGCTTCAGGAGCAGAAGGTTTCCGAAGCCTCGGTTCTCTACCGTTTTAAGAAGAGCCCAAAGGAATACGTCAATACTCTCTCGAAAGTCTACCGAAAATGGAATGACCAAAAGAATGGGCTTTTATAAGAACTATCTGAAGTCTGCGAAGTCTGTTTTCGCTAGAATGATACCAAAAGAAGGGGATATTATCTTCTACCAACTCTACCGTTTTCAGAAGATGCCCAAAAGAATACGCCTTAATATTCCTTTACTAACATTCTTCCTTTTCCTCCATTTGTAGGAATGTGACTTCATGGCTATTGTCATCTAGAGACTGGCTGAGATTGAGGTTTGTTCCGAGAAACGATCTCTTCAGATGTGACATGAATCAATATCTGGTAGTGCTTTGATACTTTGTATTTCTTGCTAGACATACAAAAATTGTACAGAAAAATATTTTGTTGCTTATACTATTTTGTTGTTGTTGTTTATAGACAGATTAAAAATACTCTGTAGTTAGTAGAAGTCTTTCTCACGAAATTTGGTGAACGTTTGTTACGCAGTGGCGTGGCAAATCCTTTTATCCACCACACCCCAAAAAGATTATTCCAGGGCGACATGAAACGCTGAATTTCATTCGTCTGAACCCCATTCAAGTTGCGAGATAACCTCTAGAAGACTACTAGAAGCAGCTACAGACAAAATAAAGCTGTGGAAGAATTTTTGCGAAGGTTGGAAAAATAGGCTACAAAAGTAGGACAGCAGGTGATGTCCTTTAACAGGTGGTTTTCCCACATCTAGTGGAAGATGTTTGTTATGTATCAGAAATCTCTACACGAACTGTTGAACTGGATTCTTTTGTCTTCCGGCAATATAATGGGTGACTCAAAAAACATCCCCCTATTCGAAAAATCATTACCTCAAATGTACTCATGCTAAAATGATCGAACGCACTTTTTCTAATATCTGCAAGAATGACGCATTTTATGTCGTCTTTTTGTTAATTTAAAAGATAGTGCCTAGTGGTAATTTCGAAAGATTCAAGAAATTACCGTGTGTTCCAAAACAATTACTCCCGTTTGAAAAATCGCCAAAATTTGGTTATCAAGATTTTTTTAAATTTTCTTTTGATCCCTTCTGTCAATGGCCCAAAATATTTGGAGATAATAAAACTTTTGTTTTCGGTACTCAAAGAGTATGGAATAACGCATTGAACAACCTCATTCTGAGCCATACTCTTTAAGGAATATTGTTAATCTTGTCTAAGACCATTATATTGAGATTTTTCATTGTCTTTCAAGTGTACAATGATAGTTAACGTTTCTTTCTGACATTAAAGGGGCCGGGTCACGTATTGTAAACAAAAATCTTTCGAAATGACGATTTTGCAGTATTTTTGATAGGCCATATCACAGTGATTTTCCACTACGTTTCTCAAAATGAAAGTGTTATTTTGAAGATGGACTCCTGTTCTTCGTAGAGAAACAAATTAAACACACATATGTTGTACGATTGCTGAGATATTGGTGGATGTTTAGAAGTAACTTTTAGTGTGGATTCACCCCATCCACCAAAATCTGTGCAGAATACAATGGCCACGTGTGGGCAACAATATAAATTCTAGAGATAACAGGTTTGTTTACGGTTACGTGACCCTGCCCCTTTAATGACTAAACCAGAAGCTTGACAGACAAAATAAATAGATCTGGTACTAATTACCAATGCTTCTTGCGGCATGTTTCAAAATCAGGTGGAATTTACTAATTTGAAAATGAGATGGAATTTAAAAAGAGCGAAATTTGCTCATTTCAAAGCCAGTCACGAAATCTGATAAAATGATAAAGTTTTAGGAAATCTATATGGAATCACATCGCTGCACGAACTGAACTAAAAACTAAGCATGCAGCAAAAACATGAAGAAAACTCCATACTCACGAACAACAGCACAGCGGGTAATAACGAACACAAACAGGAATTAGCTGTCAATCAATAAGCATGAGTCACCAACGAAAGTACGAAGTCTATTTCTAACAGAATCAGCTCTACCTGGAAAAATAATTTGGTCCATGCTCTGCTAGCCAAAAAAAGAAATTTGCAGATCCGCGAGCTAATGAAATTTTGGTGAATTTGCGAACAGGAGTAATATTTTTTTGGGAAACCCGGTAGTTTTGTAGAACGTCCAGGAAATGGCCTAAATAAATGATCAAAGTTATCTCGGAATGAACAGAGCCTCAAACCGTCAATTTTGCTATTTTCAGGATATGAAATAAGATAATAACTTCAATCTCCTTTTCAGTTTCAATTGATAATTTTATTGGCTATGCCATTTCTCAAATGGATTTCGAATTGATTTTTTTAAAGGCCTGGAAGATTTGATCGTACGGTTCAGGCCATTTTCTGGCTGTTCTGCCAGACTGATCTTTTTAGAACTTTTGAATTCACCAAGGGAATACAAATTTAAAAAATCTATGAAGTAATTAAGTCATTTAGCTATCAGAAAGATCATTCCCGATGATTATACAGCCAGTACCTTTGCTGCAATAGTTTTTCTAGCAAGGGGGAATTTTTTGAGTCCACCTGTACCGTGTGCGCCAAAATAAACTATGCAATTTTGACAGGCCAAGATAAATCGGATTCTGGACCGATTTTGAAGATTTACGAGTTAATCTTTAGCTAAGACCATCAATTAAACTGCGTTCACACGATGCCGAAATACATACGACACCGGCACATTTTGAAAACGGTGAAAAATTCGACGGATAGGCCGCCCGTTCACACGAAAACGGCACATTTTTTGCCAGCAGGGTTGAAAACGGTAGATTTTGAAAACGGAACTCTAACAGACACATTTTGGAAACGGCATCGTGTAAACACTTAAAAATGTTGAAAATAGAACAGTTTTCGACGCTTTTGGAACAAGAATGATTGACACTTAGGGTGTAGGTACCTTAGACATTACTCAAGCAGCTTCTGAGTAATATCATAAAAGAATCAAATGGAAATAAAGTGAAACATGTGAAGGATTTCCTTTATAAAATGAATAGCTTCTTAAGTTATATTCTCCCATTACTGGAGTTTCTTAATTTTCTAATGATCCGAGAGTAGAGTTTCTTATAAGCAGTTTCTTATAAGAAAGAGTACGTGTATGATGATGTCACAACGCAGTAAATATCTTGTCTTCGAAAGATGGTCGCTTCTAACGAAAGATGTACACCTCGTAACCACTAAGTCCCTGTCCATTTATTTATTTATTTTTGTCTCTTTACGTTTGAAAGTCTGTTGCATATTGGTCGGCAGGTGCATAGTGGTTTATTCTCTTGCTTCAAAAAAAAGAAAAAAATACATATATACAAGGAAAAATTAAAAAAAAACTTCCAATATAAGTTTTTCTCCATCATTACTTATCCTCACCATCACATGGATCTGACTTCTAATATGCAGCAGACTTAGTGTCAAATCGTTCTTAGTGTCAAATCGTTCTTATTATCCGTATGTATTGTTTTTAGTAGTGTTGTTTAAGTTTAAGTAGTTTTCTTTCTTTTATCTATGTTCATTCCCTTGGGGTAGACACAGCCTCTTGCTCCCCGGGGGTTTTGTCCCAGTAGTATTGTAAAGTAATTCTTGTAAGTAGTGTAGACCGTAATATGTATTGTAAAATTTTAATGACATATATAAAAAAAATATCTTGTCTGCTATTATTCGCGGACATTTTCACCTGATATCTAGTTTGAGACAGAGTGTAGTGTTCTTTGCTTCTTTTTCATTTCTTGTATTTATTTTCCTTTCGTAATTCATATGTAAGTCGTCTTCGTTTTTTGTGATGCCATGGAGTAGTCATTAGTATTTTGCACTCAGTGGCATCGCCGTTGTAGTGTCGTTAAGTATTCTGTAAGTAGTGTAACTAGTAAATTTGCACAGTAAATTTTTATTGGAAAAAAAATGTCACAACTTCAAAACTAGCAAAAATTGTTAAACTTCTGTAACTCAGAGAGTAATGATGATATCAAAAGATCCTCTCAAAGATTTATACAGTGTCCTCTTCGCATAGTGCACCCGCTGTTCAGTGGACCCACGTTTTTAACACCTACTTTCTAGGGACATAAGCCCAGACCTCCTTAATCTGCGCGAGCGCCGCTCGCAGGCACAAAATGTGACGTTCCGAACTTCTGCAGGCACATTTTCTGAATTGACTTTTTCATTAATCTTTATCGTTTCACAATAATGACTTTGGGTAGATCTTCTGTTTTAAAGATTGAATGGTCAAACGGAAAAGCATTCATATTTATTGAATATTTGTTACTCAAATGACAGGAATCACTATCTCTTATGGGTTGAGTTGCAAATAATATACAAAATGTTACAGACAGTGAGATGAGAATTCACCTCAGAGATTTTGTATGAACGTCGGTCTGCGTTATTGAACATCTCAGAGAAAACTATCTCAACAGCCTTGTACTGATAAAGACATTCCCGATTATTACTTTCAAACATCATGTTAATGTAGCAATAATCATTCACTGCATAGCTGTCGAAAGGAAGTCTGTTTAGGTAGTCACTGAATCCATCGTCTCTTTTTATGAAGGCACAAATAAGAAAAGAGACTGTTTTCAAAGGAAAGAGTAGAACTCAAGATGATGATTTCCGTAAATGGTCCCAATTTAGAACATGCAGACAGTGTTACTGAAGCAATCATTTCAAAGTATTGCAATTGCAAAAAAGGTCCTTCTGGTGCTTTGTGCGAAGATCACAAACATAAAACGACTTTACTGCATCAAACAGTGATGCACAGCCGAAACTGCCATTCATGTCATGACTATCGTTTAATCTGTGATGTCGATATCTTGACTGAGTTTCAAAATAATCTAAAATACCGGGTGTCTCAAAAAAGGTACCCCCCTTTGACTGGAAATAGGAACGAAACCATAAGATATTATTACTCTCGGAGTGAACAGCTTGTAGTGGATTCAACGTGCGGCCCATAAACACATAACTCAAAGATGTATCTTAGTTTCCTTAAAGTGCAAATATTCAAAATGTATCAAACACAACTGAACTAAAAACTGTCAATAATCCATGTTTAGTTCTCTTTATTCTTCGTCCCCAACAAGGAAAGGAATAAATACGCTCACCAAAATCATGCCGACGTCAACTTGGGCTTGGGCTTGGGTCGTCGCTGCTCGAGACTAGGCCTAGCTTCAGTGGCTTTTCGTAAGGAACGCGCTCGTCTTGTTTGTCTTGTGCTCTCTCTACAACTCTCCTCTACAACTCTGTTGTAATAGTTTTACATGTTTACCATGGCTCCTTAGGGAACTGGATCAGCGCAACACCGCCAGCACACAGGGCAAAATGCACCCACACAAAAGGCAAGATACCTCAAGGGACAAAACGTTCTGGGGGTCTCCTGAGTCTTGTCGACTCCCTTTGTGATTTCCTTTGAGGTTTGCCAACACAGCTAGATTTATCAATCTTCAACTTAGATTCACATACCTTGCTTTTAAAAATCGTCTACCAAACACCGGAGATACAAGCTTGCAAAGTCAAAATTTACAGTGCACCCGAAGCCAGAGGTTTTGTAAAAGGGCCTAGCCCTGATTTGATATCACAGGCATATTGCAAAAGAATTCGAACTTTGACCTTTAGCTTTTTCTTTTGAAAAGAATTATGCCCTGAAATGCTTCAATTGTTGTACAAATAATTATTCCTTTGAGGAATCAATCTGTGCTTTGCCTTCCATCCTAAGTGTCAAAGAAGAAGAAAAGAGCACATGCATGTCCATTTTGGAGATGTGGCACGACTTTATCATTCTTGAGCCTGATTTACGCTAGGTCGTTTGGGTCGTTACTCGCGACCATTCGACAATGTTACTCACCACTGAGTAAAGATCAGTTCAAAACACAAAGCAAAAGTTCAAGGTGGCTATAGATAACGGCTTCATGTTGATACATGTTGGTGTCCTATCGCCCATGCTCATACAGAATTCGATAGATCCGCATGCATGCATGTGATTTCGAACATCGCCCAGCAGCACAATGACCATTGACGTCAAGCCATAAAACTTGTTGAGAGAACCAGCCTTTCAAAACAATACGTTTTATTGTTGAATGTCAAAACCTGTATTTGGTTTGATTACAAAAGGATCTGTGGTCAACTCCCGGCATGACTGATAGCGCAACCGCAGTAAAGATCTTGGCTTCAGCAGACATTACTGCGCTTGCGTGTACGACGATTCTGGGGGTGCGCTACAAATTTACAAACTATGCAGCTTGGTCTGTCACGGTCGTTGGCCCGTCGTTGGTTGGTCCATGGACGATCTATTGCAGACCTTGTTTGTCTTTGCTAGACTTCGAGGGTTGGGTCGGGTCTGTGGCTCAACGATCAAAACAATCCAACCTGTTTGACGAGAATTTTAATGAACATCGCCGGTCTGGATTGCGTTGACAATTCACTGAAAACTGAAAATAACATAAAATTTGCCTAGCCCAAGGCCTTGCTTGACATAAAGCAACAACTCGAAATTCTTAAACGATCAACAATCGTCAGTTGCTGCAAAACTAAGGCAAATGTCGTCGCTGCTAAAGCTTCGAAACTTCCTTGTTAGTAGGCCCTTAAACAGGGTTGTAACTTCAGTCGCAGTTTCTCGCACCGAAGATGAAATTAATCGCATGGATGGATGGAGCAAGGCTGTTTCTGAAAGTCTCAAATCATTTGGTTTGAAAACAGATCGAGATTTGCTGAGAACTTGGCTGATACTACGGCTGTCTGCAATCGACTTTTTTGTTGACAATGGCGAGAAGGTGAGTGAAATCATGTGAATCTCGACTTTGTTGTTATCCTCACAACGGCTTTCATTTCATTTTCGCTTTCATTATTGAAACACGGTGTGGCCCACAAATCAATGACCGCTTTACGCCTTTACAGCGGGGAGTCTTAAAAACTTACAAAATCCAAAATACTTATCTCAAATAATTTAATACAAGTGATAAAATCTAAGAATTACTAACTAAAGTACTTCCAATAAAAGTTAAGAAGAGTAAATCAAAACGGTTGAAAAGAACGATGTATTTTTCCAACAAATGTTCAAGCAGATTTGCTGGTAGACTAGTCATCGTTGGGAAATTGAGATCAGTGTCTGCATGACATCTCGCAAGCTGATGTCAAAATTTCGGTCACAATTTTTTATGAACAAATTAGAAAGATAGCCAGGTGCAAGCCATTTCAGGTTTTTAATAAAAAAAGGGTCGCAGATATATCGTAACTGCTATTTGCTTACGTTTTTTCCATGAGACCGGAGGGCCACTTATGAGGGTGGTAAAGGGTATTTCTTCACGTGAAACGTGAAAGGCAAAAATCTTCCCGTGAAACGTGAAAAGCCCATATTTGTGTACAAAAAACATTAAAAGTCAATAAATACTGCAAAAAACCTGATTTACAATGATTTGGATACAAAAGATGATTAATTTGAATTCAAATTAAAAATATCTTTGTTGCTGACCCTCAAATTGGTAATAAGGCTGATAACAAAGTTTCTTGGTAGGATGTAGACTTATGCCTTTTCGTCCCTTGTTTCCCTGCGTTCTTTGACTTGCTGATATCACTTGGTCAATAGGGACTCATAATATTACGCTTATATAATGGGCCCACTTTTTCAAAATGGCCTAAAAAGGTGGGAGTTCACGAACGCTCAACAAAATCGCTTCAAAACCTGGCTTAAAGAGCTCGAACATTGAAAAGCGAAGTTTTAGTACAAAGAATGATGTTGTGTTGACCTACAAAGTTCAAAATGCTTACGTTTCAGGCAGTAATCTTCCTCTGTAGAGCAAAGTTTACCCATTTCTGAAGCAGGTGATATTGTGAAGAACGTCTTCACCTTTCTTCAGCACACATCAATGGTAGTGAAGAATCTAACTGGCATTGAAAGGATAACACTGGAAGAGAAGGAACTATTTCTAACAAAACATTGAAATCGCTCCAACTACTACGTGATGGTGTGCACTGGGTCTCAGAGAGAGTAAAAGCATTAAGCAACGGAGTGAAAGTACGTCCATCCTCTCTTTTACATAACCATAAAAGTTGAAAACTTTCATGCCGTATAGCATTTCAATTATCCTAATTGTCTACAATTGCAACATGCACGAGACTTGGGAGCCACTGTGTTAAATTCTACGAAGAGAATGACCATATGGTCAGCCTGCTATTACACGTACAGAGATTCTTATTACCCCGTACCAGCTACCCAAATGCATTTATCTGAGTTTCCTAAGATGAGGCAACAAAGTCATCCATCAATGTCGAAGTCAGACCTAGAGTTAATGCGATCATGGGCCAGAGATAATGGAAAATGTGTCCGACAGGACTGTGAGGCAAGAGACAACGAAATTCAAGGCTGGCACACTTCCTTTGAACATGTACGAACAAAATGAAATTCCTATTGAAAAATTTCAGTGGCCCCGCATCGAAGAAGATGAAGCATATGAGGGAAGAGAGCTAAATGATGCTCCAGAATATTTTCAACGGAAATCTGAATATGACACAGATTCTAGTGTGGACGACCTGGATATTGATGAAGTTAACGACATTCAGCTACACTACAGACGAAGAACCTGCAATGGCCCCAACTATGGCAGCTACAGAATTAAACTTTCTCTTTATCAGCAGTAGATCAAGGCCTTGTTATGGATGTGAAAAATCCCTAGTTAACCAATTGAGAAACATTGTGCAATTTTGGGAAGGTTCTGCCTGCCAGGGAACCTTTCATGGTATTACACTATACAATATTTCAGGAAAGAACTTCAAATGCAGTTTGGGAAACAGGACATCCTTCTATTGTCATTTTTCAGAGCATTCTATTTTCAGACCATTATTTACCCATAATGCTCTGAAAAATGAAAAGAGTGGAAAATGCATACCCGATGCATACTACATTGAGTATTAAAAGAAATCGACGCTGCAAAGATAAAAGCGTTAAAGACGAATAGATCATACGCCATCTGATAGGACCTCCACTTCAAAACAAAACAACATCTCGTTGGACCGATAAAAAAAGACGAGGCACAAGATTAATTTAACCTTCTCGATTCCTTTTACGCTGGCCTCAGTCCAAAAATTGAAATAGACTCGAATGATCTTAGGTCTTTTTTATTGACAAGCAAAATTAATCCATCGAAACTTTTTCTGCAAATTCTGTGTTAAATCTTTTTGGTCAATTACCACCTGATGTGATCGGTATCATTTTCCCCGAGGATCAAAAGTATCTTTTTTCTTTGGAATTAAACCAGTATTTTCTTTTACGCAACGCCTCTGCCTAGAGAATCGTTCCTTATATCTGACAATGAGATCTTTTTCCGGGAAACGTGACAATGCTCTATTTTTTAACGTGAAACGTGAATTCCACAAATTTTTTTCCGTGATTCGTGATTCTGACCCCCCCTTTACCACCCTCACTTATGTCTTTTCGAAATATTCAAATTGGGTATCAACATGCTCTGGACCAACCTAGCGGGGTCACTTCTACATATAGATATAGATATACCCTAAACCCACCCCTAATCTCTGACTTTGTATGACAAAGATGGACTTTTTTCTCTGACTGTTATGTGTTGGTGGGGTCTATACTTTGTACCAAATCACATGATTCGGTGTGGTTTTTATGGCTGAACCTAATATAAACCAGAGTTGACAAGAAGTGACTCACGATTTTTTGTATTTCTACCTAGCATTTACAGTAATCAGCTAAGGCCCCGTTCGCACTGCCCCGTTTTCATATGAAAACGGAGTAAAACTTCTCCGTTAAAATGTCAAATGTAATAGATATAAGAATGCAATTGTTTGCATGATACAGCTGAAATATCAAGCGACCGAGAAGTTCAGTATTCGGTGTCCTGAACTGACCTTGTTTTGGAATTCTCTGACTTTCCGTCAAAGGCTACCCTGTTGTTAGGAATCTCCGTCCAAGAATGCTTGGCGCTGGAAATTTCCCTTTCTTAGAGATGTTGGCAACTCACATGATCATGATACACATCTGCATATAGAAGTGACCTCCACCTCGCCGTGAAATCTTTGAGATTGAGCTTAATGAACTATTGTATTTGTATCTGCATATTACTTCACACCGAGGTCGCAGCATAACATTGGGAATTGAGAAGGGTATCATTTTTCACAATTTTGGTGCACCAGATGCACCCATCATTCTCCTAGCTCCTGTTAATGTAGGGCCCAGACCCCTATTGTTCATACAAGGACAACAAGGGATAACCCCCACAAACCCCTTTGGTTTTATGTGCGAAGAATGAGCAAATGATGTGGTTGAGCAGATTTTGTATAGGAAGAAAGATAGAGAGAACGAGGTAGGTAGGCAGGTACGTATCTACGGACCTTTTCGTGTCAAAAGTGTAACAATGGGTAGGCATACCTGAAATAATTTGACCACTGCAGTTATAATCAGAGCCTCCATTAGGCTAGACTAGGGCTCGGCGGCTATCACTGATCAATCCATTAGGCTAGATAATTTCGAACAAGCTGTTAACAAAGTTCAGTGAATGCAGCTCAGAACAGTAAGATTGAAAAGACAGTCGTCTGCCAACCTGTACTCA
This sequence comes from Aurelia sp. 3 sensu Dawson et al. (2005), assembly GCA_964020215.1. Lineage (NCBI taxonomy): Eukaryota > Metazoa > Cnidaria > Scyphozoa > Semaeostomeae > Ulmaridae > Aurelia > Aurelia sp. 3 sensu Dawson et al. (2005). Next base: position 14,537,695 of record OZ026584.1, read on the forward strand.
CTACCATTCACCTGGAATTTGAATGATTCTTCTCACTGAAAATAATATGCAAGTGCAATTGTTTTCCCTCCGGATTCAGTAAGCGGTTTTGCGAAGCAAGCCCTTCTCCCAGCCTTTACTCTTGAAAGAGCGGAAATTTATCTGGGGCTGGGGGAGGAGATTATTTATAAGTTGATCGAGGGGGCTTAGGCCGCTTTTTGAAGCATGTCGGAGTAAAGAATTCTCTGGAAATTGTATGTTCACTAAGACAGATATCTTGTGGTCGAAGTTTAGTTCCCCATGTAATGTACAACGATGAGTAACTAGCTGAGATAGAAAAAAGCAACTGATTTGTCTCACATCCTAATAGTGAATATGATCACTAGAAGTAACAAGTTCACTTTTTGTCAAAGAATTTCATCTGTATACTCCAATAGACCCACTTCTAGTTCTCAAATTCATAGCTTTCACGTTTCAGACTTCTCTCTCTTCATTATCGATTACAAAACGAATACAAAATACAACAGCAACAAACAAGCAGTGACCTCTTTGACAACACCACTTTATGGACAACACAGAAATTTCATTCTCGCCCCAATATCTTACATGCACCGGAATTCTTCGCACATCCACGTAGGGTCCCTATTTTTGAGTTGGTTTTGTGAAATGGTGGAGTAGAAAAGAGAATCGCTGTATGAGAGAAGTTTAATGTTGAGTTTATCGAAGACTGTGTATAGGAAGATTGTATTTTCACTAGTTTCACTCTTTGACAGAAAGGACCCGCGAGGATTGAGAATCAAATCAAGAGATAGAACGACGACGTTTAGTCCATGAAATCCACGAAAAGCAAAAAACTTGCAATGTATATTGGTTTGTACAGTTTTGATAAGCATAAACTAATTCTGTTTCACCTTTCTTAGATCTTATCAACAACAAAGAAAATGGTTGGCAAGAATTTTTTTGATGTGTTGTTGAGGTCCACATTTTACGGGCAGTTCGCTGGTGGCGAGTCAATGGATACCTTGAAAAAAACTGTGAACAGACTCAAAGGAGCTGGAGTGAGATCAATGCTCTGCATTCCAATCGAAACTACAGCTACAAATGAGGATGACCTCACATTGGGGTAATGATTTTAAAACCTTCTTTGCAGCACTGAGCAAGGGTGCTAGGACATCCATGTATGATATTTGATTTTGTTTTCTTCGTTTCTTCCTCTCAACACGTGTCTTCGATTGAAATGTGTGTCCAAAGGTGCACCAAAGCACAGGAATACAAGGTAGTTAGATTCAAATGACCAATGCAAACAACGAAAAGTGATTGGGCTACATTCAGTCAAAGGTTGCGTTTGATTGGTAATTCCAAACCTTCCGAATTCTGAAAACGGTAGACTTCGCAGAGATGGAAATGCATTTCCAAATAAAACACAAAATTCTTAAAAAACGGCAGGTTTACAGGTTTCATCTTGACGAAGACAAGGCTTAAGGCTTCCAGTTGAAAAACATGATTACGAGTCTGGTGCTTGGCAACAAAGATTAAGGTTACCAATTACTTTAACAACGCAAGCAAATTCGCCTCGTTTTCAGACTTTCGCAAATTAAAACGATTATCTCTCCAAAGTCTGCTAAACCTCCTACCTTTCGGACCAGAATGCTCACCAGGCCTTCCAAACCTGCCAAACCTTTTTTTCGGAATTTGGGAATCAATCAAACACAAATTACGAGTCTACTAAGTGTACCGTTTTCAGAGTTAGGCTTTTAGTTTTGGAAAATTTATGAATTTTATGATTTGATTTCACAACTCAAAATTGCACATCCCCGTCATCTGCCTATTGAAGCTATCCCCGTGCTTGAATATTGGGATTAAAGTTTAGCATAATTCCAACCTCATTACCATGGCCGTTGGTCATATTGGGTTTTAGGTTATTAAAGGACATATGTCACGTTAGCAGTTGGTTAATACAACTTTCATTTCTCCTTCACGCATTTTCATTGCAATGAAAATTCAGCTTCGATCCTGTGCTTTGTAATAAACAATAGAGAGAATTGTATCGTGTGAACCAACCAAGTCCATAACATATGTACTTTAAGTCCAAACTCGCCTTACTCTGCATAGCTCCTCAATTTACGCTCTTCTCATCTTGTTGAGTTGTTACGTACTTTTCTGATGTCTTGCTCTTTTCAGAGAGGAAATGTGGAAAACCAATGCTGGCATTATGAATGGCTGCATAAATATGACAGGTTGGTAACGCATAATCGTAATCATGGTAGCACTGAAATGTTCTTGAATTTGTGTACACTTGTTTCTCAGTGGGAGTCCCAAAAAGTGATAAGTTTTTAAAAAATTATCAATATTTGATCATATCACAGGTCGTCAATTGTTTTAGTGTAGTCGTGTCCAGGACGACCAAATGGATTTTGAAGCATGACATCGTCTCGAAGTGGTTTTCAGTTTGCGAGAATAGACCTAATCGCGATTTGGAGAAGGGACTGAGTTGAGTGCGGCCCATTCTGACACCCTTAATTGACAGTGGGTAATCAAGGGCATCCATCCGCTCCTTGCGGCTCGGTTTAATCTCCATGCAAACTCGAGTTTTGCACTTTTCAAGAGTTGACGATACCTGTTCAGTCTGTTAATTTTTTTCTCTGTATTACTTAGCTATCTGGTCAGCCTTTCACCTCTGGGGGGGGGGGGGTGCTCCCATACTTGACTTGACGGGATGTGCCGCTCAACAGGGTGTCCTTTTACGGTAAAAATTATGCGACAGGGTGTCCTTTTCTGATAAAGATTATGCGACAGGGTATTACAATTGATAAGAAGATTATGCGACAGGGTATCACGTGGAAAGATGCCATTTAGAGTCCTCTTGAAACAACAGATTTTGGCCAAATTTTTATGCGACAGGGTATACTTTTGGGCCATTTTTTATGCGACAGGATACAGGGTGTGAAGAGATTTGCCACGCACCTCCGTCACTTCCCTAGTCAAGTACCCCCTCCGGGCCTTTCACCCGTTTGTGAGGATATTTTGTGGAGCCACTTCATTGCGAGCATTTGACCTCAGCTTTGAAGAGGCTCAGTTTATACCTAACTGATCAATAGAACCTACCGTTAAACATGAGTGAGCACATGTAATAAATTACCTCAAAAGACACTCACAAAAAGGCGAAAGGGTGACTAGATGGCTAAATAATCCAGAAAATACACTTGACAGACTAAACAAGTGCAGCTCCTGTATAAAGTCCAAATAGATCGAAAATAACTCAAATTTGCAGGGAAGTGCAACCGAGACGCAAGCTGTATTACTATCATCAAAGCGGAGGCGATTCCCCTGATTTCCTGTTGTTGCTAAGGCTGTCAGAATGGGCCGCGCTCTCCTCAGTTTCTTTCAACAAATTACGAGAAGGTCTATTCGTGTTTTCGAGCTACCTCGTTTTGAATAATGCTATGAAGTTGCAAAAAAAAGTTATCAAATTGAATGCCAGACAATAGGCAATGTCACTTGCCGCATCATGTTTAAGTAGTTAGCCTGTGTCAACCCGAAACTGAAATACTGATATCTGAGTGGCTAGAATTTGACCGCAATTGTCTTGAGGCCCTTGGGGGAGGTACTTAGTATATTTGTCCGACTGGTATCGTTCATTTTTCAGGGTATCGTTTTACCTTTTTTTTCTAGAACGGAGTATCAAAAGAAGGCATTTTCTCTTGAGCTGGGTCAAAGAAATTTTCCTCCGTGGGCACACCCCCGTACAAATTTAGGTCAAGTACCCACTCCCCTGGGCTTGAGACACTTACATGACAGACTCCAGCTTTCATATAAGCGAGCAAAATGTAGCTTTTTGCCTAATAATGATGTTTTTGTGAAACTAGAAGTGGTCAAGTTTAAGTTTTCAAGCCTTGATTTTTGTTATCACTCTCCTAAAAGTCTGAAGAAATGAAAAAACCAAAAACGATCATCTGTTAAATTCATTTGGCCCTTCATCCCACCACATTGGGGTCTGTATCAATCTCCACTTTCCAATTGCATGTTTTTAAATAATGAGTCTGATTAGAAATATTGAACAAATACAAGGAATCACGGTGTAAGTATATGATCCATCCACACCAAGAGAATCTTTGAAAGAATGGTCATATAATAACATTTTGATGGTTTTCTTTATAAAAGTTTTCCTTTTCTTTGATCACCGAGTAGTCATGCCCAACGAAAGGAGGCTCTTTAACAAAGTTCGTTTAGCAGTATTCCACCAGCTTCTTCAAAACGGTCCCATTGGCTATACCTTAGCTGAACTAATTTCTTCACAAAAATTATCTGAAGTTAAGCAATCCTCTGGAAAAAAATTGCAGCAATATGGCCTTATCTAGACCCAAACTGTCAAAATTTTGTTGTTCTCCAAACACAAATTACAAAAATTGGCTTTCGCTGGACCATCGAATACGGTAAGATGTTGTTGAGAGGTGTACCCTCACGAAATTTCCATTTCAAATTTAAGAATTCTCTCGCTTTCGAGCTTCGTAGAATTGAAGCTTTATCGTCTTAATGCCAGTTTCCCTTTTCTCTAAATACTAAATACAACCTTGAAAACTCCTAATGGATGAGAATCGTGTGTCTGATCATTCCTTTGATGCGTGTATTCCACTTAAAGATACTCTATTCAGCCAATACATTGTCTGTCCATCTTGTGAGTGTGGACATTTATTGTTATGAAATCTTTTTCTCAGAATTTAGTAATGCAACAAGGTACAATGAAATCCCTAATTTCCTGTAGATGAACTGGAGAAAGGTGGATTTTCGCAGATCAAGCTGACCGCACTCTGTAGTCCAGATTTACTTGTAAGTAGAAGTTATTTATAGTTAGACTGTAATGAAGTAATATAAGTTTTTGTAAGGGGTCGTATCACTTCATAAACAATTGTATACCCTTGGCGAAAATCCAACACTGTATGAATCGAAGTTTTGCAACAATCTTGTATACTTCAACGAAAGAGTGATGCATGCCATGCCTTGCCTTTGATTACCTTCCCTGCGTTCCTTTGGCGATCAAAAGGATCCTGATTATATTGCTAAAATTTTAGTATTGTTTCAGTTCAAGGCGTTTAGATCTGCCTCATTGAATTTGAAACAATCTGTATTGTTTTGATCACCAAAGGAACGCAAGGCTTTTTGGTCCATGCTTCACTGGCTGTAATTTGTCGCTGGCCTGATTTGGTGGTTTTGCGAAATGGTTGCTCCGCTGTCTGTCCGATACCGTTTGAAATTTGAAAGTATAATGAAATGAAATGAAGGTGATCCGTTGTGAAGTAAGTGTTTAAACTTTTTCGGTATAGTTTTCATCCGTTGTAGGTTTTACGGTTCAATAGCGTTTGCACTGCTGTATTTTAAAATTGTTGTACCGGGTGAGTAAAAAAAGTTTACGCGTTTGGAGGGCTGTGGAAAAAAGTATCTGGCTAATATTCAAAAGTAGAATGTTAATCTGTCATAGACTTATGACCTAGAGTTTCTTGTTTCCCTGTGCTCTTTGACTTAATGATGGCGTTCCCGATGGCGTTTCGGACAACAGAGACTCATAATATTGCTCTGAAAAAACCTGGCCTTATTTAGGCCAGGTCTAAATCTCTGCGATTCCTGGAGTACCAATCAGATTGCCTGACTGGGCAAAGAACAATGCTATCGAATTTTCAATTCGAATGATGCAGTTGACCAGATTTTGAACAAAGTTACTACGGCAGGAAGTTGAAGATTTGTCTGGTTTGTTTTGATCTTAAAAACATGGAAAATATAGCGTTGAAAGACTTATTTTGCACTTACTAAGTAAAGTGAGCTTCCTTCTTCAGATTCATACCAAGTTTCATTGATTACATGTCTGCTTGACGTGGTTTTTATTGCATTTTCTCTCTGAGGAGTGACCGTTGAACAGAGCCAAAGCACTCGTTCAATCATGATTCGATCAACTGAATTCAGAAAATAGAGTCAGCTTTTTCACCGTTTCATCATGAGTCCCTGTTGAGCAAGGTTTACCGCAGGAATACAAGGGACTCACCGTCATCAGTCTAAATCTATCAGTCAAAGGGTAGCTTATACGAGTTGTTGTTGTTGTTGTTGTTGTTGTTGTTGTTGTTGTAACTTTATTTTACATCGATCTATATTTTAATACTGTTTTTCTAGTCAGCTATATACATATGTACAGCAAACTAATCAAAATCGATGGACATAATAAAATGAAATAAAGCTAATAATTATTTTCAATGCTGTTTGTACAGTATTTACAATAAAACGACAGGCATTACAGTTACATGTGGGACTATTCCATTTAGTTATTAAGCTTTTGAATATATTGAGGCTGTTCGCCGATTTTAGCTCCTCTGGTAAGCAGTTCCAAATCCGAGGTCCTAAGGATTTAAGACTATTCGTGCCGAAAGTAACCTGATTTGGCCTTTAATGAGTAAGATTATTATATCAGGATTTCGAGATGAATAGTTAGAGGTCCTAATTTGAAAAATATCTTTCATGAAGGATAGATTCAGATCATGCAAAGTTTTAAAAATTTCCAAAGAAAGAGATCTAAGTCGGAAAACATGCATCGTACAACGTTGCGACTTCAGTAGAAGATCATTATACGAACTGATATGATCATTATAAAGAAATCTAAGTGCACGTTCTTGTATCTTTTCGATCTTATTCCTAGATTTTGATGAACAAAAATGCCACACTAAAGGACAGTAATTGAAATTTGAATAAACAAAAGCTCTGAACAAGGACTTTTCTCTCTTCGAAGCCAATATAAGATCGAATCTTTAGAACATTAAGTTGAGTTGCAGCTTTTCTACATTGCTCTGAAAATTTTGAAAATTTTGTTTGGCTAACATCTATTTTGATACGAAAGTTTACCATAGCAATATAGCTATGATAAGCTGCCCTTCCAGGGATGGATCCAGGCGGAACAATTGAGAGTTTACGAAACCAGGACGGCAACGCCAGCCAAAACGTCGTCTGATATTCTGCAATGGAAGCATTGTTTCCGTACGCTACCTTTAACAGATCATCCAAAAGGCCAAAATGAGGCCTCCTATAACTCAGAAATGCCTGAAAACCATCTTCTTTCTCTGACGAAATAGGGTTTCCAAGTTGTGAAATTAAAAAGGACAACTTCAGAGACTCTCAAGGGAAGCAAATTCGAACGGAAAACAAGGAATCTTTTGAATCTAAAGTTCTGAGACAAAAGCAACATTGCATTGCAGTTGCCGTTGCTCTCGTGGATTCGTAAACTCTCTAATGACTGAGGTGTGCGAGTGTGAAGCACAAGTCAGATCCCAAAGTGAGGTATTGGTGGCGGCAGCCCCAGGAAAATCTTTTAGGCCACGCCCTTTAGATCGTTGAGAAATCCTCCTTTTGAATTAAAGCTTGACGAACTGAGAAGTGAGTTTTTGTAAGATACTCTACAAAGAAAATGTGTCATACCACTGTCTCTGGCTGGCAAGCAGCACTTGCCTCACTTGCCTAGATTTATACCCACAAAACACGAAGTCTTTGCTTTCTGCATTTATAACCTGCTTTCTGGTGCAGTTTCTATAGCTTGAGGCTTGAGCATTCTTATTTTAATTGTAATTTGAAATGTGTTCATTTTGATATAACTGAAAATCAATTGTGAGCGGAAATAAAGAACATAACACATAAAGGACAGCTAGGTAATGGTTTGCGAAGACCCGGGGAGGGGGCACTCACAACATGCACATACGGGGAAGTAAGTCCGATATTTTTGGGTCAGAATATTGCCAAAAGTGATCTTTTTTGACACCAAATATCGTTTAACTGATATTTCTGGGTTCGCTATAGGCAATTCTGACTTCTATTTGCATTATTGCAGGATATTTTATGTTCATGTACAGTTTTCTAAGTATAGAATGAGCTGATATCTTTGGATTGCAATGAAGCTGAAGTGATATCTTTGGGTTGCCTGAAAATTTCATGGACTGACCCCCCCATATGCATATGTGCTGAGTGCCCCCCCCCCTGTGTGCGAAGAGCATTTCACTCCGCAGAATCTCGTAGGCTTTTGGCGAGAATACTGTTGTTTTTAAGAAAAATCTGCAAAAATCATCAGAGGTCCCTTCATTCAAAAAGTCGCATGTGACATGTGATACATTAAGTGCAAAAATTTTCGGCAGATAAAATTTCGGACAATTAACTTCGGCGAAAATATTTTCGGACAAATTTTTTATATTTCGGACAAATTAATTTTCGGACGAATTTTTTACAAGCCTTTAAACCATTAATGCAAAAATCGCATCAGGTTTATGATTTGCTGAAACTAAACATTTTTATAAAGTTCCAACTAGCCTCCCGTCATGCCCCGAAGTTCCTTCTCACGTCAAATTTTCTAACTTCTAACATAGCACAGCAATGTTTACTAGTTTTCTTGTCTGTATTCGTATTTCGTCACTTTGAAAAATGATGGTGAGAATATTGTTGTTATTTTTTGACTAATCACAATAATGCTGGATTTGAAACATAGTTCTTCTCAAAACTCTGCATGCTTATGATAATCCTTCGTTCCATGATTGAGATTCGGATTCATATTTCTTGTCTCCGTTCCTGTTGTTGTCATTCACTACGCATGCGCATATCGGTGAAAAAATTTTCGGCGTGACAAATTTTCGGACAGTACCATATTTCGTACAAATAAATTTTCGGACAAGTCTTTGTCCGAAAGTTTGTCACGCCGAAAATTTTTGTACTTAATGTATGCTTTTTGAAGAGTGGATTTTCCCGCTGTGGTTTGTAGTGACTGTATTCTTGTTTTTGCAGCTAAGCATGAACGAGCAGTTAATTCCACATGAACGTAATCATCAGGAGCCATTTGAGTGGAATATAAGACGAATAGGTGATTTGCTGAAAGCTGAAAGATACCAGGTAACATTCTTCTCTTATCTACACCTCAGTTTTCTTCAATCGGATTAACCAAAAATGTAGACTGATTGCATGTTCGTAGTTATTGCTATTGATAGACTAATGGACGCTTAAAGTACGACTCATGTACTTTCACATTGAAAATTGTGGTTTTCCCGTATAACTTGATAAAGACTCATTGTTTCGCTCCCCCTGCAGACTTGTCACCACAACAGCTCCGCCTCAACTGAAGCGATAACAACAACAACAACATGCAAAAGTTAGAGGGACTTGCGTCAATGGTGGCTAAGTTGCCGGCTCGAACCTCCAATTGCTAAAACACAGCAAAGTCAATGATTACAGTGATATTGGCGCTGAACAAAAGCCGCAATATCCAGATAAATGTTGCTCAATCCAAGAATCAAACCTTCCACCGTGAACCAGAATTTCTTCATTTTTAAGGCCAATTAGCCTCCACGAACTCCTTTGCATCAATGAGAATTTCTAATTGTCGAGGGTGGCTTGCCTCGCTTCTGAGACCACAACTTAGCCTCATTTCAGAGTGCACACCTAAACGTGTTCATTTCCGTCTCAAATTTTTATATGAAACTCCATCCATAAGTCCCAGTTTGAGCGAAAAATAGAAAAAATTGTTGTTTTTGTCATTGTTGTTGTTGTTGCGATAACTGGGACTATGTCTTGAGTATACCAAAAATGCGTCATTCTTGAAAATTTGCTCAGCGGAAAGTATGTGACTAATTTTCAAAATTTTAGATTCATAATCGCACTGACGCTTCAATTTAATTTTCCAGATTTTTCTTCTCATTTCAGTTGTGTTATTTCTAGCTGAAATCAGTAATTAGTCAATAGTCAAATTCACAAACCTCCATTTCCCCAATCAGTAAACAAATGTACTGTTTACTTTCATACATACTTTGAAATAAGTTATTTCTAGGGCCTTTCAATGATCGAGGAGCACAATTACATTAAACGATTTCCATGAAATTATGTGCAACACAGGACCTATGAAATACGTTATTTTGCATTTGATTGTTGAAAGTAAATTGTATTGAACTCTACTCTTCTCTATCTGAAGACAAAGCCGGGTGTTACTTGGTTCTCGGGAGATTTGTCATCTGAGAACAAAATAACCGAAGTTGTGGACTTGCCCAAGTCTTTTCCCCGTACCTTCCGCGTACCAAAACTACCTGTGCGAAGGAAAGAGGGAGAAAGCGGAAGAGACCGGTTTCCTTTTCCCTCTCGTTCGCTGAGGCGTTTGTGGATTTGAACACGAGAGATGTGGGGGGCGTGGGTTTTAACACGGGAGAGACTTGGGCAAGTCCACCGAAGTTGAAGCCTTAGTCTTGCAATTGTAAGTCTGTTCTACGGTTTTGAAGTACGATCTTTCAAACTCTGGATATCTGTAATTATTTCCATACAATAAATCATCACGTTCATGTTGCTAGATCTATTTAAAATGGTGACCATGTTAACATTAAATTATGTACACATTGCTTAAAAATACTTTGGCATTTGATGCAACTGAAAAACCGAAGTTTGTGGATATTTCAAATATAAAGACTTTCTTCTGATTCACCTGTTATTATGCCTCTTATAATGTGACAAACAAGGGCAGATTTTGTAATACAATAGCATCAGTTGCTTTGGTTCACACCTCAATTCAAAGCGATTAGTGAATGCAGACAAAAAAATTCTCTCAAGCAGAAATTCAAAACAAACGAAGACGCAAAGTTGCCCTTAAACCAGTATGGCAAACTCTCGTTTGGTGCGGTTGAAGGAAGGTTTTAAGAGATGTAATGTGCTCATAATGAAAGAAGAAGGGTAAATCTAAAGGTCTGTCTTGGGCATTTTGTTTATTTGATTCGGGAGCTGAGCAGTGACTGCGTATATCTGAGCAATAAATGTGCCAAAATTGTAATGCCCTCTGCTCGGTTTTTGAGTCAAATAAACAAAATGCCCCTGACAGAACTTTAGATTTACCCTTCTTCTTTCATTATGAGCACATTACATCTCTTAAAAACCTCCCTTCACCCACACCAAACGAGAGTTCGCCGTACTGGTTTCAGGGCAACTTTGCGTCTTCGTTTGTTTTGAATTTCTGCTTGAGAGAATTTCTTTTGTCTGCATTCGCTAATCTCTTTGAATTGAGGTGTGAACCAAAGCGACTGATGCTATTGTATTACAAAATCTGCCCTTGCTAATGTGACACCAGTTTGTTTTGATTTATTCTCCCAGGATATTCATATCCCAAGTTTTACGGAGCAAAAGAATGAACAGCTGAGAGCTGCTCTACGAAGATTTGATCTGTTAGCAAAGGTACGCAACTTAAAAGCTGCATTCCAGTTTATTTTACACTATCTTCCATGACTACTATCTAAATATTGATTCAAAAGATTCAGTAAATAAGTTGCACGCACGAACCATGAAACTGCTGACACGATGCTGACATGCATGTAACTGTTCGAGGATTTGATTGGTTAAGATCCGGCTGTTTTAAACTGATCACATGAAAATAAGAGCCTCATTTTCAAGACCATCCGAATGGCGGCAAAGCAAGCTTCGACCAAGCGAACGTCTTTGATGCTTGGCAATGACACTGACGATATACAGTTGGTTTTAAAAACATTTTATTAGAGGAGGGATGAACAGAGATAGGAATGTAATGTCGTGTTAACGAAACTATTCCCAATGACAACGCAGGCGGACTGAAGTTGTGCACTCAGGGTGTGTTACGATTCGAAAACAAACTCAGGGCTTAAGCCTAAATAACTGGTCACATGAAAACACGACAAAAGATCACATGTTTCCGAGATATCCCCCTCGAAGCCATCTACTTACATGGAAACACTGCCTTTAAATCGTAACGTAGTCTATCTCTTCACTGTGAACATGATTTCGAGAGTCTGTAGAGCAAGGGGCAACGCAAGTCACTTCGAAACTCTTACAGTATGCACCTTTGGGGGGAGGGTAGACCTTAAAAATCTCAGCTATTCTGAAAAATCTTGGAAATCCCAAAGATTTTCGAAAATCTTAGATGTCTACATGAATCTGGAAAAATCGAAAATCTCAAAGGATCTTAGAACTTTCAGAAACGAATCTTCGCTGACAAATGAAGGAAATTCTCTGAAAGACCTCTTAAGTTCTAAATATGTCAAACATCTTTCGTTCAAGTTGGAAGAGCCGAGGGAAGAGCAACGTTATGCAAAATGGGCAGAGTCAGTTTATTGAGCGTTTATTTGCTAAACCGTCTGAAAAATATAAATTTCTTCACAGAAAATTCTAAAGCTATCTCTTTACCTATCAGGCATGCAAAGATAAAGATCTGAAGTTCATGGTGGATGCAGAACAGACATATATTCAAGCTGCATTGGCGTATTTCGTCCTTGTTCTTCAACAGAAATACAACTCTGATATCCCAGTTGTGTACAATACTTACCAGTGCTATCGTAAGGTGAGTTGAGAAAACTCTTCCACAGGGAAACTATTTAAACGTTGTAAACATGACAACAAAGACACATTTTTAACACAATAGCATCAGTTGCTTTTGATTGAAACCTCAATCCAAAGCGAGATTGGCTATCGCAGACAGAAGAAATTCTCTCATTCTCAACCAGTAATTCAAAACAAACAAGACCGCAAAGGTTTGCCTTAAACTAATGGGGCAAACTATCTCCTTGTGCATTGGCAAAATGATTGCTAAGAGAAGTCAGAATGGCTTATCGAGTCCTGAACCTTGTTTTCAAGATACACACTGACAAGACTATTTTCTATGTCATTTTTTCTATCGTTTTCAAAATGCCAGCATCATGTGAACACAGTCTTAATGTGATTGAATAGCACTCTTTGCTCAACAGAGCTTTCAGCAGAATGACCTTTATGGCTGCAAGCTCAAAATTCCCTTTGGACTGAGGGCCACACCAGAGTTTCTTTGAGAAAAAGTATGGCCTGAACGTTGGTTTTACTTTCAGGATACACTGACAAGACTCAAAGCTGATTATGATTATGCTACCGCCAATGGATTCAAGATAGCTGGAAAACTCGTCAGAGGAGCATATATGGTAGAGGAGCAAAGAATAGCAGCAGAAACAGGTGCAGAAGACCCTATAAATAATGGATATGACAAAACAACGGAGATGTATCATTCTGTTTTTGATTACGTGTTGCCTCTTATCAAAGCCCGTCAAGCTGGTTTTATGATAGCCAGTCATAATGAGGGTACGATCCTTCATGTTTTGAAAAGGTAAGATGGTGTCGTGGCTGTTTCTACAGGGTGTATAGAAATGCCTACTGGTCGAAAACGTTGATTTCTGTGATTTCTGTGGAGTGAAAGGTCTGGCATCAATGAAATAGTGACTTTCTGAAAGCCTAACTCCTGTGCTTTGAGTAAATGTTTGAACTTTAGGCCCATTTCAAATTGTCGAGAGCAAGCCATCGGCTCCAAATGAAGAAAGAGAAGATAAACAATGAATTGAAGACAAGAAACGTAACGAAATACATCTATTCATTTAATAACATTCAGGCCACGTATTGTGGACACGATCAACACCCAAATCGTATCCACAATCCACAATACCCAGGACTATACATCAAATGAAAGCACAGAAGTTAGACTTTCAGAAAATCACTATCTCATTTATGTCGAACTTTTCGTGCTTGAGAAATTTAAATCTTTCGGCCGGTAGCCTTTTTTTAGCACCGTGTATATCGGATGATGCAAAAACTTTAGTCGTCAGAAACAGATTATGCGACTGATCTTGAAGAGCATGGTGACAGAGGTATGGCTAGAAATTGGTACTTACAATAGAGAGTACGACATAGACTCATAGCATAAGTCTCTGTATTGCTCATTGAGATGAATGGTTATCGCTCAAATCAAAGACTGCATTAAAAATATTGAACGAACGCAAGGAATCATGCGTTAGCCCCGTTACGACAGGGGTATGGTTGGTATTGGGTACTCTGGGTGCTGGCCCCTGTGATAATTCAGTACCTGGTCACCGTGGGAATTACTGTATTAACAAGCACATTTTCAGTGACCTGGGACAAAAGTTTTATTTTTGTCTTTTTTTCCAATATAGTTCTGGCTGGTAAATACAATTTTTCGATTTTAACGGGAAGGGGATTTTATTACAGCTGGCCCGGGAGGATAAGTTAAACACATAACCTATAGCTACTCGATATGGCTATCTCTATTCCCTTTACTTTGTGCTGTATTCATGGTCCAATAGTCCCAGGAACTGATCATAAGGTTATTGGTTACCAGACATTTTGGTACACTCACAGAAAAAAGGTGGTTTCTGGAGTACCCTTTAGGGTACTCCAGCCGGGTACAAATATGGTACCCTTTAGGGCACTCTGGAGTACCCCTTAGTGAGGGTACTCTGGAGTACCCTAGGTATGGTACTTCAGAGTTCCCCTAAAGGTACTCCAGAGTTCCCCTAAAGGTACTCCAGAGCATACCTAAAGGTACTTCAGAGTTCCTCTAATGGTACTTCAGAGTTCCTCTAATGGTACTTCAGAGTTCCTTCAATTGTACTTCAGAGTTCCTCTAATGGTACTCCAGAGTTCCCCTAATGGTACTCCAGAGTTTCCCTAATGGTACTCCAGAGTACCCCTAATGGTACTTCAGAGTTCCCCTAATGGTACTTCAGAGTTCCTGTAATGGTACTTCAGAGTTCCTTTATTGGTACTTCAGAGTTCCTGCAATGGTACTTCAGAGTTCCTCTAATGGTACTTCAGAGTTCCTCTAATGGTACCTCAGAGTTCCTGTAATGGTACTTCAGAGTTCCTGTAATGGTACTTCAGAGTTCCTTAATGGTACTTCAGAGTTCCCCTAAAGGTACTCCAGAGTACCCCTAAAGGTACTCCAGAGTATACCTAAAGGTAGCCCAGTGTATCCCTAAAGGTACTCGAGGGTATCGCTAAAGGTACTCCAGAGTGCCTCTAAAGGTACTTCAGAGTACCCGTAAATGTACTCTAGAGTACCCGTAAAGGTACTCCAGAGTACCCCTAAAGGTACTCTAGAGTACACTTAAAGGCACTTCAGAAAGACCCTTAAGGGTAGTTCAGAATGTATCTAAGACTGCGTTGACACGATGCCGGCACATTTTGAAAACGGTGAAAAATGTGACGGCTGCAAAGTTTAAGCTAGGGTTCACACGATACTGGAATAATTTGAAAACGGTAGGACCTTAGACGACAAAAATTCGTTGCAACACTTTGATGCCAAAGAAGCTCGCCTACACCCTAAGAGTCGATTAGTTTCGTTCCAAAAGTGTCTAAAGATTCTCTGTTTTCATCAATTTTAGATGTTTACACGATGCCGTTTCCAAAATGTGCCGGTTAGGGTTCAATTTTCAAAATCTACCCTTTTCAAAATGTGCCGGCAAAAAATGTGCCGTTTTCGTGAGAACGGGAGGCCTATCCGTCACATTTTTCACCGTTTTCAAAATGTGTCGGAATCGTGTGAACGCAGTCTAAATTATTATTTCCTTGGGAAAGAATCAACGGGAGTCAGTAACAAAGAGAAAAACATAATCATTGTCTTGCTATCATGACCTTGACTGGCTTCACATGAAAATGTATAACAAAAATATTTCGCGTTGTTAAACGTTAGCTAATTGATATACGAATGCTGTACAGAACGTAGCCTGTTAACAGGCCTTTTGTTGATGGAAATTTTGGGATCTCAGGCTACACAGAACGCTAAAACTTCAGCTTGCTATAAAATGCCTGGCTGCTTCTTTGCAAGATGAATTAAAGCTACAAACGAGTTACTAGTTACAGAATTACAGAAGGCTAGAAGCACACACACTTGTATATCTATGTGTTCTTAACGTTATTAATTTCCACTTAGTAGTGGTGGCGCCATGGAAGGCTAGAGGGGGGCTACAGCCCCTGTTGGAAGCATCTAGCTCCCCTGTTGGAGGAAATTTTGTGTTTCTGTCAGAAGAAATTTGGCAATATCAAACAAAATGATGTACGAAAACTGCATTTTCTAGCCACTTTAGCTCCTCCATCGGAAGATCTCTGACGCCACCCCTGCCATTTAGGTATGACACTGAATCATTTATAAAAATTATTAAACAATAACCTGAGTGCACTTTTTCTTCTTACGAGAAACAATCTTTCTGCCTTCAGTCTGGGTGTTTCTTAATATTATGTCAAATCCGGCCTTACACGTTTCTTAAATGTTTCTTAAATTTTTCTTAAAATCAATTAAATTTCCAACAACTGATCATGACAATGGATGACAGGAAAGGAGATGTTTCTTTTCCTGCATCAAGTGAAAAAGGTTTCTAATTGTGTCCTTACTATTTTTCCCGGTTAATCAAATTTTAGTGAGTTTTCAAACGGGAGTACTTTTTGGAATGCTGTTTGTATTTTGCTTAGAGTAAAACCAGCTCTTTTCAAGTTTACTTTCGAAGCTCAGCCTCCCTGTGTTTCTTAAAGACAAATGACGGATATATATCATCTAGTTTAAAAATAGAACAAAAGATGGGCGCCTGCCATCAATTGTCCAATTGTTTTGATAGCCTCTCGAGATCAACAAATACAATGGAATACAATAGACTATATTTAGATTGCCCAGGCACCTGATTTAAGTCGCCTTATATCTCCGTCATTTGTCTTTAAATGTTTCTTATTCTTGACCTGATTTGAGCCTCGTTTGTTTTATAAATGTGTTTCTTATACGAAAAAACCCTGTAATTTTGCAGAATTGTCCAAAATATTTTACAGTAAAAAATCTTTGTGTGATGTTCACCAGTACTCCGGTAATAAGCACTTGTTTCCACATCATATCACCAGTCAAGTGACTTAATGAGCATCATTATCATCTTCATCATCATCATAGATTTATCTAGTGTAGGCAACATCAAAAGGAACAATAGCTACGTTACAGCTAACTTGGGCCAAACTTTAACCCTATCAGGCCTAGGGTATTTGATGCTCTACGCAGCCTATGGGGGGCTGATTCGCCCCCTTAATTTGTTTCTGTTCTGGACAACCTAGAGCCTTGAAACTTTGCATGTGTATACAATATCTTATGGTGAACGAAAAGATGAAATCTATTTTTAGATATATCACGTGATCTTTCCATGACATCACATTGTTCAAATTTCAAAGTCAATAGGGCTCAGTACTAAATATGTTCAATCGTTGATTGTGAGGAAACAAAAAGCACTGAGGACATTGGACCAATTTCATTGTATTCTATGTCAAAATAATATTTGCTCTGTAAAGAAACTTCAGTGTAAAATAAGGGGCCATGAAAACTTAACAAAGTTGATCCTAGCTATTGAAATGCTAAAACGTCACCCTTTTATGATCTTTGTTTATGCCTTGCGTTTTTGCGCAAAGTATCATATTTTACATAAAATCTCCAGGTGCTCTGCCACCTTTTCTCTTGAAAGCATTTCTATGTCATTTTTGATTCACTTGCAATCAGAAAACATCCTTGGGAATATTTCATCAAATTTGATACAGAGAGGGGCCACCACAAATTACAGCTAAATAATCAGGGGCCCTTGAAAATCTTAATAAGAATTTGAAGGGGTTATGAAAAATGATTATTACTCCTAAAAATATCTTCCGGCCCCCTACCCGACATTAATTAAGACTGGTCCCCTTACAATAATCTTTCGTAAAATGCTTGAGATTTGATTTCAACATACTTTTTAGTCAGCAAACATTGTATAGGTTTTTTCAATTGTTTCAGATATTACACTTTTTTATTATAAGAAACTTAGCTCAGGCATATCAAAAGTTTCTTGCTTGAACATGAAATTTTGTTCATTTTAATACTAATAGTTTCTTAATCAGTTTCTTATTCTTTGAATGCACAAATTATCAATGTTGTCTACAGTATAACACTACTGGTGCAAATATTTTTCTTGGCATTCAAAGCCACCCCTTCAGGTATTAACCAATAGGTGAGAAAGGGTTAACGGTGGCATTTTACTGCACATGAAAAAGAAGAAAATATGAAGACAAAACTGTTTCTGCAATGTTGAGCTCCTTGAAAAACTGTATATCTTATCCATTCTTCTCGATCATTCATATTCCTCTTTCCATTGAGCACTCCATTCATCATTCAATTTCATCCTTCTGTCTTACAGTTTCATCCCTTCATTTCACCCTAATCACTACATTCTTCAATTTCATATCATCAGTCCATCCTATTACACCTCTCTGGCCACAAATCCTACGTTTTTACCATCTTGATTTAACAGTCTTGTCTTCATTTTAAGTTTCAGGCCGAGTTTCAGGCAGTCATTCATCCCTAAGATCATAGGCTTAGGAGACATGGAGCTAGGGCACTGCAGCCCTCCCAGCTTTGGAAAAATTTGCAAAAATCAGCCATCGGGCAGAAAATCAGCCTAAAGTCGGGCAAAATTTTCGTAAACAATGGATCTTTTATCGGGCAGCCCCCACCCTAAATTTTATTTTCCGCTACCCTTATGCCTAAGATTACGATTGTTTCGTTCCAATTTTCAAAACACAGAACGTTTCACAGCTTTGACAGTCATTCCAACATTTCTCCATTTTCATGTAATTTTTGTGTCGCATCTTTCGCTTGCCTTGACCTACTTTGATTTCTGTCTTTACCAGGGCCGTCAAGAGCCAGCTCGGGCCCTGGAGTGATCTATCGGGACTGGTACTAGGGGGTTTGGGGGCGCAGCCCCCAAGAAAATTTTTTGCGACCACGCCCTTTAGTCTCCCGGAAAATGAGGGAAACGCCCCTTTTATGACTAATCATTCTAAAAAATTGCTTAAACAATCCATGTGAAGGCTATAGAAAAAATTGTATTTATGAATCAAGGACATCGTTTTACGCTAGTAATGCCTTGTTCACACCAGGTCGTTGCAGTCGCTGGAGGTGCTAGAGGGAACAGGCGACTCAAAGGCCGAAAAGATTGAATGTGAACGGTAACTCAGTGACCCTACGACACCAACTACTGACTCGTTGGGATAGAGCAAGTTTAGATAGATAAGAAATAATAATACGACGGTTTGGTTTCTGACATGAAAACTGTCATCAAAGTTTATGGTTCTTGCAAATACCCTTTTAAAGCAGATAAATTGTCATAAAAATGCACAGCAGAGATATACAGCAATAACAAAATTTTATGGCACATAACATTTACGGGCCCCTCCGGGGCCCGGGCCCTGGACCTTTTACCCCCTCTACCCCCCCTTCTCGACGGTCCTGGTCTTTACCAAGTCTAGATTGTCAGTTTCTTGAAAACAGCAAAGATAAATTCAATTCCATAGCATCACCACAGGTGCCAGACCTGACAAGAAAGTTCAAGAAAATAGGGTTCTCAGAAATAAACTTTGTTATAGGTAGTCTTTGGAAGACTTGAAAATTCTTGGAACTAAAAGACCTAATCGCCATCAAAACATGAATTAGATGTGAATAAAAGATATTAAAAAAGTCTCGAAAAATTCGAAGAAACTGTAGGTACCATGTTGAAAATGAAAATGCTAAAGCAGCAGGCTTGCGTAAAATTTTGGTCAAGAAACTGACCTACTACTACAAAATGCAAGCAAGTTGGGGTTCAGGTCGAGAATACTATTTCCTAAACAAGCAGAAGGGCAAGAAGTATTTTTTTCAGTTCTTGCTGCCTTTAGGCCTATTCCATGTACGTAGGTCATGTATGTAATAACAACGGTGGTAGTCAACCGATTCGTAGGCCAGATAATCTTTTGAAAGAGGCGATATGAACAAAACCCAATGCTTCTTTGTGGGTAAAATTTCAGTAAGGTGAAATAACTAAACACAGCCAGGCTGAATTTGCTCTCAATTCAGTGGGAGACGCATTTTGGCAAGTCAATAAACCTACAACGCGTAGCTAACTTTCTCGGGATAAAGTTAATGAAACAATTGTATGCCAGTAAAATGCATCATCCTACTTATCAATCATATTTTGTCAATTCGGATGAAATAAATTCATTAAAGCTTACCTTCTCCGCGATATTCTTTCCTTTCTTTCCTTCAAACCTTCGCCGCAGCAACGAAACTTCAAACTTCATATTCAACCGATTCAACATTCAACCGTGATCAAGAGAAGAAGATAACGCAAATACATTCCATTTTCGAACACTTTGCGTAAGTCACGTGATATTTTCAGTCGTAGGGGAACTCTGGAGTACCTTTCTGGCCTGAAGTACCCTAGGGTATTCCAGAATACCCTCAAAGTACCCTAGGGTATTCCAGAGTACCCTCAAAGTACCTTACATGGTACTCTAGATTACCTAAGGGTACTCTAGGTGCTGAAGTACCCTAGGGTACTATGTAGTACCCCTGAAAACCACCTTTTTTCTGTGAGTGTACTGCATTACGTTTTGCCTGTCGCAGTTTCCTTTAATTATTTTGTGCACATGTGAAAAGGGCCAATTAACTTTAAACGTTTATGACCTGGTATATGAGTTAGTGCTGTTTGGATTATTTGCATCTCCTTCTTCTGATTTCAAGGGTGAAAGAAATCGCATTAGAAAAAGACAACAACCTATTATGCTTTGCTCAGCTCTATGGAATGTGTGATCATGTGACAGAAGGCCTCGGTAAGTATTTAAATTTAAGTTATCATTGTTGATTATTTTTACGACGATGCCAATGGTTCTTGTTGCCTCATATGAATTAGTCGTTGTGTAGCCACGACGTGGTTCCCGCTCTGTCACCCGCATTTATTATTAAACAAACTTGACCACTTGACGTAGGAACAATGTTTATTTAGTGAACAATGGCGTTCAACGGGTGTCCCTGAATTCTTACTTCTCCCTCACTTCGACCTGGTAACGAAGGCGTTACTCTACCCTGGGTACCAGAGTCTAATAAAAATTTAATGAAGAAAAAGAAAAAAGGAAAAAGAGATAAGAATTCTTCTCTCCTTTCCTCTTTTCTTTTCATTTTTTTATTTTTATTAAGCTCTGGTACCCAGGGTAGCGTTACTCTGGTTATTCTATATCTGACTCTCTGTCTGACTCCCTGTGGAAGGCTTTGCACGACGCGTAGGAGCAAAGCGACACGAACATTGGCTGGGTATTAGTGACGCTGGTGACGGGTACATTTTTACGGTTCTCCAAGACGCTCAGAGGAAAGCAGAGTGGTTTGTTTATATTTCGAAGAAGGACAAAGAATAGATCACTCTGCTTTTCTCTGCCGTCTTGGCCGACTCATTTCTTTCTCTGTATCCATTGTAACTGTAACTTGAAATTTTACTCTTTATGGAAGGAACGCTCTAAGAACGAAACGCTGGCCTAGTCCTTTTGCGATGCATTATGGGGCAGCAGCAGCGTGCAAGGCCTTGTAGTTAGCGGATATGGTTTATACCTCTGTTGGCATTCTGAATATCGTAACTGAGATTCGAAGATCACAGTAAACAGGACATGCTGTATAGAGCATTTTTTCATTTTTCATTTTCATTTTATTAAGGAGGGTAGCCCTTCAACCAGAGTTGTTTTACAAGGGGCCCTCCACTTAAAAACTTTAATGTACAAAGGTTCCAATTCTTTGAAGGGTTGATTTAAAATTCTATGAGCAATTCATTGTGCTGAATGCCTTCAAAGTAACTGTAGCTATTTAGCTATAATTATATTTTTGGAATTTTCTGAAACCTTCAGTATTTTCAAAATCAGGGCGTTTCGCTTCTGTTTTTCTTCTGGATTCAAGATAAATGTTCTAAAAATTTAAACCATCGTAATTACTAGACTTTTTGATGAAACATGAAACACTTTTGAAGGAAGACATTATTTACGGATGTCTACAATTATGTTACCAAGCAAAAGTCACTAATCTGGTTTTCGGTTTAGGAAACTGACGATGCAACATCCTCAAATGAATTGAAGAAAGACGTTGTAATTCGAAAATTATGTAAGATTTTTTAAATGTCCAATGGTAGGATTATAGATAAGCCATTAGAAGAAATAATTTCCACCGATTTAAAGGGAGTGCAAAGACCATCAGCCTTTGCCAAAGTTCGTTTTTGTTTTTGTGAATTTCGCACAGTCAGTTATTCTAGAAGCTGTGGAGAGCAAGTCGCTGACTTCGCGCAAAGCATGCTGGCTTTGTACTCCCTTTAAATATTTGGAACTTATACTGCTGTGTAGAAGCTCACCTGCCGTTTATTGAATCTCTTTTCATCAAGTTTGTAAGAAAACTCTAGGGTAGTTGTATCATTTTTGATCGCTTACTCTGCGAGAGCGTATTTGAGTACACTGCTGTCAAGACTTTTTCACAGATTCTTATTGCTTGCGGAAATTTTCTAGAAATCTTTTGGTGTAAGCAGATAGGACAGCACGATAGGACAAGCCAGGGATTAAACCACCAACTCTCAGATCCCCAAAACAATTTCTCGCTACGAATCTACCGTTGCTGCTTTAAGCACAATGATATAGACAAGCCAGACAGGGAATTTCCTATATTGTGACTAAATCGTTCTTTGTTTTTTTCAGCAAATATGGGTTGTGAAGTATACAAATCAGTGCCTTACGGAACGGTAGACAGCACGTTGTTGTATCTGACTAGAAGAGCACAAGAAAACAAATCTGTTATGGAAAGGAGTGTAATAGAAAGAGGTATGATAGTTGAAGAGCTTGTTAGAAGGGCCAGAAACAAATTTTCACCAATCGGCAACAAAGAACGAACAGCTCGTGCGTATTCGAGATGAAAGGTTCCTTGACCTGTGATGCATTCTGGTGGTTGGCATAATTGTAAATATTAGATTGGTGCTAGGCACGAAAAAGACTTTCTTCTTAGAAGTTTGGATTTAACAAAAGCTAGTGTGTATTCCAGACGAAACATTGCTTATGCTTCTTGTCTACTGGGGATTTTTATTCTTGTTGATAGGAGATGGATGCTAGGTATTATGACCTCTTAAACTGTTTACACTTTCCAGGAAATCAAGGTTATGGTATTACTCATTTACCCGTCGGTACAAACGACGGGCAACGGTATGCTAGGCTTTTTATTTTCGTAGATAGGAGATATGTGTTAGGTATTAGTAATTCTTCTTAGAATTGACCAAATCGGCTAAGGTCTGTTTTACCCATTTCAAGTCCTGTGACCATACCCATGGGAAGTTTTGGTAATATGCTACTTCTTGCATTCATGGCACAATTTTGCATGGCTTTATCCAGAGACTGATCACATGACTTGAAATGGGTACTCTCGAGTACCGAATAAACGGGGGGGATGAGAATAATCGGGGGGGGGGGGGGGTTGGAAATGGTTCGACATAACAATAATGGGGGGTTTGAATAATCGGGAGGGGGGGGGGTGCTTGGGAAAATAGAAAATAGTCGTTTTCTTTGGTGAACACGTATCTTGTATATATTTATGTGAACAGTGATGTTCCTGATACATTTACTTTTGAGTTCTGGTTCTGTTGAATGCACTTCTTGAGACTTTTTCTTGCGTTTATTCAGAAACTATGCTTACTATAATTTCATTTTTCCGAAAATTAATAATAGGGGGTGGAATAAGAGCCGGGGGGTTGGAAAATTTTTCAAAAATTGATAAGCGGGGGGGGGGGTGGACGATTATTCGGTACTTGAGAGTATAAACAAACCTTAGCCGATTTTGTCTATTGTTTAGAACCTCTAGCACACCATAGCGATAGTGTAACTCATCTGCCAGCAAAAAGCAACGGGGAACTGTTACTCATTTAAGATGAAACATTGCCTCAGTCTTGTATGATAGGTTTTTTGTACTCTTTTAAATGGGAGGTATTGTTAGGTATTAGTAATTCTTTTTAGAATTGTTTAGAACTTCATGGACATCATACCAATGGTATTTATTCATTTACCAATGGGTCCAAACAATGGGTTTTGCAAATCAGGACCTTAAGTCTATGGTAAATAGATAATGGTGGTCCTACAGCGCTCGCCAGGGTGCACAAAGATTTTTCGCGAGGGTGGTCGATTTCGCATGAAATTTGGAATAAACTATTTGTGCTTTTGCCAAATCAATAGCATACATTTTTATGATATTCTGCGTTTAATTCTGCGTCGAATGATATTTTACCTTGTTTGGTATTCTTTGACAAACGGCCATGGTAAACAGAGTTTCTTAATCACTGCCTGAAGGGTTACAGCAACCTTAAGATGAAATATTGCTTTGTTTTTGTATTTTAGGGCTTTGTTTTCTTGTCAATACTAGATGGGTGCTAGAAAGGTGCTACGCATTAGGAAGTGTTTGAAATTTCCAGGAGATCACATCGATAGTCCTTACTCATTTATGAGTGGATATACACTCATTTTCATTCAGAAATTTGTCTCAGAAATTTGTGGTAGGGTTGTACATTTCTCTATAAAGGTTAAGCTTATAGTAGAAGCTTTTCGTAAAGTTTCTTAGATATTGTTGAAACAGATTTTCATCTGTTGTCAAAGTTCGTCGAGGACTTCTTGTGACCAAGATTCACAATAAAATGTCAAATGGACTTTTATAGTATTCCCTGGGTTGGTAATATATTTTCAGGCTTCTGGTAGAATTTCTTAACTTCCTGGACGGTTACTATTGGGTGAGCAAAAACTGTGAAACTTTTTGAAAAATCATCAAAATTTATTGCATTACCGACATGAAAATTTCGTCGTATGCATTTATGTCAAAGACTCAAACCAGACAAGGTACAAACCAAATTAATCTTAGACAAATTACGAAATCTTGATAAAAGCCTTGAATTTGTGGTAATTTGAGCGTTTATAGGCTATCTGGTTTTGAGGCATGCTCAGAAATCCCAAGAAATGATTACAAAAAACATTTTATCTAAATCAGTTTTTGCCCTCAAAGAAGCTCTTGGCTCTTACGTCCACCCTGAGTACCTGAGCAGAAAAGTAAGTGAACTCAAAACTATACGTGAAATCACAAAAAATGTACTTTGGCTAAAAATTTTTTGAAAATGCTATTGCTCAAAAGACGTTCGTTTTCACAACAAGGCAATGACATGGTCTCTCACAAATAATAGAATCAAAGCATGCTTCAAATTTATTGAATCCTTTATATTAATTCACAACAAAATATTCAAAGATCTGTTACATAAAATCAAATTGTGTTGATTTTTTTAAAGTTTCGCTTATTTTGTCACCTGGTATACGGTAGTTTTTAATTAGCAGTGTTTTATTTGAAGAACTGAGTGTAATTTTGTGACTGACTCACCCTATAATGGAGAGTTTCATGAAACTGCAGCAATTAACGTTCATCCCTAGGTGGTTTGTCTTCAAAATTTGAGTTCAATTTTCTCGCAATTATATGTTTTCACATTTAAGTGGTTTTCATGTATCGTTACAGTTACTGCAGGGAGTCCCAAAGAAATTGTGCCCCATTTATTTGGCTGCTGCGGAGGAATTGTTCGCTCTACTGTCCTGTCCTTGATATAGGTGCATAGGATAGGCAACCGTAGTAAAGGTACCTGAGGATGTGCTGCCCGCAAGGCTATACATTTTCGGACTTCTAGTCTGGCCATGGGTATACTTTTTGGCAATTTTTGTCTGGGAAAGGGTATGCTTTTGACAAATTTTGGTCAAAGAAAGGTTAAAGTTTGATAATCCCTGCATAGAAACCCGACACTTTGTTGATTTTTGGTTTAGAGAAGACGAAAATGTAGCAATTTTATGTCACGAAAACGCCAACTCATAGCACTTTTGATGTAGCAAGGATTTAGTCTAGCCAAAAGGGTGTCATTTTACAAAAATCGGTACCATTTTGACATTTTGGACAGCACACCCCTACCTGAAATTTAGCCGAGAAGCCCCCCCCCCCGCCGCGGAATCAGCATAGAGTTTAATACCTTGTCTCATACAGTCTAAACAGTGTTGATTGTATTTGTTTACTGATAACACAATAACACTCAGCCATTTTTAAATGCAGAAAGAGTGCAAACACAGTGCTAGAACCCTTTCTTTTTAAAATGTACACGATTTCACATTTTTTTGGAGCACGAAGAAAGTGCTGTTTTTGAAGCAACACTTACTTTACCTCCGGCTTTGCCTGTCCTGTGCCAAAAATCAGCAACTATTTTTTATATTGATGAAAAAGTTCGTACACAGCAATAGAACCCTTTCTTACAGTATTTGCTTCATTTGGCATGTTTGAAGAACAAAGAAAGTGCTATGTTTGAACCAAGCACTTTGTTAACTTTTGCTTGCCGTAAATCAGCACTTGTCAGATTGGCTCAGGGATGGCGCCAGCGGGGGTGCTTGGGGGGCAGGAGCCCCCAAAATTTCATTGAGCCCCCCCGTCGGCACTTTAATTTTTGAAAATTTCTATGCACTGTCTGCACTTCCATAACTTGTTCGCCATGTTTTTAAAGGGCCTTTAAAGGTGATCTGAAGTGAAAATTATTATTGATGCAGATGAATAGCACTGTTGAACGATGAAGAATGTCATTAAATCTTTTTTGATACTTTGTTTCATCTTCGAGTTATCCACTAATTTGTGCGATTGGCTGATGACGTAATTTTGTTTACAAAAAGTACAAGAAAGTATACAAAGTTGATCATGTTTCCAAAGGGAAATAAAGTCAAAGACCTTTCCCTCAAATGAAGTGCCTTTCTAAAGGTCACATCAGTTGATGAAACAATGTTTATTGCATTTATTCTGCTCAGCTAAAATGTCTCCTAAAACTGTAACCTTCCAAAGATCAGATACAGGTTCTTTCCATATAGAATCCTAATAATTTGCAAACAAAATGACGTCATCAACTGACACTTAAAATTATCGGATAACTTAAAAACGAAACGAGAAATCAAAGAAATTTCAACATGATTTCTTATCAATCGACAGGGCCCTTCATGTGCATCAATAAAAATTTTCGCTTCAAATCACCTTTAAAGGAGTGTGATCGCATTTTGAGCCAATCCGAGTGGTGTGGTACCTAATAGTCTTTCGCTTCGCTCACTGTCGGCACTCTGACACTATGCCTATCCTATGAAACTGTATTAAGAAATGGTCAATAGAGCGTAAAGCTCCTCCTCAGCAGCCACAAAAAATGGAGCACAAGGCTTTTGGTACACCCTACATATTCATATTCATTGGTATTTTATGCGAAGAATTCGCATTCTGTGTAAATGAAGGATAAGCTTCTGTAAATAAAATTATTTAGATAGCTACATATTCGTATTAAAGCTTTTAAATCTTTGCATTATTCAGTGATAAATTCAGTGAATTCTTTGTGAGATTCTTCGATCATGCCCTGAATGATAAAGCCTGGCTGTCCCCAGACAAAAGTGAGCGCTAAAGAGCGATGAACTTTGATAAAGGCGTCTATGAGTGACGACACATGAGTGATGGGTTGTTACTTGCCGTTGCCGATAATTTTCATCTCATATCGCTCAGAATCATTCAACAGTATGCGAGAATAGCCCACAGGGAATCCACTGCTAAGATTGCTCTGAAAGTAAAATCCGATCGTTTCCTTTGTAAATGATAGATTTAGATCCGTTGTTCGTTTCTTTCATCAATGATCACGGGCAGTAATGCACCGTGTTTGTGGCTTAAAAATTGAAGTTTGTTACCTCGATAATGCTGCTTTCCTTGGTTGTGTTTTCTTCGGCCTACCATCGACACGAAGCCGCCATTGCAAGAAATCAAATTCAAATAGCGCCTGCGCACTTCAGCAACGCTGTGAAGGAACTATCGCTTTGCTGAAGTGCGCAGGCGCTATTTGAATTTGATTTCTTGCAATGGCAGCTTCGTGTCGATGGTAGGCCGAAGAGAAAACAACCAAGAAAAGCAGCATTATCGAGGTAACAAACTTCAATTTTTAAGCCACAAACACGATGCATTACTGCCCGTGCAATGATCAGATGTTATGAGCGATTTTGAAAACTTTCTTTGTTTTTTGTGGAGGAACGGGAAGTGAGGAGGCGCATGGGAGAAAGAGCGGGAGAGAATCAAAACCTCCGTAATCTCTGCTCTTTATCATCGCTGATGGGACTAAAGCTTCAATGATAATTTACATAGGGATAGACATGTCTGTATGAAGGCTTCTGCACTTTTATATATTCCTGAAACATGATATTTACATAGAAGTTTGTGCTTCCAAAACAAGATTGAATCAAATTCCTCTGAAAATTCTGATAAGCGTTTTTTATGATTTTGAAACCGAGGTAAAACTCCCGCTTTTCCGGCCGATACATAAATTGGTAGCCTGCGTCGTAGAATAATCAAGATCTTATCGCAAAAAACAGGGACAACTTTACCACATATTCCTACATCAATTGGTTTGTTATTACTAACAACTGCGTTAATGTCTAGTAATTCTTACGTACTGCAATGCTCCATTCAGCCCCCTTTTAAGCCCCTAGAATTTTTAAATAAAACTATATTCTCCAATTACGTAACCCTGACTCTATCTGACACCAAAATTAATGCCAAAATGTATCGTGTATAAGTCAACTGGTGTGATCTATTGTCAATTTACATCATTTCAATCCTACGGATTATGAACTGAATTCAGAAAATGGTGGCATTTGTGAGGAGCAACATTTTGAGGGCCAAATAGGATACTGGTCCGTCATGGGTCTCTGCGCCCCCCTCTGTCATCTATCCAATATACAGTTGCCAGGTTTCTCATGCCTTGACCCAAAATAATTGAAATGTAAATTTTCAAGTGGTTTGAATGAAAACTGCGTTGCATGTGTCTATTTGATTCGCAAAATTTTATGTTAATTCTAAAGGATGCGAGGAAAGACCCAAAAAGCTCTCATTTATCGCCATGTCATTTGACTTAATGCAATAAGCCTTCCTCTCTAATAAGGCCACCTTTGGCTTCTGCAAAAACTAAATCAGCCTCCCAGGGGCTAGCCTGCGCGCAGTCTCAACGCTCTTCCTGCACGCAGGCTACCCAGGGGCTAAATAGAGCTTTTACGTTAAATTGAACGTTCTATTACTTACTACGGTTTCTTTTCATGACAATAAATAGTTACAAAACTATTTACGACTTCTAAAAACAAAGATTTGTTACAAAAATTTACGAAATCAATCAATCCTACAAAAAATACTTTGAAAAGTCGAAGAAACGTTATTAAATATGAAGAAGTTGAAAATCAAAAGTAAGGTAAATAATAAGTCGCCCGCAAATGTCTCTGAATTGACTTCCTCCCAAATTAATGATACATTACGATTACGGAAAGGATGGCAGCAAGGGGGCATTCCCACAATTCCCTGCACTATACCTAGACTCAATACAACATCGAAGTTACAGCAACAACAAAATTTTTTATGACTGAATTGAATTCTTATTGCTGACATTTTATGATCCTGCTCAACAACGTATTACCACTGCAGCGATAGTGGAATGGAGTGAAGACATTGGGACGGGTGAATTGAGTCTACACTGTAATATGGATCTTTCAAAACCAGTGTATAGAGTCACCGATCTTTGTGCAGGGAACCTCAATACCGGCTGAGTCCGAAAAAACGTGGGGTGTTTGTTAATTAATATTGATGCAACTTACTTGAAAAATTCGTTTCTTTAGACGTTCCTTACACATAAAAATAGCTAAAAACTTTCGGACATCACCAGATTTCGGACAAAAAAAATTTTCGCATAAAAACGTTTGATCGTTCGAACAATGTCAAGTACTGCCATCATTTCCGTAATCGTCACTTCCAAGTAGTGGTCGCTGAAGTGTAAAGAAATGCAGTGGCAGCCATTGGAAATCAATCATATGTGGTTGCATCTTTCCAGAAGGAGGCATCAAATGTGAGGCAAATGCTCCAGCAACAAAGAACACTTGCACAAACAAATTGCAACTTGAAATAATGTTGGTTGTTTACAAGCATAGGGCTCAAATCTGTTTAACGGTGGATGTGAAATTGCATTACATTTTTCTTTCAAAGGCAGTCTGTCACACATTGGATTGGGTGATTTGGACAATACAACGAATAGGAAATTTGAATGGCTGCTAATCCTCTGACTTTCTACGGCCGCAGAAAGTCAAGACGATTAGCCTTCCTTTGTTTTAAATACACAGATTCACAAAGAAATCTGCTGTGTTGAGCTCTGACTTTATCGCGGCCAATCAGAGATGTGACAGACTGCCTTTGAATAAAATGTTTGAAAGGAACTTTGGGTAATTTGCTGTAAATCTGCCGTGGCAATTATTTGATATCTTGATTAGTTTCAAAATGGCAGCATTTACTAATTTTGAGGCTGTGGCGTCATCAAATTTCAAAATCCTTAACAAGAAGAGCTACAGATTTCTGCTTGCCACCATATTGTAGACCTTCATAAGGTATGATTTTCTTGAAGACTGTATCAATTTTCCTCACGTAATTTATGATTTACGATGATTTTAAGTTTTTCAAAATTTTCGATTGATTTTTACGGAAATAGTCAAAATACCGCCAGTTTGAAAATAATCAAGATATCCAAAAATTGCCACGGCAGATTTATAGCAAATTACCCACAGTTCCTTTGAAGTTATTCAATTCGTAGAAAAATGTAATGCAATTTTACACTCACCTTTTTAAAGATTTGAGAGATTTGAGCCCTGTGCTTTGTTTATGCAAAAGCAGGAGGATTTCCCTTCTTTTCTATGCGCATACTAACCGGTTTTGTGTTGTACAGGAAAATATAAAGCCCGAGGTCTTAAAAGTACAGACCGAGCTTGCGAGGTATGTGCATTAAGACCGAGGGCTTTACATTTTCCTGTTCAACGACAAAACCGGTTAGTATGAGTTTTATTACCTGATAGCTTATAATTTTGACTCGTATCATTTAGTCAAACACATTTTGTTACTGTCATGTCACTTTAGTTGCTTGTAAATCTCACAGGCCTAAAGCAGTTGCTGTGGTGACAAAAACGCGTCCTTGTATCGTATTATACAAGGCTGCGGGAAACCCGCGGGAAAAGTGCGATTAAGCAATAGGAGTAGCGGGATTCTGTATTGCCTCGTTTTTGAAACTTCAGTCAGGTAATAATAAGACAAACAGATTTCGAGCCTAGCTCATTACTTTCTTGTACCTCTTGATTCTCCAGGTGTGCTGTTTTTGATCGAGCGAAAGAAACAGTTATCTCAAAATCTAGATTAGCCAAGTTTTCATCACAATTAGACTTCATATGACAAAATTTTGTGCCAGAATCCCCGTGGTGGTAACTTCCATAATTAGAGCAACGGGTACATGCCACCCATAAGGATGGGTTTTGAACCTCATCAATCCCTAAATATGGGTCTCAAATGTAACTGTTCGCAAGAAATGGGTAGCATTTTGAATCGTATCATAAACTTTTCGAGATATATATTTTTAGCATTGGATTTTCTTGGTCTTAGTTGTGAAGATTGGTTTGTAGTAACCTTTTCTTCCATTAATGTGTCTGTTCAATGACATGAAACTTGGTTCCTTGGAATTTCAACAGGCTTTGCCGCCCTAAAATCCTTAAAAATGGGTATGAAAATCGACCGAGAATCCTTCAATATGTGTCTTCCCCTAAGATGTTGGGCGGAATGCCCCCGTCATCCAAAGACTCGAGTTACCCCTGCCCCGGGCCAGAATCTTGGACAAATTTGTCACAACGACAAGAAGAAAAATTGCTGCTCTTGAGGGAACAGGTTTTTTTTGTCTAGCCGCTAGAAATAAGCTAAGGAAAATGCCTAAGCACCCACTGTTTCCTTAGCTACTCAACAAAACAGTGTGTGACAAATATTAAATAAAATGGGTTGTATTCTTTACTTGGCCTGCACTCCCCTCTGCAGAGGCTTGGAAGGGCAATGCAGGCACGGTAATCCCTCCCTTCGTTCCTTCCAAATCTTTGCGGAGGAGAGTGCTTGACCCGGGCCAACTCTTTACCGTATCGATTCCCTTAATGTGAGTAGAATTAAAATGTTCTGCGAAAATATCTATTAATCAATTAAAAAGGAACTTTTTTCAGATGGTTTTACGAGATTGCTTTCAACAATGACAGCACGTTCACTGCCATCATCGACTGTTTTATTCACCGCTTCTGGTTTTTCTATTCCTTCTTCGGGTTCCTCTGTTTTCCTCACGAAGTCTTCTTCTATGAACGCACCAGCTCCTCTATGTGTTACAAAACCTTGCATGGCCTACGAGAATTGAAAAACGTTACAAAATGGACTAGCTAAAATGTCCAATTTTCCACAAAATACGTACCGGGTGACTACACTAACTACGTCAGTCCCAGTTTTCACTTTGTGTATTGAATTGTATGACAGCACTCCGCTTCAACTGGGAGGCCCTTTACATGAGACCCGACATGAAACTCATGTCGGGTGCTGGTCTGAGCTACTGTTGTGTTTACATGATGTCGGGGCGATATGAAACTTTCATTTCGGGGCGGCATGAAAATTTCATGTCGCCTTTTCACGCCGGCATGAAAAGTCATATGTATGTATGTATCATTTGCCACAGTAAAAATATTTACAAGCTATTATAATAAATATAAAAATAGATACAATACAATACTTTAAGGTTAAAAACATAAAAGGAAAAACACCCCTAATTACAGTGGCAGGGATAGCATTAAAGGGTCAAGCTGACCTTATTTCCACAATGGCCCCCTTAGAGGTGCTGGTATAACAGAAAACGATAAGAAAAAAAATGCCGGCATGGAAAACCTCATGTAAACAAAATTTTCTCATATCGGGGCGACATGAAAACCAAATCGATATGATAATATATTGAAAGTTTCATGTCGGGACTCATGGCGCCACAAGGCCATGCCGGCATGAGTTTCATGTCGTTTCTCATGTAAACAGAGTGCATTTTCGTGCCGGCATGAGCTCATGCCGGCACGAGTTTCATGTCGGGTCTCCATGTAAAGGGCCTTTGGGACTGATGATCAAATTGTCTGAAAATCCGGCCAAAACCGCCGTGAAATTGGCGCGACCAATGAGACTGCAGATTCCCATAAAATAGTTTCCAAACAGTAGTATCTTTAAAGTGACCAATGAGATATCAATACTTCAGCCTCACTCCCAGAATTCGCCTCCCTTTGGTCTCACGGCTTCAAAACAAATGCGGATTGCTGTCGATTGCAGTGTCGATTGGTGAAATCCGAAGAAAAATTTGGCCTTTTAAAGCAGAATTCCCACGTCAAAGTGAAGGAATGTACACAGAAGAAGTACTTCATCTTGGCGCTGGTGGGTTTGGAGTTCTTTGCAACCTCAATAAAACACGACTTTGAGGCGTCTTAGAATTGCTGAGCTGCAAGCTCTTGACGTCCGGCATCAAAGCGAGATTCATCAACTTCTGGCCGAATTTTCAATTAGTTCGATTACGACTCGTAGTTGTAGCGATTACCAGTAATAAGTCTACCGGGCGACCCAAAAAGTGAAGATTTTTGGAAAATCATCAAAATTTGCTCATATCAAGGTAACTCTGCTTTCCGCTCCAGTGCGCAGCGAATTGCCGTTTTGCAAAAACACTGTCTTTAGAAGGCAGTTAATTTCTCCAGTCGATCGAATGCATAGTCTTGGCATTTAAAAGGTTTGTGAATCGCAATGTTTCGGTCAAGGCTGGCTTTGCAAATCATTTTCAATATTTTTGTTCATTTCAGGAAAATAGATTTATCTCCAAAACTACTCGAAAAATGTTTTCTTTTCTCTCGCTATCCTTCGCTAGGTTGTTGATGGACCCGATTGATAAAGCTTGGCTAGATTTTTCACAATCGAATCCCGCAAGTCTGTTTAGCTTTCGACAGCGAACGGCAGAAACCTCAGTCAACTGATTATCATGTTTCGAATCACGCCTTCAAAAGTTCAGCCTTGGAATAACTTTCTGAAATGTTCCCATTGGCAAACGAATGAACGTAATCTGTTAGGAATGCTACGTTCAAGTCTCAAATTCTTGGAGCGCTTGTGAAAGTATCATTTCGTGAATGTTACTAGCAATTATACAAATTTCCTTTTCGTGTCCTTCGAGACCTTCATGAGGATTCACAAAATATATATTTACTAGGCTTGCCGCGCGTCGCCTGCCGCGCCGCGCCGGCCCGCCGTCGTACTTTTCTTTCCTAACGATTACGAAAGGAATGAGAAACTCTGCTCAGTCCTGCCCTATAACGTTCCTTGCCTAATAAACCCCATCCTTTTCAAGGCATACTTATAGATATGCCCATTCTATTTACTCCTTCCACTCATATGAAACACAAAACGTTATAAACCATCGTCCTAAATGTTTCCCATGATTGTAACTTGGGTACCAGACTCCCTAAGAGATAGAGTCTGGTACCCAGGGTAACATTTATTGAACTAAAATGATGTCGATCTCTGAGTCCACAATGAACACTATCTGAAAGTAAACTTGTTTACAAAAAAAGGGTTTACCCTTTTTTGTCGAAGAGTAATGAGAAACATAAAATTCGATTGCGCGAAACCTAGCCTAGCTATTTCAATCAGACTTTGTAAAGTTTCAGATCAACAACCTGGTTAAAGATATACTGAAAGAGAACAAAAAATTTCGTATTTCCATATACGGTTGAACTGTATTTTCTTCAGGAAGGTAGCGATCAGTAGTCGAGATTCAAATGAATTTAAAAATTGAATTCTGTGAGTCAAATTCGAAATAGAATACATACCAGACTAAGGGGCTTGGCTAGGCCCTCAGGAATCTTCATTTTTCTTGTTTTATTCTTTGCTGATTCCACAGCTTCTGCCTTCCTCCTTCTCTCCTCCTCCGCAGCTTCAAGTTTAGCACGAGTTTCAGCAACAGCCTCCTCGGCTTTCTGCCTCGCTTCTTCCAACTCTTTCATTCTCTGCCTTTCCTGCAAGAATTTTATGGTGGAAATGAGAGAATGATGACAATAATAGAGATGAAAAACATCACTAAGCTGATCATGTTATTCAAAACTTTGATACTAAACAACACTTTTCGGCTTTCAAAGAGGTGACTTTATGGACACCAAGTGTATATCAATGTGAAATTTGACCAGCAGCGAGCCACCTTAACCAATTCTTTTTCCAGGTTTACGTTTGAGTTATATCTGCATTCTTTTTAATGTGGTTCACAACTGAAAATTTCAATCCACAAAACAGCGATATGGTGGCGCACTACCAAGTAAGAATAAGTTCAAAACACACAAAAAACAACTGGTAAAGGTCGCTTGCTATTGATTAAATTTCACATACACAGGTTTGAATGCACAGGGTGGCACAGAAAGAAGTTATTTGTTTAAAAGTTCGTAACGAGGAGAATATTTGAGGTGTCGAACTGAATCAGAATTCAATTAATAACAGAAGGTTGAAATATGATTCTGGTGATTTTGTTCTATGTTTCAGAGCATTGGAAATAAGCTAAGATCTAGTATTCAAAAAAATCAGTGACTTCAAAATGTGTGAAAAGAGGCCTTTGCACCCTCGATCAAAATAACAAATAATATCATCAGTCAACTCGCCTTTAGCGAGATGAAAAGTATCTGCATATTGCACTTAAGGAGATTACATATCTTTTCACGTATGTTAAAGTAAAAGGAGTTCCATATATCCAATTTTACGTATATTTCACAATCCTCAGAAAAATAGAAGAAAGATCACCAATAATACTTCACACTTTCGGCATTCAATCAAATTTTGATTCAACCCAATACCTCAAATACTCTCCGCACTGTAAATTTTCAAACAGTTGAAGTTATTTTTGGTCCACCCGGTAGAATTTGCAATACAGCTTGATTCAATTCAAAAACAGAGAATTCTGAAAACGGCACTTGAAGATGTAATGAATGAGGACATCAACTGAATAATGATATATAAGGCTTAAATGAATGAAAACAACCAGATCTTCTCACAGAAATCCTTGCACTATCACGACCATTTGGACTCAGTAATCCTTCAAACGAGGTTTTGATGAAACTTTTAATGCATGGTGATAAAGACTTCCCTGATGAAATTGAAAGAAATATCTCTGAGTTAACTCTACATTTTATCTATTAAACTGGTCGTTTTGGCTGAATTCGTTCAAATTTCTGGTCAAGCAAGCACCAAGCCCCTTTTTGTGAACTTTTGTTTTGAGGCAGTAGTTATATATCGCTGTTTGTACTACTTTCATCTTCATGCCACGGCAGAGACATGATATTTTGCTTATTTGTATTTGGTATTTTGTAGGTAGTGTAATAAGCATCGTGTATTGCAAATCTTTAATTTATGACATTTATTTATGACCAGTAAAGACAGATACAACCTTTTGTAATTTATGACATAAAACCATAAACAGAACAGTAAGCCAACTTACTTCCTCTAATACTTTTGCCTGTTCTTTCGATTCTTCTTCCAATCCTTCGCGTTGCTTTCTTTCTTGTTCCAGCAGTTCCTCCTGCATTGCTTTTATTGCTTCGAGATCTTCCCTTTTTTGTTTTTCCTCATCCAAAATCTTTTCTTGCAATTTTCTGACATTTTCTTCCTCTTCCCGTGCTTTTCTTTCATCATCAAGTAATTTTTCGTATTCTGCTTTCAATATTTCCAACTCTTCTCGACGCTTTCTTTCTTCTTCTAACAAAGCAGCCTCGGCTTCAGCTTGTGCCTCGGCTTTTTCTTGGGCAAGTTTTAATCTTTCAAGCTCCTAAAACAGAGTATAACAAAAGCTTTGCAATACGAAATCGCTACGGTTTTGCTCCATTCACATGAAGCTACCTCGCGATTTGAAAAATCACCGAAATCTCATTATGTTACCGATCAAATATGGGATCAAATGTTCATGCTGATGTTTTTACTTCTACTTCTACGATCTTAACCAACAACTTCAATAGTGAAGGCTCTGTTGATGTAAAAAAGAAAAGATAAATAAAAGAAAATTTATTTGCTAGAAAGAAAGAAAATGATAATGATAAATAAGTTTGGCAACTGAGCAGCAATAATGCGGCCGAATGTCGCATATGGTGAGTTTAAGCCTATGGATTTTGCAATTTTTGCTAGTTAACTCTCATGGATCTTAAGCAACACATCGGCTCACAGTAAAAATGCACTACAACCCTCCCTATTCATCTGTGAGTGGTTTCTTACCATTTTGTTTCTAGTTTCTATTTTTTTTCTCGTGGCATATGGCCGAAAACCTCGTTTTCACAGATCAATCAGAGGGCGAATAAGCGACGAAGACGAGGGTAGCCGGTGAAGATTTTGCTAAACTTTATCTACCTTCGAAGAAAAAAGTATAAACATACCTGCATTTGTTGTTTGATTAAATCATCTTGTTCCTGACGTTTTCTTTCTTCTTCTTCGCGAACCCTCTGCCGCTCTGCCCTTTCATTTCTTCGCTTCACAAGATTGTTGTACAGAAGAGAATTTCCATCTTTTGCATCTGTAAGACATTACAAACAGTTAGGCCAATCAATCAAAATAAATGAAATTAATGAGTCAATCAATCAATCAATCAATCAATCAATCAATAAATCAATCAATCAATCAATCAATAAATCAATCAATCAATCAATCAATCAAAGTAAATCACCCAATCAGTTAATCAACAAATAAACAAATAAACCGGCCAAATTCATCGATAAGAGGACTACCATGAAACTTCCAACTTCCCCCTCTCTAACAAGCAAAGCAATAAATCAACAATCCTCCCAATGCAAGGGTTGATGATCACGTGGATCTCTACGATGGTGTAATGCGAGTACGGTGAATAACCTGCATATAAGAAATGATAGATTAAGAGCCTTTAGGCCGAAATTGTCAAATCAGACGCCCATTTATGAGAATCAATCCATTGTATTCATTGTGCAAGTACCCAGGTTGACTTCAATAGTCGTAGCTTCTTATACGCGGTTGTTTAATATAAGCCAAACATTACACGAAGTTTAACCTCTTATCACAAGTAAACGGTATGATGGAATACTCCTCTGGCCACTTAATGCAAAGCTTCGGTAGGGAGTGTGTGTGCGTGTGCGTGTGTGGGTAAGTGCATGTCGTGCCAGTTAGTGCTTGTGTGCATATGTTTATGCATATTAAATTCAATCCTTTATCACAGAAAACAAAAACCCTTAAGATTTCAAATTAGTTCTGAGTCAACGAAAAAACTGACGAACAATCGCCAGTGGCAAAGTATTAGCCTGCGTGCATCCCCTACTGTTTCCGAAGAGTTGAAATTTCCCGTTGAATCGAATTCATTTTCTAACGCCAGTAGGGTCTGCGAACCAGCGAATGACGGCCTGTTCTTAGTCACGTGCAGGTTCCGCAAAAAAAACGGAAATATCTTCATCGGTCAATGAGCAATCTATTGTCTTGCGAAGCCATTTTGCTCTCCGACGACGCTATTTGGCAATTAAAGGGAATCGACATGGGTAAAAGCTGGCCCGGGCCAGGTCAAAAATATAATCTATTGTACTCGACAGCTTAGACGCATCCGGTTTCATTGTATAGCTAAAGAAACAATGGATTTGTGGGCGTTTCTCTGGCCTATT
Source organism: Aurelia sp. 3 sensu Dawson et al. (2005) (assembly GCA_964020215.1). Taxonomy (NCBI): domain Eukaryota; kingdom Metazoa; phylum Cnidaria; class Scyphozoa; order Semaeostomeae; family Ulmaridae; genus Aurelia; species Aurelia sp. 3 sensu Dawson et al. (2005). The sequence goes on from OZ026584.1 coordinate 14,575,933, forward strand.
TATAGCGTTTATGAGATATACCTATGTCTATTCCCTTTAAGATGAAGTAAAAATCGCATAAGTACTTCGCAAGACAATGGATTGGTTTGTTTGGTTATTGACCTATGAAAATAGTTCCGTGTTTTTGCGAAACCTGCACGTAACTAAGAACAGGCCTTCATTCGCTGGTTCGCAGACCCTACTGGCGTCAGAAAATGAATTCAAGTCAACGGGAAATTTCAACTCAACAGAAACAGTGGGAGATGCACGCAGACTAAAAATTATGTGTATCAAAACAATGAGGTTGATATTACAGAACGTTAGATAATGGCAGTATTACGTTAGTCAGAATCAATTTACGACTGATTTTAAGGTTCAGTTATGCAAGGGTTAGTAAAATTTTGTTTATATACAATTTTTGTTTATATACAGTGATTAGTCATCATTAGAAAACATCTAAATATCCATTTGTAGCAGATCCAGCGAAACATGGTTTTAAACTGATCCAAACATGTTCATAGACTTGGTGTTGCACCGGGCCTAAAATCTTCTCTCAGGAATAACATGCATAATCTTTGTACATACAGTTCGAACAAATGAGCCAATCTCCGAAGTTTTCGTTAGGAACTTAAGTTCCATTGTAGTTGGGTACCGTAAAAGCTCTATTTAGGCCCCATCCTCATAAGCCCCCTCTCTAATAAGCCCCTCACCTCATAGACAAAATGTTAAATAAGCACCCTCTCTGTTACGCCTCCTCCCACTTTTGTCAAATGTCACAGGTAACCAGGATTTGCCATTCATTTAACGACAATTTTGCATGTTGATTTGGATATGGTTTGGGATTAAAGCGGAGTCGGATTTGTGTACTTGACTTGCAAAATTGTTTGTTGACTCCGCAAAATGTGGGGTAAAAGAACTAAAATACTGTCATTTACATCCTTGTCATCCGATTTTGTGAATAAGCATCCTTACTAATAAGCCCCCTCTCTTTTAAGCCCCTTTCTAATTCAATGAGCTGCCTAGGGGCTTAATAGAGATTTTACGATAAATGAGTGTAAATTTTCAGTTTTTATCACTATTTTCCCTTCGGGGCTCCATAAATCTAAAACAATGTTTGTGCTGGGTATATTCAACTTGGTCTGCCACAAATGGGTGTGTTTACCTTTGATACCATTAACAAGAGTCGTCCATTTGCCTGTTTTCCATACTGTATCAAACGCCTTTTCAATATCTAAAAAGCATAGTAAAATTTGATCCAGAAAGAAGTGAACTTGTTCTTTGCGATGATCCTTCTGTTAAGTAGAATTTTTGTGATTATAGAACAAATGAAAAAGTGATCGATATTCTTAATCCAATTTAGTGACAGGGCTCTTATTCTGTTTAGGAAATCATTTCGAGATTTGCTACAACGTCACTAGCGTAGCACTTGGATTAGATTCTCTGCCTTCATCAATTCATAAGAAAACAGCTGCCATGAGACTTCTTTATGACCAGCAATAGAATACTGCAGCATGTTCTATAGTTTTAAAACTCACAGATGTTTCAATGTTGCTTCTAGTTGTATCTGGTCCAAAAAATTTCATATGATTCTGCAATCTGCGATAACCTTCCTAGCTTCATTCCATGTACTGGTTGCATTTCGAAAACCTATGACGATCCTAAAACTTAATTCGTGTTAGCAAGGAGATTCAGTGCACATTGAAAAGGTGAATTTGCGATTTGGCAGCCTCAAGAGCGGCTTTGACAACAAGGACAGATTTTGTAAAACAATAGCAACAGTTGCTTTAATTGACACCTCATTTCGAAGCAATTAGTGACGGCAGACAAAAGAAATTCTCTTAATGAGTAAATCAAAACAAACACGGCCGCAAAAGTTGCCCCGATACCAGTAGGGCAAACTCTCGCTTTGTGCAAGTGAAAGGTGGTTTTTAAGCGAGGGTATGTGGTTATTACGAAAGAAGGTCAAATCTGATGTTCTGTCTCGCGGATTTTGTTTATTTGATTCAGAAGCCGCACAGAAGGCATTTTAATTCTTGCGTATTTACAGCTTAAATGAAACAATTACCACACAGCTCCTCAAAATCCATGAGACAGGACCTTAGACTTACCCTTCTTCTTTCGATATAAGCACATAACTTCTCTTAGAAACCACCTTTCGCTTGCACAAAGCCAGAGTTTGCCCTACTGGTATCGGAGCAACTTTTGCGGCCGTGTTTGTTTTGACTTAATGGTTGAGAGAATTTCCCTTGTCTGCAGTCACTAATCCCTTTGAATTGAGGTGTCAATTCAAGCAACTGCTGCTATTGTATTACAAATCCTGTCCTTATTGGCTTTGACGCCTTCTGTGCAGCCATTCATAATGATTTGCTTTCTCTGTTATTCTGATTTGATTGAGTGCATAAAGATTTGTGAAATCTATTCTTCAGAAAGGAAAATCGCTTTGTTTTTTCGGAAACCTAAATCGTTTGCCTTTCCGTATTCATCCTTAGTTCTACAATGTCAGTAATGGTACAATGTCAGCAAGCTCTATTTTCAAGTAATTTTAACGATTATTCATAGCTTACTAGTGATTGCGCCCTTTTAAAGGAAGTACCATTAAAAACAAGTTTTTAAAGATTTCTGCTCTGTAAGTGCTTCAAATTAAGTGAATGAATGAATGAGTGAATGAATGAATGGATGAATCAAATAATAAACAAATGAACGAATAAATGAGTGCATATCTAAACGTTCTTGAAGCTGAAATACGAGAAAACTCTGAACTGGTTATCAGTTAAATTTTAAATGTCTTCTTGTCGAATAACTTAGGCTCGTTTGCAGTCAGTGAATTTTCCAAGAAAACAGGAACTTCTGTCGTTCACAAAGGGAAACATCCTTTTAGAGGTGAACATAATGCTGCGGTTGAACAACCATTGTGTAAAAATTCGCTCGCCTGGAAAAATTCCACTGACTGGAAACTAATCTTTATAGGCCAGTTTTCATTTGCGAAAAGTGTTGAGCTAATTGGGGCAATAAACAAAATTATTTCTTTCTCAGGGCAAGTCTGGTTTGAATTCTTTTCTTAAATGGAAGCCAACTCCATGGGTTACGAAGAGACATTTCACCAAATAGACCTTTTCGAATTTCTGTGAAAGAATCTGATCCAAGGAAAAATTTTCGACAATGCGAGTCGAAAGGTTCGCTTCCAGTGAACAATAAGAGAGCTTCTGTTATAACAGGATACTCCCATCATAACGTATTCGGACAAAGTACTGTCAGTCATAACCTACAACATATGCATCGAATCTTTAAAACAGATGGATGTAAATGTTTATTGCAGATTTCTCCGAAGGTACAAGCTTGAAAGAAACTTTATGTAATTTAATATTGTTTCAGAATGCGGATTTTGACATCGCTATCAATTTCAGAAATAAGCCTTCTTTTGTATTTCTGCCACTCTTAAAAGTGATCTGAAGCGAAAATTTTCATTGATGCAGATGAATAGCACTGTTGAACGAAGAAGAATGTCACTAAAATTTTTTGATGGTTTGTTTCATCTTCGAGTTATCCACTAATTTGTACGATTGGCTGATGACGTCATTTTGTTTGCAAAAAGTACGAGAAAGCATACAAGGTTGACCACGTTTCCAAAGGGAAATAAAGTCAACGACCTTTCCTTCACATGAAATGCCTTTCTAAAGGTCACATCAGTTGATGAAACAATGTTTGTTGCATTTATTCTGCTCCGCTGAAATGTCTCCTGAAACTGTAACCTTCCAAAGATCAGATACAGCTTCTTTCCATATAGAATCCTGATAATTTGCAAACAAAATGATATCATCAACTGACACTTAAAATCATTGGATAACTTAAAAACGAAATGAGATATGAAAAAAATTTCAACAGGATTTCTTAACACTCGACAGAGCCCTTCATTTGCATCAATAAAAATTTTCGCTTCAGATCACCTTTAAAGTTGCTACGTAATCAAATGGTTAAATTCCAAGCAAAAAAGCTACAAACTTACTTGAAAACATATTGTAGACCTCATGTTCTACGGTTTTCCTGAGAATTATTCTGTTCCTCCCAGTTCAGACGTTACAGTACTTTACATATGAAATGATAATGATGTCAAAAATCCGCAGTTATAAATTACATAAATTACATAAATTATGGCAAATAACTATTTACATCTGCCTTTTAAAAGATTCAGACTACGTTCACACGATGCCGGCACATTTTGAAAACGGTGAAAAATGTGACGGTAGCAAAATTTGAGCTAGCGTTCACACGGTAGAAAATTTGACCGTAAAAACTCATTGCAAGACTTTGATGCCAAAGAAATGTACATACACTCTAAGAATCGATCAGTCTCGTTCCAAAGCGTCACAAAATGTTCTGTTTTCATCATTTTCGAATGCTTACACGATGCCGTTTTCAAATTGTGGCGGTTAGAGTTCCTTTTTCAAAATCTACCGTTTTGGAAATCTATTGTGAAAAAATGTGCCGTTTTCGTGTGAACGGGAGGCCTATCCGTCACATTTATGACCGTTTTCAAAATGTCCCGGCATCGTGTGAACGCAATCTCAATCGTGATTCAACGGATATGTTATAGCTTATTGTAACGTCTTTCTCGGACTCTTCATGATAACGGATCAAAAAATTAATCAGGTTCCTTAAAAGTTACAAAATTTGGCTAGATCCAAATTCATGTATTTAGTATGAAAAGGTCTACAGCTGCACATGGTAAGAAATAATTCCTAATTTGGTTACAAAATAATAAAAATTAGCACATTGGCACCAGGCTTACCAATCGTTGCTTGGATTAAATTCATCCACTCATTTTTCTCTTTTTGCGTTTCAGCTTGAACTTCATATTCGATATTCTTCTCTCCACAGGTGATCGAGAACATACACTTTCCATTTCTTGAATCTGGAATATTCTTAACTTTTGCTGAGCTGTTTATGACTATGACACCCTTGAGATCTCTCATGGACTTTGTCACGTAATATGACAGTCTGCCAGGTTGCAATACAAACCATCGTTCTTTCAGTGACTTGACTTTGTGTCCTTTCTTTGTCAGATTACCAGCCTTGGCGATCTCTTTGAGATATGTGTCCTCTATGGATCTAAATCCTTCGACATAAAGGCTGCAAAGAAAGTCAACTAAAGAAAATGGAACAGCTGGTATCACTGAAGCAAACAGAAATAAATTAGAATGGCAAGCAAGCAACCAACCAAAGCAATGTCTCCCTGTTAGTACAAGTTGGAGTTATAGACTGATTTATAGCTGACATGGGCCCGGTTGGCTAACCAACCTCGATAGGATGGATGGCCGAGTTGGCTGATGTCTTGTGGATCCATAGTAAGTACCAATGGCGGGACATGGTATTCCCATCAACATGAGCGTACGGGATGAAAAATCTAGGGGGGGGCTGCCCAGCAGAAAGCCCATTGTTTGCCAGCATTTTTGCCCGACTAAGGGCAAAAATTTACCCGAATGGGGCTGATTTTTGAAAATTTCTCTAAAGTTGGGGGCTGCCGCCCCCCAGCCTTGTACGCTTATGCCCATCAACCCAAGTTACCAACTAAACAGAATTGAAACATTTTGGTCATTTCTGGCAAGTTTTAAAGGAAAGGTATTGCCCAAACAATTCACCCACAGCCCACAGAAGCACTTTGTTGACACCACTTTCCCAACACCAATCTACGGCCAGGTAAAAAAAGGGAAGTCGCGAGAACAGGATAACAAAGAATTGAAAGGATTGAAAGCCCTTGCGTCTTGTTCTGCGCGAGAGATTCCTTAATTCTGACCGAGTGGTTTAGGCCTATGGCCTATTTTGAGCCGTTGTGCAAAGATCAAATTTTCATCAGGTTGAATTTATATTGTACACAGCACAGTGTGCTAACAGAAATGCAAGAAACTTACAAAAATATCTCGGTCCTATGGAGCAAAAATCAATTCATTGAAATCTATACTTCAATTCTTTAAACGCCTGAACCCTTGACATACAAGGTATAGATAGAAGCTTAAAAAGCCTGTAACAACCTGTAAATACATAAGAAAACAAAGAACAAGTACCTCTGAGGTGTTGACTGAATATACTTTGTCTCTAAGCATTCAAGTAACTTCCAAAATGTCCAGAACTCTGCAGTTGAAAAATTATCCATTGGTACAGGTGTCCATGGTGTACCAATAGCTTTCATAAAACTTTCTAGTATTGATGCGACTTCTTCCTTGTGGATTACCAGATCTCCTTGGATGTCAATTTTATTGAAGATCCTCAATAACAGAAATGTGTCAGCACCTGAAAGTATTCTGTGTTCTGGCGATCTGACTTTGTTAATGATGACCCAAGCAACATTATCTAATCTGTCATCATCCACTGGGTTTCCAGCAACTGTAAATGATGATCATAATATAAATGCTGGGTTGCCAAGAATGGGTTTAACAAACATTGGATTAGCGGATTGACAATTTTACATAAGTTGATGCCATGAATCCTTGAAAATGCCCAGGGGGCAAATTTCTAAAAATGAATTTTGGGAAAAGGGGATATCAAACGGGAAGCTTTTGAAAGGGGAAGGGGGCTTATTCAAGGGGGGGGGACCTTATCAAATAATATGGTTATAGGTGTGTCATGGAACATTGCCAATCTAGCTGATAAAGTAATACACATAGAAATTAGCAAACATATACAGAAATATTAATTTTGGACCAGACTGCAGAGGAAGTGATAAATATATATATACATAACAATTATGTATATAACATTATAACATTAGATTTCTCCAAGTCCATTCAGTAGTATATAAGCACTAAAGAAATATAGTTCATTCTATTGGGATGTAAACCACAAAGAGGGTGCTGCGAAGAAGGGGAAATGAGAGAAAAACAATATTCCTTCAGCACTAAAGAACCACTGATGAGATTTGAAGCAAGTCTATGTAACATCAGACCATAACAACTATAAACATGATGCCATGACAAAGAATGTTTTAATTTATGGCAAATTGACCTTTCCCAATAATTAAAATACCCCTATGGAGGCCTATACAAGGAAGGGGCTTGTTTTTCAAAATTAGTTCTGATAAGGGGGGTTTATTCAAAGATAGGGGGCCAATCAAGGATTTACGGCACAATAGAAGACAAATTTAACAGGGGCTGGCTGCCTTAACTGGAAGCAGTGAAGGTAGAGTTTATCACACTAGTTTTATTCTATACAATTACAGTATATTCACCATCCCCATCACCTGTGCTGTCTCTCCTTTCCCAACAGGTACAGTACAGTATATTGGATTCAACTGGCTTGATAGTTAGCATGTGAGTCTGTGTTAGGTCATCTTAACTTGCCAAGTCAGTCCATAAAAATTTTGATTCATTATTATGCACAACTATTCAAATAAACTAAACAGTTCCACAAACAGTGTGGCCTGAAACAAACAAACAAACAAACAAACAAACAACAGCTGGGCATGTATCTGCGCCTGGTTTTCAGTAGGTCCTTTGGTATGTTCACAGCTCAGGGGGGGGGGGGGAGGAGGAAGAGCAACACACATTTTCATATATTATCATAAAAGTCAGAGAACATATTGGGAATTGAAAACAAGCAAAAAGTCCAAAATTTTCCCAACAGAACCCAAACTTCCAAGAATTTCCAACTACAGCTACATAACGCCTCTTATACTGAAAACAGAAATTTTCAGGGTAGACTTTATGCTCAGGGGATTACTTTGCAGCTTCTTATTAATCTTCAGTATCATCATTGGTAGCCTGTTTTGTACCTGCAAGCCATGAGTCAACAAATAACTATATACTGTTTAATTTCCTTATATGAATAAGTCATAGAGGGTAGGGTCGCCATTTTAGCCTTGATGGAACACAGGACAGGGTTATCATTTAGGACATTTTAGGCAATTCTTTAATCAAATGATTATGCACACTTGAATGGACCGGAAGGTAGAGTGACACCATACTTGATGTGCATACTGTAGGTCTTTCCATCACTCGTTGGCAAGAAGACACCTACTTTGATTGCCATAAAAAATACAAGGATTATGAAATAAAAGCAATGCATTTCACAGTTTAAGGGGCCATTAATTGACTAAGATTTCATATTTCTGATGGCATTTGGCCATTATGCGGGGGATCTTACCCCAAGGCTATAAAGAGAATGAAAAATTGTATGGAAATCTCTTCATTTTTTGAAAAATACCCAAATTGACAAATAATGTAGAATGCCAAATACGGAACAGTTTATACCACTCGATGGCATATAGAATCTTCTCCATTCAAGTCCAGTTGAGTTCCACTAAACATCTATTTTCTGCTCCCTAAATTCTATTTCAGAAAATTTTAGGCCAATCAGAGCAACTTTTAGCAGAAAGCCATTAAGGGGGATGGTGTGGGGTTCTGATCTTAGCAAAAATGTCATCAAAAAGTTTGAAAATTAAAAGTCAGAAGCTTGCAAATGATTGAACTGTTTGACGAATTGATGCTGATTCTAATGATTGGGTTAACAAAAATGGATGTTTCATGTTGATTGCTACAAAAAATTGTTAACACATTAGACTTAGAGAACGCTTCGCACCACAGCACTGTGATGGACTTATTATTTGAATAAAATAAAACATGACAAAGTCCTTTGTTATTAATCAAATTTGTCCAATAGGGCATTGCTTCACTGCAAAACAATTAATTCGTTCACGATAATATAACTCAACTGAAATTGGATCAGATTTAAAACATCAAGAACAAAACGTTTCTAATCCAAATCGTATAACACCAAACCTTTTCAAAAGCTCAACTACTCCGACTTCCTTGTATTTTGTAATTTCCGACATGATGAGGGAGCAGCTTTTGCCGGTAAGATTAAAAAACTTCCCTTGATACAAAAATCTATTCCATTTTACCTGTCGCTTTTCTCACTAATTGGCGAAAATATTCCAGGAAGGCTTCTTCATCAATTTTCTTCCCTTCTCCATTAAAATGTGCTAGATGTTCGGGCATATACAGAATATCAAGGACACGGCAGATGTTTGCACAGATCACTTGAACACTGCTCTTGTTAATGTTCCCTTCTTTCTTGAAATCAAGAACATGGAAGACAAGTCTGAAACTGTTCTCAACATAATAGGCCAATTTTTTCGCGCCACCCCGAAGTTCTTCGGTTGGAGCGGCTGATTCGGCTATTTCTTCTTCTTCCATGGTGTACTAATGGATGAACAAGTGTTGTTTGTATGAAGTTAGTGCAGCTTGACGGCGATCAAGTAATTCATCTTCCGCTTTCAGCTGAGCAATATACTGCAAAACTATTCAGATAGAACTCCAGTCATCAACATGAAACAAAACACAACACAACAACGCCCTGCAGTTGACCTCGTTCTGAATATGCAACAAAGAGAGAGCATGGGTCAAAGGACACGTGGACCACTGACCTCTCACAAATCACAAATGAAAGGGTCACGTAACCACGAAGGTAGATTTTGAAACAATGTCAGCCGATACTGCGATCAGTTTTAACAGGTTTCATTTGCTCAAAAGCTCAGCTTCTCCTAAAAACTCTATCTTACCCGCTTGCCCAGAGGTAGATTTATGGGGCAAATTAGGGGCAATTTCCCCTTCAAGAAAACTCTACTTGCCAACCCCTTCTTGGCAAGAGCACCCCACATCCTGATCCTGACCCTAACCCACTCCTTTTAATTGTTTCAAACTAAATGTTGGGAGAACATATCAGAAGCGGACTGGCCCACCGGGACACCGGGAAATTTCCCGGTGCGCCCTTTGCCAGGAGTTTGTTTTCAAAAAACTTGTTATTTTTAAACGTCAAACAATTATCGAATTGAACCAAAATGATTACAGCCATCAATTCACTTGTCTGAAAGAACTACGCATTTTTTGTGGCATGCCAAAATATTCCCTTTTTCCCAGATGATGTCGTTCAGAGGTTTAATGTAGAGATTTTCAGACGTGTTATTCAGATAAAAATGAGTGTATCATGGAGCCCCAATCTGCACATTGAGAGTTGATCAGGGACACAACTTGTTATTACCCCCAATCGATCTGAACAGCTTCCTAAAACCGGAATACCAGTTAAGCGACTGGAAAAGGTTGCATCACTTGTCAGTGTATCTGCCGTTTTTGTAAGGCTGACCTTGCTTCATCCATCTTAGTATTCAAGAATCTAAGTAAAACGCTTCCAGATGATTTCAATAATATTCAGGCCGTGGAAACTATTTTGGAAGAAGCTGACAAAGAGAGAGAATTTGCGACGTTGAACCAAGCAGACGAAGTGGAGAAGGAAATCCTTGAAAATCGAGTTGCCTACAAAGGAACCTGTTTGCTGTTACAGAGTGCTGTACAGATATCGTTAGATGCATCAGCATTCTCCAACCTTCTCCTAGCCTATGAAGATTTTCTCACACTTTCATTCACCCAAATTTGCTTCGAGTGAGCTTTCAGTAAGCTAAAGCAAGTGAAAACTTGCTTACGGTTAACTCTGGAAAATGAGAAACTCCACGTAATGTGGATACATTAAAATCGAAAACTTTCGGACCGAAAAGTTTCAGCAAAAAACTTCGGACAAAAAACTTTTGGACACTTTTTCAGGAATTTCAGACAAAAAACTTTCAGACAAATACGACATTAAAAAGCATGCAAGAAACCAAAAAGATGTTAAAACTGATTGTGATTCTATCATAAATATCAACTTACAGAAGGTACATGGTGATCATCACATCTACAAGGACATTTGAGTGCAATTTTTGTTAGATTTAACAATTGTTAAACCAAGTAAGTAAGTAAGTATAAATTTGCCACAAATAAAAGAAAAATTACAATTGTTAAAAGAAAAGGAAAGAGCAAATAAAAGAATAAATGAATAAAATATTTACAATATATTACATAAGCAAGTTTAAGTACAAGTTAAAAAACACCCCTAATTAAAGTGGCAGGGATAGCATTAAAAGATCGAGTTGACCTTATTTCCATAATGGTCCCCTTAGAGGTGATTGCAAAGGAAAAAAAATTAAAATAGAAAAATAAAAAATAAATTAAAAAAATATAAAAAATCAAAAATTAAATGAAATAAAAAAAAAATACCAGCTGTAAGCAAAATTTAAAGGTGTTACTATGAATGAATTATTTTCAAGAAACGCTTCAAGGAACCAAACTTTTAGATAAAATATTCAAGAAACTTAAAGGGAATAGACATAGGTATATCCCATAGTCGCTATAAATAGGCCAGAGAAACGCCCACAAATCCATTGTTTCTTTAGCTAAACAATGAAACCGGATGCGTCTAAGCTGTCGAGTACAATAGATTATATTTTTGACCTGGCCCGGGCCAGCTTTTAACCATGTCGATTCCCTTTAAGCGCTACTTGTAAAACATTGATTGATTAACATTTTATGTTACACTTCCTTATTTTTTCTAATTTCAATAATTTAAAACTTTGGGACAAAAAATTTCGGACAGCACCAGGGTTCGGACAAATAAACTTTCGGACAAAATTTTGTCCGAAAGTTTGATCGTCCGAAAATTTACAATTTTAATGTAGGTTGTGACAAGAGATTGCTCGGAATCTTTTTCTCCAGATGATATCATCAGATAACTTCCTGACAAGTCTATAGTCTTCAAGTACATGTTCAATGCGTGACTATAATTGTCATATTGATGTACTGACAACTTATATTTTTAAATGGTGTTTTAGGCGTAGCATAAAAGCAAGGACAGCTTAGCCATAGGCTAGCAGGGACTAAATCCACATCCTCTACGTTTTTCAGAAATATACACAAGTTTCAAAAATGTATAAATCACTGTTGGGTTGGAATTTAGTCATAAATTTTGTTGACTTTCTGAAACCTACAAATTTTAAGCAAAAAGAACCTCGCTTCCTAGGCTGCAGAAGTTACTTTCTTTGTAAATTCTTGGAATATATTGTCTCAAAAACTGAAAAGTATGTTGTGGGCTTTGGTCTAACCTCCACAATTTACGTATTACCTGACGGCAATACATCATCATGACACTTATAAATTTTATCACCCGCGTCGATCTTTCAAATGCAGTCAGTTCAGACGAGAATAAACTTCTTTTCAAAAGCAATCTACCCTGGGTAGCAAAGCCTCAAAATTAAAATGAAAAGAAAATTTTTTTATTATTTCATTTTTTGGCTCTGGTACCCCGGGTAGAAGCCATCGTGAATGAAAGACGTCCGTTCATAATGGGGCACTTTCCGACATTCTGTGTATTTTGTACTTCTAAAAATTTCTGGGGGCAAGCCCCCGGACCCCCATTTTCCTCCATCCATTCACTCATAACCTACCCCCTCCACAGGGTAGGGGCTTGAAAGGATATTATGAGATTGTTTTGAAAACAACTGACTCTCTGCCACAAAGAGTTTTCGAGACCGTGTCACCAACCCCAAAGTTAAGCAGCTTGACCATCTACTACTGGCGCCCTTTTGGTTGCCTTTCCCGGTGGGTAAAATGGTTGCCAGTCCGCCACTGGAACATATAAATCAACATGTTATTTAGAAGGATAATCAAGAATTTCCTCATACAAGAGTCAAAAAATTTCTCGCACACCCTTTGTGCACCTACTCTCTTTTCTGCTATATTTTGACACTACCTTCGCAGGTTGCCTCTCTTCAACTACAGGACGGTTCAGGAGTTACCTAAGACCAATGTCTGGACACAAATAGGACAATGGCGGTTACCCTACGTGGACACACGGAAAACCCAGATGATAAATGGTCTGATCGCTTACTCAGACATAGTAGGTGGTGGTCAGAAGAAAGTAAACAATGAAAGGAAAGAACTGCAAGTAAAACTTATGTCGCATTTTGGATTTTAAAGGATCTATTCATTGCTTAGACCTTCTTTTCTTTCTTTTTCTTCTTTGTAGACTTCACGGAGACTCTTTCACTTCTATCAACAGATTTATCTGAATCATTATCATTTATATGTTCATTTACAATTTTTGAAACCTTCTCTCTTTTTCTGTATTCAGTATTATCATCTTGGCACCAACTTGAATTCTCCTTTTACAAACGCTTCTGAGACTCATCTGGGCACTGACTTCTACTCTTTTTGTCCTTTTTTCTTTTCCTTGATACTACAACATCACAGATTCCTTCTTCTGGAAATCTACCATCTTCGACTTTTGATCCAATCTGAATTTGAATGTCGTCTTCATCACGCTTGCTCTTTTTCTTAGATTTCTTTTTTCTCTTCCTTTCATCTGCCAGACAAATATCAGCTACTACTGTATATTCTTTCAAATCTGCACTGGAAATAGCAGTTTCGTTTGTATTGTCATTTCCAGGAACTTTCTTCTTTTTTCTCTTCTTGTCAACTGCCATACAAATATCAGCTACTACTGTATCATTTTTCAAATCTGCACTGGAAACAGCAGTCTCACTTGTACTGTCAATTTCAGGAACTTTCTTCTTTTCCTTTTTAGATTTTCTTTTCCTCTTATACAAACCATCATTCTTTAAAGAAACAGGATCACTACTAGGTTCCCTATTTCCTGAACTCAATTCCTGGATCTCTTCAGAATCTGATCTCTTTGGACTTGACTGTGGTGTGACCATTGGTGAGCTCTCTTCCTGATCTAACAGTCGCTTCAATTTTCCATTCAACTTGTGGCCATGTCGTGCAGCTTTATGGCCTGTTCTACCTCCTGATAATTTAAAAGCCTTTTCAAGAGTATCCTTCTTAGAAAAATCTAACTTGTCATCATTGTCACTTTCATCTGAGCTTGAGCTACCTTCTTTTTCCATTTTGACTGTCTTGCTGTCAACTACATTTGTGCCACTACGCACAAATCTGCCGTAAAGCAATTCCTTATTCATTGCAGCTTTTGTTGGCTTTTTGCTGCTAATGTTTTGAACAGTTTTATCCTCATTATCCCTCGATATTTTGACCTGAAATAAAACATCACATTTACAGAATATATGGTATTGTCTGTTTTCGTCTAAAATGCAACCACCAGACTCAGTTGCTCAAATCCTTAGGATACAAAAGAAAAATAATTTGTTTTTCACAACTATCTGAAACATTTTCACAAAGGAAATTGAAATAGCATAAATCCTTGCGGACTGGGGTGTTACTCTGGCATGTGTTTGTATACTGTTGATCTGTCCGGGGAGTGTCTGGGTGATTTCATTTTGCTTTGATGGTCATTTCGTTACAGGAAAAATCTTTGTCAAGCTGAAAGCAAGCTTTTGAGAAATTGGTGTAGTCTAGTGCCATGTCTCCTCTCTATCAATCGGAACCCATTATATTTGGATCATTATTGATAAGCTAGATTCTAGAATATGCCCTTCTATTGTGTAAAAGCAATTTTATGCTGATACCTTCATACGCAGTCACTCCTAAAGCATCAGTAGTCTCGTTATTAGAAAGATAAAAAAATTGTTCCATGATTTTAAAAGTTAAAGAAATACAATTGTTTTCCTTTTACTTGAAGCAAAATGGCTTTAAGAGGTATGCAAAGATGTTGCTATAGAGCCAAGCCTGCAACCCCTCACAGGAGAACTGCTAGATTTAGCCACTGCAAATTCAGCTGATGATGCTCGATTGGGTATTAAGGCAAGGGGTTTCTACAGACAGGGGCAGGTAGCCTTCTTTGATTTTAGAGTGTCAAATGTCAAAGCAGAATCAAACATAAAGCTTACAACCATGCTTACAACAGAAACTACTCTTAGAAGAGCTGAAAATGAAAAAAAGGGAGATTACAACCAATGGGTGATTGAAATAGAACATGGTACTGTACATCCACCCCCTTGGTCTTTGGGACAAATGGGGCTATGGGCAGAGAATGTCAATTATCCCATAAGAAACTGGCAAAGAAACTATAACAAAAGAAAAACAAAAAGTACCATGAAGTCATCACAGATAGTGAAACAAAGGTATCCTTCAAGTGATGAAAATTAATGCTTTTATGTCTCAGAGGACTGCATTTTAATTTGGACTGCAGATAATGTTAGATTGTCAATTATCCCATAAGAAACTGGCAAAGAAACTATAACAAAAGAAAAACAAAAAGTACCATGAAGTCATCACAGATAGTGAAACAAAGGTATCCTTCAAGTGATGAAAATTAATGCTTTTATGTCTCAGAGGACTGCATTTTAATTTGGACTGCAGATAATGTTAGATTGTATGTAGGGGTTTGGTGTCATTTATATTTCATTTAGGTATGTAGAAACAAAAAAAAATTGTTTCTCTGATTCCGTATCAATGAAACAGTGGATCAGTGAAATATTAGAAGCCTAAACTTGGAAATGACCCAGTCTGCAGAGAATGGCACTTTTCGACGAGATCTCCGGTGTGCAAGAGCAAAATTGCCGGTGCGCAGGTGTGCAT
This sequence comes from Aurelia sp. 3 sensu Dawson et al. (2005), assembly GCA_964020215.1. Classification (NCBI taxonomy): domain Eukaryota; kingdom Metazoa; phylum Cnidaria; class Scyphozoa; order Semaeostomeae; family Ulmaridae; genus Aurelia; species Aurelia sp. 3 sensu Dawson et al. (2005). Next base: position 14,591,262 of record OZ026584.1, read on the forward strand.
CACCACAAATTTCTTGTGTGCTGGTGTACACCAAACCATTGTGGTTAAAATTTGGGAAAGTTATTGTACATTTCTACATTTCAATGATATTCTAGAGACTCAAATTGATGAATACTTTCGTCTGCAAAATCTATTTGCAAGTAGACCAATATTTCTACTGCTTGAAATATTCAAAAATTTGGAGTACAAAACGAGCAAACATGGGATTGTCACAGGTGTTCAGAGCAAAAGTAGAGGGCATGTCCTCAAAAATTTCCCAAGGGCTTTGCCCCCAGACCCCCTCCCTTAATGTCCCCCGTTTATTGGTCATGTCTGTGTCCTGATTTCTAAAATTAGAGGAGTTGCTCGCTCGGGACCTGGTCTATCTTGAATTCATAGGCAATGGTAATTCAATAGAACCACACCCTGACCACTCCCATCTACATTGCCACACCCAAATCTACCTGGTGTGCAAAAGTGTTGGGAGGAAAATATCTCTGGTGGGCACAAGCCATACTCTGCAGACTGGGAAATGACTGAAAATTTTACAGTTAACATTCATTTAGACCAGTATTAGTAAGGGTACCATATAAGTCTCAGATCTTCTCCAAAAAGGGGTATCAAGAGTTGAAAAAGGAAGAGCTTCCAAACTGAGGGGGGGGGGTATTCTTGAACTGCTCCTTGATCAACTATTTTCAAAGTGAGTTGCTGCTTTTCTCAATATTACCATTTGTTTGGGCTATCTAATAAATCGAAAAGCGGATATTTAATCTAGAACCCAACCTCTCCATCTTTATCATCAATCTTTATACTGCTTGCAACTTTATTGAACACGTGATCCCACCAATGAAAAACAAATGTCTCACTTGGATCCAAACCAAGGCCATTTTTATTATTTTTAAGGGAGACTTTGATGGCATCTTTCATTCCTTGTTCATTTCTGCCAAGTCCTTTTCCTTCTTCCCATCCAAATTTCGTCATTTGGCTCCTGATTGATTCCCCTTTCACGCTTTTATCCTGCACCATCGCGGCCATGTTTGTATGTTTGAAAAGGAAGATTGGTGAAAGAGAGGCATAATTGTGTAAACGAGGCCATTTCAAAATGCTTTTCTTTTGAGCAACAGCAACAACAACTATGAGTGTGATGGTCCAAGGAGTATGTTGAGGTGAAGGATTCATGGAAGGGTCAATTTTGGTTGAAAAGATCTGACGAAGTGGCCAAAAATGACTGCTGATGGTAACTTTAATATTGTTAGCTTTACCTAATGCAATGTTTGGACCAGACTAGTTTAGATTTAATTTAAATGGCACAAATTGTTGTGCTCCCCGCACTCTGAGATTCAACCCAGGGTGCCTTCATTCAATGTAAAACCCATCGCCAACAAGCCCTAAGCTTTTGTATGGCAGGTATTTTCAGGGAGAGAGAGGCTGCTAAAACATCTGTCCTCAAAATCTGCTGATTTTAAGAAAACTCCAGCACTGGCCCAGATTCTTAGTTTCTTGTAAAAGAAATACATGTATCATCAAAAGAAACTGCTAAGAAATCAAGGAAAAGTTCACATTCACGCCAAGGTAGGCTGATTGATTTCAAATGCCGTCGTGAACCGATAGAAATGACGCCGCTACGTCAACAAAAAGTCAGATATACACCAGAGATCTTTGGGCCTAAGGGCATGAAAGGTACCCTAGGATATAACCTGGGGAAGGCAAGTTGAGAAGGCCTTAAGTAAGACCACAAGAGGCCCAATCGCTTGCTATGTAGCTTTCCTACTGAAGCAATTTATGCTGCTGCTGTTTCTAACCAAAACATAAAGAGAGCAGTCCTTTTTCTTTGAAATGGAGAAAATTTAAATTCATACTATTGAATGGTAACCAATTGTTTATCTTGTGTCTTTCCTCATGCTCCAAAATCATTTCAAATATACAGTTGCATCCTGCCACAAAGATAATATTGGATATTCTGTTGCTGTACTGCAATGACACAACATTATTGGCTGTTCGTGTATTGTACAGTCTATAATTGTTAAGTAACAAGGACCGCAGTTAAATTTACTTGCCATTATCTAGCATTTAACAGTTTTGTCCTCCCTCGATCTCAGCAAATTTTGCATTAAACGCCCAGTTCTTTGCATCAAATGTTCCCCAGATTTTAAACTTTGTACTTGATGCATTCATTTTCACTTTGCTCCGTGAGATGATTGTAAAAAAATGCAAAATAAAACTTATATATCTTCTCTGCGATGGTTTGAAATCTGGTGAAGCTTGGCTTCAGCATCCTGTCCAAGTCAGAGGGTGCCAACGTTCAACATTCAAACAAAATTTGTTCCAAATCACTGTTTTATCCCCTGTGGATCTCTAGCAGGAGTGTTTGCAGCCAACATTTCTTGCAAAGATCCGGGGGATAAAACTGTGATGTGCAACAAATTTTGTTTGAATATCAAATATTGGTGCCCTCTGACTTGGACAGGATGCTGAAGCCAAGCTTCGGCAGATTTCAAACCATTGCAGAAATAAGTTTTATTTTGTGTTACAATCATCTTATGGAGGAAAGTGAAAATGAATGCATTGAGTACTTAAAAGCTAGGGAACAATTAGATGCAAAGAACTGGGCGTTTATTCCAAAATTTGCCGATCGACTGAGGACAAAACTGTTACTGGATAACGGCAAGTAAATTATGATGCAGTCCTTGTTACTTAATGATAGATTTTACAATACACAAACAGCTGGCAAATAATGTTGTGTCATTGCAGTACAGCAACAGGAAATCAGATGTTAGCATAGTGGCCGGATGCTGTATTTGTAATGCTTTGGGAGCATGAGGAAAGACACAGAGATAAACAAGCAATCATCAAATAGTATGGATTTCCATTTTCTTCACAGGGCTCAAAAAATGAAATAGCGTGGTAGCAGCGCTACCATGAAGGTAGCTGAAATGCTCAAGTTTCCCAGGATGGAAGCATGGAAAAAAGGAAAAAGAAACAGGGAGAAGGAAAAGAAGGGAAGAAATGAAGGAAGGGATGGAAAGGAAGGGAGGGAATAGAAGGAAAAGGGATAGAATGGGGCCACATGAAGGCAAAGAAGGAGAAATTGTGTAAGAAGAAATGAAAGTGATTGGCTTGCTACCAGGAAGTAAGGAGTTTTTTTGAGCCCTGTTTCTGCATTTCAAAGAAAAAGTAGTGATGTCTTTATGTTGTGGTTAGAAACAGCAGCAGCAGCAATAATTTGCTTCAGAAGGAAAGCTACGTAAGCCCCATTATACACAATTGGGCCTCCTGTGGTAAGAGTGAATGGAAAATTTTGGGGTTGAGGACAATAGATTAAAACAATAGATCCCTTGTCCCTTGTTTATTGCCAACTGCGTGGCTCAGATTGCAAACCGCAGGTGCTCTTGGCGCACAAGATATTGCATGCGCAGTACGAACTTTCCAATCTGGGTGGTGGTGCTGGGGGGAGGGGTGTTTGTTAATGACTCAAACCATTACTTTTATTAGAATTAAGAAGAACAGTTCATATTAGGGGCCATACACAAATCGATTCTTTCATGCAAATGTCCATTGGACATTTTCAAAATACCCCTACCCCCTGCCCCCAAAACATCCAATTCAGGGATGCTGGAGCGATTGTAGGGTAAGGGGCTTGAAGGGAAACGCAAGGGCACTCTAGGCTGATGACGAGGGAAGAGAACAGGAAACTGGGTTGATCTTGGGTCCTCCCCCGGAAAAAATTTTGCGGCCACACCCTTTAAATTCACTTAAAATACTATCAAGAATATTCTAATTGATGTAGAAAATGTTCTATTTCGCATTTTTGGGTATGGCCAATGCAAATTTGCAATGATTATCCAACTTAAGGGGTTGAATTCATGGTTTTTAAAATATCGAACTGAGCGTTGTTAAAGAAATATATTGTTCTATTAAGGGAGCTCTTGCCCCTCTTAGAAAAGGGCAGGAGGGGCGCTTGCCCCCTGCGCCCCCCTCTTCGGCGTTCCTGGTCCAATTTAAAGTCATTGTTTCCAATCGTGAGATAATTTCATACTGACATTTTGTTATAACGGACACTGCTGTCGAAATTCTTTCACACTAACAAAATATACAGCAAACAAAACCTGTAGAATAAAATTCCTTGCAGAAAAATCCTCAGAAGAATGTTTGATAAAACAAATATTTTGAAAATGTCCAGGTGCTCCTTTTACCCCTCCCCCAAACAATGTTTCGCTTGAAAGAATTGATTTGTGTGCCGCCCCTTAGGACATCCCAAAATTTTTTCACAGTTTCAACTTAGCTCCCTTCTTGCAGAATTCTTTATACAGGCTGTTGATCACCCACACAAAATCATACTTGGTTCCAAGATATAATGCAACAAAAATTTCCCTCTTTTAGACCTACCTTGTAACATAAGTTTGATTTTTGTTATTAGATGAATCTTCAAGCTTACTAGTGACAATATTTGATGTAAATCCAACATGGTGGAGCAATCATGACTTAAATAAAAAGAAAGAGGTGCAGTATGCTGATGTTATCCATATATCTAATCTTTTATCCATGAATTTTAAAGTCTTTTCTACCAGTTTGGAATGTTTATAGTGTGCACGGAGGGGAAGATCTTCCCTGTACCACTTTTATCCAGCGGCACCCGTGCCATAGCTCCATAAAAGCGTCACTTGTGGCAGTTTGTTTATACAATTCACAAAAAACACCCAACCTTAAGGAAGTGCCAAAACTTGCTTTTAAATGAGATTCCCCACGCCAAATTCTAAGAATGCAAACTGGCTTTGGTTTTACCATTGACTTCAACATACTATTTTGTTGACAAGAACCAACAGCCACAGATTCAGCTTCACCACAGCCAATGTCCGAGTATGATATTTTCAACTCCAAATTCTGATTCTGAGCCAACTGCACCTTCACATTCAACTCTCAAGTTGCAAGGATATATTTCAAATCTTTGTTATAGGATAGGGTCTGCTGGGGGTAAAATGGAACAGAATTTGTAGGTAGAAACACCACAAAATGATGAAAAACAACAGCAAATGAGTCGGTTTAATGAGTATATATTTAGGAATTAAACCAACTAATTAATCCAACTCATTTGCTGTTGTTTTTCTTTGTTTTGCAGTGTTTCTACCTAAAAATTCATTCCATCATCGCAAGCATCTGGATCCTATAAGCGATGTTTATATCATTGTCTGTTCTTTTTTTATTTGTAAAGTGGAAAGGCTGCTTGGGTAAACGCTGATTGCTGGAAAACAGTAGACCCTGAACTCATAAATCAACATTCACTGTGTCACATCAAATTTGAATGTGAAATTGTTGTACTGGGTGAGCCAGAAAAATGTTCCCGCTGTTGACAATGATAGTATCAAGAGTGCTTAAGGGATTTGTATAATTCAAATTCTAGTTATAAGCCGAAGGATGAAACTATTTTTCCTAATTTTTCTCGCTGTCTTACGAGTACCAGAAATATAGGTAAATTGTAGATTGAACTTTACAAAAATTTTATTGTTGCAAAATGATTGAAAAAGGATCTAAAATGTTGATCAAGTCATTAACTACTCCTCGCGCAGATTAATAAAGAAACTGCCATTTGTCATGGGTGAGAGATATCATCAGTACATTTACTGCTATGGGATTGAAAATCATCAATGTTTGTCTGAGAATCTATGTCTTATAATGCTTGAGAGCAGTGAAACACCCATTGCGTGTTGTTCTGCGTTAGGAGAGTCCTTACGATTTGTTCAACGCTTTACGCCCTTCTCCAGTCATTTTCTAACAATGAGATTCTGTACAGTTGAATTTACTGATACTTCTAGTGCCGGTAAAACAGTGAGAAAAGTCACAGAAATACTTCAATCTTCCGACTTTTTACTAGAATGAATCATTCAAATCTGTGAAGTACTCTTGGTGCTATGAATTTTCAAATGTGGTGAACTTTTTTTCCGGCTTGCCCGGTATTGTTTTGAAAAATTTGAACATGACACTTTGATCAGTACAAAAAGTTCTTGTCATCAACATGTTCAGAGAACCTATTGGTCCAAAATTTGGCTAGTCAGGGCCTTTTATCTGTTGTGTTAAGTGTAAACTTTGTTAAAGGCCACTGTTTATTGCCATGGCTTTTGTATCTTCTTTTACAGGAAACGTTTGTCCACTGCTTGGAAAGTTTGATGGTTTTCATAAATTCTCATTTGTTGTTGAAACATACAAACAAACTTGGTTTCATTGTTTGTCATGGAAGTAACAGGTATCTATTGCATGCTGTATTTCTTGATCCTTTTCTGAAGGTAGTAAATTGGATGGGAGCCAAACGACAAAACGAAATAAAGGAAAGTATAAAGAGCTTTTCATGACTGCAACCAGAAGTGGAAAAAGTGTGTCATTCCGCGAAGCAGCTTCATCAGAAGCTTGTTTGTCTGGAAGGAAGAAGAGGAGAGGAAAGAGAGAAGGCATAATACAAGGAAGGAAACGAAAAGAAATGAGGAAAGACGAAACAGAAGGAACATACTGGATGTCCCAAAACAAGTTTTCCGATTTGAGCTGTTATTTTCGTAAAAGTTTGCGTTATTTTATAAAGATTACGAAAGAAATCTATTATACAATGCTCAACTTAGATCTGAGCATTTGTTTCATTTCTGTATCTACGCGGATTGATTAATTATTTTCGTGAAAAACGAAATGCCTGAAATGCTCATGAAAAAGCTAAAAATGGTTTATCAATGAAATCGTTAAACCTACACCTCAAAATCCACGGAAATTCTACCTTTTAACTGAGTACCAACAATACAGAGCTCAAACTCCATGAAGGGACCCAAGAAAGATCATATTTGTCTATTTGGTTCGTAAAAAGCACGATTTTGCTTGATGTTCAAAGAAACAGTATGCTACACAAAACAAGGTCCTGTGGTCTGCACTTTAGCATATTGCCGAGTATTATACTTTGGGATTTTAGCTGAATTCATTATTATCACTTTTGGAAGTACCCCTAGCCTGGGGAGAGGGCACTTCATTGTTAAGACCGAGTTAAGACACTAAACTTACCACCGAAATTGGTAAATTTTTCTGCCGGATATTCAAGATACATGTAGACTTAGGTCTGTCTTCTATACCATAGACATAGGTTTTATAGCCTATTAGAACTGTTCATTTGCTAAAGCTGTGGTCAGAGTTCTTGATTTGCCAAAACATGATTTGGAAATTTGCAAACGTTGTTGAAAACAACCTGTGTGGCACGTCTGTCGTTCATCCTTCAACAGGATCTCTAGCTCTTCTTTTCAATAAAACATCAATTTATTTATGTTGTTTCTTTCACAGTACCTTCGTTTACCCAGAAAGAGAAGGTGGTTTGAAAGAGGATACTACTATTCGTGATGGTAAATATGAAGAATTTGCAAAACTGGATAGCAATATTGTTGATGAAGTTAAACAGATTTATTTAAATGCAACTGATGGTAAGCTTTCCATGTTTCTGCCACCGAATGTACATGTTTCACTGAGTTAGAGCTAGGTTTAGACTGCGTTCACACGATGCCGGCACATTTTGAAAACGGTGAAAAATGTGACGGATAGGCCTCCCGTTCACACGAAAACGGCACATTTTTTGCCGGCAGATTTTGAAAACGGTAGATATTGAAAAGGGAACCTTAACCGGTATGAATTTGAAACAGCATCGAACACCCGACAATGGTATAAACAAAACATTTGTCGACGCTTTTGGATCGAGACTGGTCCATTCTTAGGGTGCAGGTACTTTTCTTTAGCATCAAAGTCCTGCAACGAGTTTTTACTTTCAAATTTCCTATCGTTTTCAAATTGTGCCGGTATGGTGTGAACGCTAGCTCAAATTTTGCTGCCGTCACTTTTTCACCGTTTTCAGAATGTGCTGGCATCGTGTGAACGCAGTCTTTGACAGGACAGGGCCCTTCCCAAGGGAGCATTGATAGGTGTCAAATCTTTGAAAAGGTTGGTGTTAAATTTTCCCACCTGTTTCTTCGAAGTAAATGGCTCACAGTTTGTTCCTGCTACTTTGCCATAATTTTACCATTGAACTTTTTAGAACACTTGTATATTTTCGAAATTACAGCATATTTCATATTTCAACTTATTCGAATGAGCGACGTCACCAACTTTCTAAATTGTAATCAAGGAGAGTTATGGAGTTTGCTTGATACACTGTTGTGAACATTTATGAACTATGGTTTTCTTGAAAATAATTCTGTGTTTCATCAAAACATTCAGAAATCACGGTTTTTAAGTTTTTTTTTCAGAATTTTTCTTTGATTGTTGAAAAAGGAGACAAACATTCTAATTCTGAAAGTATTGAAGACCTTAGAAAAGTCCAAATTATTACAAAGTAGAGGTTTTTTCAAGCCATCGTGTTCAAGTAACCAGGTCCTAGAAATGGTCCTGTAAATGGGACCATTAGATTACTATTTCATGCCAATAATTTCGTTTTCTCTAAAGTGTTATCCACGTTAAATTATTATAGACATACAAACATAAATACAGTGTCGTATAGTTGTACTTAGAAAGTATAATAGGTTGTAGGATGTACTGTAAATTTCATATGTACAAATAAAATCCTTATTCTTGCTTCTTGCCATTCTTATTGGAAATGAACATTGACGATGATTATTTACGGACAATCTGTGTATACTTTCTATTCTTTCAACAGATAGCAGTATCCCCGAATCATCTTCAAAGCTTGCAGGGGCAATGTCACAGGCTCTTTGTTGTATCCTTTCAATTGCTACTTCTTTTCAGTACTAAGATTTTATACCATAAGCCAGTTTTCTTAACATATTGCACACATCGATGTCATATACATTGTGCTTCATAGACGGGGTTGATGCCAATAGTAAACACCAAGTAACTCTTTAATGATACGACAATGTACCCGAAAAGTGAAAATACACTGTATTTCGAGCTTGACTCTTCACCATGTGTCAGCTTCAGATCTCATCGAAAATGTTCTGTGCCTGCGAGCAAATGGCTGGGAAAAGTGTGCCTGCAATGAAACACTCTCGGTTCAATAAAGGTGCCAGCAAAAAATGCGTAAAGATATTTTGTCCCTGTGAGCGACGCTCGTGCGATCGCGCACATGAATGAGGTTTGGTCATGCCTAACTACGCGAAAAGCAAAAGATTGTTATTTATCTGATGCTATTAGACCTGCAACGTAGGTCGCCAATATTGGCCTTTAGGAAAATTAGACAAGCATGGCAGGACAAAGAAACACACCGTAGGTTCCGATACAGTGTTACAATGTTCCAAATCGTCAATTTCTTTAACTCTTGCAAAGACATAAATCGGATCATGAAAGAAAGCTCAGGTATGTTATGCTTATAGTTACTCAATTTAGCTGACTACCGAACATTACATTATAAATATCTAAAAAGTTCACTTTCTTACCAAGTCTTAAATTAAATGATATTTTCCACCAATAATATATTCAGTAACAGAATGCCACAATCTAGGCCAAAACTCGTCGAGACAAGTGAATTTTGTCTGAAGGTCCCCCCTCCACCCCACTGCAGTATTCATTTGACTGAAGAACACATACAGTAGAAACCCGCAAGTTCTTAAAGAGGTTCTTATATACAGTACTCACCTTGCACATATTTATACTGTTTTCAGCATAGGAAATCTGAGGACTTTCTGAGAATTCCTTGATAATTCATGAGAACATTTTTAGGCTAGAAGGCTCTAAGGTTACGTTAAGAATCTGATATTCTGTTGTGCCACTGATGAATTCTGATCAGAATTTCAATAATTCTTGAAAGTTTTGAGTAATTCTGAAGACACAAAACCTGTTATATAAGAACCTTCCCCAGGGTCAGCCTCTGAGAAGTTTTTATGTAAGGGGTTTAAAATATTAAATTTCAGCCTCAAGGTTCTTATAAAAATAGGTTCTTTTATGCGGGTTTCTACTGTAGTTGCGAAGTTGTCTATGAAATTTCCATCAGGTTCCAACGTTGCGATGGGGGCGGGTAACCTTGTCTCGAAATTTCCTTCGAAAAGCAAAGTGTCTCAAAAGTTTCATCAGCCATGGTAGGCTTACCACCAAAGAGCAAAGACAAATTTTGTTAAACTAAAGAATCAGGTATCTTCTGGTTTCACACTTCTGGGTGCACCAGGCCAAATTGAAATAAACAGAGAAAGAAAAAAATTGTGATCGGTAACGTTGAAGGTGTGAAATCTATTCTTGAGGCTGTCAAATAACTTTTTTGTCATTGAATTCACCTTTTGCTCCACCAAAGCCAAAATCTGTTGCAGATCATAGGCAGGATAGTTTTCCGACAATGCAACGTTGCTGTTGCAACTCATTTAATTGTTTGTTATTCGCAGGCATCTTCACTTGACATCTAATTTGAGACCAATGAAAGGTTTTTTGAATTCCTCTAGCAATAATGTCTTACTGTTTGCTAACGTTAAAATTTCTTCCCTTTTAGCTGCTGACAAATTAAATGCAAGAATATTGGTAAATGCTACTAAGCTTTACGTTTCTTCAGTTAACGGCTTTTGTTCTTTTCTTCAAATCATTTAGAAAATATAAACATTTGGAATGATTTCATGACAATTTCAAGGGAGACTGGCGTTTCAGCCATAACCATAAGAGTCACATTTTTTACGATGACGCTAACTTTTTTCCCAAGAGAACAACTCTCGACTTTCTAGCCTACTGCAGGGTGTCTTTAAAACATTTTTCGATGTTTGATCAAATTTTGAAAAATAGCGGTAACAGTCGGGCTCATAGGCAGATATCGTTGTTACCAAGATCTTTAATTAGTTTTATACACTAGAATCTGGTAAATTTTTTCTGAATGTAAAAAAATATCAGAGTCAACCAAATACGACTTAGAAAGTTATTTGAGGTTTACAATCTTTGTCTAATTTTGCTTAAGAGCTTAGTAGGTAGTCTAAAACAGTAAGTAAGAACATAGTGGACAAGAGACATTCATTGTCTTCCAAGCATCTTACACTCTTGAGGGTTGGGTTATCGAAGTCTCTTCAAATCCCATGTGGTTTGCTCTGAAGTAAACAAGAAATCAAAGAAACGAAAGCCCGTGCTAATTTTACCAAAAATACTATTTAGAGGTCTCTTTTTTATCATCATGAAAACAACTAATCGAAAAACATCGACATAGCTATGTATCAATCGCAACGGGAGAGAACTTAGTGTCATCTTTCTCCTATTGCGAATGTTACTTACATTTCGACAATTATATTTAATGTTGACAACTATTAGGAGACAAAATACTACAACAAAGTACGAGTCAACAATGCTAGGAAAGAACAATAGAACATAGAACTAAGGACAAAATAAAGGCTACTTTTACCCTGCTCACACCTGCAAGCCAAACAAGCCCAAAGTAAGTAAACCATTTTCTGAGCATTAAGTTACTCGTTGATCGATTCAACAATGGAAAACGTTTAGAGGTCTCTGATTTTAGCTTTCACACAAACTTGAACTTAAGAAGCTTTTTTCTTTACCAACAAAACCTAATTCTAAATAGAGTGAAATACTATTAAAGGCAGTCTGTCACGCATTTGATTGGGTGATTTGGATAAAACAAAGAATTGGCTGCTGATCCTCTGACTTTCTACGGCCGTAGAAAGTCAAGACGGTTAGCCCTAGACTGACGACGTGATTACGTGTATTCGTTCAACATTTATAATCTGATGTTTTATTCCACTCATACAAAGGACTCACGACCAAACGGATTCTAAACAGGGACTAAAATCTTACGAAAAATCAGAAGAAACTTAGAAAATTTTCCATCCTACGAACGTCAAAAGAAAGTTCGAACGTCCCTTCGAAGGTGACTTCGAGCGTCACTTCGCTTCAAGAAGTCGAACTTTGAACAACTAATAACCAATCAAACGCTACAAATAGGCACGTGGGTTGACCACATTAAGAAAGTAGCGATCTGATTGGTCGCGCCGTGAACATAGCGGACTTGACCTAATTAGTCCCTTTATTAAAGTGTAAGGACATAAGTCCCTCAACTGAAGCGATAACAACAACAACAACGAGCGTAAGTTAGAGGGACTTATGTAATATAGTCTAGGTTAGCCCTCCTTTGTTTGAAATATACAGATTCACAAAGAAACCAGTTGTGTTGAGCACAGACTTGTCGCGCCCAATCAGAGACGTGGTAGCCATAACAGATTGCCTTTAACATGTGCCATTCATGACGTAGAAAGACACAAGGTCATTTGGTGCCCACCATGAATGATAGTATACGGTCAATTTTAAGATAAGAACAAAAACAAGCGAAGCTTCAAAAGCTTGTAACCACGGGGGGGGGGGAGTTCTTCCATAGTGAAGGTACCTGGGGATGTGCCGCCCGCGAGGGTATACTTTTTCGGACTTCTAGTCTAGCCAAGGGTGTACTTTTTGGCAATTTTAGTCGAGTTAGGTCTAGGCAAGGGTATGCTTTTTGGGAATTTTGGTCAAAGAGATGTCAAAATTCGGTAATTTTTGTAAAAAAAACCCAACTTCTTAAAAATTTTGGTCTAGAAAATGCGAAAATTTGGCAAGTTTTGCCTAGAAAATGCCAATTCAGAGCACTTCTGAAGGAAAAATTAGTCTAGCCAAGGGTATCATTTTCACAAAAATTGGTCTAGCCAACGGTTACATTTTCAAACTGTGGGCGGCACCCCCCTACCCGAAATTTAGCCGAGAACCCCCCCCCCCGTGCTTGTAACTTCCTGCATATCGTCGGATTTGATAGATTCTGATGTCTAAAATTAACTAAAGATCTCAGCAACATGGTTGTTTCATCATGCAGTCCCTTCATTATGTTGTTTTTTAACATGTAATCAAATGTTGAATGATTTTTTGAGACACCCTGTAGTAGTCTGTAGTTTTCTTATATACCCGTTGACCCAGAAAATATGACTCAAGGAAATCTATTACGAAAAGTAAGTGACCGATTGCAATGCTTCTAACGTTGCTCTATAGCCAAAAGACTAGCCTACGTTATGAGTATTTTCGCAATTTTTTTCCACTTGGTAAATTTCCCGATTTAAGAATTTCATGGAAAAGGACTTGCTTGTTTTCTTCAAAAAGTCGTCAAAAAAGGAGATCGATTTGAAGCCATTTCAGATCTTCAAACCAATGAGCAGCGTGTTCCACTTCATCTTGGGAATATTTTAGGTACCTAGCGACTATAATCTTTCTATGAGCACTTTCAAATGAGATTCCTATTCCCTAGGTGAAATGAAACACGCTCCACGTTGTTTTGAAGATCTGAAATGACTGTAAATCGATCCCCCGTTTTTGACGACTTTTTGAGAAAATCAAGCAATCCCTTTTCCACAAAATCCTTCATTCGGGAAATCTGCCTCGTCGGAAAAATGCAAAAATTCTCATAACGTAGGCTAGTCTTTTAGGGACAAAATAACTTTTAAAACATTTCAATCGGCCGCTTTTCTTTCTATGAAAGATTTCCGTGGGGCCACTTTTTTTAGGTCACCCGGTAGAGGGGTAGTTTCAATTTCACACATATTCATTTAGATTGCCTAGCAGTTGGTTTTGATATGTTGTCTCAGCTTCAATTTCAATTTCTTCTTGGTACTTTGCGACATGAGGTGGAGTTTTCATTTTTTCATTTCATTTTAAATTATTTAAACACAAAATCCCTTCAGCAATACAAAGTAACAAAAGAAAAAAGCCTAATTACAATAATACATTATAATATATACATATTTACAGTGTATCTATCTAAAACCTATTATGAAGCAGCTGCTCTTCCAGGGAGTCGTGTTTTCGTATTCTTTCAGCTCTTGAAATAACATTTTAGTTGCTTTTTGAACCTACTAATTGTAGGGAGTTCTCTGATGCCAATGGGAATGTCGTTCCAAGCTTTCAGTGCCGAATAATGAAAGCCTTTCTTGACGTATTCAAGATTGTTTCTTGGGATTTGAAGGTCCCTGCAATTCCTTGTTATGTGGTTGGAGAGCTGGGTCCTTTGATGGTATTTATCCCAAAGGCTCTCGGGACATTGCCTGTTGATTATTTTGTATGTCATAACTGATCGATCGAATTTTATCAGTTGTTCAACGGTCAACCAGTTATGAGACCAGCCATCCTTTTGTCTGGCGTTATCAATGATCGAACGTGCTCTATCCTGCAGACGTTGGAGGGTATTTATTTTTGATTTTGGAAGACTCCCCCAAATAACATTAGCATATCGCAGATGACTTTCAACAAGGGCGCGGTATACATGGTCAAGCTGAGATTGTGGAATAAGGTATTTCAGTTTTCTTAGTGACCTTAGACCACCACTCATCTTCCCCTTCACTTTGCTGAGTTGGTTATCCCAATTTAATCCTTCATCCACAACAACCCCTAGTGATTTTGTCTTTGCGACACGCTTTATTTCTGAATCATTAAGATTCAGTGGTTCCGAGACTTCAACGTCATTGATTCTCCGTGGATGGCCAATAATCATGTATTCGGTTTTTTTAGGGTTGGCACTTAGCTTGTTTACTCTCATCCATTCCGAGATGTTTCTTAATTCTCTGTGGGGGAATTCTCTGTGGGGGAGTGGGGGAAATTGGCCACTTGGTTTTTTTTCTAAAATTAGGCAAGTTGTTCTTGTTGTTGTTCTTGTTGTAAACTTCCAGCTTGTCCATCAAATGAAATCGTTTTCGTAAAGCACAATAACTGTTTGAGTTCATGAATTTTCGAATGACATTTTGTGCCCCACAATGACCCCCCCCCCATCTTACTGTGCTTTGCATTTCTAAATATTTCCTTTTTCTTTATAGATTGTAAAAGGAACAAACGATGTTGCATCACAGTATATGTCGGTCATGAGTTGCATATTTGCTGCACAAAAGAATGTAAGTTTTTATTCATCAGTGTCCATCGCAGTGCCAAAGATGCTGTTCTGCACCGACAAGTTTATCGTGAAAGTGTTTTTATTTGTTATCGTTTGGTTATTTTCCTTTTTTTGTATTCAATCGAAATTTTACAAGACAAATTAATAAACACGCTACTTACAAAGTACTCTAAAACAAATCACGTACGATACCGCGAGGAACAATGAGCTATGACTACCCCGTGGAAAACGATAAAAAAAACTGCTGGGTGAATCAGGACGAATGCATCACCCTCCTGAAAAACTGCTCCGAATAACCACCCATCTGGGTCGTAAAAACTAATAGACAGTCCTAATGTGTCAATGAGGCTTTCACAAAGATCAACTTCAGGCTTAAACCAAGGACTGAAGTTTGAGTAAAGTCAAATCCTTTGTGCGGCCCTCACACTCCTGGGGGGGGGGGTACACGACTTGCGGATGGACGGGAGTCTGCCTCCCGGTTCTCAGAAAGGTACCCGCTTTTAATTACCGAAACTTGCCGTCATACCCACTTTTATGATGAATTTTGGTGGAAAACCACGCATTTTTGACTATTTTTCGCCAATTTCTGGATAACCCACCCTTGTTTAAGGAAAATTTGCCAAAAAGAGGACCTTTGTTTAGAGAATTTAGGCCCCAAAACCCACCAATACCCGTACCCTCAACGTGTTATTTATCCCCCCCCCTCTGGCTGACGCTATGACTCCCCCGAACAAGCGGTGTTGCTTCCGACACACCCATTTACATGAAACCACACTTACTACTTAGAAATGAACTAACAAAACAGGAATCTGCGACAAGAGACGTTAGATAACGGTCGTGATGGCTGAGTGAGGCATAGCTAGATTGAAAATGGTCTTAGTCGAACCGACCAGTTGTTTGGATGTGCTGTCGAGCCAACTCGAGTACATTTCTATGAGGTAATTTTAGAAGTCTTTATTACTATTACGATAAAAGTTGCGTCGAAAAGTCCCTTGAAAGACAGGGCTAGCTAAATTTTCGTTTTGTTTTTCGTTGATAAAGATCGCAGACCACTTGGGAAAGTGCTATATTTGTAATACTTTGTTATCGTGAATTTTGTCTACATTTGCATGAGAATCTATTATGGGTTAAACTTGTTTAAAGGACATACGTCACGTTAGCAATTTGTTGATACAACAAAGAAGTTTGGCATGGAATTCCATTGTTTTGTGACCTTTCATTTCTGCTTCACGAATTTTCATTGCAATGAAAATTCAGCCTCGATCCTGTGCTTTGTAATAAACAATAGAGAGAATTGTATCGTGTGAATCAATCAGGTTCATGACATATGTGCTTTTTAACCTTAGTTAATGACGTTAAAAATTTTTATTGGTATTAGCCAATCATAGGATCCCGTTGGGATTGTGGGATATTGAAGGGCGTATGTCTTGAAGCATTTCTGTGTTCACCCATCTCTTTCAGATCACAGTGATAGGAACAAGAAGCTTCAAAAATTATTTCATCGCCCACACACCCACACCACTTATTTTCTCCTTTCTCCTTTCCTTCTTTTTTCTTTTTCCTTGACCCCATCTTCCTTCCTCGTGGCGGTTCTTTCTTTTATCCGCGAGGCAGGTGTGTATTGCTCCCCTGAGCCAATCATCGAAGTTAAAGGTTTGCATTGTTAAGGAAAGTCTGGCAATACACAATGGCTCATTCCCTGGAAAGGATCAGATCTTTATAAGTCATTAATTTAAGTTTTGTAGCGTGTTAGTGTTTTTGTTGACCGAAATATTGATATTAATTTGCGAAATGAGGCAAACGATCTTTACATCCCCAGAATGACAACTAGCAAAGGACAAAAAGCAATATCTTATTGTGGCGCTATAACTTGGAATCAACTTTCGTTAGATATGAAAGAAGCAAATTTGCTTAATTCGTTTAAATGCAAACTAAAACACCACTTGCAGCCCACTGTTTGAATGTAACATTTCGTTCCATTCACCAGTTTTGAATTTAATCCTTTTTATTTTTTATCATATGTACTTTAGTTTGACTTTTTAGGTATTAGCACATGTAATTAGGTTATTTTATGTTTTAACTCTTATACTTTAGATATCTTAGCAATGTATTATTAATTTTGTAAGTTTTTAACACGGCCCCCTGTAAAGCAGTCTTGGATTGATGGGGCCACCGTGTATAGATAATTTAAAATGAAATGAAATGAATGAAATGAAATTTGTTTGTTTGTTTGTTCATTTGTTTGTGTCTAACAACCATAGTTTCCTTATCTTTAGGAGATCATTGTTGATGGTTGCTCACTTGGTGAAGATTCTGGTTATTTGCAACAAGTAGTTATATTTCTGATTTTCTGATATTTGATTACTAACATTCAGTTGAGCAGATTTTATAGATAACTGGAGAATTAGAAAAGTTGTTTGTTGACAGCAAGATCGCATTCTTGGATTTCATGTATTCCCCCCTTTGAGGGTTCACGCAATTTTTTTAAACATTATATCTCGGAATCCCCGAAATCCTTAAAGTATTCTTAGGGTCAAATTTTCCAATCGTACATTCAATTTTTGTTGGTTTTGAGGCTTTTTTATCAATTACAGATCATTTTTAACTTTACCTACAGATTCTTCTCAACTTGTTCAAACAATTTACTTACTCTGATCCAAATGCAAGTTGTATAGAGACCCTTCCCTGTGCAACGAATTAGGCAGGGAGTAATCCTCTAATGTGATCTTCTAGGCAGCTGATATAACTGGCGGTAACTATCTGAAAGTCACTTCAATTGCTGGACTTTTACAGTATTTATTGGTATGTATTTTGTTACAACACCCTTCCTGTCTCTTCTGATAACATCTTAAATTAATTTCAATTTGATACTCATTTAATATGATTTCGAAGTGTGCACCTAAAGCACGATATACCACAAAGTCAAAAACGCTTTTAGACCTAGCAATTTTTTATCACTTTATTCTATGGCACTATAATACACACGAAGAAATTTCCTGGATCAATATTGTGATAATATGTTGATGATTTTTGCAAAATTCTACTTTTTTATTGGGTCATTCGTAGACATATCAGTCATTAAACCTGATCTTTGACTTGCGCTGAAATTCTTCTATAGTGTACCATGACTTTCCGTTACACGATAGAACCATCTTACCTTCCCTTCTTTAGCATTTTGCAAAGATTCTTGTTAAATGCGTCGCCATATTTTTTACTCACTTCGCATTACTTTCTCTTCATAGTGGGTTTTTCTGCCAGATCCAGTCACTCGAAAGTCACTTGTATTACCTGCGGCGACTCAAATTGACTACAGAGGTGCTTGTTTCTGTCATCGGCAACTGGTTGATGTTGGTTTCGTCTGTTCCGTCTGTTTATCAAGTAAGCAATTGTTTCTCTTTTTAGTGGATTTTAGCAGCTTCATCTTCTTTTATTTCTCGCATCCTTCTTCACTTCCCGTGTAATCTTTTGGTTACTGCTTTGAGATTGATTTCATATTGTGATGCAGTTCTTTGTTTACATTCGTTTTGCCTTGCCGTTTGTTTGGGAGTTAACGCACAATTGGACTGTAAAACAATGATGCAATGTCACAGTTATTGTCTTTATCATCGTCATTAGAAGAAAACATTGCTTGTCATAGCTATTTGAGGAAATTGTGTTTCCCATAGTTGTTAGGGAAAAACATAGCTTACCATTGTCATTATTAGAGGAAGTTATTAGAGGAAAACATAGGAGTAAAAGTAATTAGAGGAAAACATAGCTTACCATGAGGGTGGCTTATTACGGGTAAGCTCGGTCGAGTGATGTCAAACTCGGATAGGTGACCTCGGAGGCCTGACATCACAACTCACCTCCTCGTCCTTCGGAAGGGACGCTAAAATAGGGGTCCCATGCCTGGATGCGGCATGCACAGTGGGCCTAAATTAGTTTTCAGTAGCTAGAAATCCTGACAAGCCCACTCAAAAACAAATTGAAAACAAACAAAAAACAAAAAAACCATCGTTATTAGTGAAAAACCTAGCTTAGCATAGTTACTGGAGGAAAACATAGCTTGCCTTCGGTATTCGAGGAAAAAACTTGCCTTAGTTATTAGAGGAAGTTATAACTTACCACAGTTATTTGAGGAAAGAATAACTTACCAAAGTGATAAGCGGATTACAAAAGTTGCCATAGTTATTAGAGAACATAAACATTTTTCTCACTCGCCTGGAAGTTTGTCGAAGATTGTCATAGTTTATTGTTTGTCTTTTGCAGTTTATTGCAAGTTCATTCCACGCTGCATGACGTGCCAGTAAGTAGCATTGCTTTTGATCTAATTCTTTGTAATTTCTTTATATTTTTTTATAATCGATTTGACATTGAAATCAACAAGTGCACTCATCATAGACGTCAAATCTTTAAAAAGCTGAATTTCATGGCAGTTTAACCTTTCTTTGGATCAAACGCCATAATTCTACCATGTAATTTCTTCATACCTTGAACATTTTCATAATTGCAGAGCACAGGGCTTGAATCTTCGCGGAAATTTCAGATTGAATGTCTAAAAATGCTATTGCCTAATTCTTTCAACTCACTTAATCGAAGGAAATTTTAGGTTTTTCGCCATAATTCCAGAGAGAGCATTTTTAATATCGTCATTATTTTCAAAGTTACAGCATTTACTAAATTTCTGTCAGGTTTGAAGTTGTGACATCATCAAATTGTTAAATCCTAAACTACAAAGAATACATACGTCTGCTCCCTACCATCTTTGTAGATCTTGAAAAACTGAGTATATCTTGTATTGGTCATTTTGACTTTCCTCGATAAGTTTACAATTTAGAGTCCTTTGAATCTTTTAAAACCTTCCGATGCCTACTCTGGTACATCCTTTCATAAAACTTAGAAGTGCTGTAATTCCAAAAATAGTGATGATATCAAAAATGCTCTTGCTGGAATTATGTCGAATGGCCTAAGGTTTCCCTCGACCAAGTGACTTGAAAGAATTAGGCAATAGCATTTTACACATTTAATTTAAAGTTTTGCAAAGATTTGAGCCCTATGCTGAATTACAGCGTTCTTTGTTTAAAGCGTTTGAAAATATTTGCAAGTTTGATATTACGAAACATTTCTTCGTTGTAAAGTGCCGAAAAGAGCCCAGAATACTTGGTCAAATCTTAAGCAAATCTCCTCACAAAATAAAACGCAAAGACATTTCACCTGACTCAGGAGTTAGATTTTTAAAGAAACTCTGAAGTTTTTCAATCCCATGGCAATAAACATGCAGGTAATATCTTTCACTAATCAAAAGTGAGTATACTTTCTTTATCATTCTGGACGAGGAGTCTCTTTTTTATTTCATCAAGAGTTTTAGACCTTTTTTAGATTGTAACCACGAAAGTTTCGAAAAGTCGCATTTACCCATATTTCCAGTGCTTATAAAAGTGTGAAATAATGCAAAATATTTCAGTCCCTCAGCTGTCAAGCAGAAATCAATATATATAAATCCATCAAGTTGTCTTGGCACTCAAACCTAATGACTTTTCGTCCCACGTTTCCTGCGTTTTTTGATTTGCTAATATCACTTGATCAATAGGGACTCATGATGTTACTCTTAAAAAGTGGGCCCAGTTTTTTAAATGGCCTAACCTAGCAGGAGTTCTCGTACACTCAACAAAATCGCTTTAAATTTTGGTCTAAAGAGCTTGAACATTGAAAAGAAAACTTTTAGTACAAAGAATTATGTTTTCTTGACAAACAGATTATAAAGTGCATTCCCTTTCAGGCAATAATCTTTCTTTGTTTAAACAAAATATATCCATCGCAGCTGCGAAGAACTCTTGGCCTCATCAACCGTTTTTTGTATGCAACAACAACAACCGCCTAAATAGCGCCTCCTGATTCGCTGAAATCAGAATCACTCTAGGCTGGCCTCAATTGGGCCCGTTTTTAAGAGTAATATTATAAATCTCTATTGACCAATTGATATCAACAAATCAAAGAATACAAGGAAACAAGGAGCGAGAAGGCGTAAATCTAATTGGCACTATGAATTTTCAACAGTGAGAGCTTTCATTGGCTCATCGGGTACTCATTCTGAAACTATGTTTTGATATCGCCTCTTTTGCAGGACACTATTCAAGCTACCCGCGCTTCCTATGACAAGCAAAGGAAAGAAGAGAAAAAGAACTTGAATTGACGATAGATGAATGGGTCAGAAAAAGGCACCAGAAACCCTTTGTAAGACAGTTACAAGTACTCTAACTACCAGCAGCTTTCAGTTCATCGTAACAGACAATTACACTAAAAATGGCAGGAAGGAACTCTTTACTATGATCCATTCCATTCCATTCCATTTCATTCCATTCCATTCCATTCCATTCCATTCCATTCCAATAACGAATCTTGAACGATTCTACAGGGATTTGATTGAAAAACGCATAGCATCCTAGTAAAAGTTCCTTGCCGCCATCTAAAGTGTAATTATCTTTTGGTTTTGTAGAATCCATTCGTTTGTTTTTTATTCGAAAATTCGAAATGGTAATGATAAAAACAAATAAAACCAATGATAAAAAAGATTACAATAGACGATTACGCTAAAGATGGCGGCGAGGAACTTTTTACCTAGATGCACTGCGTTCTTTAATCGAATTCCTATAGAATCGATATCAATTCGTAATTCAAGGCAATGCATCTTGGTAAAAAGTTCCTCGCCGCCATCTTTAGCGTAATCGTCTATTGTTCCAAATTAGCTAATAAAAATACCTGTTAAATCGTATTAGGTGGGTAGTTTTTTTTGTTTCGAAAAATTGAGTTTCTGTCCTGATGGTCACGGCTTCTATGGCCATGAGAATTAACACGTTTAGCAATAGACCTTTTAGCTATTCTGAGAAAGAATCTCAATCGAACGATACTTTGCAACATCTCGTAGAATTTTCGAATGTGCACAATCGTGATAGAAGCTCTAACGCCACTCGATCGAATCTCGTGTATAAAAATGTATAAAAATAACGCTCGATCCAGGCTCTTTTGCAGAATAGCTAAAAGGTCTATTGATGGTCCCGTTATTGGAAACAATAAGCCTTTCAATCTCGTCCCCAGAGTGAGTTCGTTGCTCTACCTCTACTCTGGGATACATGAGGCCGTTCGGCAATCTGATTGGCTGTTCGCCATTTTGGGCCGTAACTCCGATTTACGCGGGGTAAACGACCTCAGCATGTCAAAATTCAACATAAACCATTTTCTTTACCTACACCGTCCATCATTTGCAACTTATTTCCGAAATTCGAAGATTTACGAGCCATTTCATTTTTGAAGCTGCGGTGAAAGTTTCCCGAGTTTGTAACTTAGAACCATTTTTGCTCCAAACAAACCGAGCTTATTTTCACATTAAACACACTTGCCGACCCCAGATTATTGTTTAAATACCTGCAAAATGGTTCAAATAAGGTCCTCAAAGTGTTTGTTTTCAATTTCTCCATTCATCTTCTGCAGAATTAGGCCAGAGCAACGGCCATTTTCCGTAGTTTGGCGTTGCCTAGCCAACTGTGAAATCCATGACTTCCAAATGCACCCAGATTCTGGGCGCATTTCATCGAAGTGTACCAGGGTGTTCATTCGGCTTCGTGATCAGCGTATGACGTAAGAACACCCTGGGAACGAGGTTGTAGACCTTTAGCTCTTCCGTCCAAACCAGCATGTGCATGAGAATTTGAAGATGCATTTTAGCGGCATGTTTCCGAGGCGGAGAAGTAGAAATCATTTCAACTTTTCTGTGGCTAAAGGTTCTGCTCCATGTTTTCACGGCCGTCCGATTTTGGGCTTTCTTCTTTCAATATAAACTATGCACAGAGACATCATTGCGACCTCGTCACGAAATCTTGATGCCGCGTTAAAACTTCCACCTGGTGCAAAGTAAGCTTATTTAATAACAAATAACACTCGCTTGCACAACGCAAGGTACTTGCACAAATGATACTTCAAGTACTTTAGGCAGTTCAATACAGTGCAGCATGATAGTAGCGGTTGGGCTATCTGATACGTCCTATTTTGGTTGGGGGGGGGCAAAAATCCCTACCTACCTCTTGACTGGTAATAGACAGAGCGACCACATTTGGTGTGCTAATAGCCTCAGGCATGTACTTTCTGAAAATGTAAAAATTAACCTAAAATTAGCCGTCATTTTTGCTCACGTCAGCATTTTCCTTTGTGTGGTCAAGAAAAGCGGCAAAATTGGCCAAAATCAGGAAAAAATTAAATTTGGAGCACAATTTCCACCCAAACATGATAATTATGATAGAATACATCAAATAACACTACATTACAAAAGAAATTTGCAAACTATTCAAATTGTGCTCCTTTTTTCGTGATAATTGATATTTGAGAATGTGCGATTTTTCCAGGGTCAGTTCCAGAAAATTGTCTCCCGCCCCCTCATTTTTCAAAATATTTCAATGAAACTTAAAAGTCAAGAAGTTTCATGGCTACAAAGTGTTTCCTGACAGAGTTATTAAAAAAATCTACTAGGGGGCAAATTTGCCCCCCCGCCAACCAACCAAAACAGGGTTAAGAAGCTTCTATCCTTGAGAACCAACAGGCTGAAATTTCTTCATTCGTCCTAATCAAACCCAAGCAATTGCTCGGTATTCTAAAGGACTGCATTCGCAAAACCATTGCTGTGCTAGTCCAGAGAACAAGGACAAGTTTTGCAACACAATAGCTTAGCAACAGTTGCTTGAATTGACACCTCAATTCAAAGTGATTAGTGACTGCAGAAAAAGGAAATTCTCTCAACCGTAAGTCAAAACAAGCACGACCGCAAAAGTAGCCCCGAAACCGGTAGGCAAACTCTCACTTTGTACAAGCGAAAGGTGGTTTTTACGAGAAGTCATGCGCTCACAACAAGAAATGAAGGGTAAATCCAAAGCTTTGTCTCGCGGAGTTTGTTTATTTGATTCAGGGGCTGTACGGTAATTGTTTCATTTAAGCCCAAAATACTTGAGAACTGTAATGCCTGCTGCTCGACTTCT
Source organism: Aurelia sp. 3 sensu Dawson et al. (2005) (assembly GCA_964020215.1). NCBI lineage: Eukaryota > Metazoa > Cnidaria > Scyphozoa > Semaeostomeae > Ulmaridae > Aurelia > Aurelia sp. 3 sensu Dawson et al. (2005). The sequence goes on from OZ026584.1 coordinate 14,615,088, forward strand.
GAATGAAATAAACAGAATCCGCGAAAAGGGGCTTTAAATTTACCCTTTATAAGCACATAACTTCTCTTAAAACCACATTTTGCTTGCACAAGGCGAGACTTTGCCGTACCGGTTTCGGGGCAACTTTTGCGGCCCTGTTTGTTCTTGATTAACCGGTTGAGAGAATGTCTGCAGCCACTAATCGCTTTGAATTGAGGTGTCAATTAAAGCAACTGTTGCTATTGTATTGCAAAATCGGTCCTTGTCGGGCCAGAGACTTGAATGATTTTGGACACTCACGGTGCTTAGACTGCGTTCACACGATGCCGGCACATTTTGAAAACGGCAAAAAGTGTGACGGATAGGCCTCCTGTTCACACGAAAACGGCACATTTTTTGCCGGCAGATTTTGAAAACGGTAGATTTTGAAAACGGAACTCTAATCGGCACATTTTGGAAACGGCATCGTGTGAACACTTTAAAATGATGAAAATAGAACATTTTCAGACGCTTTGGAACGCGACTGAACGATTCTTAGGGTTTAGGCACACTTCTTTTGCATCAAAGTCTTGCAACGAGCTTTTTACCGGCAAATTTCCAACCGTTTTCACATCGTTCCGGTATCGTGTGAACGCTAGCTCAAATTTGCAGCCGTCACATTTTTCACCGTTTTCAAAATGTGCCGGCATCGTGTGAACGCAGTCTTAGACTCATCAACGGGGTCTGTTGTTATTTAAAGATTTTTTACCAAGGATGATATCAAAACTGGAGGTCCAGAACTGTCCGTCTCTTTCCATAAACATTTACAAAATACTGGACTGAATAGGACAGCAGTTCAGTTTCCCATTCAAGGTTCACAAAAACCACAAAAATTAGGTAGCCGTGGCAGTAGATCTTGACTCCTTCGCAGTCCAAAACCAAAACCATAACAAAATCGCAATATGCTGAAGTTCTATGTCATTATCATTTGCCTTGGGTAATGTTTACTATTCTGGTAAGTCAATCACAAGGTCATCATCTCCTTCATAGATGTTGCTATGGAAGTCTGACGAAGCAGGAGAATCTGTAGCATTGCTGGAAGGAAATACAAAAGCCATATCAATGCAACGCATAGTAAGGTCGGTTTCCGTGCCCACAGTACAGGCCTTGCGCATATTAACATGACATGAAATCTTTACAGTATTATAAGAATTCCTGAAGCATGTGAAAGACCGTAAAACTTTCCAGACAACCACGTTACTGCGCGCAAGGCGTGTACCAGTGTGTTCCTCCAGTTCTTCCATGATCTATAGAAAAAGCAGGCAACTACTTCGGCACGAAGTGAGTTTTTCTAAGTTACAGCGAGGAAGTTTTGGGAAGCACCAGCAAGAAATTAGAAATTGATCTCTCGATAAATTCGCCTTCGCGTTGGCACCGAGGGGAAATAAGTTGGTTTTGGCCATCCAGTCGCAAGCTTCTGGAACAGTTTTTTCTTTATATTGGTATTGTTAAAATCTAGCATATTGAGCAAACTGAGTAATAGCATGATGGATTGGAGGCATAAAACATATGTTACCCAGTCACCTTTAACGCCGATTAAAGTACATTCAAAAACTCACTGGTTGAGCCAGAAAAAAGACCCAACCACCGAAAACTCACAGCACCTAGAGGAGCCACCGGACAAGATCGAACCGAACTCCACCCAATAGCGAGGGACCAAAGCACAATTTGGTACTGCTTGGAATAGTTTGGTACAAGTGACCCAATTTGTAGTAAAGATTGATTAACCATAAACATACCTAGACGGTAACTACTCTTCTATGCCAAAATTTGAGGCATGTATAATGAATCATCCTCTAACTTTGTGTAACAAGAAACGAAATTTGCCCAAAAAAGGGTGTGTGCTTCGTAGATATGAGGCAAAGACAGATGTAGCTCCTTTAAAGCAAAGGACCTTAAAGTCGTCATTTGCGACAAAATTAAAGGAAAAGTCCGGGGTCGATATGACTGATAATGAAATACAAGATAATCTGCTATGAATGTAGCATCCTACTTATTTCCACTATTGTTCAACTTCTCTTTGTGGAATTACACATTCAAATAAGCGATCTGAGCGACGGGACGTCATATCGCTCAAAGGCTGTCCTGTTGTTTTCTCACCTCTTAATCGTTACTAGCCTCTTTATCGAGTGCTAGTGAAAGAAAATGGAGACACAGCGACCAGATTGGGCCTAAATTTTCAAAATGTTCAAGGAACCGATGTCCGTTGGTAAGCTCGAAATGTGAAAGAAAGGTAAGAATTCGTTTTAGTAATTAGCAAATTTGCTTTGTAGCGTTATTCATACCAACCCCAGACTTGTCCTTTAAAGCATTGAGCATTGCGATGTTTGGAATGCTGTGATTTGGAATAAACGTTTGAAAGTACTATTCTTCAAGAAGAGATAATGTCTGCAGATTCACTACAGCTTGCAGCCTCAAAATTCCTCTGCAAAAATACAGTAAAACCCCGCAAACGAGAACATAGCAAGATAAGAGAACCTGCAAGACTGATTTTGTGGGGAAAGGCACCCAAAGATAAGAATCAACAACGGATTGATTTATTTCAATGTTCTTATGAGACGGTACACTTAATGAAAAAAATTCATCATATTAGTGTGAACAAACTCCCAAATAGTGGTAACTGAACACCTCTATCAGTTTTCTGGGATATGCAGATTGTGTTATCAAGCTGTATGATATGAATTACCTTTTTCAACAACAAAATACCATACCTTCTAATACTTGAATACAGTCACCCCACCCTGAAGTTTATTTAATAGATACTGTGTAGCTTTATATTCATCATAGTCTTAAGTGTCCTTGTGATAAGAACAACATCCTGAAAATGTCATAAGTACTTCATGCAGAAGAAACTAGTCAGTCTGCTTTTTAGGCCCTGTTTATATGAGGAAAAACACCTCACTTGCCAGACCCGGGGCTGAGAGGCGAGATGCCACCTTCCAATGGAATCTTTTGTATTTTCAATTCGCGTTTACATGATGAACGCAACACCACCGGTATAGTGAAATCCCACCTCACAAGAGGTGGAATCTCACCTGGGTGAGGTGAAATTTTTCCATATAAACGAAATACCACCGGTATGGTGAGGTGAAATGAAATTTTTCGTTGATTCTCATTGGTCAGCTCTTTCTGATTTCACGGAAGAGTGACCTTACTCCACCTCGCCTCTCAGGCCCGGGGCTGACAGGTGAGGTGAAAAATCTCATATAAACAGTGACTGAAATCTACCTCGCCTCTCAGCCCCGGGTCTGGCAGGTGAGGTGTTTTTCCTCATATAAACAGGCCCTTAGAGAAGTATGTTCTTGTTTGCGTGATTTTACTGTAGTGCAACATCAAGTTCAAATTAGTTGCAATACCTTTCTTGGTGGATATCTGGACGAATATCATACATTTCGGAGGACATTGTAGCAGATGCTTGAGGAGGAGCGTGATCGTTTGAAATACCCGATATCATTGGATTTGGCTGTAAGAGGAAATCACACATATAAGAATTATTTTACACAAATGACGGTAAACATTTTTACATCGCAACTTACAACTTTCCCTCTCGTTGATGTAAAGTCAAGTCGCGCAAATCCAGTATACCTAGCTGCATAATAACACTGACATGCGAGTAAAATAAGAACATATTAATTACCTGTGAGAAGTAGTCGACTGGTGCTCTTGGCTGAACTGTGTTCGGGATATGTTGTAGTGGATTTGATTTGTGCTGAGTAGCTGAAATAAGATGGAAGGAGTTAGATGTCGAATCTGCAAATCTAGCGGGTGTCCCAAAAAAGTGTATGGATGTAGGTTGGAATTTGGCATTTATTGACGGCTAATCACTCTCAAAGTCAAAGCTTTGCTTGATATTCAACTTGAACATAGGTATCTCGTTTGTAGGTATATCTTCCAGACAAAAGATGCGGCCTATAACCTAAGGACAAAAAATCTTCTACAGTTACCGAGCACCAATACATTATCATATGGGAATGATTCATTTTCCTTCAGGGGTGCCATCCTTTGGAACACTTTGTCTGACTCAATAAAAAGTCTGGCAACTAGCGCTAGCTTTAAGAGATCAATTAAAGAGTGGAAGGGGGACAATTGCTCATGCAAAATATGTAGATAAAGAGTCCGTGGGAATTTCACCAGAAGTGTATTTGTATATAATTATCGCCTGATTGTAATTAGTTTTTTTTCTTTCTGTGTAAATAGTTGGTCTTAATTAGTTCAAATTAGAACTATTATATTTCAAACCAACTGTAAATAATGTTATAATAATAATAATAATAATAATAATAATAATAATAGGTACTGGTGCTTCGATAGCATACATCTTTATCTCGAAAGGTCACATTTGAATCCACCTGCAAACCAGAGCTTTGGCCTTTTGGCCTAAACAAACTCTTGAGGCATTGCAAATAATCATTCATAAGCCAGACAAAATTTGAATAATCAAGGGGAGGTAGACACCGCGGTTATATTTTAGTGTACATGCTGTACTCGTAAAATTACAAAACGTCACTGACCCATAAAGGCAAGATATTTCACAAAACATTAATAGCTTACCTTTCTTTACATCACCACCCCTGTGTGCAAGGCACAAGCCAGACTTGACTCTCCGACTAACCATTTTTGAACATCGTTTACCCTGTCAATCAGCAAAGAATGCATATCACATATTCCTTTCAGATTTCTGGTTCGTGAGTTTGGACAATGAAATAACGGGACAGTAACAGATGAAGTAATGTAGGCCATTAAATGCCTCCAAATCTTACTGATTCATAGCATTTACTCCCCAGTATCATGTTTGGTGCGTGTGGTATGCTGTGCGTATGCTGACACGATGCTGATGAAGAGCCTCGAACGGTACATTGTGATTGGTAGAATTTAACTGATCACATGCAAGCTAAAGTTAAATTTCATAAGGAGGCTGCCTGCTGCGGTTTAGCTCTGGAAACGCAACCGCAGTAAGTCATCAGCCTACTTATATTGAAATTGTCTATCTCAAGATTTCATTTACCAAAGTGATCAGATAAAATTTCACGTGAAAATGGCATGTCCCCCCGCAAAGCAGCTGCATTTACATGGACAGATTACCTAACGAGTAAATGCTCGAAACGTCATGCTTTGTAAATTTCCGCTATTTTTTGTTAATCAAATCGACGTTGACAGTTGTGAATGATTCTTAATAAAGAACTATTGAGACTAGGTTCTACTTACATTTTCAACTTTTTTGCATCTCACTCGTTCAAAACTATCAGCATTCTGTAAAGAAGATAAATGAATAAATAAAAGAAGGAATTATCAACTGAACTAGCAATGACATTACTTAGCGAGCGCGGCAATGTGGGAAATGGGAGCGAATCCCGGGGGGCGGGTACATAACACGTTAAGAGTTCGGGTATGTGCCGCCTATCTGGGTGGGTTTTTGGGCCAAATTCTCTGAACTAGAGTCCCTTTTTCGGAAGATTCTCCATAAACATGCGTGGGTTATCCAGAAATTGGCGAAAAATAGCCAAAAATGGGTGTCATTTTCCGCCGAAATTCATCATAAAAGTGGGTATGACAGCAAGTTTCGGTAATTAGAAGCGGGCACCTTCCTGAAAACTGGGCCGCCCATCCGCAAGTCATGTACCTCCCACCCCCTAGTGAACAAACTGCACCAACATATGAAATGGAATAAAAGTAATAGGAGCTACCTATTCTGTTGACATTACAAGATGTCTCTCCCCTCCTGTCTCGCAACCCTTCGCTCTTGCAGTCAGTTCAGTTCAATTGGCATTGCATCATAAAATCACTGTTCGTCTCCCCGCCCAATTTCTCAAGACCATAAACAATGTCAGACAAACACGCGTTCATTCCATGGAATAACAAACGAGTAAGAAGGCTTTGATGACACCACCTCTGATGCCATCGTCATCATGCGATAAAAATAGGATATTGCGAATTGGAGGATTGCCATGCTCTTTTTTTATATAAAGTGTATCTAGGCCAAGACAGCATTCTAAGCCAAATGCAACAAAATACGAAAAAAACCTAACTATAGGTTTTACTAAGTTACTAAGGGTACATAAATTAGATAGAAAATATCCCAAAAACAGAAAGAAAGAAAGATAGATCTCGCAACTGGTTGATTTTTTTAAATACCTCGTGGCTAACGCCGCAATAATTGTGTAGCCCAAAAGCATTGTTTATAAAACATGGACAGCAGTGCAATAAATTAAACGAATGAATTTAGGACAAAGTCTTTCCAGAAGAAAAATTTTGGACGTTTTCTCACGGACGTTTTCAGCAAAATTCTAGATTATGAAAATGGGTCAATTTACTATTTCTTTGGTTTGGTTTTGAGCGAAAAAGCGTGGCCATTCTACTGATTGTGCTTCAGTAGATTTTGAGAGGGATCCTTGTCAGAAATTATTATTCCAAAGGATCACTGAGGTATTGAGAATGTTGAGAAGGATTGCTGAAGAAAATTGTTGAAAAGCTGTAATGATATTTCACAAGTACTGGAGCTCTCCAAACACACTCGTTTTCTATGTAAAAACTTCTAATTCGGACCACAGGATTTTCGCATGTTTGAAATGCCCGGAAATATCAACGTCCGAATTTTTTTTGCTTTTAATGTGTACTGTATGTAACATATAGCAAATGAGGTCTCGAAAATGAAAATATTGCTGCTTATAACTGAATACTTACACTAAATATTTGGTTGCATTTTATAGAATAGCAGAAATACTAAACATTGGCACTTGACGCTTAAATTTTATGGCATAACATGGAAATGGGTTTCGAAGTTCACATGGGTAGTAGGAAATACACTTTTATGCAAAAACAAGTACAGTATTACCCCGCCAATTAGAAACTCATTTTTTAAAACCAGGCTGCTTGGTTTCTTATAAATGGAGAAAAAAAGATAAAACAGGCTGAATAATTTCTTATAATTACAGCAAGAAACCCATCAAATGTGCATCAAAAGAAACCATGAAATTTCTTTTTATTTAGGTTACATCAAACCAAATCTTGGACAATGACTATTCAAATTCAGGTTAATGTAACCTTAAATTGACATAGCCATCCTATGTAAAGCAGCAGAAAACGTTGACTACATTAGTTACTAGCCATGCGATATTCTTTTCTACTTCTAAAACCAAATTGTCAGATTTTTTTGTTTTATTAGACACATAATAAGTTTTGTATTATGAAGTGCTTGAAAAATACCACTTTTCCAATCAAAATTACTTTCAAGAAACCAAATTCAAAATTTCAGGCTGATTGGTTTCTTATATTAGGGTAGATATTGGGCCATCTGACAGGCTGCAGTTTCTTATTAGTCAGTTTCTAAGTGGCGGGGTAATACTGTATTTGAAATGCATCACAGACAATAATGCAACAAATTCACTCACTTTCTTTGATTTTTGCTGGTTCTTTGCCTCCTGTGAACCAGATGCATGGCCAGAGTTTGGAGGTTTCTTTGCTGGTCTATGGTTAACAGCAAGATTTATTTACGGTAGCAAAATGTGGCAAATCAGGTCATTTTACAGCCATAATGAAAAGATATCTTCTTTTTGTTTGCTGACATTTAATCTATCATAGTTTAATTAAAGCCTTAAAAAGTGAGACAACTTGGTCACCATGAAAGTGAAGGAGACTTGGGGGGACGGGATGTGATCAGCCCCCATGTTAGTCAGAACAAAGATCATTTGTTAAAAAAATAGAAACAAACAATGCTTTTTACTGACACAATCCTCACCCCCAATATCTGGCAAAGTGTCCACCACTGCACTATGATGGTATAGAAGCATAGGAGTCAAAAGTTAAGATTTTATGAATGATAATTGCATAATCCTTTAGATCTAATGGCTGAAAATGAACTTTAGACACTTTGCACTTGTTGCTAATTCATAAGATTTCATGGTATTTTGATTATTTTCGCAATCATAGCTCAATGAGAAATCCATTAAATCCTAAATTATTTCAGGAAAATTAATATGATCCTTGAGAAATCCATATAGTTTATGAAGAACTACAATATGGTGGCTGGTAACAATTATTGGCTTTTCTGGTTTACTACTTAGCAAATTAAGTATGTCACAGCCTTAAAGGTGATCTGAAGTGAAAATTTTTATTGATGCAAATGAAGGGCTCTGTCGATTGGTAAGAAATCCTGTTGAAATTTTTTTGATATCTCATTTCGTTTTTAAGTTATTCAATGATTTTAAGTGTCAGTTGATGATATTATTTTGTTTGCAAATTATCAGGATTCTATATGGAAAGAAGCTGTATCTGATCTTTGGAAGGTTACAGTTTCAGAAGACATTTCAGCTGAGCAGAATAAATGCAACGAACATTGTTTCATCAACTGATGTGACCTTTAGAAAGGCATTTCATGTGAAGGAAAGGTCGTTGACTTTATTTCCCTTTGGAAACATGGTCAACCTTGTATGCTTTCTCGTACTTTTTGCAAACAAAATGACATCATCAGCCAATCGTACAAATTAGTGGATAACTTGAAGATGAAACAAAGTATCAAAAAAATTTTAATGACATTCTTCTTCGTTCAACAGTGCTATTCATCTGCATCAATAAAAATTTTCACTTCAGATCACCTTTAAAGCTGAAATGCAAAACACATGGTGACGCTGATGATAATCAAGATATTACAACATTCAAAAATAATGCACAGGACCTGACATTGCTGTTATTCCATTAAATCAAATGGAAGCAGTAATACCAAACATTCAATCTTTTTTTCACAAATCTGGTGCCTGTTTGCTAGAGACACAATAACTCTATTGTATTTCAATTCTTTTTCAAATTCTAGATTTTAAAAAATGTGTTCTCTAAACTTGCTTTCTTGACTGAACAGGCCAAGCACAGTTCAAAGACAAGTTATTGATTTGTTTGTTAAAGCTTTTCAATATGATGAAAATTAATCCATTCAGATATACTAACACTTGCTCTGGAGCAGGACCAGGAACTTGACTATTCCAGTAGCTCTGTAAACAAAGATTAACAGCTACATTTAGTATGTTTTCTTTTACCGTTTCTTCTGCTGCTAGCTACAGCAGCACTGTAGTTTCCACTACTGTGGTGAAAGCCTGCCCATAAAGACCTATATTTTTCAAACCACGCTGTTTGGTTCTTATGTAATGGATAACATGAACACAAAGGTTCCTGAGTTAGATTATCATACTTTGTGCAGAAAGTTCTTCTAAAGATCCTTCTGTGTTTTCTGTCTTTGAAATATCTTTGTTTAAAATCATAACACTGTGACACAGGATAGAACACTAGCGTTATAGTGAAATAATACTTGTTTAGGAGTACAAGATGACTGAGGAGCAATATTAACCCTTTTTGTTCTCAACTTGATGTTTTCAATTGTAACTGCTGAACTCTAGATCAATGCATTTACTCTTCAGAATAAGAGCTAATGAAAAACCTAGAAGGTTCTTACATACAGGAGTAAAGTATTAAAGATTCCAGGCCAAAGCTTCTCATTTGAGGAAGCTTCTTAAACACTTTGAGGACTTTTACTATGAAAGAAATTCTAAGAAACTTAAGATCTATCAAGTTGAACTACAGTCCATTCATACTCCTTTTAATTTTCACAGGTCTTGACAAAGATACATATCCTACCAGGATATCTGATTTTGGTGCAATGCTTTAGGAACTGACAAGTTTCTACCAACTGAATAGTATTGCATCTATGATGGAACTTCTTACCTTGAAATGTTGGCCTTCTTCTGCTGAAGATGCAGTGTCTTCTTCGTCTATCAAAGTTAGATTAAAGACAAGTACTGGAGAGGTTCCACAGACCAGAGAATAAATTTTCAGGAGATAGCATAAAGAATTGCATTTGATTCTAAAGATTTCAGATTTAAACAATATGGTTATTGATTTGAAGAATTTGGAACAAACAATGGTAGCAATTCTTTGATTTCTAATAAAAATTGCAATATGTTTTTTGCTGTGTTGGGATCAGAAAAGATGCTTTAAATGAGATATACAAAAGAATGAGATTTTATAATTTGCATGCCAATTCATACAAATAATGTTTTTGAATTTTGGCACATACATGCTTTTTTGACAGTTTGGCATTAACTTGGGCAATGGAACAAAGAAATTTGGTATAAAGTAGGGCTATGAAACTTGAGCGGCCCTGGTAGGACTAGATCCATAAAATATTTCTGCCAGCACATAAAATAATTAATTTTCAAGAAACATTGTCTCTGTTGCTATGCATCAACTGTATGTGCTAAGGTAGTAACAATTTGGTTCACTGGTTCTACAGTTATGTATTTTCAACCATACCTGATGAAGAAAACTCTGGTGGCTCATATTGCAACAGACGATCCAACAGGAAACTGCAAACAAAGTACATGTTGATAATGATATCTGGACAAAGTAGCATGAAAACAAAATGGCATGAAACTGTGATCATTTGGCCCCAAAAATGGCTCAGATGCTATGTACCCATTTCATGGACTGGAAACTACTAAACTATTACTGTCAAAGATTTTTTACTGATCATGCAAGCATGGGAAAGAAGAAGTGAAAACCAACTAAAGCAGATGTGTTTGGATAAAAAAGGAGGGGAGTTACCTGTCTACTTTGCTTTATTCTTCAATTCTTTGCTATTTGTGTGATATAAACAATTTTTGGCAGTAAAATTATTGGCTTCCAGGTGGCCTGATGTCTAAAACACTTTGGGATTGAGGAGCTAATTTTGATGCTGTTTTTGTTTTGGAACTCTGGATACTTTATGAAAGGAGTGTTCAACTGTTAAACAAACAAACAACCAAAGAAACACCCTGAGAAGCTGAAATTTTTTGGTTTATTTGACTTTTTCAGATTCTATTGCATTCTTTGGTTTCTTTGTCTTGAATCTTCCTTTTCCAAACCACCCTCCCCTAGGATAAAGTCCCAAACTTAAAAAACCAAGAACATATTGTGTCAAGAACATTCAGAACTATCTTAGTTTAGATCTTTGGTGTAAAAACCCATTTGATGATTATTTCCTGCTTGTTATAGGCATGACCTGAATTCAGTTAGTCTCTTGTTCTTTGCCAGAGTGGAAAATTTGTATCTTGCGGGCAATTTGAGATGGCCTAAGACTGCACTGAAGATCTGCGGTTGAGAACAATAGATTAAAACAATATATCCTTTGTTTATTGCCAACTACCCAGCCAAGGTTGAAAACCGCTTATGTTCCTGCTCCAAAATACCTTGCGTGCAGTACAAACTATCCAGTCTGGGTTCTTTGTGCCTCTTATTTGAAAGAAAATTTAATTTTCTGAAAAGTGCAATGCATCCCACTTCATGTCACTACCAAATTGCCTTTGTATATGCTTAGAAGCTTAGCCTACATTTTCATCCTGTATGTCTAGAGGTTGTTTCTGTTTGTTGCATTTCGTTTAGAATCTTCGCCTAATCGGTATCCTGTATGTAAATTTTTAGCCTTTCAGATTCCTTCTAACTCTATAAGTGCTCGTATAGTGATGATGATCATCATTACTATCATTTATCCTTTCCAACCGTTTCTTTTACCTTTTATCCCTGTTAACTCTGAGTAATTTTCTTTGGAGCCTTCTCAGCTCTTCTTGAAAGCATTCTTGTTCATACAGCAGACACCTGAGCTTTCTCTTCAACGTTCTGTATTTATGTTTGACCTGAAGTGATTCGTTTTCTTCCTGAGGCCACTGTCGGTAGCTGGGAGGATATTCTGACATTCCTTTAGATATCAAATTACCAGACAGACAATGTATTTCTGTATTTCTTCTCCGTTCTGTTGGAAGGAAACGAACAGGACAGGCATTGAACTGCACACCAGCACAACAAAAATCACAACAGCAACAGCATTTCTCACAGCGTTTTAAAATTGCCTCGTTTTGAAGATTAGCTGCCATTTTCAACTTACCTCTTTGTGATCTTCCTTCCATCTCTCTTTTCTTTTTGGCCTAAACAACTCGTGGGCAAGTTAGTTTTGCAGACACTTCTTAAAGATGGGGAAGAAACAGAAAGTTGGAAAAGCAAGGCGTGATAAATTTTATCACTTGGCGAAGGAAACAGGTAATTTGCTTTACCCTGAAATTTTTTCCCAGTTTTTTATTGTTCATTCAGTCACCAAGACAAGAAGACAACCATCATATCAAAACTTGTCGTTTTTGCCAACAACATATTATTTAAACAACATACAGTCATGACGATATCGAAAAACCGATACCCCTATTGTCTTCCCAATAAAATAATAGGAATACAGACAAAAGATACTTTTCAGATCTCAACATCGATATAAAAGGTATCGGTTTTCCGTACCCATGGAGAAAACTCGCTCTCGATTCATGAAAAAGTAAACATTTTAGCAACTTTTCCCGTTACTAAAACGTGTCACTTTTGAAAAAAACGCGACACCAAAACAAAAAACATATCATTAGATTCCTCAAGCAATGCCTTGTCAATACGAGAAAATTATTCATTTACCTAAGAAAATTCTGTGCAACCTCCACCAACGTCTTTTCGTCGCAGTACATCGTGTGGCCTTCTTGCGAGTTGCTCCAACTCCAGGTGACCGCACTTTGCATAAAATTACGTTATGAACAAGAAAAAAGTACCGATTTGTAGCAAAAAGGCCCCAGAACTCGAATATCTTATTATATCGGTTATTCGATGCCATTATCTATGATTTTAGGGGCATTTACTGGGTTTCCTACTGAAATTGCGATGATTTACATGAAGTATAAGGTATCGGCTTTCCCATACCTTTTTGGTATCGCTTTATCGATATCGTCCTGACTGAACCTGTATGTTTCACCATCCTGTTACCTGTGTAAAGTCTGCCTAATCAAAAGGTTGTTTTGATAGGGCAAACAAATGCAATAAGCAAACTGGGTGATTGATGTCATGTATCTTTTGGTAAATGTATGAATACAAACTTACTTTACTTAACTTTTTGTCTGTTTATCCATAAATTCCAGTCTTTCTATTTATGTGGCCTTTGAGTTTCTTTTGTAATATTTCATGTCCCTGAAACCAACATTCACAACATGACATTCAGATTCACTTTCAGTTTCATGTTTTAAATTCCACTACATACAATTCAGTGTGTAATTAAGAAAAAAGAACATAATAAGGCAATATTACAGAAAATTAAAGATTGCTATGATAAATTATTATGATATGCAAATGTAAAACAAAGAATTAGGATAAATTGTGTGCCGGGATTACTTAAAGTAGGAGCTCTCTCAGTGGGTAAACTAATCAAAGAGAGGGCCCCCTATCCTAGAACATTATGTCTTTAGATGAATTAAAAATTATCCTAAGAAATAGATGGATTGTATTTCATCAGGCTATAGAGCCTGTGCACCAAAACACACAGATAACCCCACACCAGATGGGCCACCATCCTACAAAGGCCACCATCTCAAATGGGTAACCATCCTTATCCAAATAAAAATATAGTATATACCGGGTGTCCCAGATAAAAGGTAGCGCTAAGAATTTGCCTCGAATCAGTCGGAAATAGCGTTTAAACTAATCCTCGATAGTTAAATTGAAGATAGATACCTTGTTTGTTGATCTTGGAGCATTGAGAGTAGAAATTTCAGTCTTGAAAGTCTAGATTTGCCTCTATCTCCAAACCAGAGCTTTTGGGTTTCGGCCTAAGCTGTCAACGTGCTTGTTGTGGAATCTCCTGACTCATAGCCAAGTACACACAAGAAGCCTCGTGCTTCGTAAAAATTCTTAATAGAAATCCAAATCGAACTTGACAATCAAACTCAAGAATTTTTTCCCAAAGGGATATCTCTGTTCATTCTACGAAAGCTGTGAATTTCCGCTGCCAAATAAAAGTTACCCTACAGGGAAATGATTCCCTTGAGTGTGGAAAAATTTTCCTTGTTCGAATAAAATGCATTTTTGATCATTGAAATTATTACGAAAAAAGAATTCGTCGCTTATGCCCAAAGGATTAATCATCCCACGAGGGTAAGATCCTTGAAAGTACTCAATCGTGTTGTTTCTTCTTTGTAAATTCATTTTCATTTTGGCTGAGTAAAAGATATTCCTTAGTGACTTTTTCAGTTTTCAGTTTTTGCATTTGTACTCAAATGTGCATGCACAAAGCAAAGGTCACTCCTCGGACTTTCTACATTGTGCCTATCCTTGAGGAGATTCCCCACAACAGCGCGTTGGTACTTTAGGCCAAAGCCTAAAAGCTCTGGTTTGGAGGTGAGGGCAAATCTGGACTTTCATGATAAAAATGTTTACTCTCAATGCTCCAATATCAACAAAAAAGGTGTCTATGTTCAAGTAAACTATCAAGGATTAGTTTAAAGGTTATTTCCGATCGACTGGAGTTAAATTCTTAGCGCTAGCCCTGATCAAATCTGTTACCTTTTTTTTGGGACACCCGGTATACTTGGTATATTCAAATATAGTAGCTAATCATATTTCTATGTAACTCCAATTAAACAACAAGTATCTCAACTTTTCTTAGGAATAAGTTATCAATAACTTATGAATATGATACTTTGTTCAGGAATTGCTTTTCTCAACTTTGCTGATTCTCTTTCGTTTGTTTCTTCACAGGGTACAGAGCAAGATCAGCATTCAAGTTAATTCAACTCAACAGAAAGTTTAATTTTCTCAACAAATCAAGGGTCTTGATAGATCTTTGTGCTGCTCCTGGTGGATGGTAAGTACAAGAATAAAACATTGAAAGAACTGTTAATGATAGTTAGTCATTGATAATCAAGTAATCACTAAAGTGGCTTCTGGAAGCTATATGGATTGCAATTTAAAGTATGCATCAAATAAATCAAATTTGGCTACAGTAGTCTAAATCAAAAGGAATTGTTACTGATGGTCTGAAAAGCCACATCTTCAAATGCCACATAATCCTTTTTTTGACAATTGATTTGTAATCACAGAATTTCCTAAACAATTATCAAGATATGGACTTTAGAAGCCTTCAGACAAAGACAAGTGCTGAAATGCTATCCTCCCCATACAGAGAACAACTATATTGGGTCAGTCAATAACAACAATCCCTGTTTGAAAGGCCATGGCCTCTTGGATATCAAGATGATTATATTGGCAAATATGTCATTTAATAGCAGACATGTTAAAAGCTACTTTACTGTTGAAATCATGACTGAAATCATGTAGAAAATGAGTTTTCTAGCAGGCCTTGAAGTGAGCAAATGTTAGGTACTCAGTTGATCAAGCTCCTCAGTTCATTTAGGCGCTTGATCAAGCTCCTGAATTATTTTCGTCTTTGTGGGAAACCATGGAAGCCAAATGGAAACTTCTGGACAAATGAGCTGTTTTGTCTGAAAATTTCAGTTAAAATCACTTCAATCATTGAAAAAGAATCAGACAAAATTAACGAAGGCCAGCATTGGTGTTTGAGCTGGGCTAGATCAAACTGCCTTGGAATGGCTCCTTCCTGCAAAGTTTGCACCAAACTTTTGTAGCCTGTTGCTCTTTGTTGATAACTTTATTTTCTGGCCAATCCCACTGCCCTTTTCCAAGAGTTGTACAGCGATAATTCTGGCATATGGTCAGCACTGGCAGACAAGCAAAGCTTGCAGCTATTTTTGCTTCAACATGTGCCCTGATGAAATGACAGTAAATGACAGTAAACATAGAAGCAAAGCAGCTTGGTAATGGCGTAGACCAGTGTAGAAAATGTGCTGAATGCTACTTTGGAAGCGAGTGAAAATCTTACGAGTCAATGGAGAGAACGAAAAGACAATTTAGTGTAGTTTTACGGGGATAAACAGGAAGATTTGGGCTGAATGTTGTATGTCAAATGCATTCACTAATCGTAATTAACAAAGATCATTAAAAGAAACACCTTGAATCTGCAAGGCGCTTGAACTATCGAGCCAGTAGAACTTTTGAGGCGAGTGTGGAGGCGCTTGGGCTTGATCGAGTGCCTCTCATTTCAGGGCCTGTTTTCTAGTGAACAGGCTTGTTGTCTGGCAAGCAGCTTGTAAGTGCTGGAGACTGAAATTAATCTCTTCATGCTTGCAAAGGTGGCTTGCTGGCTTTGTGTTAATGAAAATCTTCCAAAAACCAATTTGATAAGAGAACATCAAAACCAGAACTGACATTGGTGCTTTGTGTTTTATTGGTATTATATGGTAATTTCAAATGTAGAATTGGATTCACCATGTTGTGCCAGGAAGTCTTTGGTTGATATGCTGTATTTGAGACCCTGTTTACACGATGTCGGTACCATGCCGGCATGATATGACACCGGCATGATATCTTTTGTTTCTAGGCCACCTGTTTACACGATGTCGGTAGCATGCCGGCACAAGAAGGTGTTAATCCGGATTAAAACCATGTCGATAGCCATACCGGTACGGGTTCATGCCGGCATGATAACGACATCGTGTAAACGGGCCATGCCGGCATGGTACCGACATGATTTCATGTCGCTTTTGCCTCGAGGATAGAAAATATTCAAAGCGAGGATATTTTGCAACCAAGTAAGCGTGATAATTTAATGTAACCATTAGAAAACAGCTCAATCTCCTCGTCAGTCCACATGAACGAAACAGCCTTGTTTTTCTGTCATCGGTCTTGGTCTTTTCTAACGTTCTTTCATAGCGTTCTTCGCTTCTTGTTTTCAATGTAAGTTTGTTGTCATTTATTCGTTACTTTGAGTTCGACTTCATATTGACCATATTGTGATTTGGCTTTCTGTCTTGCTAAGTGTTTGGGCACTTTCTTGAGAGTCAATGCGCAAGCGCATAATGAAACAATAATGTAACGTCACAGCCATTGTCTTACCAAAGCGACATGATATCATGCCGGCATCGTGTAAACAGGAGAAGAAAAAATCACAGATTAACCCATGCCGGCATGGTTTCATGCCGGTGTCATATCATGCCGGCATGCTACCGACATCGTGTAAACGGGGTCTGAGATGTATGTTATTTATAGGCTTCAAGTTGCTTCAAACCATATGCCACTATCAAGTGTTATTATTGGTAAGTATGTACTATGGATCTTTTGAGCATCAGCTTCCAGTACATCTGTGCATTGCATTTTATCTTTGTATTACAGAGCATTCCATATTGCTTGTTTAATAGGCAGTAAAACCCCCTCTTAGGCATTGTGAAAATGTAAACTATTTAGAAACTGTTACTTTCAGTTTTTAACTGTCAGAAACTGTTACATTGATCCTAAAGACTATGAAATTATTTTCTGTGCTATAGCATCTGCTTTGCATTAAGATTTCACACATAAGAACCTTCATATATTAAAAACAGCCTAATAATAATCAGTTTTGTACTAGAGTCATTTCAAAGTGATATCTTAACCAGATTTTTTAAGGTTTCATTTATTCATCCATTCATTTGGAAAGGAATGCAGCCTTTTTGCCTAACAACCTATTTTATGGACTCCAAAATATAGCATACAGAGCTATGATAAGGAGGGTTAAACTGGGTACACTTAGGATGATATGGCTAGGCCACAAATCTATATAGATTTGGCTAATTCTAACCCCATGCTAAAAACATGCACCTCAATTAATGGATTTAGCTCATTGCATGAGAACCTGAATAGGCTGAGTTCAAATCTTAGGCTCTTATATGCAGGCTCATACTGTATTACTTTTTCTGAAGACTTTAATAGGAAAATTGTTTTGCTCTTAGGTGTTGATCTTGTACCCATCAAAAGTATAAAAAATGTGACAACATTTACTGCAGATATTACAACTGAAACATGCAGACAGGTAATAACTCCAGTTTAGATTATCTTCAGCATCCATTTGAACAGTTGATTTTGATATCATGTTTGTCATCTACACTGCCATCGTAATGTTTTAATATACTGGAAGCCAAATCAAAAAATATTAGCAGCATCCTTGTTTATTGAAATATGCTTATAGACAAATTGTTGGCTTGACAGATTTTGTTGCAAATTGAAATTAGTTACAAAAAGTTTTTGAATTATGTGCTAAAATGCTTTTGATTATTTCAGCATCTCAGAAAAGAACTAAAGACTTGGAAAGCAGGTTGTGTTCTGAATGATGGTGCACCAAATGTTGGTTCTGCCTGGGTACAAGATGCATTTACTCAAGGTATCATTACTGAAGATAGGAATCAAATGTTTTTGCTGATTTTTATCCATTGTCCATGGCTGAAAACCTCCAAAACCCCATTTTTACCAATCAATCACATGATAAATAAGCAAAGAAGGCAAAAGAAACTGATGAAGCTTTTTGCAAAATTTTATCTACCTCAATAAAATGTAACCAGGAGCCTACCTTGATGAACATAAACCAATTCTGCCAGAAATTTCTGGAATTTTTCCCATTTAAAGTATCTCATGGTTTATAGGAATTATAGTGTCTCCTATTGGCAAGATAAGATAGGCTAAGGTTGTTTTTACCACTTCAAGTCAGGTGATCAGCCTTTTGATAAAACCTCTTTTGCATTCTTTCATAATTCTCACCATGCAATTTTGTGCCATGAAAGCAAAGAGCTTCGGAGTGCTGAAACTTCCCTAGAGTTATGTCAAGGAATTACTTAATGATTTATGATAGAATTTTTTCAAGGAGCTACACTTTCTATTTATTTGGTTTCCTTTCTTTTGCAGCTCAACTCACACTATCAGCTCTAAAGCTTGCTTGTGAATTTTTAAAGAAAGGTGGATGGTTTGTTACCAAGGTAAGGTGTTCCTGGTTCAAGTGACCCTGTAGGATATTTCAAAGGCACGTAGCAATCATCAGGTTACTTGTGGAGTCTCTTTTAGATCATTGGTGTGTTGATGAGCTATTGCTTTTCATAGGAAGTTTACTTGGTGAAACAAGAGATTAAGGTTTTTGAAAAGATAAAGCAATTTACTTTCTGAAGAATACAGAGTGTCCCAAAAAAATTGTGTCCTGTTTGTGTAGCTGCTGTGGAGGAGCTTTAGATTCGGTCACCTCAGTAATTACGCAGTTGCATAGGTTAGGCTTCAACTTAGAGTTTGAGACCTTGCATGAGTCAATCTGACAAGTGGTTGTTGATTTATGGCAGAGAAAATGCAGCATGTGGTTGCTTCAAGAACAGCAGCTCTATTGTCCTCTAGCAAATGCCAAAATAAAGTAAGTTTTCAAAGTAAGGGTTCTAGCATCTTATTAAGAACTTTGCTTAATCTATTCAAGGGTAGAACACTCTCTACCTTTAAAAAATGCAGTATAAAATGCAATTTTGATATGATGCCAGAACCCTTTCTTTGAAGACTTACTTTATTTTGATATCCTTGGAGAACAATGGAATGGAGCAAATTTGATTGCTTCTTATAAAATTTATGACGTCTAATTTGAGGTAGACTCTTTTTTGTCTTTTCTTTTAAATGTAATTTTTTTTCTATGTTAAGGCTGCGGAATTGCCATAGACTTTTGCTCTCCGTGGTATTCGTCCTTGCAGTATAGTAAAATAGTTTGTAAGTAGCGTTAGATTTAGCGTTAGCGTTAGTTTGTAAGTAGCAGTAGTCAGACAAACGAGGCACAATTTTTTCGGGACACCCTGTAGATTTCACACCGCTGGCTGCACTCAATCATATCAATTATGGTCTGTTGTGTTGAAAGTGTGAAATATATTGGGTGAGTCAAAAAATGCCCGATGTTTGAAAGGCTACTGCTCCCTGAGTACATAAGCAATGATATTTTGAAATATCTCATTTAATAGCTAAGATTTTCAATTATTTTTGGAGATTTTTCTGGCTCAAATCGGCTCCGTTCTGATTTTATAAGGGAGTATCTAAAACGTTCCCGTAGAGAAGCCTCCAAAATGTGCTAATATTACGAGAAAGCTTCCCAGATATGTTCCTCTCACGGCCATGACTTCAATAAGCTTTAGCACGTGCTGTCATCTTGGGAGCTTGAAAAAGTATGAATAACTTGTTCAGGGAGATTCCATTCTCCCAAGGGGACAAAAAGTTTGAACACATTTAAGTGCCATTATTGCAAAGAAGGAGAACAAAGGGAATCTTGCTTGTTGTTTTCACTCGTTTTTGCAGGTTTTCGAAAGGAGCTTTCTGCAGAAATGCTCCCATTTCAACGGGAAGGAATGGCCGGTTAAAGCCGGTTGAATTACTGAACGTAATTAGACATATCGGGAATAAAACAAGACAGTTTTCAATCTCATTGCTTTGATATTGACGGAGCTGTATTTCTTCAAACGCCGGGCCTTTTTATTGACCTACCCGGTATTCTCGTGGCTGTCAAATCGCTTTGTCTTTTGTAAATTTCACTCTTTGCTGCTTTGCATGCATATGAGTGAAGGAAAACACGAGGATCAATTTTTTTGTAGATCTTGGCATCAAAATGATCATTATGTAAACTACAATTCTCTGACAGCTAACTTCACGGAGTAGTGCAAAAGTTCGTTTTGGCTATAAGCAGCTTTTCAACCAATTAGTTCGATTTTTCACCAGTATTAAAATGTCAAAAATGTTATTGAGACTTTGGAAAGCACTTTTTTCATTGGAGAGAAGGAAAATTCAGCGCTTTTTCCGCTGATTTCAATATTGCTAGCAAAAACGTGCGATTTAAATAGCCAGGTTTTGGAGGTTCAATAAGGTTTTCCTTCTTCTCCAGGTTTCAAAGTTTCAAAGGTTTCAAAGTAATATACTTTGGGAGCAAAATAAGATATGAACTTCGAATTTGCACTGTTGAGTCCGGAATTTGTTCAGCTTTCAGTACGAAATGTTTTATACATCTTTAAAGCGTTCTCTCCACAGGTTTTCAGATCTAAGGATTATGCAGCTCTGCTGACCGTTTTTCAAGCTTTGTTTAAGAAAGTACATGCCACGAAACCACAGGTATGTGTCGTAGCGTCATTTAATTTTCAATTTGTAAAGTGATGGTTCCGAACTGAACTGACAGTTAACTTGGTCTCCTTTTCCTACATTTCGATATGTAGTTTGAAAATTTTTGAAGTGTAGGGTGTTCCAAGAACGATGTTTGACTTTTGATTAGATATTGAACCACAGTGGTAAAATCAACGGACTCTATGGCAACTTAACGCTACCTCTAACAAGTTGATTCAAATTTTCATGCCAAAATTTAGCAAATTCGCTGGAAATTCACTAAATATAAACTTTTGTCATATTCATATAAAATATTGTATACAATATATCTTAAATCCTACTTAACTATACTTTCCTAACTACTTTGCGACACTACAGAGACAAGTACCGGACGATAAAACGGGGAGCGAATGACAATAACTACCTCATGGGAAAAATTTATAAAATCAAGCAAGATTGATCCACTCACAACTACACTACAAACGATTGAAAACCAATGAATGCTATACTTAATCAAAACTAATAGATACTATGTCAACTATTTTTGAGAGCTGAAACCAAAGACTCATTAATGACTTGTCATGCTTAAAGGCTCCCAAATAGGGGTAAAATAAGGTTACCCAATGCCTTACCTCCTGTTAATATAAGAATTGCAGAGCGAACCAAAGTATTTCGAAAATAGTATTTTACGTTTCTTTTCGGAAGTTGGTCTTCTTCCATAAAGCATTCATTTTTCTTCGACCTTTGATTTGCATTTTGTCACAATAGTCGTTTCCCAAGATCTTCCAACAGCTAAGAAATTGTGTTGGCAGCATTTGTTTTGCCAGTTCTTTTCCAAATTGCTTTCAGAAGTATATTTTTCTCCACAATGTGTTAGACATTTGAAGCTGTCAAGTTGTTATTTGCAGCTCAGTTGGTCGTAGTTGATCATTGTGATTCATACTTTTCATATTCATGATTGATATAACATCTCTTTTACTCCTTTCAGGCTTCAAGAAATGAATCTGCAGAAATATTCGTTGTATGCCAGGTCAGTAACGATTTTAAGTTATTGTAGTAAATGCAGTAAACGCGAGACTAAATACTCATCTGATCGATGAACAATATTCCTTCTTGGATATTTTAGTAGCATAACTACAACTTATGATGTTATGGAAACAGTATTCCAAAGGAAAGATCACTTCAAGACAAAATCTGCTATTCATTCAGATGTCATTACTTCACATCGGCAATGAAAACGGGAATAGGATCAGTTCTTGTTATGGGCTATTGTTGCAGAAAATTCTCGTCGGTTTCTGCAGGAAATTTACAAAAAGCTGCATAAAGTCACTTTTACATTCTACCTCACGATATTGTGAAGGGAAGAATTCGTAGATTCAGTTCCTGTTTCAGTTTCAGTTTCATCAATAATTTTTCATTCAAAGCAAAACCAATGTAATAATTGCACGAAAGTGCTGCCTTTGAAAGCAAAGCATACTAGTTGTCCGAGAATGCTGTGAGAAATTGGCCTTTCTGAAGTTTGTTTGTTTGTTTTCAATTTGTTTTGAGTGGGTTTGTCAGGATTTCTAGCTACTGAAAGCTATTTTAGGCCCACTTTGCATGCCGCATCCAGGCATGGTACCCCTAGTTTAACGTCTCTTCCGAAGGACGACGAGGTGAGTAATGAGGTCAGGCCTCCGAGGTCACCCATCCGGAGTTTGACCTCACTCGACCAAGCTTAACTTCAGTCACCTACGAAGACCGTATAAGCTACTCGACCACTCATCCCGCTAAGATAATGTTGTCAACAGCGCTGCACTCTCTTACTATTGTAAGAAGCTCCTTACTTCTCAAAAGTCTCTCGTCCATCAGTTAACGAAAGTTTTAAATGATCTAAACAGCTTCCATGCTTCAAAATCGATTTATTTCGATTATGTGATAAACGAAGCATTCGGAATCTGACTGTGATGCCATGTTTTGTAATGGCTTCTTTCACCCTAACTCTGATTTTCGAGCGAGTATTGATTAGGCCACATCGCATGGCTGCCTGTTTGAGTTTATTGTCTGTCTCAACATGTCGCGTGAAATGCCAGTGAATAAAAGCATCACAGAGTTTTGCGTGAGAAAAATAAATCTCATGTGACATCTAAGTTGAAACAGACTTTAGTCTGCCAGAAACATTACGAATTTATTAGATCTATTCATGAAGTGTCAAAATAAGTAAATAGAAAGTCAAAGCAAGATCTCAGAGGTTGAGAACAATTTCAGAAATGAGTATAGAGGAAAATGTTTATTTTTTGTACCCTTAGATATTGCTGTTGTCAAATTTTCCAACCGTTCTATTTTTTCAGGAATTCCTAGCACCAACCAAGTTAGATCCTAAGCTGTTGGATATGAAACATGTTTTTAAAGAAGTCGAAGAACAGAAGAAACAGAAAATTGATATTTTCAAACCTGAAGTGAGTTTTGTTTGATCATAAATCTGGTAGGTCTAGTCAGTTTATTTGATCTTAGTAATCGTGTTGCAAACTGGTACATCGTAGGCAATGAGTTTAAGAAGCTTACCACCGAGATCACAAAGAGAGTCGTCAAAGCTATATTATTACACGAAAATAAACTGCATGCGTATACGCCACTTCAGTTAAGCGGCCTCGTTTTTGAAATTCCTATTGTTCATAAGGAAATTCCAGGCCCAGATTCGGATTTAGCACCCAAACTTTAAGTCTAGATACTTGTTTTTTACACTGCTGGCAATTGTGATTTTGATTTTATGACAATGCTAAGTTTGAAAATTTGTGATGGGACCATCAAAAAATTGCACGGTGTGAAACTTCACACCATGAGTCATTTTCACGGTCAACTCAGCATATGGCTCGAATCTTTGCAAAACTTTGAAATTAATATAAAGGTGTAAAATTTTATTGCATAATTCTTTCAACTAAATGGATTGAGGGGAACTTTAGGCCATTTGCTATAATTCCAGAAATGGTATTTTTGATATCGTCAATATTTTTAGAGTTACGGCATTTTAAACATTTCTGCTAGTTCTGAAGTTGTGACGTCATCAAATTGCTTAATTGCAACAGCAGTTGCAAAACTTCACGATTCCGCCATCTCATTATACAGGCAACTGAAAATTACTGATCTGTCCAACGAAGTGATAAAAACTTTACTCTTATATGAAAATATTTTCTCCAATGTAGAAACATAAACGTCAAAGAGAAGGTTATGAGGATGGAAATTATATATTGTTTACATCAAACAAAGTTTCTGAGTTCATTGCTGCTGATAATCCCATTGAGATGTTGTCAACTACAAATCAGGTATGCTATAGGGACCTTCCTTGACACAGCTAGACTGTGCAGCCAATCGTTGCCAATTTTGGCTCATATGTTCTTGACACATTCTAGTATTGCTCATGAAGCGTAGTAGTGCTTTGCCGATGCTACTAAGCTATCTTACTTGGAACAGACTGTTGCAAAAGTCGAATTAAATGGTGTTCAGTGCTAGGACGATGAGAATCATTAGGTGCTTGTTTGTGTGTTAAAACAGTATAACCGGCTTTGAACTTCGAAATTCAAACCGTCATGTGATCCCGAGATGCAACGCAACAGAACCTTTACATTCTAATGCAGCCCAGTTTACTGAACTTAGCTGCATTGCATCGAACCAAAAAATTTTTTCAAATGTTAATTCAGCTGAAGTTGCCCCGTGGCTTTATATCCAAAATTTCACTGAGTTCTTTGCTGTCGCTGAATTTTTCAAAATCCGCTATGATCAAGTAATAATTCCAGTTCAACTTAAGTTGTTTCGATTTGTCTGATTTATAAGTACTGATGCGCTGGGTGTACATTCATGGACGGGGAGAATGAAGAGGTTGGGATCGGGACTATCATACCCTTCCTTTTTTCTTTTTCTTTACGTGAAAGTGTTAGTAAGTTTTGATAATGCTTCATTTTTGTTTCCCTCAAAGCATTTGTTACAGCGACAAGACTTTCCAACATCCAGATAGATTTCCATCGAGCGAAAGGAGGAAAGAATTTTCACAGTTTCATTCCTTTGTTCAGAAAGGGCTAGCTTTTATTATGACTGTCTCCGAATCTAAAATATTTTGGCAAGTTTTAAAATCTGTAATATTTCATCATATTTCGTGTTTTTAGCTTGAAATGGACGACGAAAAATACAAAAATCATGCTTTAACTACACATGAAATTATACTTTGCTGCAAAGACATAAAAGTGCTTGGCAAAAAGGAGTTGAAGTAAGTTAAATTATGCTTCAGCGAAAAAGTTCTTTTGTTTTAACGGAAAATAGACTGGTTGACTTTTCCTCAAATTTGTTTTATTTCTTCGGCTAAGCATGGGTATCTGGGAATAATTTCTTCCCAGATACCCATGGTTAGTTCAGGCTTTTAGGCATAGGTGAACGAAATAATTTGAACATTGTTTGGGTGTTTATTTTTGGTCGGCTTTGAAAAAGCCGAAAGCTTGTTTTGCAGCAACCGGTATGTTTCGTTTGACAAATTTCTTTCATGGTTACCATATTTTCTCAACGAGATTTTGTCGGGGTATTGAATTTCGTGTACCGGAAAAAGTATATATTTATTTTCATATTTCATCAATGAAAAGTTACAATGACATGTTGCTATTTACACTACCATCCAAAATTGCTCTTTTTTGTGCTGAAACGATACAATGGGAGCAAAAAGCTGTCTACCTTGCAGTCATTTCATGAAGGTGAGACTACCAATGAATACGAAAGAAAATAATGAAACCAAACAATACACGTAACTACCAAGAAATATAATCATGAATGAAATAATATAAAGAGAATGAAAAGTAATTCCAAAAAGATTGCTTTGGGGCCCATCGTGGTTGTATACCTTGCAACTGAGTTTGAGATTTCTAATGGGATCGACCAGTGTATGGATGAATAGTGTATTTCTGCAGGGATAACCATTTTTGCCTGTCAGTTTTTGTAGGTCGCATTTCAGTTGCTCCAGACGATAACCTTTGCTCTTGTCATCGTTTTAAGGAAGCAAAGTTGAGAAAGCTAATCAGTGGTTTTTAGCGGTTTTGAGCAGATTTTGGGGAGGGGGATCATTAGTTGAATGAGTATGAACAAATTGGTTAAGAACGAGAGGGACTTTGTTATGGACTGATTACCTAAGTCGTTTGTAGCCCAGTTGTAAACCTTGCTCAGCATTTTTCTGTTGACCGAGGCGACATCATCATGTCGATTAAAACAACACAGGGAAACGAAGGACTGAGGTAATCAGTCTTACCTTGTTACAACTCATATGGTAGATCGTTTATTGACTAATCTTTTCTGCATCGTCTTCTTCCGAGGTGAGCTTATAGACAACGCATTAGTAAAACTATTTTTAGAGTCGAACGAGAACGGTGAAAAATGTTGCGGGATCATGTTGCTAATAAAAAGCTCTTTTGCTACCTCATGCGAAATTTGGTATGCCCATGCCCAAATCGGTAACGGATTCTTTGTTCTTACTTTAACGATCATTGATCCGGATATTGTTTGCATTTATGGCAGATGGTAAATTTTAGTATGTAATTCAATCTTATCATTTTGAAAAGGGATCTGCTTACATGGAGACGAAAGATTCGTAAGGAAGAATATGAAGCAAAAAAGCAACAAGAAGATGCGGCAATGGAAGATTCTGAAAAGAAAGAGGAAGAACAAGAAGAGACTGAGGTAAATTTTATTTACATTTTCATAGGATGTTAAATACAGTCTTTAATTTGTTGAAGGAAAAAAAATTGAAGTGGAAGATCATTTTCGTCACAGCGTCTTTTTCACACACCTACTTCCCAGCACCTAAAGCCCCCAAAATAAGATGTTTTGGTGAAAAGTTCGTTGGAGTGGTCTAACAGATCCAGCATTTTACACAACATTTAAGCAAAATTTCGCTTTGACCTCCATCAGACTTCATCCAGCATCGTCACACAAATGTTATGTGCCCAAACAGGTTGGCCAATCACACCGAATATTTGAAAAAGAAATAGTTCGTAAAATGTTTGGTGAAATAGATTCCTCCCCTTAGAATCCACCTTTTTATTACTTTTGTTACATTTGAAGCTAAACTTTCATGTCAGTGAAAACTTTTGGTATTTACGCAAAAATGCTTGAAAAATCTATTGTTTATGTGTTCATTAACGTGAAATCTTTCGATGTCATAGGAATCCCTTGACAAGATGATCACTGATTTGAAAGCTTCAGAAGCTCGTGAAGTGAAAAGGTATGACATTAAATATCTGAATCAATAAATCTATTTCCATTCGCTCATCTCATTTCTTTTAGCTCACATCCTCAGGTATTTCTTGTGCTGAGCAGTTCTATTGTCGCATTTTATCTGTTGCCAAATATCTCGGGTGATATTGAACTTGTAAGTAAAGCAACTAAGTAAAAGCAGTTTTATGGTCTTACATCTAACTTTACACGTTACTCCCTGGGTAACTATGCTTGGTAAGCATATCGCAGGGTGCAGCCAAAGACGGCGCTCATAACTACAGACCAGGTACCCATTTATACTCCTTGATGGAGAGAGGCACATTTGTGTCAACACCTGGTCCAAGGATGCTTTCCTCAAATGTGGCCAGTGCTGGTTTCGAACCCACGACCCTTGGATCGTGAGCCCGACGCTTTACCACTACACCACCGAGGCCACACTTGTTCAAATAGATTTTAAAATTTACCCGACCAGAAATCGGCGACTCTGTTCTGAAATTATGAGGGATTTCCATGAGAAAGCCCATTAAAGAGACCTTCAACACGCTATGAAATCACGATCAAATTTCCAAATATGAAAGTAAGTAGTTGGTGTTTCTGGTTCTTTTGCCATTACAAGATGCATTTGCCTCCCTCCCCCCACCCGTCTCGCGACCGCTCATTCTTGCAATCAGCGCAGTTCTGTTGGCATTACACCAGGTAATCAATGCCGTCTCCCCACGCCCGTCTGAAGACAATAACGAAATCTGACCATAGTATTTTGAAAGACAAATGCGTATTCATTTGTATGCCATAAGAAACAGCTTAAGAAGGCTTTGTTGACACCTCCTCTGACGTGTTCATGATTGTGTGACAACACTGCAATATTTCCACATACATTTCCTCAGAAAGTTTTCAATATTTCCACATACATTTCCACGGCCCCCTGAAAAGCAGTTGCTTATCAGTTGCTTCGTGCCGTTATGGCCTATAAGATCATGAACAGACTATGCCCAGAAAATCTCTGGAACAAATTCCAACAAAGATCCCATTACTCCAGCTACAACACGAGGTTCTGCAGAGATCTTCAGATTCCGAGGTATAATCTGGAGTATGCCAAAAAAGGATTTTCCTATTCAGCTCTTAAGGTCTGGAATGAAATCTCAATAAGAATTAGGGAACTTCCTACCTTGTGCCAATTCAAAAAACAACTAAAAACATATTTGATGAGCTGAAAGCCAAATAAAACACGACTCCCTGGAAGATCAGCAATGCGATTAGCCCTCAGTATTTTTCTCCTTTTATGTAATATAATTAATGAAACGTTATTTTTGTAAGCTGAAGGGATTTTGTGTATAAATAATTTATAATGAAATGAAATGAATATCAACTGATGGGGCTACCGTGTTTAAAAAATTGAAAATTGAAAATTGAATTGAAAGGAGGGAGGGAGAGAGAGATATCGTAAGGTTTTGATTCTTTGAGAATATTTTGCGGCAAGCTGCAATAAATTCAATATCTTCTATGTTGCATTATGATACCCACTAGATTCGTAATAAATCACTTTCCATAGAAAACTATGTGAATGGATGTGTTCATTATATTATCATTTATATTTCATACAGAAAGAAGAAACGAGATAGAGCAAATAAGAAGAAAACCAGCGAGAGACTTGGGAAGAAATCAGCAGGGGCAAACAGTGACACCCTTGAAATGGATTTATTTTCTATAAAAACGATAAAGAATAAAGAGGTTAGTTTTACATTCTTGTCAACATACGTAGGGGGTGGGGGGGATTAGAAGGTAAGCCTTGTGGCGTAGGTTCCAAATCTTTCGAATCGAAAGGTGGATGTAAAATTATTTCAATGGCAAGTACACTTACCTCACGTAAGTATTGCACCACCGTATCCAAAATGGCGGCTAAAAATGTCATGTAACTCAAGCAACAAAATTTGCATGACAAAAGCATCAGCATTTTAAGGGTTTCCCTGCCGGGTGTTTTGGCGCGAAAATAATTGTCTGTTTGTCTACTTTCTATTTAACAGTAAAATGAAATGTTGTTTTGTTGCTTTCCTTGATAAATTAACAAAAACCTGAGGACAACATTGAACAAGATTTTGGCTGGATAACTGGAGGACTAGGCCATAACAAAACGAAGAATGAACAGACTTCTTAGAGCAAAGATAACAAAACTTCTTAATTTTCAACTCTGGATTCTGCAAACTTTATCGCTATGACAAAAGTTTTCCGCGAGGAATGCGAACTGGCTATAAAACAGAGGTGAAACTGAAAGAAGCCATTCCAAGGTAAGAATATGCTTGACACTATTTTTATCACATTAGCATTAATTTTGTTCATGGGAAACTTTAGGTAGGTGGTTGATAATTAAATATCTTGATTTGGACATACCTCACAATATCCTCTCGCTCGAATTTAATTTGAAGGTGATTAAAACCTTGAAAGTGACTGGAGCTTGGTTTTTTTCAACATGACTTCTCCTAAGATTGATTCAAGTTCATTTACCTTGAATGACTTCCTCCTTGTTTACTTGAATTTTATTCTTTTACTCCATTCGAAGAGGGAAACTTTTTTCATGGCAATGAAGTTTGCACAGTCCAGATTTGAAAACAACGAGATTATGTTATCTTTGATCTAAGAAATCTGTTCATTCTTCGTTTCGACATGGCCTACTCTTCTAGATTTTTTACTAAAATCTTGTTCGATGTTGTTCTAAAGTTTTTGCTAATTTATCAAAGAAATCAACAAATTAACACTTCATTTTACCTTAATTAAAGAGGAGATGGATCAGCAATTATTTTCTGTCTAAAAACACCCAGTAGAGAAACCTGTAAATGCTGGTACTTTATCATACAAATTTTGTTGACTGAGTTGCAAGAAACTTTAGGCAGCCATTTTGTTTTCGATGGTGCAATACTTATGTGAGGTAAGTGTACATCATGGGCGAGAATCGAACGTGGAGTCCTTGTTTCGTATACACTTCAACGAGTTAAAACTGCTGTTATTAATGTGTGTCCTGTGTCCTATGACTTAATCCTACTTCCCTAAATATATTAAGTTAAAAGTGAATCGCATAAAAGTAAGAATACGTATGTATAAAAGACCAGGTCTATCTAGTTACATTCAAAGTTTCAGGTCAAATTTAAGATAAATGCCATTGAAAATGTTCTTTAAGTTGTTTCTCAAATTCCTTATTGTTCTCAATTTTACGAAGTTCCAGCGGTGGTTCATTGTACACCTTCGCACCCATAAACATAAACGATTTTCGTCCGTCCTCAAATTTGATCCTTCGTAGTTTCAATGTGTAATTATTGTTTCGAGTCTGCTTTTCATGCTCTGGCAACGTAAAATGATTCTGCAACTGTCCACAAGTTTCCTTGTCTAGACATTTTCGTACCAGCTTGCAAGCACTAGTCTTACCAGCATTTTCCTTGAAGCAAAATTTTCACATCTAAGGTAGCCTTGGTTATTATTTTGGTTTTGAATATCGATCGCATACATTTTGTTCCTCATCTCAATCACAATATACAGTAAAGAGCCTTCGACTTACGAATGTGAATATCATCAAAAGTAACAAAAGCGTAGCCATTCCAAATATTGGGACAGAAACTGGACTTAAAACCTTCACTTTTCAAGGAGCAAAGATTTTAACTACCTGCCGGATATAAGGACATAAACTTACACTTAAGCTATTTCTCAGTTATATTTTCAATCTTTAACTTCTTTTCTTGTTTTATTCTTTTGAATATTCAGTTTACTTTGAAGGATATAGGTCTTTGATTGCAAAATATTTTTGCAGTCTGAACACTGTAAAGGATTAGTACGGCGGATTTCTGCACGAGTGTTTATGCGTTTTCAAAAGATTGTGCAATGTGAATGCAGCCTAAGTTTACTTACTGAGCAGATAATAGGAGCAAGGTCACGTAATGTAAACAAAAAAGTTCTTTCCAAACGACGATTTTGCAGACGATTTTGCCTAATCAGAGAGATTTTCCAATACTTTTCTCAAAATGAAGGTGCTATTTTGAAGATGGACTCTTGTACTTCGTAGAGAAAGAAACGAAACACTTATAGGTTGTACGGTTGCAGGGATATTGAAGGATGTTTGGAAGTCACGTGATTGTGAAATCACCGCATCCACCAATTCTGTGCAGAACACAATGGCCATGTGTGTGCAACAATATAGATCTTAGAGATAACAGGTTTGTTTATGGTTACGTGACCAAGCCCCCTTAACCTGTATAAATATGAAAGATATTGCTATCATTGGTACTATTGTTGTAATAATTATTATCAATTATAATTTGCTAGATGTTGAATATTTATCATTATCATCATTATTTGTCATCATTGTTTTATTCTGCGTAAGATTTTATAATCGAAAAGCTTAGATGTTTTAAAGCAGTTTTATCTCTTTATTTTCAGCTTCTAGATAATCTAGGTTTCAAATTCAAACATAATTTTAAAGATACAATCAATCCAATGTGCCCAGTTAACGATGGCATAGAAGATACGGAACACTTTTTGCTGCTCTGCAGTTCTTTCAGACAGCAAAAATGCAGTCTTCTCGCTGGTGTCAACGATGTACTTGAAGCTTGTGGACATTCTGAGAGTGCAGATATCAATATGATGCAACTTCTTCTATACGGAAACAAAAATTTGCCCTTGGAAGCCAACAAAATGATCTTTAATTTAACTATTAAGTACATTTCTGAGACAGAACGCTTAGGTTGAAGGTTATTGGAATCCCTGAAAAGAGCACCCAAATCCCTTCTGTATGTGTCTGTTTTCAGAAATTATGTAATATCTTAAGGAAGCTTGCAACCAAATAATAGATTTTTTTCACACTACCTTTCATGGTTTCCAAACTTTTCAAATCTTTACTCGCAATTATTTGGTTGCAAGAATCCTTAACTTGTAGCTGTAGCTCTGTGTGTCTTTTTATTATCGCTTTTTTATGTTATGACCCCTGGGTAGACAAAATGTTTTGCTCCTTGGGGTATCGTCTCCGTAGTAGGGTAGCGTTAGGTATAGCTATAGTAAGTAATCATGTATTGTAAATTTTTAATGGAATAGAAAAAAAAAGAAAAAATCTAGGTTTCAATATTTGCATCATTATTATTTTTTATCATTATTCTGTCTTTCAGCACTTAGGCCAAGTGGAAGCCGCTGGCGACAAAAATGATGATGGCAATGATGGTGGTGAGTTGTATTATGAAGATCAAGACAGTGGTTTGGAATTCGAATCAGAAGAGGATTCTGGGAATGACACTGATAATGATAATGATATTTATGATGATGATTTATATGGTGCAAAGCGACCTCGTTTGGAAGACGAGTCAATCGAACTAACTGAGGAACAAAAGAAAGTTGTGGAAAACTTAACGAAGAAGCAAAAGAAGTAAGATTACCGCCAAAGCTTTATCAGGCCTCTTTATGGCTTAAAGGCCCTAGATATAAGACCTGACATGATGCTCATAACGGCATGAGTTTTCATGCCAGCACGAGTTTCATATCGGGTGCTGGTCTGACCTGCTGTTGCATTTCTACAGGATGTCTGGGTGATATGAAACTTTCAGTTCGGGAAGACATGGAAATTTCATGTCGCTCTTTCCTGCCGGCATGAAAGTTCATCCTGCCCTCATGCCAGCATGGCAATCTCATGTAAACACACTTTTCACAAAACAGGGCGAAGTGAAAACCAAATCGACTTTGTGGTCTTTCTCAAATATTCATGATTGATTCAAAACAGTTAAAACAGTAAAAAACAGTTGATTCAGTAGAAATTGAAAATGTAGAAAGACATTTTTTGTGCACCTGGTATTTTTTCTTTTACTTGATATCAAACTAATGTGTCATTGTTTTCATTACGAGGAGAATATAGCCAGTTAACAAGGTTTCATCTTGAAAGATCAGTCCGATTTGATTTTATTGTAAGAAAGATGTGACTTTCAATTGAAATAGTAAAATCTCTGCTTCCGTAGCTACTTACCAATAGACTACATTACATAAGTCCCACTACCTTACGCTCGTTGTTGTTGTTGTTATCGCTTTAGTTGAGGGACTTATGTCCTTACGCTTCAATGCAGAGACTAATTAGGCCAAGTGCGCCGCGTTCACGGCGCGACCAATCAGATCGCTGCTTTCTCAATTTGGTCAGCCCACGTGCCTATTTTTAGCGTTTGATTGGCTCATTAGTTCAAAGCTCGACTTCTCGAAGCGAAGCGACGCTCGAAGCGACCTTCGCATTAGAATTTTCTTTCGACGTTCGTAGGATGGAAGATGTTCTAAGTTTCTTCTGATTTATCGTAAGATTTTAGTCCCTCTTTAGAATCCGTTTGGTCGTGAGTCCTTTGTATGAGTGAAATTAAAACATCAGATTATAAATGTTGAACGAATACAAGGAATCACGTAACTTACCGACAGGGTTTGCTAAGGATCTTTCTAATAATATGATTTTGTAACATTTTCCATCTTCATTTTCTGTACTGTAGATCAATGAAAGAAAATCCTCTGATTGCTGACATGGAAGAAGATCAGGGAGAGTCAGAAAATACTAAGACTTCTCTTTGGTTTCAAAAGGTAACTTCCATTGCAGTGACTCGAAGTTTGGACTCTTGAAGTCTTGAAGTGCAAAATCAAGTTTTAGCTAAGTACATCGATAGAAAATGGTTGCAACTGGAAGTTTTGACCATGATGAAAAATTTACCACATAAGAGTGCTCATCTAAGTTACGTACCGCCTAAAACGCTACGTACGTACCTTGGCGTACTAAATTAAGGGTCGGAGGGTGGGGCCCTTCTGTGGCTGTTTCCATTCATCATTCTTGTTGGGAGATGAAGTACTGACCCTGTTGGTTAGACCGATTGTATTTCAGCTATATTGAGAGTGAATCAACGTTGGGGCTCGCAGTGTCATGCGCATCATTGCTATTGTTTTCTCACGTTTTGTGTGGTCAAGCTAATTTGCATATTACGTCATTGAAGTAAATCGTTACCATGCATGCAATCTGGAACCCTTTTTTCGGGGATTCCTTGAGGCTCACAACTTAACCTGTTCGTATCCCCAACAAATACATTGTTTCAACATAAACAACTTTATCCGAAATTTGGCCCAACTAAATTTTATTGTTGATGTACCAGCAGCTTGGGAAGTCCGGCCATTTCTGCAGATTTACTATTTTTATCTTTTAGGATATTTTCAAAACAATAGTAGAAGAAGCAGATGAAGAAGAAGATTACGACATTGAACAGTTAATGAAAGAACATCAGAAAAAAGGAACTAAAATCAAAGGTGAGTGTTGTTGGATTCAAATCAGCTTCGAGTTTAGATTCTATATCCTGCGTCGAAAGCTTTGTCATCCACAAATAGCTGAAAGTGTGAGATTTTTGAAGTAGCTTTCAGGGCCAAAATAAATCTTGTTTACATACTGGGTGTCCCAAAGAAAATGTACTCCCTTTTGAAAAGTCACCAAAATTCGATTATATAGCCTATCTTAAAATGTTCTCTTCGATATCGTTTGTCAGTGATCCAATTAAAGATGACGAAAAACAGGGAAACCAGGAAATGATTGTTGCTAAAAACAAAAATTGTCTTTATTTGCCCACTGTTCTCTTGTTAATTTTGTATCTTTATCCTGTGTAATAGTTGCTTAGTAATAGGCTGCACAGGAGAGAAGGGAAAAGAAAGAAAGAAGATTAGAAGAATAGGGACGAAACTTCATTTGATCTTGCCTTTGATTTCTAACTATGTCTCCGCAGCTCCTTGTTCAATATGTCACAATATGGACGCAAAATATTAGCGAATGATTACTCTTCTAAATGTCATCAAGCATGGCCTGTTTCGGAAGTAGCAAAACATTAGTGAAGGCCAAATTAACTTTGCAAAGGTGCTCCACACTCAAGTCGGACACTTCAATGCTGCCAGTTGGGCCGAGGTATGATCCCGCGGCTGAAATAAGCGTATTTTATGTATAATCTTGATTTTCCTTGCGACTTTATCTTCAGCATTTTGCAGTTCGTTCTTCACGTATTTACGGGCCTTTTTCAGTGCACCACCACCCAGTTCATTTCCAAGTTGACTCCTTAACACATCATCACAGCCGTTGCAGAGTTTCATCCCTATTCTTCTTTTTTTTTGTTTATTTTTCTCCCTTGCCCCTATGTAGGCTATCGCTTGGCAACTAGAACACATGTGAACTTTGCCAAGTCCAATAAGGCGTTGGCTTCCCTGACTTGAAAGGCATAAAACAACGCGTTGGAAAACCTTATTTTTAGCTACACTCTTAGTAATTCTT
This sequence comes from Aurelia sp. 3 sensu Dawson et al. (2005), assembly GCA_964020215.1. NCBI lineage: Eukaryota > Metazoa > Cnidaria > Scyphozoa > Semaeostomeae > Ulmaridae > Aurelia > Aurelia sp. 3 sensu Dawson et al. (2005). Next base: position 14,650,423 of record OZ026584.1, read on the forward strand.
GCATATGAGCCATTATATCGAGATTTTTCATCATCTTGCAAGTCTAAAATACTGATTTGTGTTTCTGGCATTTATGGCCAAAGTAGAAGCTTAACATGCAATAAGAAATTGGTCTGGTTAATCGTGTAATCATGAGTATTCTTTGTAGTATGCTTCAAAACCATGCACCCGTAAAAGGTGCTAAACTTGCTAATGTGAAAATCAATCACGACATCAACAATGCGTTGGAAAATAATTTGATATTTGATCTACTTCGGTCATAGACTTATGACGATGAGTCCCTTGTATCCTTGCGGTAAACCTTGGTCAAGAGGGACTCATAATGAAACAGTGAAAAACTTGGCCCTATTTTCTTCAATCATCAATGGAATTATGATGGAATCACTGCTTCGTATCTCAATCCTGTGGGAGTGTTTTCAATTCTTCAATCAAATCGAAAATTCTATCACATTTACACTGTAACAGTAGTAATTCATAAATCTCGCAATCTGATTGGTACTGTAGGGATTTTGGGCCTAAATAGGGCCAGGTTTTTCAGAGTAATATTATGAGTCTCTGTTGACTGAAGCGCCATCATCAAGTCAAAGAGCACAGGGAAACAAGAGACTCATCGTCATAAGTCTTTTTCGGCCACGTTATCAATTTTTGGTGATTTTTCAAACAGGAATACTTGGTGAGTCAAAAAAAGACCCGGCGTTGGAAAGGCTACTGCTCCCTGGGTATATAAGCAATGACATTTTGCAATAGCTGATTGATTTGCTAACACGTTCAATTATTTGTAGAATTTTTCCTGGCTGAAATCGGTCACTCCGTTCATGGTTTGCAAGGGATTTTCTAAAAAGTCCCTTTCGAGAAAGTGTTAAAATTATGAGCAAGTTTCTTTGATATGTTAACCTCACAGTGATGACTTAATCACGCTTTAGCACGTGCTATCCTCTTAGAGGAATGAAAAACCCCTAGTATGAATAACTTCATCGGGGGATTCCATTCTCCCAAGAGGACAAAATGCATGAATACATTTCAGTGTCACTATTGCTAGGATGGAGAATAAAGGATATTTTGCTACCTGTTTTCACCCTTTCTTGTAGGTTTTCGAAGGGCGCTTTCTGCGGAAAATCTCCCATTTCAATGGGAAGGAATGGCAGGTTAAAGCCGGTAAATTACTGAACCTAATTGGACATATCGGGAAAAAACAAGAAAGTTTTTAATATTATTGCTTTGACGATCAGGGAGCAGCATTTTATTCAAACGCCCGGGCCTTTTTATTGACTCACCCGGTACATTGCTTGGAAGACCTGGTAGAGCACATTGTAGAGCCTGGTAGAGGGTCTATGGTTTGATTTATGAAATAGCTTACCGTCATATGGTTTATGCATCTTGCTCTGTCTTGCCGTAATTATACGATTTTCAAAGTAAAAGAACTTATTTAAGGACATTTCGGAACATGTGACATTATAGGAGAGGACAAGACAATCCTTCAGAGCCAAAATTAGGTGTGCTTTCAACATAAACGTATTTTTGTAGGAAACTGCTCGTGAGAAACTCGGCTCTCAAATCGCATAAACTTAAAGAAACTCCAGTACTGGGAAATATACCTTAAAGACCCATTGCTAACCATGATCCTTTGTGCGCTAATTATTATTATTATTATTATTATTATTATTATTATTATTATTATTATTATTATTATTATTATTATTATTATTATTATCAATTTGTTCTAAGTTGGCAACTTACATAGCTATATATAATTAAAAAAGCTAATTCAAGCCAACAAATTAATACAATGCTACATGAATATATACAAGAAAAATAAGTCGATAAAATTACAAAATTCACAAAGTTCATATCAATTTACAAAGTTCATATAAAAAATGGTGTAAAATTATAAAAACTATAAAAAGCCGAGCCGAGGAATATACTGCCTGCAAAGTCTGCAGTCGCAGCCTTCATTGTTCCAATATTTGATTTTATTCTTTAATTGTTGCACTGAAGAAGAATCCTTATTTTCCTGTGGAAGAGAGTGCCAAATACGCTGCCCTCTGTATCGGACTGATTCAGTACCATAATTAACTGTATGTACCATAGGAAGTAAAAATGTATTGGCATTTCTCAAATTATATGTGACACTTCTTTTCAGGAAAATTTCATCCATAACACTGGGGTTTAAATTATTTGTAGTTTTGAACATTTCAGTCATTAGCAATTGCACATTTTTCTGGTGTATTGTTACAGATCTATCTTTTTCTAATAATGATACAAAGCTGGAAGTATAGTCTTTATAAGCTATTCGTAAGGCTCTTTCATGCAGTCTGTTAATCTTGTTATTCATTTTTCTGCTATGGAACATCCATACCAAAGGACAGTACTGAAACTGGCTAGTTACGAATGCTCTCATCAAAAGTCTTAATTTATCAGTTCCAAGATATGTGGACATGCGTGACAAGGCAAATAGTTTGTTGGCAGCCTTTTTACAAATATTGCTTACATGCTTTTCAAAGTTGAGGGCAAGACAAAAGGAATTTAGGCCAGTAACGACTTTCAGATAATACGAAAGTCGACTTTGACGCCACGAAGGATCGTGGTTAGCAATGTGTCGTTAAGAAACTATTCATTGTATGATTTTTGAAATATTCTGTGTTTACAGTTGTTTCCTGTGTCATATTACTCGGAAGGTTCTTGAGTGATGTCTTATCAGAAGAAAGGCTTCATAAAACATTTTTTTGAAATGCTCACGGGGGCACAGGTAGTGAACATGAAGATTGTAATGAGATGTTTAAGAAACTCGTAAGAAACTCCAAGTACGCAGAATCTGATAATTCCAAGAAACTTTTAGCACTGGCCCAAATCCTTAGTTTCGTACATGAAAGATACATGTAGATCAGTTGTCCTTAGAAGCCCTTGTTCTCAGGTAGCTGCACACATCATCAGTACTGGAGAGGATAAAACAAACAACGTAAATCATTATGATTTAGGGTGTGTTTGATTGGTAATTCCAAACCTACCAAATTCTGAAAACAGTAGACTTCGCAAAAGACGGAGACACAGTTCCCAATCAAACACAAAGTCCTTCAAAGCAGCAGGTTTCAGATTTATCCTCGCGACGACAAGATTTCCAGTTGAAAAACACGAAGACGAGTCTGATGCTTGGCAATGAAGATTAAAGTTACCGATTACCATAGCAGCTCGAGCAAAGTTGCCTCGTTTTCAGAACTCTGCGATGAAATCGAGAATCTCTCCAATGTCTGCCAAACCTTGTGCCTTTTGGAGGAGAGAAGGTTCAGCAGGCCTGCCACACCTGTCAAACCTACCGTTCTCAGAATTGGGGAGTCAATCAAACACACCGTTATTGTTCCGTGGCTTTGTAACAAATTAGAATAAGACTGCTGCAGAAATCAGTGATCGAGTAATAAAGCATGTGTAGACCAATAGCGGCCATAGCTCTGTGGTTTAACGGCAGCGTGTTTGCCTACCATTATCACTGTACTGAAATATTAAACCCTTACCCTAAGCATAGGCCGCACAAGTCCGGTCTATACTGCGACCTCAGGCTTGTGATTTTGCTGCACATACCCAAAAGGATCTTTGCATTGGCTTAGTATGTACATACATGTCCATCAGCTTTTCATTCCTCTTGCTTTATCTGCTTGGTAGCATGGGTTTTGTCAATATCTTTGTCTCTGGTCCTTACTGAATGTTGTGCTTGCTTCTCCAAAGGAAAGAAAGATAAGAAAGTAACGTTTAGTGAAGAGTCCCAAAACGAGACAAAAATTGACAATGAAGATGATGTCGATGATGATGATGACGATGACGATTCGGACAGTGGTGATTCAGATATTGACGATAGAAGCATATCACAAGGCAGGAAAGATACAAATACCGAAACTAAAATAAAGGCAAAAGATGGATCATTTGAAGTTGTGCCACAAAAGTCACAGGGTTAGTATTAATCAAGTTTTTATGTGATAAGCGTTTTCTTTAGGCCATTAATTATGGCAAACTTAGTAATTTAAGACAGAGTTGTGAAAAGTCCTTCATTTTCTTCCAAACCTGCCTTCCATTGTATCAGACCCCCACGATGCCTGTAGAATTGGAAAACAGCATAAAAAAGTTTGTAAAAAAGTCGTTCCGGTCAGCAAAACGGCAAAGTTTGTAATTCTGCCCTTTTAAAATTCTTTTGGCATCGTGTAAACGCACTTTGCCGGTAGAATTTTATGCAGCTTTCGTCACGAGGCTAATGTTGTAATCCTCCCTATTGTCCTTATTGTCGTAGTTGTTTTGTCTATCTTGATTGATTATTGACGTCAGTTGTTATTGTCTATGGAATTAGCATAAAGTTCTGCCGGCATCGTGGAAACGGGAGTCCAAAACGGCACTTTTTCATACCGTTTTCAAATTCTACCGGCATCGTGTAAACGAGAGCTCATTTTCCAAGGCGGCATGAAATCCTGCCGTTTTCAAATTCTACCGGCATCGTGTAAACGGGATCTCAGTCTTCATCTTCACTTAATGTAAAACTGGGAAAGAGCAGCTTTATTTTCATGAGACAAGTTCTTATTGGCTGACTTAGAGAACGTTGGTCCAAATTTGCGAAGGTTCATTCATCAGCTGATTTTCATTCCCCCGTTGAGGGGTAGGTACTGTATGTGCTTCTATTGGATTCGGGAATGAAGACCCTGAAAGCTGTCGCTATTCTAGCAGTCTCAATGGAGTGAACAAGCTGTAAAGCAATGCGTTCTGAGCAATTACCATGATAAATTTCAAGGTTGCAAATACTAAACTTTAAAAATCTTCGCATGAATATTTTCAATGATTTCAGTAAATAATGTATTGAGTAAATGTCACAGTCATTAACCCATACGTTTAAGAGTTTGCGGCGAGAATAAACCTTTTGTAACACTGAAATTCCTCAGAATTTTACTGTATAGACTGTATTGATTGTAATGACTGAATTTAACAAACTAAATATCTTCAAATAATTTCATCACTGCTATGTAAAACTTCAACAAACACGATCTGACTTGTTTTACCAAAACATTTCTTGTAAAACGCCCCACGACATATTTGTGACTCATTCGGTATAGTATCTGATGACTCCACAAAATTCAATATCTCTGCATTGTTGAACTTTTTCCTGCTCATCCTGGATTGTCATGTGATATTTTTATCATGCTATTGAAGTATCTTTTTTAAAATATACCTACAGTGATCATCGTAGCAATATTAGTTATAAAGAAATGTATCTGTCACTCTTTTTCAGTACCGAAGTTTCTAACACCAGAAGCACTGGCCCTCGGGGCTGCAATGGCAACATCAAAGAAGCGAAAGCGAGATATAATTGATGACGCCTACAACAGGTATGTTATACCGTACTTTTTCAGTATAAAGAGCAGTACTATCCGCCATCTATTTCTTTCTTTAAGAATTTCAAGTTGATGCCGGTTATATGTCTATTTGTTTTCGTTGATCTCGTCCTCGATATTCGATTTTCACATTTTAGCGGCATTTGGCTGTTACCTGGCGACCTCCTCCATCCCCCACACCCCATAGCGGCCATCTCGTAAATCGTGGTAGGAAGCCAGGTGTAGAACATTTAGACCTATAGCTATAGGCAACCAGGAGCCCGATTAGTCTCACTGTGTAGTCTCAATATGCTTTGAATGTGAGGATAATGCTTTCTGAATCGCAAGAATGACAATGACAAGTATTATGACAAATATGCTTTAAACTATATTAAGGGGACCGTTATGGAACTAAAGTCAGCTTGATCTTCTAATGCCATCCCTGCCACTGTAATTAGAGGTGTTTACCTTTACACTTTTAGCCTTATATATTGTACAGTATTGTCTCTATTTTATGTCATAAAACATGTAGATATTTGTAATTGTGGCAAATGATACATACATCTATACATATATATAGTTAAAAGCTATGAAGTAAAATGTAACTACAGAAATTTTCCTCCTTTCTTCAACTAGCCCAACAACCAAGCCCCTTTCCCCGTCAACAGCCAATAGACCTTTTCGTAATTTGGAGAAAGTGACTGAGCAGATCGTGGCTTATTCTGACAACAGCCTTGGCAACAGTAAGAAATCAGGGGAATCCCCTCTTGCGGCTTGGTTTCTTCTTCCTGCAAACTAGAGTTATTCTTTATTTGTGTGGACTTTTCAAGGGTTCCATGATACTTGTTTGTTTGTTTGTTTGCTTGTTTTCAATTTATTTTGAGTGGCTTGTCAGGATTTCTAGCTACTGAAAGATAATTTAGGCCCACTGCGCATGCCGCATCCAGGCATGGGACCCCTAGTTTAACGTCCCTTCCGAAGGACGACGAGGTGAGTTGTAAGGTCAGACCTCCGAGGTCACCCATCCAGAGTTTGACCTCACTCGACCAAGCTCAACTTCATTCACCTGACGAAGACTGTATAAGCCACTCGGCCACTCACCCCATACTTGTTTAGTCTTGCAGGGTAAGTGTTTTCGCTGGATTATTTAGCCATCAGGTCTTCCTTTCACCCATTTGTGAGTGTATTTTGAGCCACTTCATTGCAGGCATTTGTCCCTGGCCTTGAAGAGGCTCAGTTGGGGCCCAACCGATCAACAGACCTAGCTTTAAACTTGAGTGAACACATGCAATTAGTTACCTCAAAATACACTCACAAATAGGCGAAAGAATGATCAGATGGCTAATGATACGGAGAAAACACTTACCAGACTGAACAATTATCGTGCAGCTCTTGAAAAGTGCAAATAGATCGAAAATAGCTCGAACTGGTATGGAGATTCAACCGAGGCCCCGTTCACACTACTCCGTTTTTGTTAGTATCCGTTTTCGTTGCATCGAAGCTTCCGTTCACACTGCTCCGTTTCTGTACAAAAACGGAGAGAAAAACCTCCGTTTTTGTGCGTTCACATTACTCCGTTTTTGTGAAGCTCATTGTTGGATATTGGAGCGTTTTCAAAAACCTTCTTTTTTGTGCGTTCACTTTGATCAAATGCGTTTTCAAAAACCTCCGTTTTTGTGGATATCCACTTTTGACTGCGTTTTCGAAAACCTCCGTTTTTGTGGCGTTTTTGTGCGGATCAGTGTGAACACTTTCACAAAAACGGAGGTTTTTCACGGGGCCCAAGACGCAAGCTGTGAACGGGGCCCTAGACGCAAGCTGTATTGTTATCACCAAGTGGAGGGGATTCCCCTGATTTCCTACTGTTGCCAAGACTGTCAGAATGGTTCGCGCCAGGGAGATATCTATATCTCCCTGGTTCGCGCTCTCCTCAGTCGCTATATCAAAATTGCGAAAAGGTCTATTGCCGGTAAGATTACGAAATTTTTCATCCATAGATATTCATATGGGCAAGAGGAGCTTCCTGCTTGGTTCGCTGATGAAGAAAAGAAACACACATCAATCCAGCTACCAATTACAAGGGAAGAAGTCAGTTATTACAAGGAGAGATTGAAAGCAATAAACGCTAGGCCAATGAAAAAACTTATGGAAGCTCAAGCGAGAAAGAAACGAAAGGTGAGAATATTTCAATCTTTAGTGGGTGGTAGCGATTACTAAGACTCAACGTAATAAGTCTATCATTATCTAATAGTATGAGCGAGTAGGGTGGATGGGTGGTAACAATTGCTGGGACTCAGTGTAAGAAGTCTATTACAGTCATTGAGCTCGTGTCTGAGTAGTTGATCAATGGTACATGATTTTTCTAATGAGAAGCACTACCCTGATTTTAACTTTATCTCATTTTATAAGAAATGTGTGAGACCTGAACTGAAAAAGTTGTTTCTTATATGCGGGACATTACTTTACACTAAACTTGCTCCCAGCTTTCTGTATGCAGTTCACAACTTCTACAGCGAAGCTTAACCGGTAGATGAATTCAACTTCTTCGTAAAAAAATTTAAACAGATGTTAAGAATAAAAGAGAATGCTTCGTGGAAGCAATTTGAGCACGGCTTAAGCGTTTCAGCGTTTAAGCGCTTAAGCGTTTCAATAAAAGAGAGCGCGTGGCCGAGTGGTTAAGGCGTCTGACTCGTAAGCCAAAGGTCAGGGCAGCCGTAGGTTCAAATCCCGCGCTGGACAGTTTGGTCGCTGTCCGTAACTCTAGCCCGGGTCGACCAGTGCCATGTGAGGGAAATCTGGTAGCTGTGGCGGGTAGCTGCGGCGGACTGATGGTAAAACATCCGTGGCCCCTGCTGGAAATAAGTCTTTCAGACTTTCGCAGGCTAGCCACGTTAAATATAATACCTACCTACCTACCTACCTTTCTACTAGGCGGCACGTCTTTGATGTAAGGTGTGGGGCGCATGGTTTGCGTTTTCTTGTTTTTGTTGGGAGGAGGAGGTGTTTTCGTTTCGGTTTCGATTTGTGTCGGTGGTCTCGTCTGGGTCTTGTAGTCTGATTTCGTTTCGATGTGCTTTTTGGCTTGCGCACGCAGGGAGCGTTGGTCGTGGATCGCGTTGCCTGTCCTTTCGGCAAGTGTTGGGTGTCGATTGTCGCGGGGTAGTAAGTAGGTTGGTAGGTAAGGATTTACCACGAACTTGGATGTTTACTGTGGTTGAGAAGGAATTGATAGCTATTTACAATACGATTTACGTATTGTAAATAGCTATCAATTCCAAGGGAAAAAAGAAATTATTATAATAATCTAGACATTTCACTTGTCACTGAGAATAAGAAATTCTGGAAAACTGTGAAACCATTTTTCTCTGACAAATCACAATCTAAGAATAAAATTGTTTTGATTGAAGATGAAACTATTATTTCCAACGATCTCGAAGTAGCAGAAACCATGAACGAATTTTTCGTCTCAGTAACGGATTCCCTTGGTATAAATGAAAGCTGTGGTTATGAAAATGCAACAGAAGGAATTACAGATCCTATTGATAAGGCTGTACACAAATTCTCCAATCATCCTAGCATTCTAAAAATCAAAGATCAATATCAAAATGCTGGTTCCTTTTACTTTCAGAAAGTTACCCCCGATGCTGTGGACAAAGAGGTCAGGAATCTAAATCCTAAGAAAGCTACAACGCACAAAAATATTCCTCCTAAAATCCTCAAGTCAAATTCTGATGTATGTGTAGAACCTTTGACGCAAATCTTCAATGATTGCATAGAGAATTCGTCCTTTCCTGATGAACTAAAGTGCGCGGATGTCACATCTCTTCCCAAGAATGGACCATCTAATTCTAGGACTAACTTTAGACCAATCAGTGTTCTGCCTACGGTCTCAAAGCTGTTTGAAAGAATAATGGATAAACAAATAGTTGCGTATATTACACCCTTTTTATCGTCACTTCTTTGTGGTTTTCGAAAAGGCTACAATGCCCAGCACGCTCTGATAAGGCTCTTAGAAAAATTTAAAATTAGCCTTGATGAAGGTGGTAAGGCAGGGGCTGTATTAATGGATCTCTCCAAGGCATTTGATTGCATTAGACATGATCTATTGATCGCGAAATTGCACGCCTATGGCTTCTCTCGCGAAGCATTAGCACTAATTAGCAATTACCTCACAAATAAACAACAAAGAGTTAAAGTAAATGGGTCATTCAGTTCTTGGAAAAGCGTCGCACGTGGTGTTCCACAGGGGTCAGTCTTAGGGCCTCTGTTATTCAACATCTTCATTAATGATCTTTTACTCTTTATTCAAAACTCGGATATATGTAATTATGCAGACGATACTACAATCTATACCTGCAATAAGAGCCTTGACAATATAGTTCATAGGCTTGAAAATGATTGTAGTATAGCTTTAGAATGGTTTGCCGACAACTTTATGAAATTAAATGCAGATAAATGCCATTTGTTGGTTCTTGGGCAGAGATGTGACGATCCTGTTACTGTGAGGATTGGAAGTGCTGACGTTGTAAATAGCTCTGAAGAGAAGCTACTCGGAGTTCAAGTTGATAGCAAACTTTCCTTCGATAATCATGTTTCCAAACTGTGCCAAAAGGCTAGCAATAAACTTTATGCACTTGCTCGCATATCACCATACATGGATCAGAAAAAATTAAGAACTCTCATGAGGGCTTTTATTACCAGTCAATTTCAATACTGTCCTTTAATCTGGATGTTTCACAGCAGGCAGCTGAACAAAAAAATTAACAAAATACAGGAAAGGGCTTTGAGAATAACTTATAAGGATGCCGAATCTACTTATAGTGAACTATTTGAAAAGGACTGTGCCGTTACTATTCATACAAAGAACCTTCAATTACTTATGACTGAGATGTACAAAACCAGAAATGACCTGAATCCTTCTTTCATGCAGGAAATTTTCTTAGAAAATGAAAGTCATTATAATTTGCGTAGCAATAACGATTTCGTTCAACCTAGGGTGAGATCGGTCGGAAATGGCACAGAAAGCGTCAGATTTAAAGGTCCACAACTATGGCAAATATTACCGCAAACAATACGAAACTCTGAATCCCTTGCTCAGTTTAAAGCAAATATAAAAGATTGGAAGGGAGAAAATTGTCCATGCAAGCTGTGTCGCACTTTTATTCCGAATTTGGGCTTTTTATAATGTTTTTAGAATTTGTTTTTATTGTATACTTTGATGGATTGTAAATAGTTTAATTTTCTAAATATTTTACTACACTTGTAACATACATTTTTAGCGTTGGAATTAATTAGCTAAATATTTTTAGCTATCTGTTATTTTAACCAACGAAAAAGAAATTGATAATAATAATAATAATACGTAACAAATTTGGTCAATACAAGTTAAAAATACCCCTAATCATACTGGCAAGGATAGCGTTAAAAGATCGAGTTGGCCTTATTTCCATAATGATACCCTTATTGCAAAAAATTATAAACAACGTATCTTTATGTGCTTTAGGATAAAGCATAATTTAGTAAGGCTGAATCACGAATGTGAGAGAAGAAGCGCGGTTTTAGTAGAACACATATATGTCGTTTTCCTCTCTCTGTGTATATAATGGAGAAATTTTCCTTGATCTTATGCTTAAACGAGTTGATACTATTTGTAGCTTTTAGATCAGAATATGGGCTATTCTATATTTTTTTGTCCCAAGTAGGACGGGCATGGTTGGTCATTGTTACTTTTAGATGATGAATTGAGATCTCATGCTCTCAGGTTTTGAAACTTTTATACCGGCTGAGTAGGAAAAACGTGGTGTCTTTAGCAAACCACCGTTTGGTACTGCATCAACTGTAATTTGTAGGCACCCTGCATTTTCCTGACTTCCCCGGTATATGATAATTCTAGTATTTATATACGAGTTTGGTGCAGAGTTTACTGTTTGTGATCCCAAAAATTCTGTTGGGTGCAGAATTTTGAATAAATGGAGTAGCGTTGTCCATTATGGCCAGTCTTCCGAGGCGTAACCTGTTTGTTGAACTGCGGCCGTAATGGACGATACCTAGCGAAACGGTCGTGTTTGCCCCCATCATCAATACCTTCAAAAATCCCTAAGTATAGTTGATTGATCTGTTTCAAATTTTCACACATTTTTCTCAATTTGTTGGTGATATTACCAGTTCATTCAATTTTTTCATTTTTACTTCGAGAATCTAAACGCCCATTGTTCTCTCGCATCTTAAATTGCTGTTGGCCTCTTAAAATCGTGTACTGACGGAAGTAGGGACATCTAATTGCAACGCTATTTGGCCTAAGTTCGCAGGATTTTTAGCGAATTTACGGCTAGTACGAACTTCATAATGTGGAAAGGAGTTGGTCGTTCGTGGAAGCAGTTGGTAACTTTGTTTTAACACAAATCATACAAACTCTGGAATTGGCCTTGAACCCTATGTGGAACGGGGGAGGGCTTTTTTCGCCCCCCCCCCCACCAAGCACTCTCAGCTATCTCCGCCGAGATATGACCGTGCAACTTACTGACTTTTAGTAAAATTAATTGGCTACAAATTTTTTTTTAATTTCATAGCCTATCGTTGTGCTACTTGACCACCAGATGACCTTATTTGGAGACAGGTCAAAAGACAATTACTAAAAGCTCACTAATTTTGCACAACGAACTCAAATCATAAAATTATATGCACCAGCCGATGTGTCTTGAAGAGTACTTCATTTGATACATTCATCTTTGTGACGTCATAGTTGAAATAAATTAGTGTGTATAATATCTCAAAATGTGCAGAAAATTGTCTTGGGTTCCTTGTCACTTACTTTTTTCCTTATTAGAAGTCTAAAGGTTGAAAATAATCCACAATAGAAATCCCAGGGGGGCCACTCAGCACATACGCATACGGGGGGGTCAGTCCAAGAAATTTTCATGCAACCCAAAAATATCACTTCAGCTTCATTTCAACCCAAAAATATCAGCTCATTTTATACTAAGAAACCTGTACATGAACATAAAATAGCCTGAAACAATGCAAGTAAAGGTCAGGATTGCCTCTAGCGAACCCAGAAATATCATTTAAACGATGTTTGGTGTCAAAAAATATCATGAAGATAGTTTTAGTTTTATTTGGACCCAAAAATATCACTTTTTTGGCAATATTCTGACCCAAAAGTATCGGACTTACCTTCCCGTATGTGCATGTGCTGAATGCCCCCCCCCCCTGGGATAGAAATCTCAATAGACAAAATCGGCTAAGGTTTGTTTACACCCATTTCAAGTCATGTGATCAATCTCTTGATAAAATATCTTTTGATTTCTCTGACATATTTCGTACTGTGCAAAGTTGTGGCATGAATGCAAAAAGTTGCATAATACTAAAATTTCCCAAGAGTATGGTCACATGACTTGAAATGGGTAAAACAAACCTTAGCCGATTAGGTCTATTAGTCTATTCAATTGCTAAATGCTCCTAATTTGAAACGGTTGCAATTCGAAAGAAAACATTCCTTTGTAAATATCTTCCCCTGCTCTTGTTTGCTACTTTTGGCATCACCTCTGTCTGTTATCTCATGTTAATCTCGAGAAATTTTGCATTTTAAGCCAAATGCCAGATTTGGACCATTTGTCAATTGTTTTTAGTTGCCTAGCAACGAATCACATGATTTATTAAAGGGAGTGTGCAATGGTAAATAGGCTTCTCTATAAATAGAACAAAGAAAATGTGCAAACACGGCATTGTTTCGTTAGCCATCGATCATTAACAACACGAGTGGGCCATCAATTTCAATGGGCTATTTTTAGATTTTTCTGCCTTGTGCAAATGCAGGCTTATAGCCTTGCACAAACCCTTTAAGGTCATTAAGTTCTATTGCTATGTTTGGTTTGCAAAGCATATTGTCCAATGAACAACTGAGATAAGTCAAGTTTCATTGTTATATCCCTTGTAGTTTCGGAAATAAAGAGGGGGGGGCGAAAAACGTTCCCTCCCGGTCAGAAATGCACATATTTCATCCCGGTCCAAATAGTGTTAAGGACTGAATGAATGGCCATGAGCATGTTCACATGTTGTAGTAATGTTTAACTGTGTGATATCTTCGTTCAGATGTTGAAGAAAATGGAAAAGGTACGGAAGAAAGCAGACAATATTCTAGAAACTCAAGATGTGTCAGAAAAGGAGAAACTGTATCAAATAAAATCGTACGTAATCACAATGTTCTTTTAGATTTATTCCCACCCCCTTTTTACAACCCCTTTTTAAGTTCTTTTCCCTTGTAGATTCTTTTGCACCTCAGATGCCAAGCAATTTCAAGCATTTTATCTACTATCAACGAACGAGTTGCGCTTGTGACATAGTCATCGAAACCCTTTTACCTGACATTTGATGTGGAACAGAATCTAATGCATTATCCATCAGTTTTTAATCGTTTGTAGTGTAGTCGTAGTTAGTTGAACGTTGCATGTCTTTTTATATCGGCCATGGGGTAGTCATACTCTCCTACGCAGAGGTTCATGAAAAATGAAAAACGAGAAAAGTTTCGCTCCGCCAGGCATTTTGAGGAACCAGAACCTCTGCGTTGGAGAGTAGACTGCATTACATAAGTCCCTCTAACTTACGCTTGTTGTTGTTGTTGTTATCGCTTCAGTTGAGGGACTTATGTCCTTGCGCTTCAATACAGGGACTAATTAGGCCAAGTCCGCCGTGTTCACGGCGCGTCCAATCAGATCACTACTTTCTTAATAAGGTAAGACCACGTGCCAATTCTTAGTGTTTGATTGGCTGATTAGGAAAATGCTACTGTTTGGAGCGAAAGAAAACTGGGCCTGAGTTGAATGCGTCGGGGGGTTCAGCAAAATAACATTGATTTAGTCAGCATCTTTTGTAAATATTCTCACTGCTTTCGCGGGCTTTGTTTGCAACATGAAGGATCGTGCCATCGAAGCCCTGCAGGCTTGATTTAAGATGACTCTGCAACACGCTGCTCTGATGAGCACGGAAAGTCGGTTTTCAAAAATGATCCTCTCTAGAAACTTTTTAATTACTCTGCAACCAATCGGGCTATCGAAATTCTGTAAAAAGTATGGGATTGCTCATACTCTTGGCAATCGAAAGACATATTTAACAAAAGGGTTTGCCTTCACGGTTTTTGAGAAGGCTTATTTCAAAATATTTTACGAGCTTCAGAATCAAACTTTTCACCAAACACACAACATGCTCACGGACACACATACCAAATTTTAAGTCTAAAGCTTGGCCAGTTTTTCCGCAATAAAATTCTAATTTGGTAGCCTACACGTTTTTATAAGAAACTTGGATCAGGCCATAGTACTAAAAGTTTCTTCATTTCACATGAAATTTTGTCCATTTTAGTACTATTCTTAATTGGTTTCTTATTTTTGAATGCATGAATTATCAATGTAGTCGCTAACACTGTGGCAAATATGTTTCTTGAAATTTAAAACATCATAAAGGAATAAACAGTGTTCTTTTATGTTGAAAACACAAATGGTTAGATAATATTGCTCAAGACTAAAGGTTCGGCGATCTATTTGCTATAATATCCATGCTTTTAACTTTGAAAAGTTTCTTTGTACTTATAAGACATAGTACTAGAGTTTCTTGAAATTTTAGTACTAGTTTCTTATAAACCAGTTTCTTATAAAAAAAACGTGTACTCGACAACAAACGCAAAAAAAGTTGGTCAGTCGATACGATTGGAAAGATTCAATGAAGCTCTTGCAAGCGCCTTGTGTGAAAACAAATCGGCAGTCTTTCGAGACTGACAGTGCAAATCAATCTTTTTTCATACAAATCTTTTGTGCTTGTACGAGCTATGGAATATCTTCTTTGAGTCCCAAGGCGAAGAAAAAGAAAGAGGTTTGCAAAACAATGTGTGACAGAAAAGGAGAGAACAATCGCTTTGGAATCAACCCCCTGTTCTACCTTCGTGATTGCATCGTGTTGCTCACTCCCAGGAGACGTCCTGCCAACATAACAAATCAGAGTCGATGTTGCCTGCCCCCCCCCCGTCTTTAAAATTTTAACTTGTTTACGAGGCGCAATTTGGAAAGGAGGCGTTCGATTGTTCGTAAGATTTTAGTCCCTGCTTAGAATCCGTTTGGTCGTGAGTCCTTCGTATGAGTGAAATTAAAACATCAGATTATAAACGTTGAACGAATACAAGGAATTACGTCGTCAGTCTAGTTGGAGAGTAGGTTAGCCATACCTGTATTGTTGTATAGTAATTAGAATAGATATAGTTGAATGTATGATATGTTCTAAATATTTATATTTAAGTAAAAAAGAAAAAGAAAACAAGATTTATTTCACTGAAGCCGGAGCAAAATGCTTTTCAGTTGACTACAGCAGATCATATGGCCCTATGATGGTAGTCACGTGATTTCCATTTCTACGATCTTACGAACGCTTGCCGAATGAGAAGGCATGAATATTGTTCAATCATGCTATGCCCAGTGTAATGAAGGCATTTTCCTTTGTCAAGAAGTTCATGAGATACAGCAGCCTGGAGTGATATGAAACATGAAACATATTACTTCTCATTATTTGACTTCGAAGCCTTCCGCAATGACTTTAGTTATTGCAATTTCGTCCCCAGAGTGAGTTCGTTGCTCTACCTCTAATCTGGGATACAAGAGGCTGTTTGGCAATCTCATTGGCTGTTCGCCAATTTGCGCCGTAACTCCGTTTCGCGCGGGGCAAACGGCCGCGGCATGTCAAAATTCAAGGTAAAACGATATTCTTTACCCATTCCGACCATCATTTGCAATTTATTTCCAAAATTCGAAGGATAACAAGCCATTTCATTTTCGAAGCTGCGGTGAAAGTTTCTCGAATTTGCAACTTAGGCCCATTTTCGCTCCAAGCAAACCGAGCTTATTTTCACATTAAACATACTTACCAACCCCAGATTATTGCTCAAGTACCTTCAAAAAGGTTGAAATAAGATCCTCCAAGTGTCTGTTTTTAGTTTCTCAATTTATCTTCTGCAGAATTTAGTGCTAAAGCAACGGCCATTTTCCGTTGATTCGCGTTGCCTAGGAACCGTGAAATCCATAATGGCTGCTAATGCACCCAAATTCTGGGCGCATTTGATCGAAGTGTACCAGGGCGTTCATTCGGCTTCGTGATTAGCGTATGACGTAAGAACACCCTAGGAACGAGGTTGTAGTTATTGACCTTACTTTAGTTTATTTACTCCACATTGACTACAATAAATGTGGAGTGTGACTGACCGAGCGTCGTAAAGAGTTTCCACCAGATAACTGAAGTTAACCTCGAACGAATGAGGTTGCAATCCAGATGGATGCCTGAGCAAGCAACTCATTTCGCCCTCCTTCGGAAGGTATGTTAAGTTAGGGTAGAATTCCTGGATGTGGATGCTGGATTGCATAGGTTTCAGATCTTTAAAAAGCTGGGTGTAAATTCTTATGACATATTTCTTTGACTGAATGGCTTCAAAAGAAACTTGAATCATTTTACATTAAATCTGCCGTTGGACTTTTCTGGAATTTTCAATATTTTCAGAATTACAGTGTTTTTCTTCTTTTTTAAGAATTCAAGGAAATTTTCGACAAAAACTTAAAACTATCGTAATTTCCAAACCTGTTGACGAAAGATCAAATAATTTTCAAGAAAATCATAGTTTATGGATGCCTCTAATATGGTATCAAGCAAACTTCTTTCTCTCTTCTGGTTTGTGATTTAGAAATTTGATGACGTCACATCTTAAAATGTGCTGAAATATAAAATAGGCTGTAAATTTGACAAATATTCAAGATTTCTTAAAAGTCCAAAGGTAGAACCATTGATAAGTGGCAAAAGTTTCTTTCAAGTCATTTAGTTTAAAGAAATAGGTCATTAAATTGTACACCCGCCTTTTTCGTAGATTTAAAGATTTGGAACCTATGCTATGCTGCATGCATAGTAAGCTTAGATGAGCTAGACATACCTAGAAATCCATGCAAATATGATTGTTTGACAATTGTACATATCAACGTTAATTGGCACATTTTGTCTGCTTTGTAGAATATATAAAAATGCTGGACTTCTTAAAAAGAAGAAAGTTGATAAGAAATATGTCGTGGCTAAAAAAGGATTGGGTGAGTGTAGTTTCCCTAATTGTAAAGTGTTACAAGATCATATTCCTTGCGTTACTATTGATGAATTAACATGCAAATGTTTCGGACGGAAAAGTTTCGGAGAAATGACTTCTGACAAAATGTTTTGGACACTGTAGCAAAATTGGAAACACGTTCCCTTTTTACAGCTTATTCATTAAATATTTTTCACTTGACATTTCACTTGATATTTGCGTAGAATTAACCTTATTTGACCAAAAAGGATCCATCCTGAATGTAGGAATTACACGTGTTGTAAGCAAGAAATTTATACAAAAATTTTTCGGACGCATTTGAAGGTGATTCGGACAAGTGTATCGGACAGAGTTTTGTCCGACGTTTTTACTGTTCAAAACTTTTGGATTTTGACGTATTTCAAACAATTAGCTAAAGTCAATCAAGTCTCTTGAAGTCTTGGCTATTTTTGCTTTGAAGCTATTCAGGATAGTTTTGAAATTTCAGGATGAAATTTCGTTCAATTTTCTGCTTTAGTAGGAGAAGGGTACTTTTTTGCCTCAGTTGTGGATGATTTCTGTCCAAAACACTAACATTAAGATAAGTTCACAGATGGCTGTTTTTTAACCTAACTCGACCTATATCTATTCTAGCGAGCAAGAGATACCCTAGACCAGCTGGGGTAAAAGGAATTTACAAAGTTGTGGATCCACGAATGAAAAAGGACTTGAGGGCAATGAATAACAAAGAAAAAACCAAGAACAGAGGGAAGAAAGGGAAAGGCAATAGAAAGAGATAAGTCTGCTTCTATTGACGTTCCTTACAATTCATTTATTTACGAATGCAATGTATTGATAACGTCCTTATTTTTGATAGTCTCCTTTAAAGATAGTTGACGGAAGTAAATGGAGGTGATCTATGAATAGGACAAAGAAAACGAATACGTATGCAGTTGTTCATCTTGTGCTAAAAACTATCCAACCACGTGTCAAAATCATCGAATGCAACAGGCAATTCCAGACCCCATAAAAAATGCGGCTCGTGGCTAGCCCCTTATCCCCGCCAACCACCCCAAGGCCCGGCAGTTCCAGGGCCTGCTTCTGATATAAGTAGATTGGGTTATCCTAGAAGGACGGTTACCCTTGCTAGAGAGTCAATTTTGGCTCATACTGACAAGCATAATTCTCAGGTAGGATGATCTGGATACCATGGACACCATGGTCAACTAAAATGTTGTAGGATTTCTTGTCTTCTGAGACAATTGGTTTTGTGTTTGCACACTATCGAAACAATAGACCATCTTGAAATTTAAGAATGGAGTCTGGAGATAGTAATATTCTTGTGGTAAACGGCTGTCACAGGGTTACAGGAACTCTACAATTATCCCGTTTTCAAATTCACTGTGAAAGTTTTGGAATTAAATTGCGTAAAATATACCTGAAAAGCTGTTCTATGACCCATAAGCCTCGTCACCAAAGGGCCCCTCTATCCAACCCAGACCTCGAATCCAACGGTTTTTTGCGTTTGGCGGGGAAGTATTCGTCATTCTTTCTGCTTGCCAGCAAAACAAAGTAAGTCTTGCTGCAAGTGCAAAGGGAAAGTCTTGCAACGAATTCTTGGAATTATGCCTTGTCGCTTTGAGCTGTGAGACTGGAAAAGACATGAATTCAATTTTGGTTGGAGTGGAATCTTGCTTCACTGATTAAATTTGATACACGTTTTTTGTCCTTGAAAACTTTGTTTTCATAATAATAAATCCTTTAAAGGTCTAATATCACCATTTCTGAAAATTTGTAATGTGGACATTTTATCATCGCTGAATTCGATACCATCACTCAAATCGTGATATTTTGACAAGAAGTGCCCCTAAAAGCCCATGAAAGATGGGGTGGTCTGAAAAATTACCGCGCAAAGAAAGAGACTGGGTCGAGTGTTTGTGACGTAACAACAGGAACCACGCCACGCGCAAGTATCCAATGCTTTATTGAGGAATTTTGAAGCGTGTGGATAAACCGTGGGAACAAACGAACTAGATCTTCAAAAATTTCGCAAACATTGTCTGAATCATCTTGAAAATCAAAAAATGCGTGGTATTCTGCTACAACGTCGAAGAATATGTTGCTGAAGAAAACGACGAAGCAGCAACAGTGAGCAATGACCGTAGTACGGCAAACTTCACATTGTGCTTAGACCCAGCCTTGCACATAAAAGATCTATGTCAAGATGACACTGTTGCCGACGAGGAATGGATAAACAAATGACTAAAGCATGCTAAAATGACAAGAAACCCACAACTGATTTTAATATGAAGGCTCTTACCTCAGTTTGCAGCGGCAATGCTGAGTTCGCGGCCAAATAATAAGATTCACCACGGGTTCTCCAAGAACAAGCCAAAATTTATGCCTCTATGAAACGGCACAGAGTTCCTCAACGCTTCCCAACGTTCCGCTTTGCCCTCCTCAAAAGTACTTCTGCAGATGATAAGACATCACTAAACTCAATGTATGAGTTGTAATTTCTATAAAAATTTTCATTGATAAATCGTCAAGACTCTTGTCCTTGGGAACTCTCATGATCGAAAGCCAGATCGCACAAGATCATGACCTGCTGACTGCACGCCCATAATAACCGCAAATTTTGACACCACTCGAAAGAAGATTCTTTGAGCTATTCATACATGATTATTGTTTCCTTCAGCTTTCAATGTTACCTCGGAGAATTCTCTCTTCTCTGCGGAACGCCAGATATAGTCTTTAGGGGAACGGTTCTTGTATTGAAGGGAAAGCTTTCACCTGGCCTATATGATTATCCTGTACCCTTAGCGCGACTTTTAGGCTAGCTTTAAACCCCGATGTCATCTGATGTCAAACTTCTTCTGTATGATAACTCCATCCCGGGAACAGAGGCACACTGTATCGATCTCTTCTTGTATGAAAAAGAAATGCTTCGCGCAAATGACGGAGTGCTTCTTTTCGGTTCATTTTGCCTTCTCTCTCTCTCTCATCCGTCACTGCTTCCTTCGTTCCTTCGCTTCAGGCTTGTCATCTCCGAAGAAGCCAGTTTATGGACTGAAATACCCAACTCTTTGTCATATGTAATTGCTGGAACCATAAACCATACATCTCTCAGGCATGGCTGAAAAAACAGTTTTGCGGGAAGAAACAAGATGCAACCTTGTAGTAGTGTTTTCAATGAAGGCCTGTGCTGTGATTCTTTCATGCGTTCCTGCCGTGACGTTGCAGCGCTCGTTACCAGTCTTCTTTTCTCTGCGCGGTAATTTTGAAAAATTTCCTCAAATTCGCAACTTTGGGGGGCTTTTAGGGGCACTTGTAGGCAAAATATTGCGATTTGAGTGATGTTATCGAATTCAGCTGTCAGAGTCCGTATTACAACTTATCGAAAATGGTGATATTAGACCTTTAAATCTTAAAAATGCATGATACTATCAGGTGGAGGAGTTTTGGGCAACATATACCAAAAACAGGAACTTTTATTGTCATAGGTGGGTTGAAGTCTAGAATTCCTTTTTTGCATAAACAGCTTGCCATGATATTTTCCGGTATGGCCTTACTTTCATAGGCAGCTGGCTGTTGAGCAGTATCAAGCAGAGCAACCCAAATAGCAGATTGTCTTGGATTTTTATTGAAATAAATTGTGGCATGAAAGATTCAGCAAAGAAGATCTGACTTACCTGCTCTTGCAGTTTCTTCTGCAGTAGACTGAGATTTGTAAATGAACCTTTAAAGAGCTTTCTATGTCACGTCAATTTTCATGGCAAAAGAAACTTTGTAAAAACCGCTTTTGAAGCTGTATTATCCACGGGTCGACACATTAGTTCTCTCAGTTCTGAATTTGTATCTTTCCAAAATTCCCAATTCGAGCAGCAATGATTATCTCCATGATCTCATTATGAAACATCTAATGTAACTTTTCAATTTGCTCGTTTAGTCTGCTAAACAGAAAGCATGACGAATAGTTTGCCCCCCCCCAGATGCAAAAATTTGGATCAAAATGCTAAATGCTGTTGGAGTCGAGACCCTTAAAAATGGTGAATTTCAACTGGCTTGAAAACAATTTGATACCCCAAGTTTTATAGGTTCTACTGTTTTCCAATAAAACATATAAGTAAAATGAATGGCAATACATGTGTCAAAATCGAAGATTTCTTTCAGAACCATCATTTCCACTGCAAAGATTTCTTTATGGTTCAGTGATACTCCTTTAAAAGTGGGTTGCCTTCAAATTATTTCCGTGATAAGGGGTCTTTCGCCAACTAGAAAGTCAGAGAAAAGGGCATTCTATATAATAGTATGGACGAGCGTGGTGTACTTATTACTATTAAATTGCACCCACTGGGGGTGTTAGGGTACCACGAAACTGTACCTATCGGCTACTGTGAAATGACCCTAGCAGTAGGGTTACCTGGGACTGCTTGTAATAGCATCAGCAAAACACAAGAAATAATCTTACGTTGAGGATAATTCTTTTGGTAGAGCAGTCTTGTCTCCTGTTAATCAGGCCATAGGCGTAGAGAAGAGAATGCAATATATCTGTCCGGTGGCCCACTTCAACTTCGCACTTAAGACAGTCCTACACGTTTTTAGTGAAAGTGTTTAATTTTGACTTGAGCCTCAATATTCTGGAAGAAGTATCCATTTTTGGTTTGAAATATTCTAATGATGTTCACATATCTGGAGCTGTGATAGAGATATAGGTTCGTTGAAACGCATTTGTTGTAAGTGTAAAGTATGTTACACTCATTAATTGGCCAATACAGGAGCACACATAAGATATTGATCATCATTTACTCAAAGCAAGAGACGTCGTGAAATTTACTTACTTGCAAAGCGGAAATATTTAGCGGCTTTGTTTGTAGGAAACTTGTCTATACATCTTAAACGTTGCTTTTTCAGTTCTTGCCAGAGTCTTTGAGGCTGTTTACTTTCTACAAGCCTCTTCTCTCTTTTTGGTCCGAAATAGTCCGAAAAATGCGAGGGACCAAAAAGAGAGATACGCTTGTAGCAAGTCCATTAAGGCTGGGAATATTCTCAGAATATACTTATTTCGTTTTATGTCAATGTTAGGGATATAGGAAAGTGTGTTGAGAAAAAGAAAAAATGACAGTACCGCGTGTAGGCCAATGTGAACTTCAAACTTTCGACAGTCACTTAACTACACTTAAAAAGTTTCGAATTTTGTGTTTCCACACTGTTAACAATCCTCACTAAGCTGAGGAAAGTAGCCGGATCTTTTAACTAAGTTGCCAATTAAAAACTTGATAGTTATTTGATTCGTTGGGCAAATCACTTCGCTGAAGGTAACTGTCAAAAATAAAGCTTGATTTGGAGCATCTGGTTTATATTAAGTGCAATTGGCCTTTTATGTGTCGCAGAAAATAGAGGTTCTCATTTTTGGGACTTTACTGTATAGGTTATCCTGTAGATTTCTCTTTCGTCTTTTTCTCTTATCCTCATCTCTTTCTTCGAAAGTTTTGACTGTGTTTTGTGAGTCTCAAAAGGCATAGCTACTGGAGTTGTGCGGTGTATGGTGGGGCTGGGTCGTAACAGCCGTAAGATTCTTCATATTGAGCAAAAATTTGCCCAAAGTCTGAGAAAATTTAGGAGGAGATGCAGGCAAAGCTTGTGTCTTGAAAAGTAGTCATTGCACTTTGTCAGTTATTGGATTTGCGTATTACAGTGATAGAAAATCTCCTAGATAAGCAAATCTGTGTAGCCAAATGTTTATTTGAAACAGTAACAGATTACAGCATTCAAGCAGTTCACCGGCACCATGAATTCGGAACTTTTAGCAAGATATTTTCATCCCCCCCCGAAAAGATCTAAAATCCTCCCTCCGCCCCAATGAGTAACAGGCTCTGCAAGTTATAACACAGAAACAAGTGTTGCGTGGGGACAGCTTATATTACTCTCCATCCTAGAGGTGATAAAGGTTAGCAACATTCCATATGAGCATAGTGATTACAACCATTGTCACAGACTTACATTAAGGCCTTGTACGATGAGGTTTTATATGAAACTTGCTCGCAATGCCGTGTCGAGATCACGTTTTGGCATATATTACGCCACGTAATATGCAAATGAAATTTGAATGGAAATTGCTGAAACTTGTCCCATTTGTTGATATCTGATCTCCTTCGCAGGGACTCGCCGAAGTCGAGGGAGATCAGATAAAACCAGCCAATTTCCATCTCAAATTGGCTTGTTTATTGGTGGGTCCACTATAGGGTGCTCGAGATCCGCCTAACCGCGCGTTTTTAGTAATTTGATCGGCCATAACCGTAACCGTAGCGATTCCGTAACAATCCGTAACCGTTAAAAGCACTAAAATGTAGAATATATCCGCTAACCGCACTCAAATTTAGGCCAAATTCGCATATTCACATATTCACAAAACATATGATGGATCCACTTATTGAGCGTTTCGGTACGATTGCGCAAGGGATGTTGTGTTGTGCGGTAAAATTCTTTTATTGCAAGTCTTTGCCGAAGTAAACCCATTCAGCTTTCATTGAGACAGTCTCTCAACTCTCGTTGCAGAAATTTGACAATATATGCACTTTTAATTCATTTTCATTTCAGTAAAATTCCAATACTTATACAGGGAAAGAAAATCCTGTTAATTCTGTTTTATGTTTTACAGCGTGCCCTGTTCTAAATTTTTACTATTAGTGTAACAGTATTACTTCAAGAACTAATTGCAAAGTACTAGGTTGTTTTCGAACTCCTCGTGTTGTTTATGACACTAAAATATACCATTCAGTTGTTGTTACCAAAGAAATCCATTAATAAACCATCCTCAAATATTCCATATCAACAATCAAAGCCCTCCTCTGGCTTACTGCCGTGGAATGGTGACCATTTCTGGACTCTGTAACGCGCGTGGATTTTAAATGTCGCCTTCGCACGAGAAGTAGAAGTAGGGTTGAAAACAGACTCGATATATCGCGAGCGAAACAGGAACTTAGAAGCTTGATGTATAGTGCAGTAGAAGCCCGCATAAAGGAACCTAAGGGAGCGGTCATTTTTAATCCTGAGTACCGGGGCGGAGGATTTTTGGCAGGGGTATGAAACTTTTTCCCACTATTTTGTGGGGGTACGAGAATATTAAGAGCAATTCCTATGGGGTGCGAAACTAATTAGCTTGAAAAATTCTGGATGAAAACATTGATCAAAGATTGAAAGAAAAATTAGAAGACACCTGGAAATGATCAATCACTTGGATGGTATGAAAATCGCCAGAGACAACTTGGTATCTTTCCATAGATCTATGTTTTTTGCAGAGAGACTTCTGCATGGGGTACAAAACCATTTTGCTGAAAGATGGTGGGGTACGAAAACTATTTCCATGTTCAAGATGGGGTATGAAATTTTCCCTAATTGTGCGAAATTATCCTCCGCCCTGGTACCCAGGATTAAAAGTGACCGCTCCCTAAGCATGTCTTGGGCAGCCTGAATAGGTTCTTAATTAAATGGCTCTTGGCTTAATTCTAAATTCCAGCCTGCAAGGCCCTCAAAAAGGTTCCTATATACAGTAAACACCTTGTAAACATTATTGCTCATGTTTTTCAGCACCAGAATTCTGAATAATTCTGTTGACTTCATGAAGACAGTTCTAGGTTAGAATTCTTGTTTATAAATCAAGCAGTCTTTTGTGCCATTCAAGAATTCTGATTGGAATGTAAGAATTCTTGAAAATTCTGATGAATTCTGATGAAATCTGCAACATAAGAACCTCTCCTAGTTTCAGCCTCTGGAGGGTTCTTACTTAGGGGGTTTAAAAGATTAGATTTCAGCCTCAAGATTCTTATAAAAACAGGCTTTTTATGCGGGTTTCTACTGTACATAAATCTAATTTTCAATTCAGAAGATTCCGTACCGTTGTTGTCTGAAGGATGTTTTGATGTCCTGTGGAGCACCACGCCCCCACAGCAACCTGTTGGCAGCGCCTTCCATCGCAAACGTTTTGTTACGAACGTTTTTTACTTTCGCAGGTAGTCAAAAATCCGTATTATTCTCAGTAAATACATTGATCTGTTGAAATAAAATTACAAGTAATTTATTGCTATGGAAACATTGAACTCCAAAGAGGAATTTTTGGACTGTTTTGACCTAGTTTCATGTTTCACCTCCAGAAACATTCTAGCAGAGTCAAAAGTACGTTTCTAGGTAAAAACAATTTGGTAACGTTATCGAAATGTGGCCGTTAAGGAACGTGAAAAGCAAGAACAGTATCATTCCCCTTTCGATATGTATTATATTAGGTCTTATAGTATTTTGTGAAAGGAAATTGAATCTTAATGTTGCCGTTTTGTCAAGCGCTTCAAGTTTGAAAACTGGTGTACTTAAAGATGTAACTTATAATGCTGAAAATCAGGATCATTTTAGGCGAAGTGTTTCCGAGAAAGCAGGAGCAATGGCGGAATGCAGTGAAGGCCGTAATCTAGGTGAGTTCTTTTTCAAGAATTTCTTTTCATTCACTGACTTTCACAGACAACATTTTTTGAAAATCAACAAAATATTGATTCCTGCAAAAGTCCTTGTGTAACTGACCTAATTTCGGAATCTCCAGAGTCGGGCTTATTTATGAGTCAAATGACATATTTATGAGACCTACGGGACGAGCAAAGAAAAAGAAATCCTCACTCGGAAGCCACTGCTCCCCAGATATCTAGGTAATGACTTTCGCAAGTATATTGTTTGAATGGTCTGTTTCATCCGGCATCCCTTGCACTTTCAGTCTCTTAGACTTCGTTCACACGATATCGGCACATTTTGAATGTGATTAAAGGCACACTGTCGTTGCGCTGAAAGGGTAAACAACACAACCAAGAAGAAAAGAATTAGGCAAGGTCCAGTAATTTTGCTGTACAGTGGAATTCAGGAAGATGATAATGATCTAATTCCCTTTGTTCTCGAAGCAAAGGATGATCCAAGAGCATAAAGGCTTGGTAAGGCCAGAGCTTTGTAATTGATTTCAACATCATCACTAGCCAATCCCAACCACGGCAGTGTGCCTTTAAAAATTTGACGAATAGGCCTCCTGTTCGCACGAAAACGGCACATTTCCTGCCGGTAGATTTTAAAAACGGAATTCTTACTGGTACATTTTGGAAACGGCATCGTGTTAGTACTCGAAATTGATGAAGACAACATTTTTCGACGCTTTTGGAACAAGATTGATCCGTTCTTAGGATGTAAGTACACTTCTTTGGCATTGAAGTCTTGCAACGAGTTTTTTACCGTCAAATTTCTTACCGTTTTCAAATAGTTCCGGCATCGTGTGAACGCTAGCTCAACTTTTGCCACAGTTACATTTTTCACCGTTTTCAAAATGCACTGGCATTGTTTGAACGTAGCCTTAATTTGCCTTTGTTGTCCCCCTTTTCATGGCCCATGAAATTGACGACAACAAAGGCCAACCGTGACACAGGGCGGGCAAGGAATGCTGGATGAAACAGACCCTTTAGTGATGTGCATTTTCAAATCCATTGTGAAATTACCTGACTTAGATGAGCTACTCTGGTTGAAATTATTAGGGATTTTCTTGCGAAAGCCCGGTCAAGAAACCTTCAAAAAGCATGCCGAATCTCACTTTCAAATTTTCCTGAAATTTCTGCCTTACAGCAATGACTTCAACACGATTTAGCATGTATTATCGTCTTTGGGGGATGAAATCGCTTGGAATAAACTCCTCATGCTTTCAAGGAAGATACTTTCATCCTCCCAAAGTTACAACACGTGCTAAGGCATGTAAAAGTCATATCTGTAACGCGGAAAGTTTGATCGTGATCTAGTCTTGTTTTGAAAGTTCCTTGAAGGGCATTCTTGGGGCGATTCCTCATAATTACAGGAATGAGTAGCTGATTTCAGTCAGGCAAATTTTGAAATTAATTTGGACATGTCCACTACGCTATTGAATGATATATTTGCCATCATTATTGCCTTGATATCTAGGGAGCAATGAACTTTCACACTGGGATCGCATTTTACTCACTGGGTAGTTTGAGCAATGAGGGGGTGATCGTTTTGGTGGAACCATGAGTGGTAGGAGACTGCTGTGTTGGTTTTGAAACATTGTGTTTCAGCTTTGTTGATAGTGAATCAACGATGAGGTTCTCACTGTCATGCGCATCAGAGCTATTGTTTTTGCTCTTGTTCTCAACGGTCAAGCAAATTTATGTATCCACGTCATTGCGGTAAATCTTTAGTGCGCATGCGATCTGGAGCCCTTTTTGAGGGATTCCTTGAGGCCGTTTCAAGTTAGTATTCGTAACAAGTCCCATTCCATCAGATCAGTGCACTTCATGCGTTTTGCTGTCACCTTGCATTGATTTTGTGAATGTGTTTCATCGAGTGCTGACCTCAAAAAACTGTGAAAACTTGCCATTGAGACAAAGAACATGGAGAAGCGGAGATACACAATTTAGTAAGTTCAAGTGAGTATATTGAAGCAAAACAATTCTTTATGATATCTTGGTGGAAGCCAACACAGCAGTCTCCTGCCACTCATGCTGGAAGTACAATAGTAGCAATAACTATGGGCGGTAGGAGATTGCTGTGTTAGCCTGAAAATGCTTGAATCGCCTCATAAAGAAATATGTTCATTCAAACTTACGATGCTGTGTTTGTCTCTTTCTTCTTCATTGTCTTTGCCCAAATATTTCAACCAATATTCATACCGTGACTGTGGCCTAGGCGCCGCCATGTTGCATTGATTCTACGCATGCCATGTAGTGCTGGGGTGAATGGGGGAATTCCCAATCCCTTCTCGTTTTCGCCTTTGGGAGTTTCCCAGAAACCCATATCGAGGCACCAGTGCAGAATCAATACAACATAGCGGCACCTAAGTCACAGTCATGGTGTGCATATTGGTGGAAATATTTGGGTAAAAACAATGAAGAAGAAAAAGACAACCACAGCATCGTAAGTTTGAATGAATATATTTTTTATGAGGCAATCTATGCATTTTAGGCTAACAGCAGTCTCCTACCACCCATGCAGTAACTAGAACGAAAAACAAAAGTCTAAATATCGTCAATACACGATATTTGTTCAAAGTTTCTCGCATTTGACTGAGATTTCATTACTCTTTTGTAACCAATAATCCAGCACCTGTTCAACTAATCTGTCAACGTGTGTCACCATTTTGTCGTATTTGTCATGAAAACTGCTTCAATATGCCACATTCTAGCGTTTATAAGTCAGGTTTCCATATAATCGCAAGGAGTCACAATGAGTCGCAATGAGTCGCAAGGAACTGCAATCATTGTGACTTGCAAGAGTTGTTTCTCATCGTAAAGAATACCAACCAAATTTATTTGTATCAGCTTTCACGCCAATTTTGAGGGCAGAAGTGAGATTAGTCCCCGAGAAGATTTATCGCTAGGAGATGGGCAGTGGTTTCCACTAATCGCAACGGGTTGCTTTGAGTTGCTGTGAACCGTGGAGATGGGGAATTTTCTCTTCGGCTGCTTGCGTCAGTCAACTCAAGGAGTTGCCAAAGAGTCGCAACCAAACTTTGGCCTGCTTCCATCGCAGAGAACTGCAGGCAAACTCGACCACTCATATGGAAACTCCATGCGATATTATTGAAACCAGACAATAATGATTAAATATACAATTAATGTATTGCTAATTGTGCTACGAACAGAGCTTTGTTTAATACGACGTTTCGGGCTCGCTTTGTTTAATACGACGTTTCGGGCTCGCTTTGTTTAATACGACATTTCGGGCTCGCTTTCTTTAATACGACGTTTCGAGCTTAAACCCATTATAAAGTTGATAATGGGTTTAAGCCTGAAACGTTGTAATAAACAAGCTCTGTTCGAAGCACAATTAGCCATACTTAATTTGTTTATTTATTAATGAAATATTGTACAACACACATACAAAGAGATTGGTTGAGGCAATAATGATAATCATGATCACATCAACAAAAAAGATAAAATCCACAAGTTACTTCGTCTGAATCAATGAAAATTTGTTACACAACTTTGTACTCATTCTTATCCATGAAGTGTTCTCTCCATCATCTGTGATGTTTCTTGTGCCGGGCCTGGTACACTCATTTTTTATAAGAATCTAAGGTCCTGGACTGGTAGGAAGTTGCTTGAATTTTGAAGCACTCTTGCTAAATGTGTTTCTTACATTTTTGATACCCTAATTCTTGAGTTAATCTATTTTTGTTAGATGGGCTTCCACAGTACTTAGTAAGATTTCAAGCTCTCGTGCATGTGGTTTGGTGGGGTGGGCTGTTTGTGCGGGTTTTGGGAGTACTTCAATTTCGATTTAGCTTTTGTTTTTGATTTTGTTTTGTTTGTTTGTTTCTTTTGTTTTTTGTTTGTTTTTTGTTGTTTCCTTTTCTACTATTAATAAGGTGGTTGCAGGAGAAAAGCTCTAACTTATTTGATAATCTTTAAATTCCGAAAGTTTTTTTTCTCCTGCAACCACAGTAAGCTACCGTTAATATTTTGTAGAAAATTGTAAGTGGCATTTGTAGTGAGGACCCGGTGACCTTGTGTCTTTCCTCGCTACAAATGCCACAGTAGTTGTATTGAATTGTTGTTTTTAAAATTTTAGATTGATAAAAAAAAGAAGATTTCAAAACAAGAAGTAAGAATTCTCACTTAAAACAATGTCAAAACAGTTGCTATCACTGTACTTTGTCAAAATTTTTTTAAGTGAATATTACAACAGTTTCTTAGCTTTAAGTTCAGATAGATTAGATTCTTAAGTTTTGAAAACTTGAGCCTACCGTTCCTCATAAGCTGTTTCTTATAAACAAATGTGTGTATCTGGCAGAGAGTGAGAGACGAGGAACGTCATGAATACAAGAATGAAAACAGAATAGAAAACATTCAGACAAGATAGAAAACAAGAATCACATAGAGAATGAAGGTTGTATGACAAACAGGGATAAGCAAGGAAGGATCTTTCATTGATATTGATAGCATCC
The DNA here is from genome assembly GCA_964020215.1 of Aurelia sp. 3 sensu Dawson et al. (2005). Lineage (NCBI taxonomy): Eukaryota > Metazoa > Cnidaria > Scyphozoa > Semaeostomeae > Ulmaridae > Aurelia > Aurelia sp. 3 sensu Dawson et al. (2005). The sequence continues at coordinate 14,680,820 of OZ026584.1, forward strand.
TATGTTTTTGACTGACAAACGAGTATAAGAAGATTAGTGATTGTGATTAGCCTAGGACATTTCACTCCCAGCAAATTTCTGGCAAAAATCCTCTTTTTCAAACAAAAGTCCTTCAAAAATCCGAACAAATCCTTTCGTTCTGAAAAAATCTCGTACGCTTTTGTGAATGAGTGCATCCCCCTCGGCGCATGGGCGGTAGGAGACTGCTGTGTTAGCCTAAAAATGCTTAAATCGCCTCATAAAGAAATATATTCATTCAAACTTACGATACTGTGGTTGTCTCTTTCTTCTTCGTTGTCTTTGCCCAAATATTTCCACCTTTATGCACCACCAGGAGCGTGTCACTCTGTAAAAATCTCGTATACATTTGGCAAAGATCCCCTTGTTTTCCAGATAAGTCCCTAAAATCCCATTGTCTTAAAAAAATCTCGTGCACTTTTTCGAATGAGTAAATTGCGCATTGGCGAATATATCGACTGCTACGGCGGATTAGTTAATATTAGCCATCAATTGGCATTGGCATTATTATGAAACTATCTGGGCTTTCATGGAAGATGATATGGGGCTTTCAGGATGCGGCATTAAATTGTATATTTTCTTTTCTCCGAACAGTTGGTCCGTTATTTGTCAAAAAAGAAATGGTGAATTGGGAAGAGATAAAGAAGGAAGTTGGAGTTGTTAATCATGGTGGACAGTACTCACCAAAAGACTGCACGCCAAAATTCAAGGTATTTCAAAGATCTAATTCGTGAACTGTTACGAAATTGCTTCATTTGATCGATGTTATCCAGAGGCTCGCAAAACGGGTGTCTCAATGGGTTTTGGAAACGTGGAAGTTCTCGTCAGATTAATCATCGCCGTAAAGAATCAGAAATGGCGACGTTTGATAATACCTGCAAAAATTCATCGAAGATTTTGAAAAGATTAAAATCATCGTAATCTCAAATTAATTGAGGAAAATTGATACAACCTTCAAGAAAACCATAGTTTGTGAAAGTGTACAATATGATGGCCAGCAGATGTCTCCAACTTTTCTAGTTTAGGATTTAGAAATTTGATGACGTCACAGTCTCAAAATCAGCGTCGGCGCCAGCTCTGACAAAATTCGAGAGGAATGGGGGGGGGGGGGGATTTTGACGTAATTTTTCAATCTAAAAGTATACCCAAGGAATTCTATGCATTTTTTCTTTGACAATTTTTGCCGACTATTGAAATTTGGGGGATAAGACCCCCAGTCCTCCCCCGTGGAAATTGATAAATGGTGTCATTTTTAACAAATTTTAGTTCATAGAATAGAACGGGAATTCTATTTTGGGACACCCGGTAGAATTAAGATAAAAACAACGGATTTAACCTCACCATCCCTAAACTCTTTTTCTTTATCTTTGTTTATTTCAGACAGCCATCATTATCCCATATCGTGATCGAGAAGAACATTTGAAAATACTTTTACGTCAACTTCATCCGATGCTGAAGAGACAAGATATCTATTACCATGTATTTGTCATAGAACAGGTAAGATTTGCTGTGCTCTACTGTTAGACCAAAGGCATAATGGACCTACTTGTTATTGTAAAAGAGAGTCTGGATCGGGCGATATGTTTATACATTGTTATACGCAAGGTGCGAAGGAGTTATAACTTCAGTTCTCCTGTTTCTTATGTAATTGCACAGAATATGCTTTAATTAAAACTTCAAGACCTTTGCTTGAGTTACTGATTTATTGCACCAGGAAGTCGAAAAAGGTGGTTGCATCAAAAAGGCACCTTCTTTGTTCTCCACCAATGTCAAAATCAAATCAGTGTTGAAAACTGGGTTCCTGTTGGCTCATCCGGCATATTGCAAATCGCAAAATCACGTTATACAAACAGTTCACAGAACTTGCTTTGCTGCCAGTCCACCATTGCTTGTATGGTCTTGACAACGAGGCTCTCATTTTCATGTGATCAGTTTAAACAGCTGGCTTTTAACCAATCAAATCTTCGAACTTTTGCATGCATGTCAGCATCGTGTCAACAGTTCAATGGTTCGTGTAAGTTATTTATATGTGGACATACTACCCTTAACCTTTGCCATAATTTTACTGCTTATTATTATTATAATTATAACTTTATTAAAGTATCATATACCTTTAGCAGAGTGATACTAATTGTGGACACTATTTAGCCTATTTACAATTTTAAAATATATGATGGATAAAACAGAATAAGATAATCTAATGTAAAAACGTATAAATAAAAAAAACGTACTAATTACAATTTGTATCATGTATCGAAAGAAATGTCCAGCTATTCATTACAATACTTACATTGTCCATTGCAGCTATCTGTAACCAGTCTCGTTAGATCCAACTTTCTCAAACTTGTACGAAAAGAGTTTAAACTAGGTTTTTCTCTGTCACACATGCTTAATTTAAACCAAAGTCGAGGCCCAAAATGTCTAATAGAATGTTTACCGTTCACAACTGTTCTAAATCTTGAATAACAAAGTCATTGTTTCTAAGTGCATAATGTTGATCTGGCTTTGTTTTTATCTTGCACTTCTACTTCCTTTTTTGATCAGTTCCACAATTTATTCCAGGCTGACCAAGGTAGCTTCAACAAGGGAAGGCTATTAAATGCTGGGTTCCAAGAAGCCATGAAGCTCGCAGATTTCAATTGTTTTATTTTTCATGACGTTGATTTGATTCCAGAAGATGATCGTATTTATTACGGATGTTCCAAGTCTCCGATGCATTTATCTGTTGCCGTGGACAAATTCGATTATGAGTGAGTTGTCTTTCGTATTATGAACAAATTATTTCGATTATTAGTGAGTTGTCTCACGGGGTGTCCCAAGAAAAATGCTGCCGTTCAAAAAATTTTCAAACTTTTATTACGAAACCTATCACAAAATTTCCTTTTGGATATATTTTGTCAGTAATCCAAAATATATTTTAGAATGATTCAAATTTTGTTTTCTCTCCGAGAATGGTATAAATGAGACGTTGAAAACCTTTTTCTGAGATGTACTCTTGAAGCAGCATTGTAATCTTAATAGCCAAAGTTCTCATTCTTTTATCATCCTTCAAGTCTCAAATGATTTTTTGCGCTATTGTGACATTTGTGACCAAACCAAAAGCTTAATACAAAAAATGAACTAATCCTGTTATCACATGTGCCTTTTGCAATATCCTTCGAAACCTGGCCGCCCTAGAAGAGCCAAATTTCTAATATTTAAAACCAATCAAAAGATCAGCTGCACAGGAATATAATTTGAGATTTGCTCTCTACCGAGAAAAGATTCCTGATGATTGGCCTTAAAGTCAAATTTTGGTGATTCTTCAAACAAGAGTACTTTTTCTTTGCACCAAGTATGAATTTTAAACTAACGTCGTTTGTCAGATTGGAAAATGCTTGCGATGAAGTGAGAACGAAATAATTTCTTGGCGGAAACACCTCAGTGCAACAAAGAACAATATCTATATTCATAAATTACGGGACAGTGCAAAATATTACATGGCCAGTGCAAAACATAACGGTGCCAGTGCTTTTTTGGAGCTTGTACAGAACGAGATAATCACCTTTTACGGAGCAAATATGTACAGGGCAGTGACTTTTTTACGAGCTCGTGCAATATGAAGGCCAATTAGAAGTGCTCAAACATATATTTCGCAAAGAAAATAAAATCTTAAAATGTCAGATGTTTTCAACAATTCTCAGGCAAGAGAACTGTGTTATTAATGTAGCAATCTGCTTGCAGGCGTCGACAACCTCTGTAAATCTTGGTGTCATATAGAATATGATATGACAATTCTTTGTTAATTCTTGATATCAACCAGAATTGATGAAGGAATTGTCATAATTATCTGTAGTATTTAGTTTTATGTTAAAGAGTACCTACTCTCGAGTACCGAATAATCGTGCCCCCGCTTGTTGATCTTTGAAAAATTTTCCAACCCCCCTGCTGTTATTCCAACCCCCCTTTTATTAATTTTCGGAAAAATTAAATGATAGTAAACATAATTTCTGAATAAACGCAAGAAAAAGTCTCAAGAAGTGCATTCAACAGAACCAGAGTTCAAAAGTAAATCACTGTTCACATAAATATATGAAAGATACGTGCTGACCTAAGAAAACGACTATTTTCTATTTCTCTAAGCAGACCCCCCCCCCGATTATTCCACCCCTCCCCCCCCCCCCGATTATTGTCATATTGAACCATTTCCAACCCCCTGATTATTCTCACCCCCCCCGTTTATTCGGTACTCGAGAGTAGCAAGCATTTCATTAGTTTTTTCGAAAACTTTTACCTTGGGGCACTCCCATACTTGACCTGACAGGATGTGCCACTCAACTGGATGTCCTTTTGTGGTAAAAATTATGCAACAGGGTGGCTATTTCAGAAAAAAGTTACACGTCAGGATATTAAAATTGATAAGAAATTATGCGGAAGGGAAATATATAAAGGAAAATTCTTAGAGATCTCTTGGAAAAATTGATTACTTTTGCCGAATCGTTATGCGATTGGTATGCTTTTGGGACATTTCTTATATGACAAGATAGGTGTTGAGAGATTTTCTAGTTCTACACACTCCCGTCACTCCCGTGGTCAAGTAACTCGCCCGGGTGAGCAGGCTTCTTCACAAGTATTTCTTTCTCCACCGGCCATGTAATAAGACAAATTTGGCACCTGAAATGATCAATTGGCTAATAAAGGAGGGCTTTACTTTGATAGATTTTGCCTTTATAGGTTGATAAATGAACACATCTTTGGTGGAGTGGCAATGTTCTCCAAAGAGGATTTCCAGAAGATCAACGGCTTCTCTAATCTCTTCTGGAGGTGGGGTGGTGAAGATGACAATCTCTATCAAAGGTAAGCAAATGTAGACTGACGACGACGGGTCCCTTGTATCCCTGCAGTAAACCTTGCTCAAGAGGGACTCAAAATGAAACAGTAAAAAAACCTGGCCCTATCTTAGGCATTCGATCGATCGATTCAGGATCGAACGACTGTGTCATATCTCTGTTCAACGGTCACTCCTTGGAAAGAAAATGCGACAAAAACCATGTTAAGCAGACGTTTCACCAAAGAAGCTTGGGATGTTACCTCATGGGTGAGGGCAAAATAAGTCTTTCAACACTTCATTTTCCATGTTTTAAGACCAAAACAAACCAGAGCGCGGCAACTTCTTTCAAAATATAATCAACTGCATCATTCGAATTGAAAATTCGACAGCATTGTTCTTGGCCAAATCTCGCAGTCTGATTGGTACTGGAGGAATTGCGAATTAGGCCCAGGTTTTTCAGAGTGATACTATGAGTCTCTATTAACCGAAGCGCCATCATCAAGTCAAAGAGCACAGGGAAACTTGAGACTCATCGTCATAAGTCTAAAGTAAAGGTAAGGTCATACCCAATCAGAAATCATTAAGAAAATTATATGGGAAGTTTTCTGATTCATATGACACAAAATGGATACAGTAAAAACCCGTTTATAAGAACCTAGTGATAATGAACGTACTGGCTATAATAACATAGAGTGATTTCCAAAAGTAGAAAATATGCAAATACAACGCTGGAACCTTATCTTTTAACTCTATCAGGCCTAGGGCATTTGATGCTCTTGGAAGCCAATGGGGGGGCTGATTCAGCCCCCCTAATTTATTTCTGTTCTGGACAACCTGGAGCCATGAAACTTTGCTTTCGTATAGAACAGCATATGGTGAACCCAAAAATGAAATCTATTTTTAGATATGTCACCTGACCTTTCCATGACGTCGCATTGTTCAATTTTCAAGTCAATAGGGTTCAGTACTAAAAATTTTCAATTGTTGATTGTGAGAAAACGAAAAGCATTAGGGACATCAATTCAATTTCATTGTATTCTATGTCTAAACAGCATTTGCTCTGTGAAGAAAAATTAATAAAAGGTAATGACGTCATCACACAGGAATGCAGAAAATGTGCGCATGCGTACTGCGAAAATCGGCAAAATCATACATGCAAATTGAAAAATAGCTATTTGGTTGGATAGAGCATCAAAAGTAGTATACATTCCTTTCCTTTCATAATTTTATCACATCAGCTGTAGATTTTATAAGCAATTAATCAAAATTTTTCACAGACATCTCTCGGAAATTGATCGTGCTTTCCCCTGGAACGAGTTTAATTTTTTCGAAAAATTAATTTTTGATTGTGAGAAGGATAAAAACTAAAAGTCAGAAAGTGTCAGCATTGTAAAAGCACTTAGTAAAACTCTACAGACGAAATACCACCAGGGGGGGCTGATTGAGCCCCCCCCCCTACCTACGCTTGATAGGGTTAAAATTCATGTGATTTCGACATTTTTGGAAAGCAGAGAAAGTACTGTTTTTGTAACGATCATATTTGCGACTTTCTTGCGCTATAAAGGCTGATTTCCAGTCAGTGGAATTTTCCGAGCGGGCGGAAATTCTTTTGTTTGCGAGAGAAAATATCGCTCTGAAATTGAATGGATAGTTACGGCTGAGCAACTTTTTATTGTCTAAAATTCCGCCCGCTCGGAAAATCCCGCTGACTGGAAATTGGCCTTAAATCAGCAACCGCTTGTCTTATTAGCTAAAACGAAGTCTCAGACTCTATGCTGAAGTCTTTCGTGAGCAGCTATACCAAGAACGGCTGCAAAAGTGGGATGAAAGTTTTCGGAACACCCTGTAGAAGCGAGCAACCTAAATTTGTTCTTTTTGAATTTCATTAATGAGTTGTACCAATGCTACAGTACTGATTTCCTGTAATATCTCATTCTGGATATTTCTGCTTTCACTGCGTTAGGCTTGGCCAAAAAGGCCTAACATTGAAGAGACCATCAATTTCAGTTGCTCGCTATACGATGATACAACATGAACAGTCTCCCATGAATCCAAATAGGTAAGTCATATTTGTCGGTTTATGAATTAAATGAAGTAAATTGTTAATACTGAGATGAATTAAGTTCACTGCGGAGATCCCTTGCTGATAAGTGTCACGTACATTCACTTTTAGTACCCGAGGGGGGGGGGCACTCGGAACGTGCACATCCGGGGAGATAAGTCCGATATTTTTGGGTCAGAATATTGCCAAAAGTCATATTTTTGGGTCCAAATAAAACTAAAACTATCTTCATGATATTTTTTGACACCAAACATCGTGTAACTGATGGGTTCGCTAGAGGCAATCCTGACCTTTACTTGCATTGTTTCAGGATATTTTATGTTCATGTACAGGTTTCTAAGTATAAAATGAGCTGATATTTTTGGGTTCAAATGAAGCTGAAGTGATATTTTTGGGTTGCCTGAAAATTTCTTGGACTGAGTGGCCCCCCCGTATGCATATGTGCTGAGTGTCCCCCCCCGGGTTTGGTAACTTGACATGTGGTTTTAATTTTCTCGTCTTAATTAAAATCTTGTCAAATCTCTTGCTTCAAGAATTTGTTTAGGCCATAGCGCTCCAGCCCTGCCTTAGGGATGGAGAAAAATTTGTCTTTCGACTGTAAATTGAAACTTTCAATGCACCAATACCAACAAACGTGGTATCCGTTCTCACGCTCATTATCGAGGTACGTTTAAAATTATTTTATGTTAATTCATGCTAAATTGTTATTACTCGGATCGACCAAATCTATCTGTATTTTTAGGGCACCCAGCCTATCATACGATGATGGGTATGCTCAAAGCCATTTTGAAATCTACCTGATTGAAATCTGCCACTCCTTTCTGAAATTATAAGGGATCTTTTCGAAAATGCCCTTTCCAGAGACCTTCAGAAGATGCGCAAAATCAAGACAAAAGGCAGAAAGATTGATCCGAGTTTGGACTGTGTTGAAGGCTCCTTGAAGGGCCTTCTTGAGAAAAATCCCTCAAAATCTCAGAATGGAGTAACCGAGTTCAGTAAGGTAAATCTTAAAATTTATTTGAACTTCTCAACCATTGAACAGTACATCAGTCTATATTGAAATTGTTTTTCAACTCACCCAGTGGCCCATGAGAACATTTGGAGATGGATGTTAATCAGATTTTCAACTTTTTCAAACGTATCTAAATTTTCTTGGGTGATTCAGTAGTGACTATTTTTCATTCGGAAACGTAGTACTTGTCAAATAAGTGAAAAGGTTTTGTAATATTTGTTTATGGTAGGTTTGAATTACTGGAAGAGGCTAAAGATTATACCGATAAAGATGGCTTAAACAGTGTACAATACAAAGTTACAGACTCAGTTAAACACGCTTGCTACACTAAGATAGTGGTTGATGTAACTGGAGAAAAGGACAACAGAACTACATAGAATGGGCCCTAGAATTACAATTCATTTTCTGCTTTGTTCACTCTTAGAATAAGGTAGTTTATAGAGTATCTTTGAGGGTGCTCCAACCTAGTGCATATTTGGTAACCCTAAAGGGTACCCTTGAAAACTTCAATCAAGAGGTGCTCTGAAATACCATCAACATGGTACTCTAGACTACCATAAACGGTATTTCTTAATGTCTTGTTAAGGGTATTCTAAGCCAGCTAGGTTATTCCAGTGTACCTCTAAATACAGGGCTAAAGCCATCGTATCGGAGAGCTGAGAATTTACGCTGGGTGAGTCAAGTATACTTGCATTTGGAAAACTGAACAAATTTATCTGTCGGATGTATTAAGAAAAATGAAAGCATTTTGCGGGATGTGGATTAAAGAGTATGTAGCCGATGTTGAATTTACACAAGTTATGTTATACAGTGGAACCTCCATTAACGGACACCTCTATACAACGGACACCTCCGAACAACGGACAAATATTTTCGTCCCAAAATACACTATGGCAAAAGGTGACACCTTCATACAGCGGACACCTCTCTACAACGGACGAAAAAATTGGTCCTATAGGTGTCCGTTATATATAGGTTCCACTGTAGTACCAAAAGTTGTTGTGAGAAGAATATTAGCTCATAGCTTGGTATCCACTTGATCGTGCCCACAGTTCTTGTAGATCTCGTCAATCTTGTCGCTGGGAAATGAAGGAATGATTTCTGTTTGCACGGCCACTACTCCCTAGATATCAAGGCAATGGTGCTGCCAAATGCCAAATATATCATTTGGTAATGGACATGTTCAAACCCATTCAACTGACTGAATCGGCCTCTCCGTTCCAAAATTCTAAGAGATTTTCTAAGAGAACGCCCCATTAAGGATTTTCGAAAAAGGCGTGAAAAACTAGACTGACGACGTGATTCCTTGTATTCGGTCAACATTTATAATCTGATGTTTTAATTTCACTCATACAAAGGACTCACGACCAAACGGATTCTAAACAGGGACTGAAACCTTACGAAAAATCATAAGAAACTTTGAACATCTTCCATCTTACGAACGTCGAAAGAAAATTCGAATGTCCCTTCGAGGGTCACCTCGAGCGTCGCTTCGCTTCGAGAATTCGAGCTTTCAACTAATAACCAATCAAACGCTACAAATAGGCACGTGGGTTGACCACATTAAGAAAGTAGCGATCTGATTGGTCGCGCCGTGAAAGCGGCGGACTTGGCCTAATTAGTCCCTGTATTGAGGCATAAGGACACAAATCCCTCAACTGAAGCGATAACAACAACAACAACAACAAGCGTAAGTTAGAGGGACTTATGTAATGTAGTCTAGTGAAAAACTATCAAATTTTCCAAACATTTCTGTCTTACAGCGATTATTCATACGTGTTTTGGAATGCATTATTCCATTGAGAGGATAAAAGAGCCGTCCCTTTGGTTGGTCTCAATTGTACTCCATGTCATCTTCGAAGGTCTCTTGAAGAGGCTTCCTTGAGGAAGTCATTCATAATTTCAGTACGGAGTGGTCAATGTCAGTCATGTGATTCTTTAAAAAATGTATTTGAACATGTTCACCACACTATCGCTTAATACATTTGGCAATATCATTATTACCTTCTTAGCTAGGAAGCGAAGACGTTGCACACGGGGATTTCTTACATTGATTTACCCAATATTTTACATTTCCCGTTTGCATGACGAACCCAACACCACCAGAAAATGAGATCTCACCTCACCACAGGTGGAATCTCACCGAAATGAAGTGAAATTTTTTCCATAGAGACGAAACACCACCGGTGCGGTATTTTGAGGTGAAATGGTTTGCCGTTGATTCTAATGGATCGAATCGTTCGTATTTCATGGAAGCAAGAATTTAATCCCCCGCCTGGACTTGCCCAAGTCGTCATATAAAAAATTTCTTTCAGGACGACTTGGGCAAGTCCATCCTCCGCCAGGCTCATGGGCTGACGGGTGAAGTGAACTCATGAAACGGATCTCATAAATAGTAGCTGTTTTCTTTCTTATAAACAGGCCCTAAGAAACGAGCCTTTCCTTTTCGAAACAAAGTTTTCAAACAAGAGCAACATTGCATTGCAGTTGCATTTGCCATCATAGATAGTTAAGTTGCTTAAACTCATGATTTTTCAACCACCTTAACGCTGCATGTGATCATCGTGTAGTTTGTTTTTCATGTGATTGCTTCTGTTGTTCAGTTTCTTTAAATCTCACACTCACCAGACAACAGAAACTTTGATGACATTCAAAGGAACTAACAATCAGAGAATAGTTTTCATTGTTTGATCATTTTTGAAGAGTAACTGCTTTTGACTGTATGACTTGCAGCCCGTGCGATGCTTCTGCTGCCTCACTGATACAAAATCTTGGCTGCCCAACTATCAATAATCTCATTAAAAAGAGACAGCGTTGCAAACTTATATTCTTGAATTTGCTAGCCATTAATGATTACTTACACAAGAAAACTACACAGAAAGTTCTTTGAGTACGGAGATCGATTTCTTCGATCTTCAGAAACTGACCTCAAGGTACCTTTGTTTAACAATCGTTTTCCTTTAGCGGGGCGCAACTGTGGAACATCTTGAAAAGAGAAACAAACTTGGTACCCTACCTAAAATGTTCAAACAGAAACTATCAACAGAGTTGTTTGTTTTATTCCTTATTTCTCCCTTAAGGCCAGCTTTCCAGTCAGCGGAATTTTCCGAGCGGGCTGAATCTTTGGAAATAAAAATTTGCTCAGCTGTAACTATCTATTCAATAGACGATTGCGCTAAAGATTGCGGCGAGGAATTTTTTACCGAGATGCTCTTCGTTCTTTAATCGAATTCCTATAGACTCGTTAAAGATTTGTAATTCGAACGCAATGCATCTCGGTAAAAAATTCCTCGCCGCCATCTTCAGCGCAGTCCTCTATTTTATAGAGACATTTTCTCTCACAAACAATAGAGTTTCCGCCCGCTCGGAAAATTCCTCTGACTGGAAATCCCCTGGAAATCAGCCTTTAGTTTCTTTTCGGCTTTTCAAATTTGTTTGTGTATTGTAAAATAGACTCTTTGACTCCTTGCGTCCTTAGATCATTAATTTTTTATGCTCCTAGTAACCGGGCAAGTTAGGTTGAAAGGACTTCGATGAATCTTGTAGTCTAAACGGGCGAGTCAGTAAAAACTCCCTGTTTCACAGCCACTGCTAGACTGATTACACGTCGTAGTTGCGCTCCTTGATAAACTGATAATCGTTATAAACTATGAAGCGCAGTGGCAGCATCCAATTCAATGAACGAGGCGGAAACTGGGACTGAGGTCGTTGGTCTAAGCCACTGCTCCCCTGGTATCAAGGCAATGGTATTGCCATTGTTTGGGAGACGAGATAGGCTTTGTCCGAGGAAACCTATGCGTCCCTCCGTGCAGTGGGTAAAAGCTCATGCGCAGTAGCGTTTTGGGGTTGGAGTGCTCAGCGCTCCGATCCAAACACGCAAATGCGCATGAACTTTAACTCACTGCACGGGAGGAGACATAACTTTCTTCGGACACAGCCCATCTCGTCTCCCATCAATGGCAATAGCCACATATATTAAGGCCCTGTTTATATGAGGAAAAATACCTCACCTGCCAGACTGACAGGCTGACAGGCGAGGTAAATTTCAATCACTGTTTATATGAGATTTTTCACCTCACCTGTCAGCCCTTGGCCTGAGAGGCTAGATGGAGAAAAGTCTATCTTCCGTGAAATCAGAATGAACCGACCAATGAGAATCAACAAATAATTTCAATTCACCTCATCATGCCAGTGGTGCTTCGTTCATATGGAAAAATTTCACCTCATCAAGGTGAGATTCCACCGCTGGTGAAGTGGTACTTCACTGTACCGGTGGTGCTGCGTTCGTCATGTAAACACGAAATGAAGATACAAAAGATTCTATTGGAAGGTGGAACCTCACTCTCAGCCCCGGGTCTATGTTCACTAATTTACCCGGCTTTAATCAGCCATTCCTTCCCGTCACTATGGGAGATTTTCTGCAGAAAGCACCTTTCAAAAACTTGCAAAAAACAAAGGAATGAAAAGGACTAGCAAAATTCACTTTGTTTTTCTTCCTAGCAATAGTGACACTCGAGGTGACACTTACATTCATTCATATATTTGGTCCTCTTTCCCTCTGAATGAGCTACTCATACTAGGTGGGGGGGGGGGAGTTTTCATGCCCCCAAGAGGACAGCGCGTGATCAAGGGTGCTCAAAATGTTAATATATCAGGGAAACATGATCGTGGTTTTAACATGTTTTGAAGGCATTTCTAGAAAATCCCTTGTAAAATCTGAACGGAGTAACCGACTTCAGCCAGAAAAGATTCTAAAATAATTGAATAGCTGTTAAATCAGATATTTCAAAATATCATTGTTTATACATTCAGGAAGCAGTAGACTTGTTTCAAACGCCAAGCTTTTTTGACTCACCTTGTATTAAATGATATATGTGCATGTGCGAATATCATTGCCTCGATATCTAGGACGCGTCGGCGTTCGTCAGGCAAATGGGAATCAATTTTATCTAAATCTTGTAAGATGAACGGAAAATGGACTTCAAGGAGGTATAAATCAAAGTTTACACTTTGCAACGTGTCTTTTGTTAACGGTCAGAAACCTGCAAAGCGGTTAAAAACGATTTTAAACAACGTACTCAAAACATATTAGAATGTTTAGGACCTGCAAGGAAAAGAGATAGGAAAGTCTTGTCAGTTGTCATGGATACCATCATGAAGACTGTGGAATCTTTGGAGCAGACAACTGTGATTGTAGCGTTTTTCTTTGACGAGCAAAATGCGAACATGAACATTCTGTTGGTGGTTTGATAAATGTAAGCTCATCGATTATCAACACGAAATATGAAGTCGATTAAACCAGTACTTCTTATATTCCTTTTCTTAATGTTAGGATTAGTAATAGTTTTTCGAAAAGACGCGAAATATCGTGCCCATCAAGTAATCATTCGACGAAGAAACAGAACTTCAGATTTATCAATATCGCAAATCGCTCGAGAGATATCGCAACTCGAAAGGATATTGGCAAAGCAAGTAGATCAGCCTGGTAAAACCAAGGTACAAAGACCTAGGCAAGACCAAAGTACAAAGGGAGTGCCAAGAAAAGGTGAAGATCTTCGGAAAAATCTATTGACCGAGAAAAAGACAGAGCTTCCGAAGCAAACAACTTTGATTCCGACGAATCCGGCAAAAGTGTGCGGAAAAGGAAGAAAGTTAGGTAAGAATATCAAATAAACGAAAGTCTTCATGTGGTGGAGATTTAAACTCATTTTGACTGGCAGAACTAATCATTTGCTAAATATTTGAAATTTTCGTCTGATACTGGTTACATCAAATCGATAGAAATTAGAAAAGCAATTTCCTTAAAAGTAAGATACTTTGGCAGGAAGAAACTTCCACGAGTTTGAAAAAGTGTGAATTGCTCGGAACTATCCTTCGCGAATCATCCATGGGAATAAACTTTCACGAATTAGGTTTCATATCAAATTTTAAAATGTCTCGTCCTCTACTCTTCAATTACTCTTCCGAAATTACCAAGCGGATGCTTGTTGATTGAAAGGGTTGTTGTGTAGCAACGTCATATTGAATGTTCTAGTATTCTATCATGATAAACAAACTAATAAGAGGAGGAACTTCAATATTTGATCCTAAGAGAATTTTAGCAAATTTTCGGGAGTAAGCTTTCGCGAATCTAGTTAACCCTTTCACCCCCGGAAGGGCCATATAGCCCAACATTATTCATTGAGAACTGCGAATTTTTCAGGGGGTAAAGCTTTCAGAGTTTTGATTGATTTGAAAGGTTATGGACATTGCATTTATCTATTGCTTATTGAATCACTGATTATGATGCCCCCTGGAAAACGATGATCTACATTAGGTTTTCCTGTTAAGCTTGATTTTAGCCGGGCGTGAAAGGGTTAAGGTGCGAGAAAAGCAAAAGTTTCTTCCTGCAGAGGCTTCTTTGCAGAGGTTAGGTTTGCCTTCCTTTTGTGTAAATATCTAATATTGGGCAGACGTTTTTTAACATCGTGGCTTTACAATCAGTCCTCACTTGGAAGGCCACCGCTAGACTAACTACCTCAGTCCCAGTTTCCGCTTCGTTCATTGAATTGAAACGAAACTATGACGATTTTCATAAGTCTAGGTCACCGCTCCCTGGATAGAAAGGCGATGATGCTAGCAAATGTACTTTTAATAATGGACATGTTCCAAAATCTATTTTCGAATTTATTTGACTAAAACTGACTACTCCATTCTGAAATAATGGACAATTTTTCAAAAGACAGTCGCCGATGTTGTAAGAAAATCTATCGGCAATGAATTACGATCTAAGAAAAATACGAGGGGGGGGGTTCTCGGCTAATTTCGGGTAGGGGTGTGCCGCCCACAGTTTCAATTTGGCACCGTTGGCTAGACTAAGTTTTGTGAAAATGATATCCTTGGCTAGACTAATTTCTACATCAAAAGTGCCATGAGTTGGCATTTGCTAGACAAAACTTGCCAAATTTTTGCATTTTCTGGACCAAAATTTGAAAAAATATGGGTTTCTTTACAGGAATTACCGAAGTTTGACATTTCTTTGAACGTAATTACCAAAAGCATACCCTTGCCCAGACTAAATGGACTAAATTGCCAAAAAGTATACCCTTGGCTAGACTAGGAAGTTTGAAAAAAATACCCTTGCGGGCGACACATCCCCAGGTACATTTACAATGGAAGAACCCCCCCCCTCCCCCATCAAGAAAAATCAGGCTTCACAGGCGCGGATTTAGTGGGGGGGCCGGGGGGGCCATGGCCCCCCCCCAAACGATAAGAGTTCTCGTAAAAATTGTTGCCGTTTATAGATAAACGGATAAGTGTCAAACCTGTATCTCCAAAATAACCATGGCACAGCTGCACGATAACTCTGCTAACGACAAGACAGTCTAACTAACTCACGAAGTAACTTGCTATTGATCAAAAAGTATGAAAAAGATATGAATTTGAATTTTAATAATGATGAACAAAATTTCATTGTGTGAGATAGAGATTAAAAACCTTTTGTTTAAGTATCGGAGTGATTCAGGACATTCCAGTGAACTAAGCTGTTGCAGTGAAGTTTTTTCATGATAAATTTTGCCCTGATGATGGTGATAAAGACTCATTTGTTGTAATAGTTATATGCTTTTAGAAAGTAACTTATTAAATGATGAGAAGTTTGATAACTGGTGACTCGAATTTGGGAACTTAGTATTGGAAATTCCGCAGGATTTTCTCGTAACTTTGAAATGCCTTTGACTTGTGGATTTTTTTTAGATATGCGTCATTTCTTATGGCAATTTTGCATTTCCACGGTTGTGGAGCTTATTTTTGCGCTAGGCACTCTCTAATTGGTGCTCATGATGAACATTTCATGGTCCTTTCCTTTCCCAAATGACAGCTCGTTGCCTTTAGCACAAAAATGCCAGTGGTATTTCCGGAGGAATGAAGTTCAAATGATCAGCTAAATGATCTACGATGAAGCAAAAAGGGCGTTTCCCACGTTTTCCGAGAGTCTGAAGGGCGTGGCCACGTCAAATTTTCCTGGGGGCTACGCCCCCAGACCCCCATATTCCTTCCATGTAGCCCTCCCCAAACTCCAAGGCTGGATCCGCCCCTGAGGTTTCACTTACTTTTTTCTTGTAGTTGGTGATCTGTTTGTAAATAAAGAAAAGGTAACTTGGGAAACATTGAAAAAAGAGATTCATTTTCTCAAGGAAGGTGGTCAGTTTTCTCCTGCTGACTGCAGTCCGACAGTTAAGGTATGTCACATAGCTGCTACCTTATTCTTGTACCTATGACTTACTGTATTACCCTGGTAAACCCATTTGTAAGGCTACTGGGTGAGCCAAAAAAGACGCCCGACGTTTGACAGGCTACTGCTCCTTGAGTATATAAGCAATGATATCTTGCAGTACCTGATTGCATAGCTAACATGTTCAATAATTTGTAGAGCTTTGTCTGACTAAAATCGGTCACTCCGTTCAAATTGTGTAAGCGATTTTCTAAAATGAATCCCTTTGAGAAACCCTAAAGAACATGCTAAAATAACAAGCAAAATCCCTTGTGTGTTAACCTTACAGCAATGACTTTCAGTACCCTTTAGCACGTCCTTTCCTTTTGACGGGTTGAAAAGTCCCCCCTAGTGTGAATAACTTATTCAGGGGGATTCCATTCTCCCATGAGGACAGAATACATGAACACATCAAAGAGTCATAATTGCTAGGAAGGAGAACAAAGGGAAATCTTGCTTGGTGTTTTCACTCATTTTTGCAGGTTTTCCAAGGGGCTTTCTGCAGAAAATCTCCCATTGCGACGGGAAGGAATGACCGATTAAAGCCGGGAAAATTACTGAACCTACCTTGACATACCGGGGATAAAACAAGACAGTTTTCAATATCATTGCTTTGAGATTCAGGGAGCAGGGTTTTTTTCAAACGCTGGGTGTTTTATTGGATCACCCGGTATTGTCTCTTGAAAATCATAGCAATCATTCCAAAAAATTTTTGTTTAATAGCATAAATATTCAGTTAAATCAAACAATTTACCTGACTTAAATCAGCGTTTTAACCCTCTCCGACTTCGCGTACCAGTTGAGGTCCCAGCAAAAAATTGGCTAAAAAATGAAATCTCTTCAAATTGCTTCAAAATTGGTGCAAAGCCTATTTCAAGTGCGCTGATTACGAATATGGACAAAGATTTTGAAAATATTGTCACCAAAGTGCCCAAAATGGCACAAAAAGTGGCACAAATGACTTAAAATTTAGATTGCTCAGGATTATCTCAAAATTGGCACAGAGCCTGTTTCAAACATGCTGATTGTCACTATGAATCGAATTTTTTGAAAAGATTGTCACCAAAGTGCTCAGTGTGGCACACAAAGTGGTACGAAAAAGGGGTGCAAGTGTCAAAAACTTGAAATCTCGTCAAATTGCTTCAAAAGTTGGTGCAGAGCCTATTTCGATGGTGCTTATTATGAATATCAACAAAGATTTTCAAAATATTGTCACCAAAGTGCTCCAAATGGCACAAAGAGTGGCACAAAAATAGTGGCACAAAAGACCAAAAAATGAAACTGCATTGAATTATCTAAAAATTGGTACAGAGGCTATTTCAGGCATGCTTATTACGAATATAAATCGGACTTTTTGGGAATATTATCACCAAAGTGCTCCAAATGGCACACAAAGTGGTACAAAAAGTGGAACAAATGTCCAAAAATTGAAATCTCTTTAAATTTCTTCAAAATTTGGCACAGAGCATATTTGGATGCTGCTGATTATGAATATCGACAAAAACTTTCAAAATATTGTCACCAAAGTGCTTCAGATGGATTAAAAAGTGGCACAAGTGGCCAAAAGTTGAAATTGCATTGAATTGTCTCAAAATTGGCACAGAACCTTTCTTGAATATGCTGATTACGAAATATGAATCGACGTGTTTGAAAAGACTATCACCAAAGTGCTCCAAATGGCACACAGTGCGGTACAAGAGATGGAACAAATGTCCAAAAATTGAAATATCTTGAAATTGCTTGAAAAGTTGGCACAAATCTTATTTTGATGGTGATGAACATGAACATCGATAAGGATTTTGAAAATATTGTCACCAAAGTGATCCAAATGGCAGAAAAATGGCACAAATGTCCAAAAATCGTAATTACATAGCATTATCTCAAAATTAGTACAAATCCTGTTTGTACTAATTTAATACAAATTCTATCACCAACATGAACAAATAATTTGACATCAAGGGTGACCCAAATGGCACACAAAGCAGAACAAATTATCAGAATGGAATTGCTTCCAAAGGCCTAATGCCTGATAGTTTCTATAGACCCTATTTCATACATGTGCTGATCACAAATATGAGCACAATTTTCAATGTGCTGTCACTAAGGTTGTCCACCACCACAGAAATTAGAGCAATTAACCAAACAATGGATTTGCTTCCAACTTACTGAAAATTTAAACAGTCCGTCTTTCACATATGTGCTCGTCACAGAAATATTGAAAATGCTGCAAAAAAGGTGAATAGTACTAAAGATCAATGATCAACAAAAAACCTGGAATTATGATTGCTGGAAAAAGCATACACAGGATTTGTTTACGTCAAAGTCAAAGTAAAAGAGACGTGATTTTGATGAAAATAGACAGAAAGCACAATTCAAACCTGATTATATTTTATATCTGCTCCAAACTGAGAAGAAACGAGAAAATGATCGATAAAAATGATCATTTTTCCACCAATTTTTCAACTGTCACTTAACGAAATAATATGCACCGTAATTGTATTGCTATGACAAAAGCAACTGTCAAATGTCAATCGTACGTACATAAACGTTCGACATCAATCAACATGCTAAATCTACTTTTAGGCGCAAAGGTATAAGCAAGCACAGCCTGCAATCCAAACTTATTTGCTCTTTTGTTCAGAATTACACAGACTGAAGCACTATCATCACCCCTAGTATGTTGAAGTGACCCCAACGATTTGAACTTGAAATAGAAATGATGCTTAAACTATCGAGAACTAGTGTAGGGTTAGAGAGTAAATTTCAAGGTCTCTGTCGGAGAGAGAAGGACAAGCACCAATGAAAGAGAATATTTTTTGACTCCTGCATCATTATGCTCAGATTTCGATACTTGAGATAAATTGCATGGACATGGAAATGTTTTTGCCAGTGGAATACTTGATTACACTTATGTACACAGTAGATGCTATTAGTCAAGCTTTTTTAAAAGGTAACAATGTAAAGAAGCAGGCAATAAGCGGATCAGCCTTTCAGCAGGCGAATCAGCGTTTCAATGATGTCGTCACGTAAAATATACCAAGAGTTTAGAAGAGTCACAGATGATGGAATCTCTAGTGAAGGTCGGCGACTAAGGTGTCGAGTATGAAAGACTTCTTTTAGATGTTTGAGTCTTGGAGTTCCATAAGCAGGACAGGATGACTGGAATCACTATCGCATCTGACCAGTTGTCGGTTTCCAGAGAACTAGGCAAGTTTCCAAACTTTCTGAGGTAACATTAGATCCTGCTCACCTCTAACAAATACAGTCATTTTGTAGTTCAAGTTGACGAATGGGTTGTAACTTTTTGCATAAGTATAATCGAATATCCAGCATGCATCATTATTTTCCATATCTATCCAATGTATAGAAAGTAAGTGAACGTCTCTTTTGGAGAGAGGCAGCCATTCAGGTTGACTTCATTGAGGATCGTTTTCACTCGTTGAACAACTATTTCCTTTGTTGAATTTGGCGTTAACAAACTTTCTGATGTTGTTTGTTGTTCTGTAAACATTTGCAAACGATCAGAAAATGAAACGTAAATTACAAGCTGAAGCTTCTTATTCATTGAACTCTGTAAACAGGTTTGTGTTAATTGTTACGATGAAACGAGGATTTACGTGCGTGCAATTGCCTTTGTTGACAGTAAAAGGAATGGTTTTGGCCATAATCTTTTTCCGTCTTGGGGCAAATATTACATAATTTTGTGGCATGTGGACCACTTTTGTAATGTTGTTTTGAATACTCATGCCCAACTTCGCATTCACAATGCTTGAAGTAGGCTATGCACGAGTTCTGATGTTATTTCATGCAGTTTTGATTTTGGTCATTTGCATCGCTATCCGCTATGTGTTCAATTGGTAGAGCATTGGTGAAAATATTTTCAAAATCAGCATGCTTGAATTAACCAGTTTGTACCGCTTTGTGTGCCATTTGGAGCACTTTGGTAACAATCTTTTAAAAAGATTCGATTCATATTCATATTCAGCATTTCAAAAATAGTCTCTTTACCAATTTTGAGATAATTCAATGTAACTGGTCATTTGTGCCACTTTTTGTGCCATCTGGAGCACTTTGGTGGCAATATTTTGAAAGTCTTTGTTGATATTCGTGATCAGCACCATCCAAATACACTCTGTATAAAAGTTGTGAAGCAATTTAAAAATATTTCAATTTGAGGACATTTGCTTTACTTTTTGTACCGCTTTTTGTGCCATCTGGAGCACAAAACTTTGTTTCATATTTCGTAATCAGCATATTCAAGAAAGGCTCTGTGCCAACTTTGAGACAATTCAATGTAATTTCAACATTTGGCCACTTGTCCCATTTTTTAATCCATCTGAAGCACTTTGGTGACAATATTTTGAAAGTCTTTGTCGATATTCATAATCCGCAGCATCCAAATATGCTCTGTGCCAAATTTTGAAGAAATTTAAAGAGATTTCAATTTTTGGACATTTGTTCCAATTTTTGTACCACTTTGTGTGCCACTTGGAACACTTTGGTTACAATCTTTTAAAAAAGTTTGGTTCATATTCGTAATAAGCATTTCTGAAATAGTCTCTGTACCAATTTTTAGATAATTCAAT
Organism: Aurelia sp. 3 sensu Dawson et al. (2005); assembly: GCA_964020215.1. NCBI lineage: Eukaryota > Metazoa > Cnidaria > Scyphozoa > Semaeostomeae > Ulmaridae > Aurelia > Aurelia sp. 3 sensu Dawson et al. (2005). The sequence goes on from OZ026584.1 coordinate 14,701,559, forward strand.
GCAGTTTCATTTTTTGGTCTTTTGTGCCACTATTGTTGTGCCATCTGGAGCATTTTGGTGACAATATTCTGAAAATTTTTATCGATATTCATAATCAACACCATCAAAATAGGCTCTGTGCGAATTTTGAAGAAATTTAAAGAGATTTCAATTTTTGGACATTTGTTCCACTTTTTGTACCACTTTGTGTGCCACTTGGAACACTTTGGTTACAATCTTTTAAAAAAGTTTGGTTCATATTCGTAATAAGCATTTCTGAAATAGTCTCTAAACCAATTTTTAGATAATTCAATGCAGTTTCATTTTTTGGTCTTTTGTGCCACTATTGTTGTGCCATCTGGAGCATTTTGGTGACAATATTCTGAAAATTTTTATCGATATTCATAATCAACACCATCAAAATAGGCTCTGTGCGAATTTTGAAGAAATTTAAAGAGATTTCAATTTTTGGACATTTGTTCCACTTTTTGTACCACTTTGTGTGCCATTTGGAGCACTTTGGTGATAATATTCCCCAAAAGTCCGATTCATATTCGTAATAAGCATGCCTGAAATAGTCTCTGTACCAATTTTTAGATATTTCAATGCAATTTCAATTTTTGGACATTTGTGCCATTTTTGTGCCACTCTTTGTGCCATTTGGAGCACTTTGGTGACAATATTTTGAAAATCTTTGTTGATATTCATAATAAGCACCATCGAAATAGGCTCTGCACCAACTTTTGAAGCAATTTGATGAGATTTCAAGTTTTTGACACTTGCACCCCTTTTTCGTACCACTTTGTGTGCCACACTGAGCACTTTGGTGACAATATTTTCAAAAAATTCGATTCATAGTGACAATCAGCATGTTTGTTTGTTTGTTTGTTTTCAATTTGTTTTGAGTGAGCTTGTCAGGATTTCTAGCCACTGAAAGCTAATTTAGGCCCACTGTGCATGCCGCATCCAGGCATGGGACCCCTAGTTTAACGTCCCTTCCGAAGGACGACGAGGTGAGTTGCGAGGTCAGTCCTCAGAGGTCACCCATCCGAAATCTGACCTCACTCGACCAAGCTTAACTTCAGTCACCTGACGAAGACTGTATAAGCCACGCAGCCACTCACCCCGATGTTGAAACAGGCCCTGTGGCAATTTTGAGATAATCCTGAGCAATCTAAATTTTAAGTCATTTGTGCCACTTTTTGTGCCATTTTGGGCACTTTGGTGACGATATTTTCAAAATCTTTGTCCATATTCTTAATCAGCGCACTTGAAATAGCCTTTGCACCAATTTTGAAGCAATTTGAAGAGATTTCAATTTTTAGCCAATTTTTTGCTGGGACCTCAACTGGGACGCGAAGTCGAAGAGGGTTAAGTTCGAAATTATGAAGATTTTCTGCAGAGAAGGCTTGAGGAACATTCGAAGACTATATGAAGAAAGTTTTGCAATTTTCGTTGAATAGCTTGGAACTAATTTGACATGAGCACAAATCAGGGTTTTGCGTTAGCATCAATCTTGAAACGATCGAGATTCAATACTTCAATTGAAATTTCATGTTCTGAACGAGAAGAATTAAATGTTTTTATCATCCTTTCCAGACTGCAATAATAATTCCGTATCGTGATCGGGAAGAACATTTGAAAGTATTTTTACGTCAACTTCATCCTATGCTACAAAGACAAGAGATATTTTACCAAGTTTTTGTCATTGAACAGGCAAGTTTCTTATCATTTTTAATAAACATTATTGTCATTTCTTAAATTTGCATCATGCAATACTTTATGAGCTGGGAAAAATCTCCCGCATTCGTAAATTCACACTACAAGAGTACCTAATGGATATTAATGAAATTCTGGTTAAAGCTAAGAGATCAAACCATTTTGGTAACTGTTTACATCTCTTTATGAGCACTGACGTGTAGAACTGAACTGAAAGCATCGGTAAATTTCTCTTTAAGAAAATTCCTTGGTTGTGAAATGCCTGAAAGAGAGTCTAAAACATCACACTTGATCAAATCGTAAGGAATCTCCTCAGATAGACAAGGCTACTTTACCTCTCTCCTCTTTCAGAAATGAGAAGAAATAGAATTCATATTTCAAGCAAATGCTGAAGTTTTTCGATTCCACGGTAATAAATGCTCAAGACGATATCTTTAACCCTGGGAAAATTGTGCTTGCCTTATTGTTCTGTGCGAGGAGCTTTTCCTTGACTTGATCAAACGTTTTAGGCCTTCTTCACGTCGGGCATTTGGCAGCCATGATATCTTCGTAAAATCGAATTTACCAGAATCTCCAGTGCTCATAAAACGCTAGAATAATTGCAAAGGGATTTGAATCACCCTGCCATCAGCAAACAGTTGATTCACTCTAATCGATCAAATACTGTTGATGCTATTAACCCTCGAAAGGAACCTTTCTCTTTTCACTCGGCATGTATGCAGCTACATCAAGAGGGTTTTTCGGTCATTCGGTCATTCGGTCATTCACAGCAAAAGGCCGCTCGGGTGAGTGGCCGAGCGGCTTATACAGTCTTCGTCAGGCAGGGATGGCGTGACCGGGGGTGCTTGGGGGCAGGAGCCCCCCCAAAAATTCACTGAACCGTCGGCACTTGAATTTTTGAAAATTTTTGTGCACTGTCGGCACTCTCGTAACTTGCTTGTTATGCTTTTAGAGAGTGTAGTCGCATTTTAAGCCAATCTGAAAGGTGTGGCCCAGAAAAATTTTGCTCGCTTCTCTCGCCGTCGGCACTCTGACAGTTTTTGCCCCCCCCCCCAGCATTTCTTCCCTGGCGCCTTTCAGGTGACTGTAGTTAAGCTTGGTCGAGTGAGGTCAAACTCCGGATGGGTGACCTCTGAGGCCTGACCTCACAACTCACTTCGTCGTCCTTCGGAAGGGACGTTAAACTAGGGGTCCCATGCCTGGATGCGGCATGCACAGTGGGCCTAAATTAGCTGTCAGTAGCTAGAAATCCTGACAAACTCACTCAAAACAAATTGAAAACAAGTGACTAAATTATGATGAAAACGGGCGAACATGAAGCCGGGTAAAGGTTGGATGACTAAAAGCATGCTCTTTACGTCAGTATGAAACAATCTCTTTCCTTCTTTGAAAGTATGTCTGATTTTGAACAACTTTAAAGAACGTTGACACAGACAAACCATTATGCCGAGGAGAGCATCAGAGATATAGTTCTTTTTTCCTTGCATTAGAGGCAACTTTATTAAAAGAAGGCTGGATAGATTCCCAGCTTTACAATGCTCATTGAAGCCTGCTATGCATGCCGCATTCAGGCATGGGACATCTAGTTTAACGTCCGTTCAGAAGGATGGCAAAGTGAGTTGCTTGGTCAAGCACCTGGAAGGTCACCCATTTGGATTTTGACGTCGCATAACCGAGCTTAACTTCAGTCACCTGACCGAAAATGTAGGAGCCACTCGGTCATTCACGGTAATAGGCCCTTTTCGCCATCTTTAGCTGGCTGTCCAGGAGCTAATCGACAGGTTATGTTATTGGGATAGAAGGTTCATTTATTTTGTAAATAGGGCACACGAATAGAATCTGTTGGTATTTTCCGTGAATGCATTTCCATTAGAATTGAAAATCCACGTATAAGCCGCACTTTGTCAACCAGATTATCTGAACTCTCTATTTTATTTGCACAGTCAGAATCTTATCGATAGTGGTACAAACTCAAGAGCAGGAATAATAAACTTCACCCTATTCATATCAGGAGGGGGGGGGGGAGCTTGAAGAACACTGATTACAAAGAGTCACAGTTGTCGCTCTGAGCGGACAAATGAAACTACGGGGCCTTTCTTTTTTTGTTTTTCAATTTATTTTTAGTGGACTTGTCAGGATTTGTAGCTACTGAAAGCTACTTTAGGCCCACTGTGCATGCCCAATCCAAGCATGGGACCCCTAGCTTAACGTACCTTCCGAAGGACAGCGAGGTGAGTTGTGAGGTTAGGCCTCCGAGGGTCACCCATCCGGAGTTTGACCTCACTCGACCGAGCTTAACTTCAGTTATCTGACGAAAACTGCTTAAGCCACTCGGCCACTCACCTCGTTGCAAGATAAAGTGTAACGACAATCAATCAAAGTTTTAAAAAGTTATAAGGTCATAATTCTACGATCCTAGTGAAAATGTGAATCAAACAATTTGTTTGGCACATTTTTTTCAGAAAAGTACCAGTAATTCCGAAAGAATGCCTGAAATGACACTATGATACAACTCTAGTTTTTTCTATGTTCTTCCATTGCTCGATCACCCTAGAGAAAATGCATGTCTTCCTATAGTTTGTGTCCCTAAAATCCGGGGCTCTAGTAACCAGGGTACAGAACTTTCAACGTGCAAATTGATCTTCCTTATATGTGCATGCCATATCATGACCTTATATTTTCTTTTAGGCTGACAAAAGTACATTCAACAGAGGAAAACTAATGAATGTGGGATATCGAGAGGCGATGAAGTTTGCGGATTTCAATTGCTTTGTATTCCATGATGTCGATCTGATACCAGAAAATGATTATAATTATTATGGATGTTCTAAATCTCCCATGCATTTGTCTGTAGCTGTGGATAAATTTGAGTACAAGTAAGACGTTCCTTTGCTATTTAATTCCGGATGGTAGGGAAGCAATGAACAATGTCAAGCAACAAGGACAGATATTGGCCCAACTACCGGGTGACCCAAAAAAAAACTTCACGAGCTAGATCACACATATTTTCTTGAAAGCAAATGATATGAAGACAAACAAAGTATCAGCATGTAGCTGAAAGGCTCCGCTATCTTTTGAGATGTCGCTTGGTCAGTTTGCGATATGCGTACTGTCCGAAAAAACAGTTTCAAAAATATGAAAATTCACTCATTTCTCGGACCATTACCTCGCTTTCCAGTCCTTTTGTTGGAAAGTGTGAAGAAACCTGAATTCCAAATTTGCTTTGGAGCATGAAATTGGAATGAAGAACAGAGGCCAATCATTTTACAAATAAAAATTTCCCCAGACGACTGCTAATCCATCGCTATGTCGAGTTTTCACAAAATGTTGACTTGAAATTTATAGCGATTATTTCACTCTAAATAAGGAATCCTGGATTCAAAATTTTCTTTGAATTTGGCTTTTCGGATGGTAATAATTGCTTGAAATGACCTTCAACTTTTGATCTAACACAGAGAAAGAGGTTTGAATCTGGAAATTTCTAATAATTGTAGTTACATGCTAGACATTTCAACGTGCAGTTTGGCATATCGTGGGAAGGAATTGGTACAGATTACCAGATTGCTAATCTGAAAGTAGAGTTATGAGCTCTAATATTTCATGTTTGGCAAAACCAGAGACATTAGTATTCCAATATTTGTAACTTGGAATTTTTAAGAATTTTAGTGGCAACAACTTTAATTTCTCTTCGTTTAAGAATTTTTGTGACATTCCATTTGCAAGTTTAGACTTATCACGTAATTCCTTGTATTCATCCATTATTTTTGATCGGGTCTTCTATTTTCTCTCATACCAGGATGAGTTATAACCATCCAATTCATTGAGTGATACTGAGACTAATGTAATGAGTCTATTGCAAGCTGGCTAATAAAACATTTGTCTTTTGCAGACTTTTATATACTACACTGTTTGGTGGAGTTGAAATGTTTTCTAAAGAAGATTTCATGAAAATAAATGGTTTCTCCAATGTATTTTGGGGTTGGGGAGCAGAAGATGACAATTTATATCAAAGGTAAGGGAACGGCTATTACATTGAACGTAACGAGCAAATTTCCGACAAACTATTTTCAGGCAAAGGATTTCTGGTCCTTTATCACGGAATTTCGAATGTTTCTAGAAAAACTTGAAGTAACGGTTGAAAAAGGTCTAATTTTAAAAGTTTCCTCCGTTTTTTATATGATAAATTTTGATATATGTTCTTGTTGCATGAGAAGGATTAGATCAATTTCGACAAATTTATTCTTCTTATCCAAGTAATATTTGATATGCTTGTTTGTTCAGAGGTCTCGTCAATATCAACACAACACAAGCCTCTTGTTTTCATCTCGGATGTGTCTTCATAAACGATAATTAACAAATAAAACATACAAATCTCTGCCACAAGAAGCCCATATTACAGATTATTAGAAAAACATTTTGTTCAAGACTTTATTTTCCTTTCATCACTTATATTGTGTGTTTTTCTCCTTTCGTTTACATTCACAGCCAACCCGTGTTATTTTGTGAAAGAAAACATTTTGAAAGGGAGCACAAGGAAACAAGGGAGCGAAAAGTGAAGCGAAGAGCGAGAAGAAATAAGAGAGCTCTTTTTTTCTCGTTCTTTTTTCTCTTATTTCTTCTCGTTGAAAGAAAGGAAAATAATTTCTTGAACAAAATATTTTTCTAATAATCTGTAATACGGGCTTCCTGTGTCTACGTTTGTATTTTGCCAAAAGCACAGTTCAAGTCCAGTTAACTCTTTCAAAATTTATCTTTTTTCTCTTCGGGCAGACTTGGTAGACATGGTCTTACTTTAAAAAGACCAGCTATTGAAAAAGCACGTTATACAATGATAAAACATAAAGATGCACCAAAAGATGAAAGTAGGTGAGTCATGATTTCAATATTTTCTTTAAAAGCCTCGGGGGAGACATAGCATGTTGAAGATACGAGTATGAACCATTCATTAACCACTCATTGTGGCCTCGGTGGCACAGTGGTAAGGCGTCGGGCTCACAATCCAAGGGTCGTGTGTTCGATACCGGCACTGGCCACATTTGAGGATAGCATCCTTGGGCAAGGTGTTAACACAAATTGTGCCTCTCTCCACCCAGGAGTATAAATGGGTACCTGGTTCGTAGTTATGAGCGCCGTCTGTGGCTGCACCCTGCTATATGCTACTAAGCATAGTGACCAGGGGGTAAGATGTAAAGTCGTTTGAGTAGCCTTGGGCTAGATAAAAGACTATAAAACTACTACTTACTTACTTACTTACTTACTCATTGGTTTGAAGGCACAAAATTAACTAAACATGGGTCTTTTTCGGCAGGTTTTCCTTTGACATAGGTAGGTTTAGCTGAAATTCGCAAAAAGTAGTTGAAAATGAAATGGGTATCTTTCAGAAGATCGGGCCACAGACCCCCGTCCAGCCATAAGTCATGTACCCACTGAGTAAGTCACCTGACATGAAAATCTTCATTAATGCAAATGGACAACTCTGTCGAATGGTAAGGCGAATTCTGTTTAAATTTCTCTGAAATATCATTTCGTTTTCAAGTTATCCATCGATTTTAAGTTTCCGCTGATGACGTCATTTTGTTTGCAAATATGCTGTAGAATTAAGTTTCATGGAGATCGATAAAATAAGAATTTTGAAAACCTCCGGTCCTTTTACCCCCCTCCCCCAAACGTCCATTGGACGTTTTGCGTGAAAGAATCGATTTTTGTGCGGTCCCTTAATAGTTCTTCTTTTCTTTCTAGTCTTTACCCAGTTGTCTTTCTCTTTTTTCAAAGCAGATTTAAAACATTGAATGAAGCAATAGGCTATGCTGATAAAGATGGACTCAACAGCTTGCAATATGAAGTAACAGATACGGTAAAACATCCTTGCTATACGAAAATATCAGTGGATTTACACAAAGAGAAAGACAAAAAGTTCAAGAGCAGATGATTTGCTTAGAGGTATTTCAATGCTGAAATGTCATCGTGTCGTGCACTTGAAAATATCCTTGAGTGATGGAACGATGGCTGAATGAATTGGTCTGACACTTGTCACAGCAAATCGAAAGACGAAGTACGAAAATGCAAAACGAAAGCTTACAGTTAATCCGACGTCATTTTTGATTTGATAAATCTTCTACAAAAGAAAGCTGTTAGAGCTATTGCTTTCAAAAGTTTCCCATTTCCATCTACTCCAATTCTTTCTGAGTTAAAATAGGTTATACGATCTATTTTGACTTAAAGCTGCTTAATTTTGTGCACGAATCTGCTAACAAGGTTTCTCCTTTCCTCTTCGACAATCTTTATCAAACCTTGGCATTTGTTCATCATTATGATACAAGGCTACAAGGCAGGCTTCTAAAGGTGATATTTTTTGACTCGCAAAGATTCAGTACATTACAATATGCAGGTGCCAAAGCCTGGAACAGCATTACTGATGCCATTAAATAGTTCCTTCAGGTTTCATTTTTCGTTGTAAACTCAAATCTTATATATTCTTTACAAAATACCAAGTTTAGACGTCTCTGGGGATTTCTAAAATTACCAAATGAACTAAAGATGTTACAACTATAAAACAATAGACGATTACTCTAACGATGGCGGCGAGGCGAGGAACTTTTTACCAAGATGCATTGCACTTTGATTACGAATCCTTAACGACTCCATAGGAATTCGATTAAAGAACGCAATGCATCTGGGTAAGAAGTTCCTCGCTGCCATCTTAAGCGTAATCGTCTATTGGCTTTTAGCGATTGCGGTGTTCTCTTTTCAACTTGGTTTCAGCTCTTTGTATACTCTTATATGTATATTATTTTGTTGTAGTTGTTAGATGGAATTTGTAAGTTGTCTTGGAATTTCTAAAATGAAACTGGAACTTGAAGTTTTTGATTGGTAAGCCTACTACATTCCGAAAAAAAAATAGAAGTCACAGAGATGGCTACATATTTCCCAATCAAAAGCGAAATTCTTAAAAAAGCGATAGATTCGGATTCACCAATAGGGTTTACTAATGCAAACGCCCATCTGTCCAAAGTCTGCAAAACTTTCAGCCTTTGGGAGCAGAAGGTTCAGAAGGCCTTCCAGACCCATCAGTTCTACCGGGTGAGTCAATAAAAACGCCCGGCGTTTGAAAAAATCCTGCTCCCTGAATATCAAAGCAATCATGTTGAAACCTGTCTTGTTTTATCCTCGATATGTCAAATTAGGTTTAGTAATTTACCCGGCTTTAATCGGTCATTCCTTCCCGTCGAAATAGGAGATTTTCTGCAGAAAGCCCCTTTCGAAAACCTGCAAAAACGAGCGAAAACAGCAAGCAAAATTTCCCTTTGTTCTCCTTCCTACCAATAATGACTCCTGGATGTGCTCATGTATCTTGTCCTCTTGGGAGAATGGACTCCCCCTGAATAGGTTATTCACACTAGGGGGAAGACTTTTTAACCATCCAAAACGAAAGCACGTGCTAAAGCGTGCTGAAAGTCATCGCTTTGAGGTAAACACATTGGGGACTTTTGCTTGCAATTTTAGCACGTTTTTTAAGGTTTCTCAAAGGGACTCCTTTGGAAAATTGCCAACAGAATCTGAACGGAGCGACCGATTTTAGTCAGGAAAATTTCTAAACACAAGTGAACATGTTCGCTATTTAATCAGATATTGCAAAATATCGTTGCTTATATACTCAGGGAGCAGTAGCCTTTCAAACGCCGGGCGTTTTTTCTGACTCACCCGGTACCTTTCTGAGAATTTCCGAGTCAATCAAACAAAAAACTTTCGAGTCTAATCAAGTCTTCTGTTTACAGAATTGGTAGCAATCAAACATACCCAGAGTGCGGTCTCAAGAGTATATTCGCGTGTCCCTAGACCTTTCCAAGAGCGTTCTAGATCAAGCGGAGTCCACTTTTGTTTCTCCACTGACGCTTACTATGCGTGGCCACAGCGATGCAACCCTTCCCTATGTTTTAATCTGTATTTTAGCTGCAAACATAGTTGCATTTTGATGCGACTTGTAATTCAAATGAAATTCTTTTAGAATACGTCGTTAATATTGGAAGCAATTTCGTAAGGACTCTAGAGGCCTCGTCTCCGGGAGTTAAGGAGAAGGAAAATAAAGGGCCTGTGCCAATAGGCAGCATTTTCGCAATTCCATTTACCCCATTTTGGGAGTATAGCTTCTTCTGTCGTTTTGATCTGAAAATGAAATCCTGAAATCTCACTGGAAAATGATGGAGTAGCAACGTTTAAGATTTATCAATGAAATCATTTTCGTCAATTATAAAATTGAAACTTGAGGCACATAATAATGAACCTTAAAGGAATTCAGATCGGTATTTATTGTCCGCAGGGGTCCGCAACTTAGCACGCAACACATTTTATTCTGGAACACCTGATAGAGATCTAAAATGCGGCTTACTTAGCAGCTACATAATCTGCGTTTTGTTGGGGAGATCTGTCGACCAGAATCTCGACCGTCTTTATCAAGAAACCTTGTTTGGCAAAAGCTGTCGGTCTTGCGCAGCCGCAATAGGAATTTAGTTGACGGCCATATATTTCCTTGTCATGTTTTTACCCAGTACGCTGATGGAGCCTCACCCTTCTTCATCGCAGTTTTCGTACGCGCATTCGTACGCGTGAAACTTCGAAAAACTGGTGTAAATGGCTATTAAATCGTTCTGTTGAATGGTTTGAATAAAACTTGATCTTCTTTATTATGATTCTACAGTGTCCTTTTTGATATCTTGAATAGTACAAATTATCTTCAGGGTGACATTTTTTGGCAACAATTTCAGGAAATAAAAATAAACTTCCGTAAAAATAAAAATTAACTTCCGTGATAAAAAAACAGTATAATGCCGCAGAACCACGTCACTCTCATAGATGATTTACCAAATATTCAAAGATATCAAAAAATCACGAGTTGATACTTAGGCTACGTTCACAGTGCACAGTCTTTGTAAGCCCTTAAACGCTCGTGCAGATACTTACCCCTTAGAGTGTTCGGAGCGTCAAGTATTTACAAGCAGAAAGAAGCTTGCTCTTGCAAAAAAGCTTTTTGGTTGGCAAGCAGATTACTTACACGCGTGTGCCAGCGAGATGGATTTAGAGCTTTTAATTTCAGCAGATTAAGCAGTAGAAAAGCGACCTGCTATGTTGGATCCAAGGGACATATCAATCCGAACGGGAAAACCTAAACAAATGCAGATTTACGCAAGCAAAAGTATGCAAGCAAAAACAAGCCTTCAATGTGAACCCAGCCTTAGACTTATGACCTGGAGTCCATTGTTTCCTTGCGCTCTTTGACTTGAGGATGTCGCTTCGGTCAACAGAGCAAAGTTTATCGCAGGGATACACGAGACTTAGGTCCTCAGTCTAGCTAATGTTACAGTAATGTACCTTAAGTTTCTTTCAAGCCATTGAATCCAAAGAAAGATGCATTCGCACCAGTTCTTCCAATATTTCACACATGTTATGCTTGCGCCCATATCATGGACTTATAGCATGGGCAACAATGCACTGAGTTTGTATTACCTCGATATTACTGTTTTACTTTGTTGCTTTCTCTTCGGCTGAAGCGTAACCAGTACTACGAATCAAATCTTAATGGCTCCTGCGCGTCTGAACAGTTAGTTCATACACAGCGTCCATCCTCGTTTCAAACTTCCTCTTACAATAGTGAAGTTTGAAATGAGGATTAACACTGTGTAGGAGCCAGCGTTCAGACGCGCAGGAGCCATTTCAATTTGATTTCTAGCACTGGTTAGGCTTCAGCTGAAGAGAAAGCAACAAAGTAAACAGTAATATCGAGGTAATAAACGTTAATGTCTTAGCTGCAAACACGGTGAATTATTGCCCATGCTTATAGAAAGAGTTTAAAGCCAAAACACTGGCAATGATGAACCTATAAATGACAGATCAGATAATTTATTTTTGCATGTAAACTCATGAAATAACACTGCATTTCACACAAAGCATTAAAACTGGATGGCTAATTCCCAAAATAGCTACATACTTCATAGTTTCTGTCACAATATCTTCTGCATGATAAAGGTACCACATTCATACAGAAAAATTTCGCCAAGATGGCGTCCAGTGTTCATTGTTGTTGTGACGCAGGCCGTCTACATAAACATCAACAGGTGGTTTTTCTGGGGTTTAACAGTACTATAAGCAAACTACAAAGACTGTAAAAGATCACGAAAACTTTTCCTAAGTTTAAGAATCGGGTTTTCGGTAGCTTGTGGCTCGTGATGATAACGTCAAGTACAACCGGCTTCATGTTATGGGCTAGAAAAAAAGACAAACTTTGGCAGTCTTTGTCGTTTACAGCTTCTGACGGATCTGTCGTTGTCACCATTTTCGCGGGAACAGTGATACGTTCCTCGAAGTCTCATAATGTTCTTGGAAGCATAGTTAAGTGCTGACAGAATTATATTAAGCCTACTTTAGGATCCTATAAATTTACGAGCATCCGCTCTGTATACCATCACTACAAACAGTTTCATTCAATCAGGTTAACTACAACACCTGTACCTACAGTCCTACTACCTTCTCTCAATGTAAACCTTGTTCCAACCTCAATGGGCAGTGGATGCATTAGAGCCATTGTGAATTTAGCATCATCTCCAGGCATGACGAAACTGGTGCCTTCTGGTAGCGTGATTGCGGCGGCTACGTCGGCTGTTCGCACGTATATTTGCGGGGTATAGTTACTAACGAATGGCTTGTGACGCCCACCTTCTTCTTTCTTTAGTATATAAACCTGAAACAAACGAAGGGTAAGAATAGATCTTTTAGCTATTCTGAAAAGAAACAGAATAGAACGATATTTTGCTTCATTTTGTAGAATTTTTTCGAAAGTGCACAATAAGGTTAGAAACCATAATGCCAATGTATAAAAATAACGCTCGATCCAGGCTCTTTTGCAGAATAGCTAAAAGGGATATTGCAACGATAATCATTATTGTCATATTCAAACATACATTCCAGTACATTGGAAACTGAAAATTATCTTACTGAACAAGGTCAATCAATAATTCTAAGCTACTTTTGATACCTGAAAAATTTCCATTTTATTGCATAAAATTCAAATCCATATGTATCTTCGGACTTGCTACAAGTCTCGTTCTCTGATCTAAGGGGGGGGGGGCTGGAGGGAGGAGGATGAGAGAAAAGGGAAGGTTTTTTCTCCTTTTTTCTCATTTTCTTTTCTTCTTTCTGTTCTCTCCGGGGTCAGGGATATAATCTCAAATTATATCCCTGAAAATAATCTCAGAGACTAAAAGCTTGCAAATCGGTTGAAAATTCACTGAGTTGCGAGCTTTCAAAGATAGCAAATATGCCATAGCTGAAACCAGAGACCCCCCAGATTACTTGTATTGCAAAATGCTCGAAGACGGAGGCACAAGAAGCTTATCACATGCCATACCTCTCGTTGATAGCAGAGCAAACCAAATAGGACTTCTAAAGTAAATCTATTCTTGCGATCATTCTCAAAATTTCCTTAATACTGCATAAGTCCAAAAACAGTGGTTTCGTCAGGTAACTGAAGTTAAGCTTGGTCGAGTGTCTTTCGAAAGGGACATAAAACTAGGGGTCCCATGCCTGGATGCGACATGGACAGTGGACCTAAATTAGCTTTCAGTAGCTAGAAATCCTGACAAGCCTACTCAAAACAAATTGAAAACAAAAACAAAAAAGTCATTCGGTTTGAAAATCATAGAACAGGAAATTATATCCTAGTTAACAAGTTAAATCCTAGTTAACTACTGTCTCGTGCTAACAACTGAAAATTGAAGAGATCTGGCAACACGTGTAGTGGACTTGGAACGAGTATTTTCGTTCTTCCGTTGCGCCTTCGATGCGAATTGATCTTGAATGCATCGCTGATTGAAACGACAACGAAGACTTGTCGCAAGTCCACATGTGTAGCTAAAATGCCAACTACTCCATGCAAAAACATATATCTGTTTCAATGCCTCTGCAGGGTGTAACATCCATATAATTCGGGACGGGATGTGCCATGTTTTGAAGTGCCTGTTTAGGTAGAAAACAGCACTTTAGGGTGCCATTCTTGTTGGTATCGCAAATCGCCATATGTATGGTGTACCATTTAAGGAAATGAATTTTAGGATGTGTGATTTGATATGAGTTCAGTTTATCTAACTAAACTTTTGGCTTTTTGTCAGCATCTTAGGATACATGCATCTAGATGCATCTGGTATGCCTTAAAAAGCTGAAGTATAGTTTTGAAAATCAATAAACTCAAGGAATGCTTTCACATGTCAAAATATCAGAGCTCCTGTCATCTGCCATAAAGTTACCTCCGGGCCTTCCCTCCCAGAAAAATATATCTTTACCTGCGCCTCAAATTTGGTGTACGATTTGATTGAACCGGGGGCACATACAACCATGCCACGCTTGACATCCTCTCGTTTTATACCTCTGACTAAAGCACCCAAATTATCACCAGCTTCACCACGGTCAAGTTGTTTGTGAAACATCTCCAGTCCTATAATAAAACAGTTAATGCTTCGATTACCCGTTTATTCAATTTCATTTGAATAGATTACCCACCGATTGCCCGTTCTTCGATTACCCGTTTATTCATACTTGATTTACTGTTGCCCCAACAGTCAAAATGTAGTTCCGCGCATTGGGACTTATCAAACTTGGCCTCATTTTCACAAAGAGACTGGGGAAAGGCCCATTTGAAGGTAACCACAAACATAAAGAAGCAAAGAAAACCTTGAGAATTTTGCAATTGTATTATTCTTTCAAAAAATGTGGATGTTGAGTACCAAATGTGTTTTTCGAGGATACTAGAGTAGCGTCGCCCCGGTGGGTTCAATTTAATAGTAATAGGTATACCACGCTCGTCCATACTATTTCATAGAATACCCTTTTCTCTGACTTTCTAGTTGGCGAAAGACCCCTTATCACGGAAAATATATGAAGGTAACCCACTTTTAAAGGAGCATCACCGAACCCTAAAGAATCTGTACAATAGAAATAATGGTTCTGAGAGAAGTCTGCGATTTTTGCACATGTACTGCCAATCATTTTACTGATGTGTTTTGTTGGAAAGCAGTAGAACCCATAAGACATCGGGTATCAAATTGTTTTCAAGCCCCTTTTGAAGCCAGTTGAAATTCACTATTTTTCAGGGCCTCGACTCCTACAGCATTTAACTGTTTTGTAAGATATTTTCTAGGTTAAAATTCCCCTTATTTTGAGATTCTAGGTCCTAGGATTTTGTTTCAGATATACCCCTTTCTCAGCGAAATCATGGATGAGCGTGGTGTCATACTGTCATTAACATTGCACCCACCGGGAGCATCGCTCATTATGACCATGTCGTCGCGAACTTTTGAATTAGATCTTCGAAGAGGTTTTTGTGAAAAATCTGAATGAATTGACAATATCACCAAATAATTGAAAAAAATGTGTGAAAGTTTGAATTAGATCAATCAACTCTACATAGGAACTTTTGAAGGTTTTGAAGATGGGGTAAAAACGACTTTTTAGCTATGAGTCGCGCATTATGGCCGCAGTTCAAAGGTTTGAACAAATTACGCCACCCTCCAGAAACGAGTTAAACTAAGAAAAAATAGCTTTAATTACAATTATTATTCATCGATGAGAACAGTAAACGCAAAGATTTCAAAAAGACTCGAGTCTTGGTAACAAGGAATTCATGCTTCAGCTTGTTGTAAATCGTGCCTTATCCCTTCTGCATTCATGGATAAGGTTTTAGGGTACAGTTGGAAAATGTAAACAACAGTAAATATAATGCTGCATCTTTTTTGGTGTTTTATCGATTTTTCAAGTCAGTAAGAACAACTGTCACCATTTCATTCTGAGGTGACTAGAAACTTCCCTGGTAAACTGATGGGCATAATGGGCGACGAACATAGTAAACAGCAGCTTTCAGACTTCATGGCCTTAAATAACGGGGTGAGTGGCCGGGTGGCTTACACAGTCTTCGTCAGGTGACTGAAGTTAAGCTTGGTCGAGTGAGGTCAAACTCCGGATGGGTGACCTCCGAGGCCTGACCTCACAACTCACCTTGTCGTCCTTCGGAAGGGACGTTAACAATTGGTTAATATTACAAAGAAGTGTGGAGTGGAATTCCATTGTTTTGTGACCTTTCATTTCTGTTTCACGAATTTTCATTACAATGAAAATTCAGCTTCGATCCTGTGCTTTGTAATAAATAATAGAGATAATTGTATAGTGTGAACCAATCAGGTTCATGACATATATGCTTTAAACTAGGGGTCCCATGCTTGGTTGCGGCATGCACAGTGGGCCTAAATTAGCTTTCGGTAGCTAGAAATCCTGACAAGCCCACTCAAAACAAATTGAAAACAAACAAAACAAAAACAAAAATTAGAAATCATTTTGCTTTGGTTTTGGTGTAGATTCGTTCTCAAGAGAACGGACTTCTGAAAATCAAGTCAGATTTGCATATATTTCAAACCACAATGCGCATGTTTTTGGTAGGCGTTCAATTATCACATCTATGACGCACTTAGGGCAAGCACACTTTAGAATGCCAAATCATAGAATTCCATTAAATATTGGTTGTACTGTTGCACAGAGATTACATTTCATTCACTTCTAATATTCATACATGTAAAAAGTTTCGGTGAATATACTGTTTTTAAAACTGGTGCGTCAAGAACAAATTAACAGATTTTGAGTATAAGGCTGCGTTCACATTGCACAATCTTTTGTAAGCGCTTAAACGCTCGTGCAGATTTCTGCTAAAAACATTTACCTGCGGATAGAAGCTTGCTCATGCGAAAAAGCTTGTTGGTTAGCAAGCAGATTACTTAAAGGTGCTGAAATGGAGTCCGATGGAGTTTAGTTCTTCATTTCAGAAGTAGAAAAACGACTTGCTATATGGGATCCAAGGGACATATCAATCCGAACGGGAAAACCAAAACAAAAGCGCATTTACGCCATCAAAAGCATGCACGCAAAAACAAGCCTTTAATGTGAACGCAGCCTAACAAAAGAAAGGTGATAAAAAATTAAGGGTAATATTCTTTCTAGTTAAACAAAGAAATGAAACATAGAGAAAAAGAAAACATTGGGTCTTGCACAACAACTCTGCATTGATTTTGACAGCATAACAGTTTGAAGGTACTGTTTCAAATACTGCCCCCTCGATACGTGAACTACAATGGCTTTCGATTACAGACTTTCAATTTGTATGAGACTGCAGATTTACTGAACGATGATGATATCACCTATAATACCCTACAAATTTCAAGATCAAACTAACCTGTAACGGTTGTTTTCAATGTAACACCCTGTCCAGTGATTTCTACTTCATCTCCTTTGTTTATTATCCCCCTTTCGATCCTTCCAGAAACAACTGTGCCTCGGCCTGATATCGAGAATGTATCTTCAACTGGAAGCAAGAATGGCTTGTCTAGATCGCGAGTCGGTGTTGGGATATGGGAATCAACGGCCTCTAAAAGTTGTACTATGGCATCATGGCCCATTTCTTGTTCTCTATCTTCTAATGCGCATAATGCTGATCCGATGATAACTGGGGTATTGTCTCCGTCGTAACCATACTCTGTGAGGATTTCTCGCATTTCTAGCTCAACCTTTAGGGAAGCAAAATAGTAATGGAATAATAAGTGTTTATGATATGAAAATAAGCGGTGTTCTGAAATTAAGGTAACCTTACAGAGCTGAGAGAGTCTAATCGGTCTGATTCATGGTACGTTAAAGGGTTTGTGCAAGGTTAGGAGTTTGCATCTGCAACTAGCAAAATAGAATCTAAAAAATGTCTCCTTCAATCGAAGCTAAAAAGGAACCGTGAACAGTGGATAGTCAAAGAAACAATACTGTGTCTTCTTTGTTGTATTTACAGAGAAGCTCGTTTACTATTGCACACAACAAGAAGGGATTTTGTAATACCGGGCGAGTCAAAAAAAGATTACGCGTTTTGCGGCTGTGGAAGAAAAAATATGTGTAGCAGATATTCTAAACTAAAATGTAAATCTATCAGTCAAAGGCTAACTTAGGTCATAAAACTTTGTTTGGTAAAATCACTCACCCTTAAGACCAAAGGGTTAGAAAAACGCCTGTAAGGGGTTTGTATGGGGATCGAGAAACCACGTTCCATTCTGGTCTATAATCTATTTGACATTGAAATTCAGATTCAATGCCATTGCGACAATCAGAAATGAATTTTAATTTCAATAGCAAATAAATCATGGACCAGAATGGAATGTGAAATCTTGGTTCCCAAATAAAGTCTTTTCAAGCATTTTCTTAATTTCTGGGTCTATACGATGAGTGATATTCCCAAATAAAATCTTTTCAAGCATTTTCCTAATTTCTGGGTCTATACGATGAGTGATATTCCCAAATAAAGTCTTTTCAAGCATTTTCCTAATTTCTGGGTCTATACGATGAGTGATATTCCCAAATAAAGTCTTTTCAAGCATTTTCTTAATTTCTGGGTCTATACGATGTGTGATATTACCAAATAAAATTTTCTCATCTAAGTTAGCCTGTGACTGATAGATTAACATTCTAGTTTTGAATATTGGCAACATTCTTTTTACTCCACAACCTTCTAAATGCGTTAACTTTTTTGACTCACCCGTAGTCCGGTCTGTTAGCAAAAATATTAGTAACAATCGTGCAAAATATGATACCAGCATGAAACTTGGTAGGTTTATGTAATTTGACATGCCGAAAAAGATGCGATGTGGACACAAACTGAAAAATGCCCCCAAATGCCATTTTTAGACGGGGGTACTTGGTCCCAGTCCTCCATAGGGGCCTCCTTCATAAAACGAAACCGCAAGTGATTAAGAAATAAAACTTTTTGTTTCCTACACATTTCGATATGTTAAAAACGATAAAAAATAGATCAAATAGAAATATTACCCCTAAATGCTCCAAGTACCCCCGTCTAAAAATGGCATTTGGGGGCATTTTTTCAGTTTGTGTCCACATCGCATCTCTTTCGGCATGTCAAATTACATAAGTCTACCAAGTTTCATGCTGGTATCATATTTTGCACGATTGTTGTGATAACAGACCGGACTACCGGTACAAAAGCAATAGTTGCTTTGATTGACACCTCAATTCAAAGAGATATGCGACTGCAGAAAAAGGAAATTCTCTCAATCTGCAAATCAAAACTAACATGGCCTAAAAAGTCGCCCCGAAACTAGTAGCGCAGACTCTCGCCTTGTGCAAGCAAAAGCTAATTTCAAAGAAAATTCACAAGTTACTAACGAAAGAACAAGGGCCACTCAAAAGTTCTGTTCTTCGGATTTTGTTTATTTGATTCAGGAGTTGCGCGGTAATTGTTTTATTTAAGCCCTAACTACCCAAGAATTACAACACTTTCTGCTAGGCTTCAGAATTAAACAAACAAAACTAATTTTGACTCATATCTTTTAGTAAAGCGTATTTGTTACAGTTATGTTGGTTACTTGTTGAGGCTACATGGTACTCCCTCTGTTGTTTTCTTGCTTTTTTGGGTCAACTTGATAGCCAATCACTACGGGGACTATGAACGCATGCGCTGTAGACATAGTTTGATTATTAAAATATCTCCAACCCTTGGGAAGAAAGTAGCAATGACAACAAGCAGTAAGGGAAGATTCGCAGCTCGATTTAGGGGAAGCTTTGTTTACTGTATGTTTTGTCAATGTTAACTAGACTACATTACATAAGCCCCTCTAACTTACGCTCGTTGTTGTTGTTGTCATCGCTTCAGTTGAGGGACTTATGTCCTTACGCTTCAGAATAGGGACTAATTAGGCCAAGTCCGCCGCGTTCACGGCGCGACCCAACCTCGTTCCCAGGCCCCAAACGGTCTTCTCGCAATCTCAACCGTCGACCGATTTGGGCCCTGGTACGGATTCCCGATTCGTGGCAATATTTGCAACCATTATGGATTTTTAATTTATGCAGCCGGCTGTGATTACCATGGAGATAACCACTTTCCCCAACTGAAACTCAATGAAACACATCCAGCCAGACAACATGTCACATGTCACGTGATTTTACTAAGGCATTTTCAGTAATGAGAGTTGCGAGAAATTCAAAATAAATCAATGCCCAGAGCTGCGAAGCTCCACAAAACATTTACAAATCTTGGTAAAAAGACACGCGAAATGTCGAAAAGGAAGAGGGAGATATGCTGCAAGCAAGCCATTTACAACTGTTGGACTTTCGTACACCTTTTTTACAAGCCAGGAAGCCAGGTAGCTACAAGATCAAATTCTCTCTTGCAAATCACTTGCTTTGACCGGCTTCTTCCACAATATTTCTGAAGGGAAGCGAAGGTTCGAACTTTTAACTTTGATGTGGTCGTTTCATACTGCCATTGCGAGGGTTCACCTGCAGGGCCCTGCAGAAACTAGTCTCGTCTTATCGTGCTTGGCCTTTGGCCTTGAATCTACACTTAGGGTACAAAAGTATGGAAACGATGGCCTAAAACATGGCGGCAAAGATGTTCTGTGGCCTATGAGCCTCGTAACAAAAGGGAGATTTTCTCTCCAACCCAGACCTCAATTTAAACTCTTATGGCGGGAAAATATTCGCCATCTCGTCTTCTGTTTATCAAACAGACAAGGACAAGTTTTAGAAAAAACTTTTTATGAATTTTGAGACGAAAACTTCGAAGTAGTGTTATTGCTTTGAGCTGAACGAAATGGAGAAGATATGAAACTGAAAAGTTGTCAAAACATCAGTTTGCTTCAATGGAGAGTTGGTTGGGATGGCTTCATTTTATGCTGTTTATACTGGACATTTTGATTTTGAATCAAACTTTTGGGAATAATCAAGAAATTTTTAGAATTTTGGCTGCAAACTCAAGGAAAGCTGCTAACAGGTAAGCTTGCAACTTCGATTTCTCTTGTGACCGTTGCAGTTATTGCTTTGTAATGGCTTCACATCAAACCTCCGATGGCTCAGTCAACACGAATAAACCAGAAATAAACAAAATAACATTTCGTTTTCAGATTTCAGCTTTTTAAGGTACTTTCATAAAGATTTGTCTTGCTCGAAAAGAAAAGTGTCGCCTGAAAAAATAATGTAACTTACCTGCTCACAACTTGCCTTGAGTTTACAGCCAAAGTCCTGAAAATTTCTAGATTATTCCCAAAAGTTTGTTTCAAAATCAAAATGTCCAGTATAAACAGCATAAAATGAAGCCATTTCAACCAACTCTTCATTGAAGCAAACTGATGTTTTGACAACTTTTCAGTTTCATATCTTCTCCATTTCGTTCAGCTCAAAACAACAACGCTACTTCGAAGTTTTCGTCTCAAAATTCATAAAAAGTTTTTCTAAAACTTGTCCTTGTCTGTTTGATAAACAGAAGAGAAGATGGCGAATATTTTCCCGCCGTAAGAGTTTAAATTGAGATCTGGGTTGGAGAGAAAACCTCCCTTTTGTTACGAGGCTCATAGGCCATAGGACATCTTTGCCGCCATGTTTTAGGCCATCGTTTCCATACTTTTGTACCCTAAGTGTACTCACTGTTCTTGTGGCTTTTTTAACATTTTGGGCATAAAGTTGCAATGTCTTTAGTCTTTCTTTTAGCTGCGTTTGCTGCGTTCACAAAGTTGCCAACCGTAGCCGCACATTTTGGGGTCAGAAAATATTGATATTTTGTTACTTTTAATTCGCTTTGTGACAACTTGGTGACAACACGGTTGAGGGTTTGGTGTTGGGTATAGATTGCAGAAGCTGGATGATCTTTTCATGAATTGTTGCAGTACAGCAGGCAGTTACAGAGTTTAATTTCTAGGAATGTCTATAGTCATTAAAGTTCATCGTTTTACAATATTTGCCTTGTGGTCTTACGAAGACCGGGAAAGATTTTGAAATCTGATTTTCTGTAGCCTCCTCTCCTCGCACTGGTTTCATTTTTAACAAAATGCACGATAACTTAAAGCAAATATCCTTTCAATACTACACGTATGTTCAAGAAGAAAATGCTTAGTCTATTAGAAATTCAACTCTCAGATCGACAAAAAAATATCAAACTGAACTCTGTACTGGGAAAATATAACTTTTAAGAAACTGTTTATTTTTAACAAAGGAAACCCTTGACATATTTTACTTTATTTTTCAGTTGTTGCCTGTGTTGTATTGCTCGGAATGTACTTGAGTGATGCCTAAACATCGGAAAGTTGTCACTACATTGTTTTGAAGAAGATTGTCGTGTCCTGAAACATTAAGAAACTATGAGTACTCAAAATCTGATAGCTTTAAGAAACTTTCAGTTCTAGTCCAAATTCTTAGTTTCTTATAGAAAAAATACGTGCAGTTTACTAACGACTCAAAGGTTACTCTACATTTTTTGCATTTTCAAGGAGCGAGAAAACCAGGATTCTTGTCTTGAACTTTCAGCTTTGACCACTTTCCCAACTAAGGTGCTCTAAAATCTTTTATGTATTCCTCAAAATTCTGCTGCACCATACTCAATTTCTAGCATCATTTTAACACTCCTTTACTGCAAATTTCCTGCCACAATTTCTCTTACTACAGTTATTTTTCAGACATTTGTTTGAAAACAGTTTCTCTCGTGGTCTCGCTGCTCTAGAAGCAACACTTATTGAAGAAGTTAATTTATGCAAATTGTGACGTAATTTTACTAATAAGCCTCGTTTTGAACAGCCAATCAGATCTCGAATTAGCCTAATCCGTACAAGGGTCATTATCGACGCAGGAGTAATGGCCGTTGTATCAAGGTTGGGCGCGACCAATCAGATCGCTACTTTCTTAATATGGTCAACCCACGTGCCTATTTGTAGCGTTTGATTGGCTCATTAGTTCAAAGTTCGATTTCTCGAAGCGAAGCGACGCTCGAAATGACGTTCGAAGGGACGTTCGACTTTTCTTTCGACGTTCGTAGGATGGAAGATGTTCTAAGTTTCTTCTGATTTTTCGTAAGATTTTAGTCCCTGTTTAGAATCTGTTTGGTGAGATTATGTATTTCACTTTGTATGAGTGAAATTAAAACATCAGATTATAAATGTTGAACGAATACAAGGAATCACGTCGTCAGTCTAAATGTTAACTGCAGTTATGTTAATATTCCTGCAAGAAACGACAGACACAGATTTCATGACTAATCGTTCTGGTGGAAGCTTGGTGCTAATCACATAACGCGAGGGATTCTGTTTTCTAAAAACTGTTCTGATTTTTCCCATTGTTCTGTGGCGGATGTGGTTTCCTTCAAATGTCTGACTACCGGTTGCCTTTCAAATGGCTAAAAATCTGCGATGAAAATAGTAACATTATGTAATCTAATTGACAAAATTTTACACACTACACATGCATTCATAGTCCCCGAGGTGATATCCACTGCCTCGTCAACTTGAGCTTGCAAGTATCCCCAACAATTACGTTTTCTATAAATCTCACAGGACAAAAGCAGTTTGCTGTAGCGACAAAACAACATGTCCTTGTATCGTATGACACATGGCTACGGGAAAACCGCGGGAAATGTGCGATTAAACAATGGGATTGGTGGGATTCTTGTATTTCATTTTTCATTTCATTTGATGTTGAAACACAAAACCCGAGCAGCTAAAAAGAAAAAAAACTATACAAATATCTATTTACATATATATAAATCATACAAATTTCCTGGTTTTCCTCGGGATCGTGCTTCGGGAAGGATGCTAATTTTGTATTGCATCCTCTTTAAAACTTCGATTTCATATATTTTATTCGCATTTCATATTTTACCAGTGCCTTTACGTAAAATCCATTTTTCTCAGGACTCAAAAATCCACGAAGTGCAGGTACGAAAAAGCTATTTTGTACCCTTTGCGGCAATCGAATGACTTAAAAATTTGCACATGGCCAGGACAGACTTGGAGCTTGGAAAGTGTGTCCCAAATTTTTTGTTGTCCTGGTCCGTCTTTTATAGGCAAATACAACTGTGGGCGGGCAGACAAATCATTTGCTAATTTTTGACAGCATGTAGTTTCAAAGGAAGAAGGGATTTGAAAAATTCTAGACACACTTTAAAAGCTTAGGTTCTGCACTTCCTGTTGATGCAAGTCAGGTTCTGTTACCGCAAACGCAAGGGTACATAATAGCTTTTGAAGGCTGTTTGTTCAGAGGTCTCGTCCATATCACCACAAGAGAAGCTTCTTGGTTTGATCTATTTATCTCAGCGATATCTTCATAACTCAATGATATTCAACGAACTAAAACATACAAATCTACGCTTGTATTTATACCAAACATCAGTCCAAAGTCCAGCTAACTTTAGTCCCAGACGCTTTTGTCTGGGAAACTATAAATACTACTATTTTACTACAAATACGTCTCATGAGAGTTCCTTATTCCTGAAAGTCTGGATCTTGTTTCTCGCGGGAGTTTGACCTTTTGACTCAGAGGTCAAAGTCCTTTTCACTGTTCATAACAAAGGTGGTACACTCTTTTACGCAACAAATTTGCCTGGAAGATACCATTTTAAAGTATTTGCCAATAATTTTAATATGGTTAAAATCCCCACTTTTTTGTGCATCGAATGATGTAATAGTGTACCAAGATTCCGTCAATAGTTCGGCTTTTAGGGAGCGAAAACCAAATTTCGTGTCACAGACGTTTACCGTAACCTTAAAGGTAATTTGATTTACAGTATTCAAAACCTGGTTTCATAACAATTTGGCAGTTGACATTAAAAAGACTTACCAAATCCAGCATCTCTTTGTCGTCTACTGCATCAGCCTTGTTAATAAAAACAACGAGATTCTTCACTCCAACCTATGACAAGTAAAATTCGATGATATTCGAAAGCTATAAAGATCATTGGTGAAATAAAGAAAGTGTATGCACTAACTCTTTCCCTCAATATATTCGATATTCGTTAAATTGTGCCGTCGATTCGCTTTGAAATGGAAACCTCCTGAACAAAAACGGAAATCGACAAATCAGAGTACTTTTCGAATATTTCATTCAAAGAGGCTGAAAGAACACTGGAGACAAGTTGTTTGATGCCGCGACCTTGCCATCAATTTACAAAGCAAATCGCAAATGAATCAAAACAAAACCAAAGCTGGACAAAATAAACTGAAAAATGAACGAACATCTACCGTGACATTTCAATAGCGTCGGAAAAGTTCTTCTCAGCACAAGAAGAGATAACAGAAAAATAAGATAATACGAATGTAAGGCAAGAATAAGGAGTCAGCATTCTATTTTTAATCATTAGTTCACGACTTGACTATTTCTGTACGTTTAGAAACATGACTAAAATTCGGAAAATGATTAAGGGCGATGATACTCTAGTGGTTTCTCAGGTGCTAAGAAGACTACGGTCAGAAATAAACATTTCTATTAACAGCACCCATTTGGAGTGCAAAACATGTTGAAAAGCTTCAAGAAGTTTGTTTCTTTGTATCCCTTAAGGAAGTTACACAAGCATGATATTGTTAGAATTTCTTAAAGTCAAAACCAATTAAGGCAACCTGGTTTGCAAGGAGAAGATGTTCTCTTGTCTGAGGCATCTGCCCATCTGTTGCTGCAACAACTAGAATTCCTCCATCCATTTGCGCTGCACCAGTTATCATGTTCTGAATCAAAGAAAAATTACTGAATAATAGACATCGAACCATCATAGAACAGAAACAGCTCCCATATATTTAAATGTGAACTATTTTCCATTGTGCTCACCATAAACCCTGTGTGCAGACAGTAAATCTCGTTCTGAACGTTTCACTGGTAAAAAAATAATCCTTATAGTATTGTTGTTGCAAAGAAAAAGTATTTGATAAGGCCTAAACTTCTCACATCACAGCTACGATGGATCTATTTTGTTTCAACAGAAGCAGTTTACTGCTTGGAAGACATGCATTTCGCGACTGTAGGTCAGGAAAACATCACTATTTGTACCAACAGTTCCCTTTTCGATGCTCACGCTCCTCATACCAGATTTTGAAACGATTTTGTTGAGTGTACGAGAACTCCCGCTAGTTTACACCATTTTGAAAAGGATGGGCCCACTTTTTAAGAAAAATATCACGAGTCCCTATTGACCTAGTGATATCAGCAAATCAAAGAACGCAGGGAAACAAGGGATGAAAAGGCATAAGTTGTTACATGAAAAGGCATTGTTACATTTCTTAACAAGAGAGAGAGGACTTACCAAACTTCTTCAAAAAAATGCCGTGCAAAATTTCTGATGCCTAAAAACTCAAGCTTACATTCAAGGCATTGCCATTTCTGCAATTGTAGGGATTTTGAGGGTACCTCAGTTTACTTCAGTTTGTCTTTTGTCTTTATTTTGTCTTGTTTTAGTTTTGTTAATTATCAATTTATATATCGTTGATATTTCTTAGAACATTGTAAGTGGTATTTGCAGTGAGAAACCGGTGACCATGCAACTTTCCTCACTGCAAATGCCAAAGTATCTTGCATTAACTTGTTGTTTTCTAAATTTTAGACCGATAAAGAAAACGAAGTTACCTTTAGTTTCAGTGCTCATGATTAAGAGCAAAATTACAAAACTACTTCATTCTGTCCGCTATCAAGCAGAAATTGATTCATTCAAATCCATCGATTTGTCTTGGTGCTGTGAAATTTTGGAAGTGGGACCTTTTTCTGGTTCAGTCAGTGCAGGTGTCATTCATTCATATTTCATCAGCAAAACCACTTACTGTTCTGTAAGATAGCTGATAACGACTTTAAGACCAAATATACCTTGATATAATCTGCATGTCCTGGACAGTCTATATGGCCATAATGCCTATTTTCTGTTTCATATTCTACATGTGATGCATTGATAGTGATGCCTCTAGCCTTCTCTTCAGGGGCATTGTCGATATCATCATATTTCTTGTATTTTGCACTGCCAGTGTCAGCAAGAGCTGCAATAAAAAAGTTTGCAAGAAATGGATAAAGCTTTGATGTTTTCCAAAAGTTCATAGTGGGAATTGAACACAGTCATCATTGACAGTCTCACTGAATTATGTAAAGTACAGGCCTTGAGCACATAAACACAAGGCAAGTATTATCAAGAATCCTTGAGTGTCAAGAATCCTCAAGAAGAAGACTAAATGAGCACTAGTTTGATTAAATTGAGCAACTGCACTGAAAAGGGACAGTTCATCAAATATAAGCAACCATTCAGCATTTGTAAGCAATGTTTACAACTTCAACACGTGCATATGACCATTTGCCTGTATTTCTCAATTAATCTCAATATGAGTGACATCTCTGCAAATGAATTATACAAACCCCTTTTCAGCAAGCAGGATGGGGGTTATAGCTGCAAAAGTGGTAGCATCTCAACCTACAATTGGTATTGCAAGGCGCTACTTACACACAAATGCTGACAAGTTTATTCAGGTTTGATGACCTCCTGTTTTTTCCATTGCTCATTTTAATCAAAGTGCTCAGTTACAGTGGTTACAGTATTATTATGCATTTAGAAAATGTATTGCTTGCTTTGCAGGTGAGCAGGTCAATAGATACATTTAAGTTTAAAACTGGGAAGCCTTTTATGAGACACCCTGTACTTGCTAAAAGTAAATGTAAGCTATAACCTACTCTTTGTAATAGCAGCTGTCAAGGTAGTTTTCCCATGATCCACATGACCAATTGTTCCAATATTAACATGAGGTTTTGTTCTGTCAAATACTCTTTTCGTAGCTTCAGCAGCATAACATCTTACTTGTAATTCTGAAATAAAGAATAAGGGATTGACCCCTGGTGGCAAAACAGGCACCAAAGGTGTGATTTGGTTTGTTGAAAACACAATTAGGAAGATGAATTCTGGTTGGTCATCCATACAGTACAGGCCTGAGCCCATAAACATGACAAGAACCTTTTATATTACGAAAACCATATGAAAGGCTGTAAATCTTTCCAAATAAAATTCTTAGGCAGGATCGTTGTTTACAAACATATTGCCTGGGCTGAAATGATCAAACTACGGCTGATAATTGCAACGTTCTGGGGCTGCTGCCCTTCAACTCCCAATCTTGATGGCTTCACAAAAGTAGAACAGTAGGCACACACTTTCAAGTATGCAACTGTATTGATGAAATGAAATTGGGGAAAAATTGTTTGTAAAACCATATATTACTGATAATAAAAAAGAAATAACAAAAAAGATATTAATAGTGTGGAATAAACAAAAAAAACAGAATTAAACAAAAAAGATGTTGTTTAGCACACTAAGGCCTTTCAAGTTAATGCTATCATCAGAGTGTGACTGACAATCTAAATCAAACTTTTTCCAATATATTACAGGGATTAATGTGCTTACACAATGACAGATGATAACAGTGTATATAAATTGGTTGAGATGACCAATGTACACTTTGAGACTTTAAGATCTCAACCTATCTATACTTTTATTGTCTGTCATCGTGTAAACACATTAATCCAAGTAATATATCAGAGGAAGTTTAATTCAAATTGTCAGTCACACTCTGATGATAGCATTAACTTGAAAGGGCTGTGTGCTAAAAAACATCTCTTTTTTGTTTATTTCTCATTCATCTTGCATCCACACTATTAGTATCTTTTTACTGATAAGAAAATATACAGTATAAAATGGCAATTCCAATGTGTCACACATGTATACATGAAATGGATAATCAGTTGAATACCTTTCCATAGTTGGCTTATACTCTTTGGGCTTGTCTGCAAAGCAAAGATTTAAAAGTAATGACTTTCATATTCTCCCTTTGTCATATTTGAAATCGCACATAGAAGGTCTTCTGCATTGCAATATAAAATACAGTCTGGGAAGAAAGCCTGGAGGAAAGAAATTGCAAAGGATTTGTAAATTGGGCCATTAGGGGGGGCGGGTGGCTCTTTAACAATCTGTCAGTGTGTGTGGATGGAACCAAAACATTATTCCTTGCAGTCATACTGTGCAAAATTTTTAACATTGGACAGCATCAGACACAGCAAACACTAAAGAGATCTGGTAAGCAGTCACATCATGAACAAAAGTCATAGCCCTCTGATTGGGTCATGGATGTCAGGTTGGGTCATTGTGAATTGTAAAGCAGTTTGTGATTTGTAAATTGTGTGAAAGCCAAAGCGAGGTCTTTCAGAGATGGGGTTGTTGCCCCTGGATTATGTTATTAGAATATGACCTGCTTTGAAAGTGGAGATCCCATCTGTGTTCTTTTTCCACCTTGTAACGTCTAATCACCTTCAGCAAGCAATCATTTTCAATCATAGTGATTGGAGATCATTTCATGACGGTGGCTTTGTTCAGCAACCAACAAGGAATCTCATGAATCTTTTTTGATTACAAAAGAGATTCATGAGATTCCTTGTTGGTTGCTGAACAAAGCCACCGTCATGAAATGATCTCCAATCACTATGATTGAAAATGATTGCTTGCTCAAGGTGATTAGACGTTACAAGGTGGACAAAGCACACAGATTGGATGTCAACTTTCAAAGCAGGTCATATTCTATTGACATAATCCAGGAGCAACAACCCCATCTCTGAAAGGCCTCGCTTTGGCTTTCACACAATTTATGAATCACAAACTGCTTTACAATCTACAATGACCCAACCTGACATCCATGACCCAATCAGAGGGCTATGACTTTTGTTCATGGTGTGACTGTTTACCTACTTTGAGCACTCCTCGCTAATCAATCTATACTGTAAACAATCATGTAATGTCATTCCCTTTTGCTTACTTGTTGTTTTGTATTAGATGCTATTAATTTGGTATTTTATTAATCTGTAATGTACTTGTGTAGTATTGTATGTAGTATAGACTGATGATCAAATCAACTGAAACTTGTCAAAAGAGTGTACACCTCTGGAAAAGGAGGCCTACAGAAAGTGTTTGCCTTTGAGCAGCACACGGATGGTGAAAAACTCACACCTTAGGTAAAGCATGACAAACAAGGTCACAATAAAAAAATACAGTACAATTTTTCCTTGGAATTTGAAAAATTGGAAGAAATTGATTTCAAATTGACATTAAATATGGACAGAGTCATTGTACACATATCATTTTTCATAAGAAACTAAGAATTTGAACAAGTACTGAAAGTTTCTTAAAATTATCAGATTTTAGGTTTTTTGTGAGTTTCCTACAGGTTCCATAGCAATCTTCATGTTTATTACCTGGCCCTCGTGAAGATTTCCAAACAAAGATTCTAGACTTTATCAAAAACTCAACTCTCAAACTGCCAAAAATAAAGAAGCAGCCAACTGGTCACCGAAGTTGCCGGATCGGCGCCTGGCCTCGCTTTGGTTTTGACACACTCCAGAATGGAATGTTTGAATGTGCAGGGGATTTTCAAGCATGGATAAAATGGTGAAGATGGTGTTCAAATTTGGATTGAAAATGTGCATATCAGCATACACACTTTTTTTATAAGAAACTGGTTTATGAGAAACTAATACTAAGATGGCCAAAATTTTAAGAAACTCTTGTACCATGTCTGCAAAGTATTAAGAATCTTTTAAAAGTTAAAATGGGTATTGTGGCAAATAAATCCTTGAACCTTTATTGTTGAGCAATATTCACTAGCCATTCATGTTTCCAACATAACAGAACACTGTTTATTCCATCTGATGTTTCAAATGTCAAGAAACATTTCTGCAGCAGTTTTAGCAACCACATTCATAACTGATGCATTCAAAAAATAGGAAACCAAAGAAACTTTTAGTACTAAAATGGACAAAATTTCATGTTAATTAAGAAACTTTTAGTACTATGGTCTGATCCTATTTCCTTATAAAAAAATGTGTAGCACAACTTAGATCCAATAGAAGTAAATATACAATCCTGTTACCAAATTATGCAAATGCGATCAAGTGTGTGGATGGATGTGCAGATAACATAAAAGTGCTTGAGGGATTAATCTCCTGCACTTGTCAAACTGTCCAGTCTGGGGCACAATCTATGAATCACAAACTGCTTTACAATTTGAGACAACCCACCAGTGGCGGCCTGGCGTTTTTCGTCAGGGGGGACCAGCAGCAAAATGGCGCCCCTTCAAATCAAACATCGTTAGAAGTCTCTGACTAGATTGGCAGCCCTTGCAATTTTAAAGATTTTTCTTAATGGTACTCTTTGACACCTTGACCTGGTCTAGGGCTGAATGTAGACATTTAATTGACTCAGGCAAATGAGGGGGTCTGGGGGCGAAGCCCCCAAGAAAATTTTTCGTGACCATGCCCTTCAAACTCTTGGAAAACAAGGGCCTTGCCCTTTCAGACGTTTTCTGGTGCAGGAAGACCTTCCTTCGAAATTTGTATATTTTATGTGCTAAGGAAAGATATTTTACTTCTGCAAGTATCTTCTCCGACCGTAGTTGTTTCATGGACACCTTATTCTTTTGGATAAAATTGGGTCGAACTCTCGGCTATGGCTTTAGCATCAGAGTCCAAGTTCACGACGTTGCTACGTAGGATGATTCATGATTGGCAACAGAGTGAAAAGAATCATCGCTAATGTTTGGCACGATAGGAATAACCTGGATTTTATAGTCCTGTAATTTCCTAGGCCAGTTAAAAAAGTTCTGAAATGTCGGAGATATCCGAGCAAATTTCTCCAACATTTCTCAACTCCGAAACTTGGTTCTACAAGCTCTGCCGAAGAAGTCGGAGACGTCTGATCTGCAAAAAATATGTAAGGCTCAGCTGCTTTGTTGGCAAAAATACAGTAGCAGGCCTCACATCGGAATATCAATTCAAGGATCAAAATCATTTTGATCATAACGTACAAGTTCAAGTGTTTTAAAAAAATATAAACACACAACATTCAGGTCACCAAAAATAGAGAATTTTCCGGCAATTCATAGCATATTTTTGCTTTGTTTTTCACATGTATCTTTTGTTGTCTCATGTATCCAGTTTTATCTTTTGTTGCATTACGACTTGAAAAGTATTCAATCGTTCTCAAATTTTAGAGAGGATGCAAACCTGGCTTTCTATAAAGCAAGATAAAATAGGCGATGGCTTACCAATGAAAAAAGAGACAGAAGTTTTTTTTAGATGTAAGGCATGCCTTTCTTTCTTAAAAAAAAACTGGAATTGAATCAAAAATTTTTGCAGATAAGACATCTGCGACATCTAGCAGAGTACATGGGGCTAAATGAAAAAGTAGGGGTCGAGAAATGTCCGAGAAACTTGCCCCGACATCTTCGAGTTTCCTACCTGACCTAAATTTCTCTATTCACATGAAAGTTGTGGCTACTGGAATAACACTTTGTGTCAGTTTTACGAAACTTAGCATGGATTCGAAATGATTTATCTGTGACAATGACTGAAGCATTTGCATCAGATGCATCTGTATGGAATGCCTGTGAAACCTGCTACGTGGTGCTGGAAAAACGTGATCGAGCCATCAAACTTCATAAAGTTTTTGGCGCCCCTCATCAACTTTGGCGCCCCTTCGAAAAAGTCCGCTGGGGGGGGCATGGCCCCCCTGGCCCCCCTGCCAGGCCGCCACTGCAACCCACTGATTGGCGATCTGACATCTACCAACCCTAACTGATGGCTATGTATGACTTTTTCTCCACAATAACACTTTTCAACAAGACCTCCGGTGTGCAAGAAGAAATTTCTTTTGTTCTCTATTATCTATTTTTAATAGTCTATCGAAATCTCTGGTGTGCAAGTACCATCAACAAGTAAAAATAAAATCTTTGTTTGTAAGTCAAAGAGCTTTGTTTGTATGTAATTACAAATTAGTCAAAGGAAAAGATGTTTGTTTGTAATTTGAACTTACACTAACCTTTAAGGAGTTCTTCTGGGCATATAACAAACAGGCTTGCGAGCATCCAGCTAGAACGTGAATAGGAAAAGCCGAGTAAATGCTAAATTACAAATATAAATACTTATGCAATCAAATTTAGGTCCTTAGGCCAAAGATAGGCCCATAAATTTTTGTTATACACTGTATGCAAACTCATGCACCCTTCAAAAAATCGAGCCAAAAAACGCATCTTGTATCCTAAAGGCTGATCTCTCATCAATGACTAACCTTTATTGTACAGAATGTTCTTGGTCAAGTTGCGAATCATGATGATTCTGTACTGATTTGCAGCAGATCTTTGGACAGACTTCCTTCCTTCGGCAGTGATCTTCAGGCCACTTCTTGCTTGCGGAGGAGGAGTCTAAGAATTGCGATGCACGTGCAGTTTCAAAAAGAGGCCTTTTTGGACACAACAACCACAACAACTATCATCAGAACAACGATGCTTGTTTGATGTTCAGGGGCTTGGGGCACAAAATGCCTGTTGTTTACCGATATTTTTGCCAAACTATGGGGAGATTTTATATCTATATTGTAATTTTTCAGTGGATCTAAGGCGATTTTTGTCCCCGAAGGTTGATTCTTGAAATTTCCTATGTTGTTTGGGTAGGAGGTAGTGCGAGGAGTGCCACTCTCAGAGCACCCCTGACATTATGCCGATGGTAGCCATCTCCTCTCCAATTCAGGAATTAAAAAACCAAGTTAAAGTTAGAAATAGCATGGGCTGCCATTCAAATTAGGAGTTAATCAACCGGAAGCACTGGAGGGAAGATACGTTTCTATATTTTCAAGGCTCGATGTACCTTAGGTAGCTCGATGGAATGACATGACGATCGGTGTTCTAAATTTCCATCTTCTTTTTTAGAATTTCAAAAAAATCAACACAACAGACCATTGTCGTTTACTCAGCACTGTATCGTGCGAAGAGAGCTTCCTTTGCATCATGTCACTTGTAAAACTTGCGGTCTGGGGAGTATGGAGCTTTGTCCTAAAAATGTCTTTCGTTCTCTATTGTCTATTTTGAATAGTCTATTGAAAACCTCAGGGGTGGGCAAGTACTGTAAAATATTTGCCCCATGTTTGTCCGAAGGAACTGCAAAAATAACCGGTTCTATGAACAAAGTACGAGTTTTTTCACCTCCTATCTAATCAAAAATCCTAAAGCTTACTAGACTTGCCCCAAATTTCAGGCAGACTTATTACTGATGACGAAATAGAATTGGGGCAAGTCTAAAAGCTTACCTATAAGCTGGTTCTACCGTTGTCCACCAAATTTAAGCTCAAAAGAGCAGTATTTCA
This sequence comes from Aurelia sp. 3 sensu Dawson et al. (2005), assembly GCA_964020215.1. Lineage (NCBI taxonomy): Eukaryota > Metazoa > Cnidaria > Scyphozoa > Semaeostomeae > Ulmaridae > Aurelia > Aurelia sp. 3 sensu Dawson et al. (2005). The sequence goes on from OZ026584.1 coordinate 14,735,289, forward strand.
AACTTCCACATAAAAGCAGTTCTACCTAAAAAGAGACCAGAAATTCCATTTTTTCACCAAAGCGGTTCTACCTTTGTCCGTCAAATCTCCCAGGGGGGGGGGGACTTGGTAGTTCAAAGTGACGTTCCCGCTGCAAAATGTTGCAAAACCCTGAACCCTTAGCGGTAGTAGCTTTTAGCCTGAGCGGTAGTAAGTTTCTCAGTGATAAGCAGCAATAACAATAGGTTTATTGTTCCAGAAACAATAGTGCTATTGTATAGCAAGCATGAACAAGAAAATGACCCTCAATGTGCTTTGAAATAGCAAGGGTGTAGGAGTAAAGGAAGGATTGAGATGTGGGAACCTTCTCCTAGTGTGAGCATATGACAGTATCGTCAATGGTCAATCATTGATCATTGCGATTTGCATAGATAAGTTTGTACAACATTAGGAGACTGAATAACTGGTTATTTCTGTCGTTACAGAGTCTTACTAACAACAATTCAGTTCGTCAAACTTTCTTAAATCTCCACGAACTGATCATATCAATTTTCACAACCCTAAAGCGGTAGTAAATTTTAAAATCTTATGACCCTAAGAGGTAGTAAATCCCAGAATTTGAGACCCAAAATTTTGCAACGGGTACGTCACCTTGACCTACCAAGTCCCCCCTGGATCAAATCTACGGAAAAAAGACCAATTTTTTTGGAAACCAGGAGGAATATCAACGATTTTTTTAGAACCTAGGGGCACCTTCGGAATTTTTCCGTTTGAAGACTACCAGTGTTGGGACACTACTCTATCAATATCGATACCCTGGGTACAAGAGCCTCGAAATTTAGATGAAAGGTGGCTCTGGTACCCAGGGTACAATATCGATCGATCTATCCATCATATTATGCACAATGACCGAATTATGGGTATTACGCACAATTTTGTTAGTGGTTGTTAGTTATAGTTAATTAATGAAATCTAATGCTTTGCACTTATTTTAGGAAACTATACTGCTTTCCTTTGCTTGCTGCTTACATAGAAATAATTACGATAATGATGCCTGGACCATCGTTCTCAGTGTGGCCATGCCCGCCCTTGAAATCTCCGGTGCCATACGCTGCACACCTGATTGATTGCCTCATGGCAGGAGGACAGAGAGACTGTCAAAATCTGATATTTTTGGGTTGCAATGAAGCTGAACTGATATTTTTGGGTTGTCCGAAAATTTCTTGTACTGACCCCCCAAATTTCTCCAAAGTTCGGCGCTTATGGAAAGTAGAAAAGCATGTTTCCACAAATTTACATCAAAAATCATAATCACTTGCCACTTTTTGCGACACAAATATTAGCTACGCTTTTGCTCTGAAGGGGCGGTGAAGGGGCTTGACCTGGGTAAGGGGGTCGGCTTGAAAAGCGAAGGAAAGAATGAAAGCAATTGAACCATAGTTCAATGAGGAAAGCGGCTTCTCCTAAAGGGTCCTGGGAACGATAAACAGGGCTGACATCAATAAACAGGGAAATGCACATCAGAAGATTTAGGCCGCGTGGGGTGCATCCGATTTGAGGTCCTCACACCACAGCGTAGATCGATGCATTGAAACAGGAGATCAAGCCATTGTCATGCGATATACTACTCATTACTAATTCGAAGAATTCAAAAAGGAAGCCAAGGCTTTGAAAGAATGCGGTAGATCGTCGAACACAAGTTATTTTGGGTGCGGAAATAAATGAAATGACCTGTCTGTGTTTTGTTGGCCTACTTTCGATCATCACCGCAACTTCAGCAAATCACAAAGTGAAATGATTTTTCATCAGGTTGATCGTGGCAAATTTTCATTGAAGAAACATGTTCAAAGACCAGAAACCATATGAATGGGTTTATATCGCCCTGAAACGCTTCAAATCACAGGTAAAAACCGCTATACTCTCGTGCCTTCCTAGCAGTCATGTTGATACAGCAGGAAGTAACAGTAAAGTAAACGTTATTGATTTTAGTTATTCTTGGCCTGTTGTAGTATTGTTGCGAAATTCCTCGGTTTTCGATCGAAAAAGCGCAATTAATTTTTCGAAGAACAGTTATAGACCTGTTGTAGGTTACAGAATGACATATACAGATTGCAGTGCAGCAGGAAAAATGAGAATTTATTTGGAATAATACCAATTTTTCCATGAGGCAGTTTGAATTACGAGCTGGACAAAAGTCAAAGGTTGACCCAGAATCCATACCAATTCTTAGTTTCTCTATGTACTGTCACATAAAATAAAAGGGCGTAAAAGTCAGGAAGACTATCATTGGGAAAAAAGCTTACATCGTTTTTCTTCCGATAATGCAGGCATAGACAAAATGAAATGTGCCAAAATGTTTTCCCAGAGCTGTAAATTGGTGTATTTTTTTTTTTTTAATGCTTCAACGCTCTACCTAGTACAGGCATGGCAGCAATGTTAATATAAGAAGAAAAAGAAAACGGAAAGAAAATCAACAAACAAAAGAACTAAGCATCAATTTACAGCAAGAACAAAACAGTAATTGGTGTGGAAAAATTCACTGTCCGTGGTGGTTTCTTCGGATGTCACTTGCTTCTTTTAGAAAATTTGACAAGGCCTCAATAACACTTGGCTCATTACTCTGCATTAAGTCTTGAAAATGGGCCTCATTTGAGGTCGAATTTATTATACCAGTTACCTTATAGAGTACTTCTCTATGTGCTGCATATGCAGGGCACTCGCATAGGAAATGAGCTTCATCCTCGACCCTGTGTAAGTCACATATCTGACACTGACGGTCATTGACTTCAACCCCCTTGTGTCGCCCAACCTCAATTTCGAGATTGTGATCGCTGCATCTAAATTTTGTAAGACGTTGTCTATCCTTGAACCTAAGAGGTGCTGTTAGATACTTTTTAATCTCAAGATTATTTGTACCAAATATTTTGTGTATTGATAATGCCACATTATTTGAATATGCCATAAAAGCAAAAATTGTGTGGGTATCCTAGAAACGCACTAAAGTAGACCTCATTTTTCATGCATTTTCTTGTTTTCTACATCAGGTGTTTGATGCAAGCTCTCCAAGGTTTGGTGTACATTGTAAGGAATTAGTTGCTCCATAAATCACTTCTTGGTATACTCATCACTTACTCATCTCCTTACTTCATTACATTAATAAACACATTTTGATAAGAAACTAGGAATTTGGGCCAGTACTTTTAGTTTCTTAAAATTATAAGATTTTGAATACTTGGAGTTTCCTAGGAGTTTCTCAATGGTTCCATAACAATTTTCATGTTCATTGCCTGTGCCCTCTTGACCATGGCAAAACAATGTTTATTAGGTCCTTTCCAATGTTTAGATGTTGCACAGATACAGGAAACAAGTGAAATAAAGCAAAAATATGTTATGAATTTCCTTTGTAAGAATAAATTGTCTCTTAAGGTTTCCCAGTACTGGAGTTTCTTATTTTTTTGGCGATCTGAGAGTTGAGTTCCTATATAAGCAGTTTCTTATAAAAATAATATGTGCATCCACCACTCCCCAGTGATGCACTGCACTTCATTCAGATTAAAATGGTTTTCTTGCAAGGAGATCTGCAAGAGTGAGGCAGACAAATGCAGAACAATAGGTTGCATGTCTTTATGCAAGTACAAAGGAGAATAGTTACAACCCAAACTACAAAGAATTTTAAGGCACCCCAGTCCTTCAAATATGCTGAAAGTTAATTGAGCAGGATGAATTGATCCTCCTTCTCCAGGCTACTTGGATTGATAATTTTCTTCTTGATACAACTGTATCCAATGCAACACTTCCTCTTTCAATGGTTTCAGACATCTGCTCCACTTCAACACGTTGCCTGCTGTCCTCTTTCATTCATTAGCTCAGAGCTGCACAAAGAAACCTGGGAATTGTAGTCCAATTTGATCTTTTGAGGACATACTTATTTGATATTGGATTAAGTACTATATATATATACAGTATAAGACATCACATACATCTCTTTTTGATTGCATTCAGGTGGCCTTTGTGGTCAAATATTAACACTTCCTATAAATATTATAATTCTAAGGCCCTTAACAAAATGGAACAATTTTCTTTATCATAATCAAATATAAGAAAAGGCCAAAACAACTTTGTTTAGAACCAGAACTGAAAAGTTTAATCTTTCATTGGTTTGCAACCTAAGTTTTTGTGACTTGAAAAATCATGTCTGTTATTCAATGCTATTTCTTCCTTATACAGTTATTCTAATTGACTTCTTACTGTTAAAGGAAGTAATAAGTTATTAAATATGTTTGACAGGTGACCCTTTTATGTAAGTTTGTTGTATATAACTCAAAAATTAGGCCTCAAAATTCTAATTCTGAAAGATTCTCGCACAAAACATAATGATTTGTCTGTTTTGCTTTTACCCAAGAAAGAGCTATTTTCACTCAAATTTTCATTCAGCCAAAAATGAAACACCAAATGGTGTCAAATTAAATTGTCCAGCTCCCCCTTGGCATGAATCACACAGCCCAGTAGCATGATGAACCAATTATCCTTTACCAGTTAGATATCTAGATATTTCAAAGTTTTCTTTTAAGGATTAATCATTGATGAATGATATTAAATTGGATGAAGGTGTAAAGTAATAGAAATGCTTTGCTTTTGCATGTCACTCGCACTTTCATTATCATATCTTAAAATGAAAAAGTGAAAGTAAAAGGTGAAAGCAATATTTTGTTTTTTCAAATCTTTCATCTTAAGTATGTGGACTTGTTGGGGACATGGACAGGCTAAGCTGATGCTCAAAAAGGGCTCCAGACTGCAGCATGTGCTCATTATTCTAAATGCATAATATACTAATTAGCTTGACCAAGAGAAGAAACACTAACAACAATGCACATAACATTGTGAGCCACAATGTTGATTTGCTCACAGTAAAGCGTAAACACAATGTATCAAAACAATAGGATGAGCACTTCATCTCCCCACAAGGACAAACTGGAATGAAAATAAAACATCCTAACAGTTTTGACTTTTTCCCTCAGTTGCCATACGTTGGAGAACAACACAGTTTGCATTCAGAACAAGCCATAAGTTTGGTTCAACAAAGTCTCATCAATTTAGCAGAACATCAGTTTGGAACCATTGTCACATCCTTGGCAACTAATATAAAGGACATCAGTTTTCTGGTAATGTACAGTATGCAGTACTGTTAAGGAAATTTATATGCAGTAAAGGTCTTGCGCCTTATAAGAATTCTTACAAGAATTCTTCTCATTAGGTTGTCACAAATCATCTTTTGGTACATTTACTGTGCTTCAACAACTTCAATCTTAGATCTTTAAAGATCTCACAATTTGAAAATATCTAAACAATATATACAGTAGTTAAATTTGACAAAGATGTCAAAGATATACAGATATACTATATGTACTTGGCCAGATAATACGTGAACCCTGCAGAACAGTGTGAGCCTCGCAAATTTGGTATCAAGGTCTGCATTATTCAGTCCCACCCAGGAGACGGAATAAAGCCCCATGAAAATTTGTTTGCACATTTCTTGATGAAACAAACTTTTCTCTGATCTGTCTTTAGCGTTATCAGGGAGCGTTTCTAACATCTTGCTTTCCTTACTTCTTTATCAAAATTCAAGGAAATAAGCTGAGGCCTCTCAGTGCGAATTAAGGTCTTTGAAATATATGGGACAATGTTTGTAGGGTATCTTCTATGATGTTAAAGACAAATACTGTATCATAAAGAATATGCAAGAAAATGAACATGAAGAATTAAGAACTAAATGATTTTTTTTGCAGAATTCACAGTCATCTGAAAATCAAGAAAAGATATGCCTATCAAACATTATTGTGTTGGAGACTGTTCTTCAATGCTTCAAAAAAGTATTCTAAACTTATTTTGTTTTTCCTTCCTCAAATTGTGTAGGAATGAAATATTCTGAGATTCAAACTCAATGAATGATCATCAGCAGGGCATGCTTAATCTAAGGCTATCCTATAATTCTAAGATTTAAAGTGCAGCTTTATACATATTGCATCACTAATATGCTTGAGTGATTTTTAATTGAGATCTGCAAACAGGAATGAAAATAATTGCTAAGGTAAAATATAGAGAGTTCACTTGACAAAAGGAGATTCAATTTGGACAGAAGAGATTCAATGGTGTTGCGCCCTTTGCATTTCCTAAATTTGATTCTTGATTCTCAAATTTTGGAGAAGTAGTTGTTAAAAGTAATTTTGTTGAAGTAGTTGTAGCTGTTAAATTGTTAAATTGGATTATGCAAGGTTTGAAAAGGAATCTGATCTGTAAATAGGATAAAAATGAGAAACCTAACATGCCATTGTTTAGTTGACTCGTTGGAGCACGCACCAAAATTATCAAATAGACTTACAGTTTCAGATACCATCATCTTTTTATGTCAGGGTATTTTCTTAAGAGACATATCTTCAAAGTCTTTTACTGCATTTTCTTTACTTCTTTGCTGGATTTACAGTATTGCCACAGTGTGACATATATGATATGTCGATTTTATCCACTTTGTAGTACATTGATGGAAATGCTTCACTCTCAGATGATGTTGTCACCAGGCAGCTTTTGCCTGTGTTCTGCCCTGTAAGTTGTTGTATTTTGCTAGTATTTCATTTAATATCAGGATTGACATTCAAAATATGCTTTTGGCAATTCAATCATTGATCTAAAAACGACAAAATCTCAAGATGTTTCTTGGTTTTCCTGTCACCCGTTTTTATCTTATGTCATTAAAATAATACAAGTGATATTGTATATGATAGCAGCAAGCATTATGGAAATGAAATGAGGTGAATTATGTATTAATATATAGGAGGCTAAATAAAAAGAAAGACTGTTTAAAATCAAACGTTTCGATAATAAAATCTTTGTCAGTGTTTACATTTCCAGGACAGCCAAGTATTTATAGGGTAAAAGTTACAGACTAGAAATTACATAAAATCATGATAAAAATTCCCCGAGATTCCACTCACAATACACAACCAAACAAAAACACCAGGGCCACTTTAAATTTTCCTTTGCCAGCCCAAGTTTTCGAATTCAAAAAAATGTTCATAGTAACTTCCCTAAGCCCTTAGATTTCGACATAAGAATGGAAGCTCTTCGTATAAACAGTCCCAAGCGAAAGGAAAGGCACGCGTCCCGCTACATAGGAGGCTGTTATTCGTTGGAAATTAAATTTCCTTCGATTCTGCAGAGAGCACAAATATTTTTTGGATGGATTTGCTTTGATTTCTTTACAAAGCAGAAATTCGGTGATATTTCTCTTTACTTATTATGGCAATATAAAGTTTGAAGAAGTTTGAAAAGCTTTCTGAATGGCATGTGTGGTAACTTGGATGCTCGATATATATTTTCAGCTTGTGCTGCAGCAAGACCCCACTGGAAACAACAAGAAGATGTATGATCTCGGGGGGAATATTATATCACGTATCAGCCAATTTCATTTTGCTGCTGTCTTCAACAAGATTATGGGAAGGTACGGAAGGATTTTTTCCATCTTTTCTTCCTATTTCTATTCATATTTGCGATGTTGCTATTACTTGCAGAGTCAGGAAATCATCTATGCCACTGTTTCGCTCCTTGCCTAAACTGATATACCGCCACAGCGAGATGCACCTCACTGATAGGACAACAACAACATCAAATCAATTAATACATTGAGCGTGGATGGAGAGTCTTAAATCGTGAGTCTAGGTAGCATGTGACAAAGAAGAAAGTTCAGGAAATCAAAGGACAGTCCATGCCCCTAAGATGCATCAGAAGGATTTTCATTTATACACTCTTTTCTTTTTGAAAGGTTGGGCTTTTTCTAAATAATTTTCAGTACCGACTGAGACATCAAAGTTTTTGGGTTCGGTAGAAAGTGAGACGGCAGATATACCTTTTGCTTCTTTATTCTGTGACAGCTATGTCCATTAATGCTACTTCATATATTTTCACAAGAACCATCGTTTTTTTCAGAATCTTATTTTATGACAGGCATTATGTTTTCAGAAAATTCTATTGCAGGATAGGGTAATGAAATTTTCTTCTGGCAGACACATACCCGTTTTATTTATCCAAGGTAGATCCCGTGGAGCTTGACATGATACTTCCTCAACCAGTGGCGACGCCATGGGGGGACTTAGGGGCGAAGTTGTCCCCCTCCAAATCCCAAAAGTCGGCGAAACTTGTCAAAGAAAAATGGCATAGAATTAGTTGGGTATACCTTTAGATTGAAACTTACGTCCAAATCCCCCCACTCTTTTCGGATTTTCAGAGCTGGTGCCGCCACTGCCCCAAATCAAATTCAATGATCGTGTGGGCTACAAACAAAGCAGATATTTGATCGAAGATTTAACTGTTTTACACGTATCTGGATCTCCACAAAAAGTCCAGTTTAGAGTGAGTATGTGTTAGAATATATTTCAAAACCTTGGGTATTCAGTGAAGTATTTGGGAAGGTGATAACATGAAAAAGGTGAAATTGGAGCCTTTCATTCGAGTACTTTTCTGGTAGGTCTCCAGCCTTATTAATGACCTTTTGTTGTAGAATAACACATCTAGCTGAGTCAGGAGATGATGGAACTTCAACTGTAGATGACATTGACCTGATCAACTTTCTGCATGTTAACAGAAAAGCATTGATAACAGTTTTAACTGGTGAGAATGATTTTCTGTTATACGCATTTTCATTTGCTGTCAGTAAATGTCAGTAGTATCAATAAAGGGCTTCCGCTTGCGACCTTTCCATATTTTCTCATCCGAACCCTGATCCAACATTTAATATGAGACAGAACCCTAGTAGTGTATCCTGTAGTCTTAGCTTAATGTTGTGTGTCTCTATGTTTTTGGCCTTGGGGTAGTCGTTGTTTTTTTTCCGCTCCCCTTGGTATCGTCTCTGTGGTGTCGTCTAGTAGTTTTGGATAGGTATAGTAGAACGTATAAATTGTTTGTAAATTATTTTATATGAATATAAAGAAAAAAAATAAAGGTACTAGGAAGAGAGAAATGCGTCTAACTGCAGGGTATTTCAAAAACATTGAATCCAACTAAATATATAGTAAATAAACCAGTGTTTCTTCATCCTGAAAACCTGCAGTTACATACATACATACATACATACATGGCTTTTATGAGCATATCCACAACTAAAGTGTGGCTCTTCAACTCTAGCTAAAAAGGTTTTGTCCCTATGCTTACAATTACAGTAAAAGAATAGTAAAATTGAAAATAAAAGAAATGTAAAGCGTCAAAATGAATTGTTAAAAGACTTGAATAAAAGTTAAGCGGCCAGTGGTTCGTTAGCTTGCATAAAGAGTTCTTTCCGCAGGCTGTTACAGAACGAAGGCAAAGTTGCTTCGTGTCGAACAGTAGATGGCAGTCTGTTGAATTGTTTACTGGTTTGGTCTTGGAACGTTCCTTTTATCATCGAAGACATTAACTTTAGGTCTTCACTACTCCGAAGTATGCGTGCCGTTGTTTTGATCTCTGTTTGATTGATAGTTGGCCAGTTTTCAAAATGAATAGCTTTGTATGCGAGCTTCATGCAATTAAATACCCGTCTCTCTTCTACAGTTTGGATTCATTCATGGAATAGACCTTTTAGCTATTCTGAAAAAGAATCTCAATAGAATGATATTTCGCAACAATTTGTAGAATTTTCGAATGTGCACAATAGTGATAGAAGCTCTAACGCCACTCGATCGAACTTCGCGTATAAAAATGTATAAAAATAACGCTCGATCCAGGCTCTTTTTTAGAATAGCTAAAAGGTCTATTACTCATAACTCAGTTGATTATGTGGAATAAATTGCCGATTTTAAAAGCAGCCTGCTGTAAGAGCAAAATAAACACCTTATCACCGTGAAAAAATATGACACTAATTTTATCAAATCACAGGCCGCGGAGAACTTGAGGTAATGCCTCAAAGAGATGAATTTATTCCTATATGAGATGCTTTTATTAAAGACCCATTGCTAAACATGACTCTTCGTGGCGCCAAAGTAGACGTTCGTATTATCTGAAAGTCCTCTTTGGCCTAAATTCTCTTTTTTCTTGCTTTTCATTCGGCGCACAAAGGGTCATGCTTAGCAATGGGTCTTTAAGAGTGATGAAATAAGCCATCACAAATTCAAATTTTCGTCTTGGTAAATGTCCTTTTGGTAAACGTCTGAAATAGGCCTTGCTTTAAAGAGGCACTAACGCAAAAAATGACATCAACAAATGATCCGCCGAAGGCAAGCTTTGTTTGTTTTCAATTCGATTTGAGTGGGCTTTTCAGGATTTATAGCTACTGAAGCTAATTTAGGCCCACTGTGCATGCCGCAGCCAGGCATGGGACCCCTAGTTTAACGTCCCTTCCGAAGGACGACGATGTGAGTTGTGAGGTCAGGCCTCGGTGGTCACCCATCTGGAGTCTGACCTCACCTGACCAAGCTTAACTTCAGTCACCTGACGAAGACTGTATAAGCCACTCGGCCACTCACAACGCTAATCGGGTTGTGTAGAGATTATGTACCTTTTGTGTGCAAGTATTTGTGTCAAATGATGATTGTACGTGATAGTATACTAGTAGATAAACAAAAGCCATAACGGTCGAATAGCCCGATGCAAGATTCGCTGACCGAAAACTGCCAAGTGACGTAGAATCCATTGTTTTCGCCCAGCAGACCAGATAAAAAGTAGGATATTAGAAATAATCTTACCAGTTCTCGCAGTCTCATAACTTTCCTTCCATGGGGAGTAAAGACAAGGAGACAATATTTTCAGGTAATGCGAGCTTTCATCATGTTACTCAAATATTCTCGCGGCAATTTTCTGCTGCCAAAATTTTGCGTTAGTGTCTCTTTAAACAAAACGGCAATAAAGTGATCAGTGAGTCAATTAATACACTCAACTTGGAATTATTAGAAAGTAGATAGATTGTGCTTTCAGATGGCATGCGTGCGTCAGATATATCCAAATATCATTATTTCCTCAAGACTCTCAATAAAAGTTGGGTTACGCTTTTGTAAAACACCTTGTATATGTAGAACAAATGGAACATGTATCCACGCGCTCAGTGTCTCCTTAGCTCGTGCTCTTGCCAGTTACGGCAATTTGAATACAGTTCTTACCCTTGCTCATGCCTTTTTTCTAGGAACCACGCTTTAACTTTGTGCTAGGAAATTGCTGCCAACAAAGCATCATCAGATATTTTCTGAACCTACCCCTCGCAAATGTTCGTCTTTTTCGATTTAAATCGAGGTGTGCTTTGCTTGAATGTGTAATTACACGATTAGCTACAGTAAGGCCCCGCATTTAGGAAACCGCTTTTTCACACCTCAGCCTAAAATGTTTCTTCTATCTATGATACTTCTCGTGCTCTGAGGCTCAAGTTTCGTAAGTTTCTGATTTTGTTATAGAAAACTAAGTTACAAAAAAATGGGATTATCTATCGATGAATTGGCCATATTTAGCCATATATGTATCCTATCCATGATTTTCAAGAAATTCAATTAAAAATTAGGTGAAAATCTGCTAAATCTAAGATACCTTGCAAATATTCCTTATGAACCCTGTGTGAGATTTAATGTTTCCAGACCATCAGACCAGTATATACTTGGTGTCACTCAAAGTACAAGAAACTTTACTTTGGGTATGAGCGTGAGCGTCAAGAGTTTCTTGTAGGTAAGGGGCTAATTGCTTTCCAGAAGGCTAAAAGTTTCTTTAGATGGTTTCTTAAATGCGGGGCCTTACTGTATGTAATCTGAAGTTATTTACGGATTTTACGATATATATGTTGTGTAAGAATGTTTGTGAGTACATCCAATGTATGCGTGTGATTATGTGACAAAGCAATATTCATAAAATGCAATTTATTGTTTAACAGAGGTTGTGAAGTTCTTCAAGTTATTAAAGAAGCATTCACAATTGGCTTTGATTAAAGGACTTGACAAGGTATGTATTTTTACAGGGCAGTTACGAGTATAACTGGATTATTTATCATTGGTTGTAACAGCGGTATTAAATGCTTATCCAAATGATCTTCACTCTTTGTTAAAGGTAATGTGTCCTTGTAACTACGGCTGCGTATACACCCTGTCAAAATAGCTGACAAGATGTTAACCTCAAGGAGTGCACTGTGATTGGTAGATTTTAAGTGATCACGTACGAACTAGAATTTAAATCTCTTAACGAGACTGCTGGCTGTGGTTCACCTCTAGAAGTGCAACCGCAAGTAAGTCCCCTTATATTAGACCGGGCTATCTTATGAACTCATTTGTCATAATGATCACGTGATATATTGCATGAAGTTAGCATGCCCCGCAAAGCCGCTGTACTTTCATTGACACTTTACCTTTAACTTTGAATTGCTTGAACCATTGAAATTTAGATCTACACGCCATGTTACCCATACTGGAAAATGGAAGTTTGATGATTTTACAAAACAATTATAGAAAGCACTGACAAACGTTTGGTTCATGTATTTGATGTTCTAATTGTTCGCTTTCTAATTATAGCTTATTTGGAACTGGATTGAAAATTACCCGGAACAATTTGGAGCACTGTATAAAGACCAAAACAGTCAATTATCTGGTATGTATCTTCTTTACAAGAGTTGTGATAATGTCGGAAGTCGTATAATTCTTGGTTTTCCCCATTATATTCCAGAGTTCATCCATAAGAATATTTGCGCTGAGAAAGCCAGCTGCTTTTGTCAGGCTGCGACAACTTGACCGATTTCGACGATTTACGACTTAAGCTTTGGCTCTAAGCTAGATGGTAGGATGTTTTGTAGATTTCTTACTTAGGGCAAGTACGACGACAAAAACATCATGTTGATTGGCTCATATTTCCATCATAATTAAACTAAGTGGACAAATCCACGTGAACATATATTAAAGATAGTCCATGAATTAGAAAATTGACGATTTTTTACTCTTCTATTTCTTGAGATTTATTACTCTTCTATTTCTAAGCAAGCTTCTTAATATTGTCGGTCTTGAAACATTGAGAACGATAGAAAATAGCCTGCGTCGCAGACTAGATAGAAAACGTTGATCAAATTTTCTAAAGACAAATTTTCTACATGAGTGCACAAAAAGGAAGGCTTTTTGATTGAGATCTGGAGATTTGGAAACAGATTAGTTAATGTTCTTGTCCTAAGGATGGCCAGGCTTTGCCAAATGCAGAATTTGACTGGATAATATATAAACATTGGGAAGGCAAATTTTTTCAAATAGAAGATTAATCTTAATTGGATGATAGCAAAACATTGCAGTTTCATGGAGGGTATTGGCCATCTATTATTAAGGTTCGTAGTGGCTTTGGGCATCTTTCTCAAATCACTTTTGATTTCATGGAGGAAGTCACTAGAGCATAACAAGAATTTGTTTCACAAGAAATTGAGAATAAAATGAGCTCGGCGATTTGCTAACATGTTGTCATTTTTCTTTTTCCGATCACAGCTCCCAGTTTGACATCACCAGTATTGGTTGAAAATACTGATGAAAGTATCCGTTACAGAGAACATTTGCATGTTGAAAAAAAAAGAGAAAAGTGTAAAAGGTGTTCCTTCGTCCTTCAAGGATTACGTAATGTCCACGGGCCAAGCAGCGTCTCTAGATGTTAGTATTTTGTGTAAGGCAAACGACAGCTTTGATCTGTCTTCTTATCTTCAGGGATCGGCCAGCACTAAATTTTAAGAACGCTTCAATATCATTGCATTTGTTTTAACTTCCCCTGGACTCTCTGATTTATGTCACTGAATTCTCACACGTGTCTTAATTTCTTAGCCAAAGATGGGACAAGCTTGACTCGAAATGTCCTGTTACCTTATGACTTTGTCAACTGAATCATTCATTATGGTCTAGTCTCAGTGGTCAACTGGAAGTCTCAGGCCCCGTTTAAGCGAGATCGGATCCAATGAATCCATACCCAATAGTAATGGATATTATATGCCTTGCGTTTGTATGGGACCGGACGGATCCTTGCCTATTTGCATCTGCTATCTGTACCCAAGCGGGCTCACTTTCGAAAGTGATCACTTTCGTTTGGATTTGATCCCAAGAAGATCTCGTGTAAACGGGTGGGAGCGGATCCAAACTGGTACGGATAGGAAGTGTCGCGATAAAACTGAAAAGCCTTTGTTGATATTTTAAAGAGAGAAGTCAGAGATCACACAACTAGTCTATTAGACTACAAAATCTCTAAGGACCTAATTAAGAATGAGACAAAAAGTTTACTAGAGGGATGCAAAAACTTCATAAAATGCAAACGGATTCGATCCCGTGTAAACGTGAACAGTTCTGGATCCGATCCCATGTTGCCGGGTTCTCAGTCATTATGTCTTAGCCAACTGGAAAATGGTCGACCGAATCTGTCATCTTTGTCAATATATCTGCTGGGCTGGTCCGTGTCATGATTTTCGACGCCTGCCTTCTTATCAAATTCCTCGTCAAGCTGCGCTTTCCAAACGTTACTTCATTCGATGAAATTGTTTATACTTTTCCAGACGTGAGTGAAAAGTTATTTATAGTGGTGGAAGGATTTTCAGAAACAACGAAAAAACGATCAGCAACATGGCCACTGCAAGTGATGGTTCTGTTGCTATGTCAGGTATGACTCACTTTTTCATTGTTTTATGGTTTTTGCCATTGTTCAGGTCATATTGTCACATGGTTTTATAGCAAATGAAATTTTTGTTAGCACGAAGATGGGGCTATGGGAAGTACCCTGATATAGCTGAAATTGCATTACTATCACATCAAAAATAGAATAAATTTTCTCCCGACTGTATGCAGAAAAGAGAATCTATGTATTCAAGAGAAGGATTGTTTTTCAAGAACAATAGTCGTTTATGGAAGTCATCTGAGAGCAATCAATATATTCTGCTCCTAGCTTTTGTCTCCATTGTACGAATCGACTTTGTCAGATAACTGAATTCCCACATGAATTGATCCCTTGTCATTGTTGCTTATTGCGACAATCTTGAGGTATTGTTTTTAAATCTATGTTTTGGTCTTAGATCAGGTCGGCATGTTCTAGGTTTTTCCATTTATTGTACACTCCCGTAACGAAAGTATCCGGACAGTCGAAACAAAATGGCGTCGAATTTGACCGTTAGCCCTTCGACCCCCAAACGGTTTAGCCGTTATGTGGCCATTTCAGGGACTGGAAACCAAAGATTTTCCCGCCAAAAGTTTGTTTATCGACCACGCAATCACGGAAGAAATTTAAAATTGAAAAAGAAAGCAAAGTAAACGTATTTGGATAGCAAAAAATGAAGTTAGTTGTGATGTAACGAAACAACCGAAAACCAAGAAGCATCCTAACTTGAAAATGATATTTCAAATACAATTCCAAATAAATTGTTTACTTGGATAGCATCACTTTGCGAATAAAAGTCTGGACTTTGCAAATGTGGGAGAAAATTCAAGTCATATCCCGACAGAAAGGGCTTATAGATAACAAAAGGAACAGTTGCTGCAATCGAGGTAAGGATTTGTAACAACAGAATTATGGCCATCAAATTCAAAACGGAATTTTTGCAAAGAATATTTGTCCGGGACATGATCATTTTGCTCAAGTTAATTCTCCTATGTAAGATAAACAAACTGATACCAATTTTATGCCAACCTTTCCTCTTATTTATATTTGTGAGGCTTTGATACAAATTAAATCTTACCTTGGCAACAACGATGTCACAACCCTTCAACCATGCGAGACTCAAATTTATTTGCCATTTTCTAGGCAAGTGTCTTTTCCATGCCATTCACACGATTTTCAAAACGCAATCTTTTCTGCTTTGTTTGATAGAAGAAGCAATCACATCCACCCATGTAGCAGCCGCAAAGACTGGCAATTTGTTAAGCATACTGTACTGTCTTGTTTTCGGTTGATTTTTTTCATCACAACTAACACCATGTTTTGCTTTCAAAACAAGTTTGCTTTGTTTTTCGATCTTTAATTTCTTCCTTGATTGCGTGATCCATAAACAAAGTTTTGGCGGTAAAATTATTTGTTTCCAGTCCCTGAAATGGCCGCATAACGGCTATACCGTTTGGGGGTCGAAGGGCAAACAGTCAAATTCGAAGCCATTTTGTTTCGGCTGTCCGGATAATTTCGTTACGGGAGTGTATGTAGTTAAGGTTTTTGTCTCATTCAGCATTATTGTGGCTTTCGCCGCAAACCAATCGAAAAGAATAAGAATGTCTCGATATTTATGGAAATATGGCAATGTGCTCACACAATCCCGACTACGTCAGAGGCGATGTCAACAAAGCCTTCTTAATTGGTCTCTTGTTCTATGGAATGCAATGCAATACGTATTTGTCTGATTTCGTTATCGTCTCTGAGACGGAAGCACGGTGGGCATTGATTTTGCGATGTAATACCAACAGAACTGAACTGACTGCAAGGATGAACGGTCGCGATACGGTTGGGGAATGTGGGGGGGGGGGCAAATGCATATTGTAATGTCAACAGAATCAGAAACGTCTATTATTTACTTTCATTCCATTCGATCTTTGTGCCATTTGTTTCCATTTACCAAAACGCCACATTTACTAACTAACATTTTTGCCAGTTGTATGGTATTTTATGTGGATTGTCCTTTGAAAATCAGACATTTCTACATGGTTACCCTCCTCAGATATATGAAATCAATTAATCAATCAATCAATGAGTGAATCAACGAATTAATCGATCAAATCACAACTATACAACGTTACATTGAGCAATATACAGGGAATCTAAACACATACAAGCCATTTGTAGAAACATCCGTACAAAGGGAATAGAACTTGAAATGTGTGGAACCATATATTTGGGTTTTGGTCCATGTCAACAGGAAATACTGATATCTAATAGGCTAGAATTGACCACAGTGTAAATTGCTTGGACCACTTTTATATGCATATAGATTTCTTTGAAATTAAGCCTTTTTATTTTGATCTCCTAGCAATCAGTACGTGAAGCAGCCGGAAATGCAGAATTATCAAAAGGACAGAATTACGTTAAGGTATTTATGTGACAAAGGATGTTTTCATTGTTTTTTCGTCGTAAATTCTAGACTTTTGCCCCGTTTACACGATGCCGTTTTCATTTGATTTCGGACTTGGATTCTGTTAAACGCGACACTGTTTTCTTATAGCATAGGAATGGGGTTCTGTTGATACCAGCTGAGTCAAAAGAGGCGAGACGTTTGAAAGACCACTGCTCTCTGAGTATATAAGCAATGATGCTTTGCAATACCTTATTGAACAGCTAACATGTTCAATTACTTTTAGAGTTTTCCGTGGCTGAAATCAGCCACTCCGCTCAGATTGTACAAGGGACTTTGAGAAAACGGTCCCTTCAAGAAAATTTTGATACGATGACGGAACCCTTTATTTGAAAACTTACTTTATTATTTGAAAACTTACTTTGACATTGCTGGGGAACGACAGAAGTGCTTTTTTGAGGCAACCACAAATTTGCCTTTTCTCTGCGATAAATCAGCAATCATGTGTCAGATTAACTCAAACAAGGTCTCAAACTCCAAGTTGAAGCTTGACCTATGCAACTGTGTAAAAACTAGGATAATAGAATCTACAGCTCCTCTGCAGTAGCCAACCAATTGGGGCACAATTTTTTTGGGACACCCTTTATATCATGGGCCTCTGAGGTCGCCGATTCTGCTTTATGCATACCTCTCTTTTGCAGCGAAACTTCTTGGAAAGTCTGAAAAAAGCCTTGATAGGTGGAAAGAACACCGCAGAAAGTGCTGTTATTGCGTGTGTACAACTTTGCAAAGCATCGACATTTATTACAAGGGAAGACAATGTTGTTTGTTTCCTTGTTGCCGAGGTTCTAAACGAATTAAAGGTAAATAGTAAATCTCTATAGATAAATTTGAATAGTAATACTTCATAAAATTTACCATTTTTTTACCAGGAGTTTGATTCTCAATTTGCTTTTACTAGTTATCACCCTCGAAATATCCATTTTAATTTTGAATTTGTGGAAAGCTTCCATTTATTTCTATCACCATTTATAGTTGTTTAAACTACATCATTTTCATCGGAATAGTTACCCCTCCCCCCTTGAAAACTTGAATTCACAGGGTAGGCAAGACGTTTTTTGAGATTAAGTGATGTTGGAGTTATCCAGAGCCTTACCGATGTATATACGAGCTTTTTTTGATACATAATATCGCGACGGACATTGAAATCCTCTGTCATTGTTAACCAAACAGTATTAATTGCGTTCGATTAAAATCTAAGATTGTTGGGGAAAGGTTCAAGGCAAGGGAGATGTTCTGCAATTTACCGTTGTTCCAAATTTTTTGCATTTCGTATTTATGGCTATTAATGCCCTTATCAAGAGACGCTAATTTTTTAGATTCTGTAACACGCAAAGACGTCTTAGAAATTATCATTCTTTCATAGGCATTGCTGTTCAACCCAGCTCGTCAGTTTGCCACGTCACATGGAGTTTCTATTGTTGATCTTATGACAGATTGCTTTGTTGCAAGTTTCAGAATCAATTTCAGGAATAATCAGCATTTTGAAGTTTGCTTTCAAGTGGATTCTCCTGTTTCCTTCCAATTGGCTCTTGTTAAAGGACTTTTCCGCGTGGTTAAAGAGGTTGGTAAAATCAAAGTGTCGTCTCTTTTTCACTTAGGGCCTGTTTACGCTGCATAGGGCTCAAATCTTTCAAATCTTTAAAAAGGTGGGTGTAAAATTGTATCACATTTTTCTTTGAATTAAAGTTCTTGAAAGAAACTATGAATAATTTGCTGTAAATCTGTCGTGGCAATTTTTTGATATCTTGATTATTTTCAAAATGGCAGCATTTTCATTATTTTTGTGAAAATTTATCAAATATTGTGAAGAAATTAAAATCATCGTAAATCCTAAATTACTTCAGGGAAATTGATACAATCTTCAAGAAAACCATAGTTTATGAAGGTCTACAATATGGTTGCAAGTAGAAATCTGTACCTCTTCTGGTTAAGGATTTAGAAGGTTGACGACGTCACAGCCTCAAAATTGATAAATGCCGCCATTTTGAAAGTAACTAAAGTATCAAGGAATTGCCACGGCAATTTTACGGCAAATTATCCAAAGTTCCTTTCAAGCACTCCAATTCAATGAAAAACGTAACAGAATTTTACACCCACCTTTTCAAAGATTTGAGCGCTATGCTTGTTTACGCTGGGAAACACACCTCACCTGCCGGACAAGGGCTGACAGGCGAGATGACACCTTCCCATCAATCCTTTGTACTATTTATTGTCTGATTTTATGAGGAACGCAACACCACTGGTGTTGTGAGATCTCACCTCACCAGGGGCTGAATCTCACCTTGTTGAGGTGAAATTTATCCAGACGAACGAAATATCACCAGTATGGTTAGGAGAATTTAACTGTTCTTTTACTCTTATTGATTGAATCGTTATGATTTCACGGAAGAGAGACTTTAGCCCACCCTGCCTCTCAGCCCCGAGTCTTGGCAGTTGACGTGTTTCTTCTCTTGTAAGCAATTACAAATCGATATTCCATGCGGGCATTTAGAAAAATAGTTTTTGGGGAGAATCTTTTGTGGTGAATGATGGACACAAGTCTAGAAAGTGACAGGTACTGGGCTTTTACTAATAATAGATTGAGCACAACAAATCTATTTGTTCTTTGTTTATGATGAAAATGAGAAAATAAATAATTGCCTAAATGTATTTCAAAGCATGTCCTGTTTCCCATTCCATTTACCGTAAAATTATCGCTTAGCCTTGACCTCTGTCTCTAAATTTCCAAATGGGCTTTTGATATCTATGGCCCCATTGTTGGAAATCTATGCCCATATTCCCTGGGGGTACAGTAAAAACCCGCGTATAAGAACCTAGTGATTAAGAACCTACAGGCTGAAAATTCTCAAATTAGACCCCCAATATATAAGAACCCATTCGGCCTGAAATTGGAAATAGGTTCTTATTTGTGGAGATCATCAAACTAAATCAAACTCTTGTTACTTTGTCATTGAGCCTATACGTACTGATTCTGTCATATGTGAAAATTGCAAAGAGCTCTAAAGATACTTTGAAAGCTTTCATTGTATTCTGTAAAATTTCTGATTCTTCCACGAACTGATGTTTGAATAAGGCCTCATGAACTAAGTGTCTCTCAACTGAAAGGTAAATAATGGGCTTGAAGTTTCAATCTGAAGAAAAGAAATACCTGGAAGCCCTGAATGAAATAAGAACCAATTTAAGAACCTGAACAGCCTTATATCCTACTAAATACTTAATGTATAAGAACCTAATCAGGCTGAGTTGCAAAATTGTAGGTTCTTATACGCGGGTTTTTACTGTAATTTTAACAGGCGGATGAAGGGGTGTGCCATTTGACGTCTGATATCAAACCATAAAATTTATAAATTTTCGCGAAAACGATACCGTGAAATTTACGGGCCAATTAAAGTATTTATATACCCTAAGATTCTGACAACGATCCAAAGTTTTAACGAAGTAAGTGAAATTTGATCAAAATCAATATCCTAAGAAGTTATTGTTCTAAAATGACACCCCAAAATTTATGACTATTTGTGATTTTACCAAAAATGATACCCCAGAATTTATTTTTTTCTCGAAAAAGGCACTCCAAAAAATAGCACATCCCGTACCAGCATATATAAGGGCAAGTTTGATAAAATCAAATGAATAATCCTGATCATTTACATCCTGTTTCAGAAACCTTTGAGATGGTGGCCAAAGATTGATGTGTTGTACAACAAAGCAAGTCAGCTGCGAGTCATGTTTCAGGTGCAGTTTTGAATGTTTGTTGTTTTGCTTTTTCACAAATGGAAGGAGATTTCTCGAAAAGAATGTAAGACAGGAGAGCATAATTTTATTACCTTCTTCTCAAAGGCAATGACCAGATATTCAGTATGTTTTTGGCTAAAAGCATTTTGTTTTATTTGTCAACAGGCATCAATTCGGAAAATAACAACGTTGGGGCAGACAATCAATCAAAAACAAAGCCATCATCGGGCATCGGTAAGACAAGGTCATTTTTGAATTCATCTATCTCTCATCTGGAGAAACGTAATACGTTTGCCTCGCTGTTGTTTGCGAACATTTATTTGCGATAACTTCAGTTTGTTTAAGTCACCCATAACACTCTGCAATCATAGGTGATCATGCTGCAATAAAGGTGATTCACAGAAATTTTTGTATCAAGTGCCGCTTAAGGGAGAACTTTTTCGGGCTGAGGGGTTTGAACAGTCTGGCCATGGTTAGCCTTATGAATTATTCGTTTACCCTCCATTGCTTTGAAGATGAAAAACGTGTCGAAGTTCTCCTTGAGCACACTTTGTACCTCCCTTCGGCGCAGTAGTTCTTTCCAATTTAGTTCCCATAAATGTATTCTATTAACCTGACGAATCAAGTTGTATGTTATCAAGTGCTTTCTTAATTCAAGATGGGGATGAAAATCAGGGACAGAAAGAAAGAAGACGAGGCTAATCAACTTCAGAAAGAGGCACAGTTGTTGTTGTGGCTTGTGAAGCTGTTCAATGCCGATCCCATGCTAGCACTTCATGTGAGTTTATTGATATTTATTGATCTGCCTTGTAGATTTTAGTAGAACTTATGATTCATCCCTGGCTTCCACATTGTCATTTTCGCTTTCACTATTTGTACAGGTAACAGATTTAGGGAGAAGTAACTGTATTACAAATTGACATTTCAAAAGCACAAATCAATAGAAAATATTCCATATATGATGTTTAGTTATAACTTACACGATTTAGCATTCAGCCTGAAAAATTCTTTGCCATCAAGCCTTTCGTGAGTCACGACTGGAAACATATGATGTATCATACGAAACATACGATGATTATCATAAGAGCTAAACCGGCATTGCTTTATTTACTTTGGGAGTTTGCAATCCTAGCCTCAATGTCACAAAGAAACTTGGAAAAGCCTTGTTAGAGAAGAAGTTCTCATCTAATTTCTAATGTTATGCGGATGGATCTTTGTATTCATTCACTAAAATCCCGTGCAACCCATTCAAATGTTTGAGGAAGCTGTTAAAGTTGATAGTGGACAGAATTTGATTGTAGATTTTAGTGTGTGAAGCTGATTTTTATGTAAATATTCAAGCTTGTGAAGGCAGATAGTGACCAGTTTTGTGGCTTAGGACTAGAGTTAGATCTTGTAAATTTTGGCTGAGCATACTTTCACACGTTTGTGTCACCTGCTTCGACAATGAAAAGCAAACTTTATTTTGTAGTATCAAAGAGCTTTCTATGTAGTGATATCAGTTGCCAGGATTTTGCAACCTGTGAGTAGGCATTTTGGTTCACAATTTCAGGTTTCTTCGACATTGAATGAAATTTTGTTCCTTTAGAACCCAGAAAAAGCAGGTCATGAGATACAAGCAAGTTCAATGCAGTTCATGGATGGCCTAGTTCTTGTTTCGATGTGTGATCATATTGCTGAAGTTTCGTCGGAGGCAGCTGAGGTATAGTAAATAAATAGTAAATCATCAGGCAGTGCACTTCTTAGCATCATAGAAGACGAATCTTTGCAAAACTTTAAAATCATTTATGTAAATATAATTACCGCATGCTTTCAAATGAATTGATTACAGGGAACTCTATGTAATTAGCCATAAGGTGAGAGAGAGCATTTTTGATATCATTATCATTTTCAGAGTGACGGGATTTATAAAATTTCTGCTAGTTTTGAAGTTTTGACGTCATTATATTTGCTAAATCGTAAACCACAAAATCTTCAGAATTTTGCTTTCTACCATCTTGTAGACATTCAGAGCATCTCTTGTAGTAGTCATACTTATTTTCTTCAATCAGTTTAGAATTTATGGAACTTTTGTTTGTCAAAGCCTCAGGTACCTCCTATCGCATGTCCAACTCATAAAACTTGCTTTCTCTGAGATTATAGCAAATTACACGAAGGGCCCTTCAAGTACTTTGTGAGTTTACGAAACCATGACGGCAAGGGCATTAAAGAATCATGCAAAAAGTAAAGCAAAGGACTTGCAAAAAGTATGCATCTCCGGTACAATAAAAAGCTTATAAATGAAGTCTAAATTCAGAATCGGGGTGACTTGATGGTTTACGTAACATGTTGGAGGCCTTGAAGCTTTTTTGCTACAGGCGTTTCCAGAATTCCCAAGGGACTAATTTCTTGTTTTATTGAATTATCAAAGAGGCCCACATTGGGCCCATAATTGGTTAAGCTCATCTGAATGATGATAATTCATAGATTCAGAATCATATATGGTTTGTATGGGCCAAATTTGGGCCTTTTGAGCTATTTAATGTATCCCTAAAACGCGTACATTTTTCTTAAAAATCTGTATGTCTATGCCTAAATTTGGCACACGACAGAAAAATTCTGACCGAAATCCTATTCTAAAAGGATGTAAACAATCATAACGTTAAACTGAACACAAAAAATTAATCCCTTCACGCCCGGCTAAAATTAAGCTTAACACGAAAACCTAATGTAGATTGTCGTTTTCCAGGAGGTATCATAATCACTGATTCAGTAAGCAATAGATAAATGCAATGTGCATAACCTTTCAAATCAATCAAAATTCCAAATGCTTTACCCCCTGAAAAATTCGTAGTTTTCAATGAATACTGTTGGGCCATATGGCCCTTCCGGGGGTGAAAGGGTTAAGTTTTAAAATGATTTTCTTTAGCTTTATGAATGAATATTCAAAAAATGAAGAATTATATCAAAGTGAAAAAAATTCTATATTTTAACAAATTCAAATTGCAATATCTCGTGATTGGGAAAAGATAAACGCATTTTGTCTTTTCCATTCAATAATGCATTCATGGGCTTGCGGGATGTCATAATGGATAATGTGGTTTCAAAAAATCATTTTTTTTGCGAAATGTCCTCATGCGTGTCCACTGTGGAACGGAGCAATAATAGTTTACATATTAGATCTTAAAGTTTGCAAGATTCGATACCTACGCTCTTCATAGCGCTCTTCGATACCTACCCTGTGCTCTTTGACTTGATGATGGCACTTTGGGCAATAGAGACTCATAGTATGTCGCTATATAAAGAAAGCACGAATTATTGGCTGCCAATAATTCATTCGTTTGGTTTTCGTGCAGAGGAAGGCATCCGCTGAGCCTTAGCTATTCGAAAAAAGAATCTGGATCGAACGATATTTTATACATTTTGTAGAATTTTCGAATGTGCATAATAGTGATAGAATCTCCAATGTCATTCAATCGAACTTTTTATATAAAAATGTACAAATATCTCTGCGAAAACAATGGATTTCATGACCGTCTCTCATGGTGATCAGAAGCAACTGATAAAAGCGAGGCTATGACTTTATTTGTAGCGACAGTAAGACTTTAAAGTTTGCAAGATTCGATACCTACGCTCTTCATAGCCCATTTACTCTCAGCTGTTTAGGCGTAGGTTCTAAATCTTTCAGGAGGTCTGGAAATACTTCCATGATCTGTTTTCTTTGAATTGAATCGCATAAAAGTAACTTTAGATCTTTTCCTATAATTCGACCGCTAGAATTTTCGACGTTTCAATAGTTTTGAAAATAAATTTAAGAATTTGGCGTCACAGAAAGCCTAAAGATTAACTGAACAATAATACGTTTACAATCTTAACATTGTTGACAGACGATTACGCTAAAGATGGCGACAAGGAACTGTTTACCACGGTGCATTGCATTCTATGATCGAATACCTGCAGAACTGTTAACGATTTGTAGCTAGAACGCAATGTATCTTGGTAAATGCTTCGTCGCCGCCATCTTTAGCGTTTTGACTGTAACATTTCGCCTGGAAATGTTTCGTTATCAATTGAATTAAGCAACTGATGGCAAATATAATTTCTCTAGACTATGATCTGCTTGCATTCAACTGACAATGTCGAACTATGGAACCCAGAAGCTCCAATTGCCACATTTTGGGAAATCAGGTTGGTAATTTTCTCATTTTTGTTTCAAGCATTAAGGACGTCTGTATATGACATGTACAGATAGCTGGAATATAGGCATTACTTATCTTGAATTTATTTATTGCTTAAATTGTTTTTCCTTTATGATCTGATTGAATATCTTGACAGGAACTTTAAAGTAATTTGCTAGACTGATTGCGTATCCGTAGTTATCGCGATTGGTAGACTGATGGACGCTCAAACTATGACTCATGGACTTTCACGCTGAATTTTGGGACGATGTTGTCTCCACTAGATTTCATAGATATGGAAACCATAGACTCCTGGCAATGGCGGATGGGCCTAAGTTGTCGGCTGAAACCTACATTGTTAAGATACCCTAAAATTCAAGTTTTCATTGATACTAGCCATGAACAAAAGCCGTAAGTATCCAGAGTACAAGAATCAACAAACCTTTCGCTGTGAACAGGAGTTCCTCATTTTTAAGGCCAATTAGTTTCCATGAACTTCACAGCAGCAATGAGAATTCCCAACTGTCGAGCGTAGCTTGCCTCGCTTCCGAGGCTACACCATAACCTCCTTGTAGACCGCACATCTAAACGTATTCATTTTCGTTTCAAATTTTATAATGAGAGTCCATAAGTCCCAGTTGTGGAAAAATAAAAGATGTTGTTGTTGTTGTTGTCGTTGTCGTTGTTGTTATTGTTGCTGTTGTTATTGCTGCGATGACTGGGACTATATCATAAGTTTAATGATTTGCCGTAAATTCATTCTTTTTTTTAAATCAAATCGTGCAAATTTGGATCTGAAAATCTGCCGCCAAAATCATCTCTGGTTTGATTTATACGCTGAACTGTAAGCACAGGCGCGCAACTAGGAATTTTACGGGGCAGGGGTCCAAATCAGAAAAAAGGGCACACTCCAGGTTATTTTAAAGTAGTAATGTCGTGTTGAATGTCAGTTTTTTTTTTATTCAGAAGGCGAGGGCAGAAATCAAGGGATATTTTTCAAATGTTTGCATCTGTAAAACATATCTATCAATGCGGTGACAGAAGATGGGGGTGTTTGAGGGGGCTTGCCCGTGAAATTTTCTTAAATGACACTGTCTAGATCGTCGGAGAATGGAGAAGTGATTCCCACCAAGGAGAGACAATTACTATTGGAAAGGTGGCTAGTACACACACTTTTTGTAAGACTCTGTGCACTGAACTCTGTAAAACTTATACCGTTTGGGAAAAGAACAGCAAGCGCCATTAGAAGAAAGATCTTTCAATGGTAGACATATTCAAATCATTTAAGAATTTACCTGAATGAAGTCGGTCACTCCATTCTGAAATCGTGAGGGATTTGTAGAGAAAACTCCTTAAAGGTTTAAGAAACCTTAAAAGCAGGCCTTAAATGACCACCAAAGTTTCGTATGATTTCTACTTCATAGCTATGACTTCAACTAGTATTGGTACATGTTATACTCGTGGGAGAACGAAATCATCCAGAATTATGCTGTTATGCTCACGGATACAAATGATACTTTCGTACTACCAAAAAGGACAACGCGTACTAAAGCATGTAAAAGCCATTGCTGCGAGGTAGAAACTTTGGTCGCGAATTTCAGCATGTTTTGACAATTTCTTGAAGGGGCTTTTTCAGGACATTTTTGTAACGGAGTTGCTGATGTCAGTCATGTCAACTACTAAATGAAATATCTGCCAATATTATTGCCTTGATATCCAGGGAGCAGTGTTCTTTTAAACAGAGATAGTTTTTTACTCACCTAGCAATAAAAGTTCCTTGTAGCGGCTTCTCTTAAAGAGTGAATCACGTCTTTTAGCATGTTATTTGAAAGTGGAGACTTTCAGCTGTATTCAATCCTCAATTCTTAGATGCTGATAATTTCGGAACGAAAAAGTCCGATTCAAGCACAGAGAATTCTCAAACTTACTTTAAGATCATTGTAATTAAAGAAACCATTCAACAAATATTGACACTTAATCGCCAAGAAAACTAGAAAATACAGATCAATAGTGCGTTAATTTAACACAATTTTTGCCCTGAAAAGGGCACTTTTGCTCTTTCGAAAAAAGGGCAGGGTTCTGGACCCCCAGGACCCCCCCTAGTTGCGCGCCTGTAAGCATAACAAATATCCATTGTGTGTTTTGTTAGAATTGATGTACCTTTTTGTTTTTCTTGAACCTGCTCTTGTTGTCGATGCTAGAAATAGTGTGTTTTTTCAATTAATTCTTGTTTGTTTAATCCTAGTTCCCATGTGATCTACAACCTCGCAGAAAAGTTTCAGGATGAGAAGACATCGAATCACCTTACTAAAATGAAGTGGTTGCAGCAACTTCTCAAGAAAAGAGTTCAGTTTCTAAGGAAGCACAAGGTATGTCGAGACATTTGATACCCATTGAGGCAGTACGTTTTGTTGTACCGGGTGAGTCAGCAAAATGCTTGGATGATTGAAAGCACGTTCTTCTAAAACTATTATCTGAAAATGCTCGTGTAGCTAACGTATCGATTTAGGTCAGAAAATTTACTTTGTCGAAATTAGTCGTATCGTTCTGTAATTACAAGCAATTCTGTATTTTTCGTCGTTGTGGCTTTTAGCTTTTTAAGCAATTCTATGAAATTGTTTTATCCCAAATTCCATTAGAGCAGGTCTAAAATCTTTTATCTGTGTGCAAGAGGGGGGAGGGAAGGGGTCTCAATTTAGCTGCCAAATAGCGCCGTTAAAATAGGAAAATCGAATGTCGATGGCCGCTCAAGTTCCTTTACAGCTTTAGAGAAAGTATCGATTTTAGATTTGACATGCTGTTGATTCTGTTAAACCTTAGATACATTTGTTGGATTCACCCATTATGAATGTGTGCTATTTTAACGTAGATGAATTGAAGTCTACCTCAAAGTAGATCTCATTTGAGATTTACGATAACGAAAAATTACTCGTGTAGAAAACTGTTGTTGTTTTTATTCGTGTATATTTTGCGGGACAACTTATTTGAAACAGAGTTTAGCTGCAGCTCATACTTTTTTGCTTTTTTATAAAACAGTGAATTTGACATTTGTCTAACTTTTAGGAGCAAGCTGCAATCGGAACGCACATCACAATTTGTGCCGAGGCATTGTCAAAACTTGAGGTAGGTAACAATGTCGATTCCATTCTGTGCTGCTATATTTTTTATATAATTCAACAATTTGTGCTATGATAGATTGTTGTATTCTGTGTGGCCCAAGAAAAGTTAGCTGCGGTCTTTATTTTTTAATTTTCATCTTTCACTCATTAGTTCCGGATGTCCCAATGAATGACCGCACATATGAAGTTGCAAATTTGATAGCAAGGGCCATTTTCAAGTTCCTTGTTTTGGCAGATAGGTCAAGTACCAAATTACTTTTCTTGGTAATGATATTTGATAATTTTTTTTATTTAAAAGTGGGCAAGTCATCCTCTTTTTGCGCTGCCTGGTTTTGAAGCATACAACAAAAAATCAGATGATTACCAGATTTGTATATGTTAAGTTGCTAACTTGGTTGTAATTGTCGGAAAAATACTCACATTTTCAAGGTTGATTTCCACTCAGTAGAATTTTTCAGAGCTGACTGAATTTGACACAATAAAAAGGTAACATTTTCTTACGTCAACAAAAGATTTCCTGTCCAATCGGAAGATTCGACTGAGTTGAGTGGAAATCAGCCTTTACTTGAGAATTGATCGATAGATTTACAATTTCTTGTAACGATGGGGCTAAACAAAGGTGTGCAGTGTGTCATTTTGTAACTTTGCAACCTGTTAAAAGGAAGCTTTTTCCGGCGTGTATCATCAGTGTTTGCTGAATTTTGAAGCGAGTAACTTTTATGGGACACCCAGAAGATTAATGGATTTGATCAGACTGTTGACCTTTGTCAGTTGTACATGTTATTGCCGCTGTTATGTTGCAATGCCTCATTTTCAATTGTGCAGTTATGATATAACTAGATTTTTAATGACTTCTCTCCAGGTAATATTTCTCATGTCACTCTGGAGCTCTGAGCAAGATGTTGTCCTTATGGCAATGGAGTGTTTTGCACTGATGAATGAGGAGGCCAGCCTCTTAATGACACTAGATGGTTGCAACCCCATTCATCCAGCTCCATTGTACACGGCTTATTACAAGTTTGGCAGAGAAGGGCAGCAAGTTACAACAGGACGAACTGCTCTGCAGAAGAAGATTATGGCAATTTTGAGACAAGTGGACATTGCTACGCCTGGAAATCTTGAGGTTTGTGTTTATATAAAATTGAGCTTCGGTTACAAGAGTTGCAGATTGACAATTCATGAGGATTGTTTGTAAATTACAGTAGAGACCCGAATAAAAGAGTTCACATTTGCAAACTAGACTGTTTTGGTTCTAATGTAAAGGATAAATTCCATTTCATCAGGCTTTAGGCCCTGAAATCAGATTCATAAATTTTGTAACGAGAATTTTTTCAATTCTTTATTTCTTTTTTTGAAATGCCTCTTTTTTTAATCAAAATAATGTGATTCAGGATGAAACATACCAATGTGATGGAATAGACTTGCGTAGTCCTTTCGGATTACTGAGTAGCAAAATTAACTTTTTGTTATTCCATTTGATCTTATTTGCTCTATTTTACTTTAGATTATTTTATTCTAATGTCCATCCACGAGCGATATGACACCCACTGTGTAGCATTTTAAATTTATATTAGTAGCGACCCACCGTAACTTATTGTTTTTTTGTGTCTTGAACTTGTTTTTACTTCGTACACAACCACCTTTCAATGTTTCGTAATTTGAAATTTTCAGTAGTGAGCCACCTTAAGTGAAGATCCACCTTAACTCGTAAAGGTAGCTCACTACAACCTCGTTCCCAGGGCCGCCATTGTCTTTCCTGTGGTCATCAATGTCGGTACTGACGCAGGAAGCTGGCCCTTGGAACCAGGTTGAGCGCACTGCTGAAAATTTCAAAATTACGAAACATTGAAAGGTGGTTGAGTACGAAGTAAAAACAAGTTCAAGACACACAAAAAAAACAATAAGTTAAGGTGGCTCGCTACTGATACACACTTAAACTGCTACTCACTGGTTGTCCTATCGCTCATGGTCCATCTACTAGGTTTAGACTCTTTGCCACTTTTGTTTCCGTCAGGCTTGGGAGTTGACTCTCAGCAGATGGCAAAAAGTCACTGATGCGTTAATAAATTATCCAGTGAAACAATTTCCTCCGATCGAATCACCAAAAGCAACTATCGTGAAGAAGACACAATCTGGAGTTTATTCATCACCACCAAGTGAAATTTTAGAGGTAAGTCGACTTGACGGAATTTTAGAATGGGTGTCGAATCTTTGCTAACTTTATAAATATTCGTGTAAAATGTTGCTTTATTTTTTCAAATGAATTGTTCGAAATAAATTCGAGGTTATTTCTTATAATCCTAGAGAGAGTATTTTGATATCATCATTGTTTTCAGAATTATAGCACTTAAAACTTTTGACAGCTTATTATCTTTGAAGTTTTGACGTCATCAAAGTGCTAAATCGTAAACCGTAAAAACTGAAGATTTTTTATTGTTTACCATCTTTTAGACCTTCAAAAACTGAGTATTTCTTGTATTGGTCATATCAAGTTTCCTCTCTCAGTTTAGAATTCATGGAGCTTTTGATGTCTTTGAAAGCTTCAGACACCTCCTCTAGTACAACCTTTAATTATGATATCAAAAGTACACGCTGGAAATGTGACAAGCGACCCAAAGTTCTCTTCGATCAGTTTAGTTGAATGAATGAGGCAATAGCAGTTTATGCATTCAATCTTACAGTTTTGAGTTAATTCATTAGCCACAGACGCAGATGTAGCACTTTGTGGCATTGAATCATCAGTAAAAACAAGCAAACCTTCCCTTTCATTCTTCGCAGTTGTAGCTTGAAGAATTCTTCGAAATCCAGGTTTCTTCTTTATGCAGTGTCTTGTTTATTGCATCATTGATCCAGCAATGTAAGTTTGTCTGAAATCACAGAGCGGAGATATTGCAAGACTTCCTTAAATAAAGGACATACAGCAAGACTCCCTTCACAGTTCGGAGATATGGCAAGATTCCCTTTATAGAATATGACCTAGAATATTTTACCCTCAGTGATCACTACCTGGCAATTTACTTTATATGATAAAGTTATTAGTCTCAAGTTGGCAGATTTGTTCCGACGAATCATATTGATGTAATTTTTCAAACAAAACATGCCGTTTTATTTTGGTAGATTTATTTAGCTGAATGGTCAAACATGACTGGGTTTCTCTGCTCCCTTGGTGGAATCTGTGCAGAACAAGAATCGGGGTATGTATAATCATGACTAGCATAGACTGAGAAATTCATGCCGTTATTGGGTGGTCATGTTTTACTCTTATTCTCTCGTAGCGATGAAAGGCATTCGTATAATACCGTCTAAATAAAATGAATCACGCTTGTTGAAAAATCATCAGAATTTGATCACACTACCGGGTGAGCCAGAAAAAAGTTCCCACTTTTGAAAATTCATAGCACCAACAGTACTTCACAGATTTGAATGATTCAAATTCTAGTTAAAAGCCGAAAGATTGAAGTATTTTTGTGATTTTTCTCATTATCTTATTAGCACTAGAAATATAGGTAAACTGAACTCTTACAAAAATTCAATGGTTGCAAAATGACTGAAAAATGGCCTAAAGCATTGATCAAATCATAAAGGACTCCTCGCACAGATCAATGAAGAAAATGCAATTCTTCACGGATGAGAGGTATCCACTGCTCATGTGTATCTCTGGGACTGAAAATTATAGTATTTGCTTGAAAATTGATGTCTTTTAACTCTCGAGAGAGGTGAAACGCCCATTGAGTATTGTTCTGTGTAAGGAGAGTCCTTACAATTTGATCAATGTTTTAGTCCTTTTTTCAGTCATTTTGCAACCACGAAATTTTCATAATGTTAAATTTACCGATACTTCTAGTGCTGGCAAGACAGCGAAAAAAAATCACAAAAATGCTTCAATTTGTCAGCTCTTCAACTGGAATTGGAATCATTCAAATCTGTGAAGTACTCTTAGTGTCATAAATTTTTAAAGTGGGAACTTTTTTCCGGCTCAACCCGCAGTAGCCATTAGCTGTTTTCATATGGTTTTAAGTGAAGGGCCTTTGGGCCTTTGGGAATTTATTCTTTCAGAAGCTACGTGGGTTTGAAGCATACTAAAGATCATAAGGGATGATCTACAAATTAAA
Source organism: Aurelia sp. 3 sensu Dawson et al. (2005) (assembly GCA_964020215.1). NCBI lineage: Eukaryota > Metazoa > Cnidaria > Scyphozoa > Semaeostomeae > Ulmaridae > Aurelia > Aurelia sp. 3 sensu Dawson et al. (2005). The sequence goes on from OZ026584.1 coordinate 14,767,438, forward strand.
TTCTAATGCCGCTTTCTTGCTTGAATTTGCTTCTTATGTCCTTGATGTAGCTCCGATGTCCCGTGGGAATTCAAATTTCACAAGAAATTGCTAGTTAGACGTTTTAGCTAAGATGGCCATACTTTGTAAGATACTATCGCCCAAATTATTCTGTGCACTCCTGGATTTTAAAACAAACAAACAACTACCACTTATAAAATTTATTTGGTCTTTGATGCAAATACATTAAAGATTGGTACCATATTGTTGATTATGGTGATTTCCTACGGTGCAGGTGTCTTCCCGATCAACCGGTACATCAATGTTTGCTGATTTGTTTGTTTTATATTACCATTAAAACAACTCAGCACATAAAGATTACGTTCTACAATGCCATTCACAGTAGACCTATCCTTCAACCATGATTTCACTGTTTGATCAAGCTAATTTAAGGCTGCGTTCACACGATGCCGGTACATTTTGAAAACGGTGAAAAATGTGACGGATAGGCCTCTCGTTCACACGAAAACGGCACATTTTTTTGCCTGCAGATTTTGAAAACGCTAGATTTTGAAACGGAACTCTGACCGGCAAATTTTTGAAACTGCATCGTGTGACCACTCGGAAATGATGTAAACACAACATTTTTGTACGCTTTTGGAATGAGACTGGTCGATTCTCAGACGAGACAAAATCTCCATCTTCATCCTGATACTTCGGAACGCTCTGTTTTCTTGATAATTAACATTTAAAATGACTGAGTTTCACTTTGAAGATCCAGATCTGAAGAACAGCACGTTAGAAATAGGATTTCCAAGTTGTGCAATTGAAAAGGACAACTTCACAGACTCTCAAGGGAAGCAAATTCGAATGGAAAACAAAGAGTCTTTTTAAGTCGAAGTTCGGAAACAAAGGGCACATTTGCGTTGTCGTTGCAGTCGCCGTCCTAGTTGCTAAAGGTCCCTAATTTCGGACACGGCTGATTGGGGGCTAATTGGAGAAGGGGCATATTAGAGAGGGGGGCGTATTCACAAAATCAAATGGCAAGGATATATTTAATAGCTTATCTGCTCTTTTACCCCATATTTTACAGATTCAACATACAATTTTACGAGTCAAATACAGAAACTGGACACATTCTCCATCCCAAATACTATCAAAATTAACATGCAAGCTTGTCTAGTGAAATATATGGAAAATCATTGGTAATTTCTGGAATTTGATGTAGGTGGGGGGGGGGGCTTAAAAGAGAGGGGGACTTAATAGAGCTTTTACGGTAATGGAAAAGTCGATCGTTATTTTCGATGGCATGCCAGTTTCATTTCAAGGTGGTATATGAAAATCGATTATTTCTCCATAATCAGTCATGAATGAAAATTTATCAGTGGCTCACATTCGATTATCTCAGCAAAGTCGATTATTATCTGCAGTCGAATTTTTCGATTAATCGGCACCAATTGATGAATTAGTGGGCCAAATAATAGTTGATTTATGTAACCTCGACGATTTATTGATTAATCGATAGTCGATGGACAGGCCTCATTCACATCAGGAAAAGACGCAACTTCATTTGGTCCACACTGCGAATAAAACTTACAATTCTAATACTTTAACAAATAAAGAAGGCATGAGGTACCTCAGACCCAAATGATTAAAAGCTCCTCAATTATCAAAAACTGGGATCCTAGATGGATCAGAATAAACGTCTAAAAGCTTTTTTTTTTTGCTTTTCTGACTTCCCAGTTCGTACTCTTTTGTAAACATTCTCCCTTTTATTTTAGAATGCTAATGGTGAGGACAACAAGTATTATGAGTCAGAAATCTTTCCAAAGTAGCAGCCTCAGCATAACTTCCTTAGACACTCTTCCTGATTCACCAGTAAACAGGTACATATATCATAGGTTTTCATCACAAACGTCTTGCTTTTCTGAATTGATTTTAAGGTTGAAAGAGTCATGTATCTTTATATGTAAGTCGTGACATACTGATGAGTTCAAAATGAAAATCAGAAGTAGGAAGGGATCTGGATGTAACTGCCGCTTATGCATAGTTTAAATAGGATAGAACATATTTCGAGCATTGTGAACAGGGTAGAGTTGGCCTTTATTAGCATTTACTAGCTACTCTTCTAGCCAACTGTAAATAAATTGCATTACATTACATTCAATTTATATATAAAGCCAAAAAGTTTTGACGGCAAATAGTGAGACAATCAAATCGTTCATGAAATTTTATAACCGCGAAGTTTTTTCCAGTTGTTTAAGCTTTAAAAATTTTCTTTAGATTCACAATGAACTTAGAATCAGTTTGTGACTATTCCTGAAAGCTGTCATCCCTAACTGCAGCAAATGTTGTTATAACTTACAGGCTTTATGATCACATTTAGTAATTTAAAATGTCCTGCCATTGGTTGCTGTTTTAGACGTATCTAAACTTTACGAAATTGTTACAAACGTCACCATAAAAATTTTCCAGAATTTTTTCTCGAAGATATTTTGCAAAAATTTTGCCGGAAAATTCGAGTTTTAATGTACAGTAACGTATTCTAATATTTATATCCTTAAAAACATTTTACAATATATTTTACATCTGTATCATACTATAATTTCAAGATTTCAAGTTACTACACAACGCTATGGGGACAGGACCACAAGAAGAAAAAGACAGTAGTCATTGCCCCATGGCCATTAACATGAAGACATGCAAATAGATAAAGCCTGGTTTTCATTAAATTGTAATTCATCGCCGATCATTGTCTTACAGCATCAGCGATGATCGGCGATTCTCTAAAACAATAATCGGCAATGAATTACGATTTAATGAATACCAGGCTTAAGAATTAGATAAATAACTATAAAAAGTTACAAATACGATTAAAACACCTAAATACTGGAATCTGTTCCACATTGGATGTCAGGCCAGCATAGGAGAATGATACTGAACAAAATAGGAATCCCCCGATAAGAGAAAAACAACGACAGCATTGTTCGAGATATTGGGAATTCCCCCTTTTGTAAATCGCAAAGGAAAGACGTTAACTCTGATTGTCTCTCTGATCAATGAGACGAGTGAAGCGTTTTGGGCCATGCGCAGTTTCACAAAGGAAAGATGAAGTGCGTCTGGCTCCTCTGGAGAAAATCCGAAAGACTTTCACTGATAGTATCCCGAACAAGCAAGGGAGGATTTCGCTAAAGATGGCGTCAAGTAGCTTTTTGCCAGGACCCCCTGGTAATGAAGATATTAGCCAATCAAATTTGTCGAAATTCAATGCGACAGAAAGCATCATCCAAAAAATTCCTGCCCGCCATCTTTAGGGCAATCCTCTTTCTTGCCGTCACTGATCTCTCCCTCCAGGGTCCCCAACGCTCTTCATGTAGCAAGCATACAGTCAGGTCAGGGTTCCTGATTCAAAGTATCATTGATCTGAAATACTTTCGATTTTATTTGGATAAGCCTAATATGAATAAGAATTATCCTCATTCTTATTCCTTATTCCTCTGTATTATCATTACTCAATCTAAGTTTGCCAAATTTCTGTTTAAGGTTCATCAGTCAACTGCTGACCCTCCTTGTGTGCCAGAATGAACAAACAGCTCTTCAAATGCGAAACAGCGTCAAAGAATCACTCGGTGTTGATTTGAGTCCAGCTCTTTTCAAGTCTTTCTTCACACTTTGTAAAGCAACGAAGCAGTGTTTCTTTCCTGATGGTCAAGTAAGTATTGTTATTGTTGATACTGTCCCATGCAATAGACCTTTTAGCTATTCTGAAAGCGAATGTGGATCGAACGATATTTCATTACAATTTGTAGAATTTTCGAATGTGCACAATTGCGATCGAAGCTCTAACGCCACTCTATCGAGCCTCGCGTATAAAATTGTATAAAAGTATCGCTCGATCCAGGCTCTTTTGTAGAATAGCTAAAAGGTCTATTGATACTGTTGTCACCTCCAGCCACTGAGCAGCCTACGCGTAGATCCATTATTCCAAAGGATGATAGTGAGTGTCTATGAAACAAAGGGCAAAGGCTTGCTACCTCGGTTTCCAGATTTCTTGAAACTTGGTTTATGTAGGCTTTCTTTGGGGCGCGTTTCTCAAATTATGGGAAAAGGGGATTAATAAGATTAATTAGAGTGATTGAAAAGGGTGGCCGCAGCAAGCTTTCGCTCTTTGTTGCGTAGAACCTTTCTCCTTTTAGCTGGAGAGAGGGAGTCAACCTTCCAGGAAGTGAATGTTGCTAGAATGAAAATTTTCTATCTTTTCCCTGTGCGAATAAGATATTGTCTGTCTTTGTCCCTTGTTCGGTTGGTCATTTTTGTACCTTAGTCCCCTATGCTTTGTAGCCGCGCAGCCTATTGATACGCAACGAGGAGGCAGGGGACTAAAGTACAAAAATGACTGAGATCACAGGGGGCAAAGATGGACAGTTTTCATTTGCACGGAGGACAGAGACGGGCAATTTTTGGCTTCAGCCATTATTGTTTCCTGGCCTTTCTTTCTGAGACCCTATGTTGTCGACCCTTGCCGAAAAGAATGGTCTAAAATTTGATCAATGGTCACCAATGGAGCAGTGGCAAATTTGTAAAACAAAGCATACAGATCTGTCCAGGACCAAGGGATTTGGCAGCTGCAAGAGTAGCCTTCACACATTCTATGCAGCCCACCATACTGCTACTCGTTCTTCGTTTATTTTGATGTGATTGGTACACTCAGAGACGTGAATCTATTCTTTTGAGAGGCAAATCGCTTTGTAATAGAGAAGTGTAGGGCCGATATGAGCCAAGTGAATTTTATCATCTAAGCTGTCATTTATGTACTCACAAACTGATGATCATTTAGGTGGAATCCGACAAGCAGCTCGAATTACAGGCTAAAAAATGTCTCACCCTTTTTGACTTACCCTGTGCATTTGATGGGTCAAAGATCAAAGGAAATTTCTGAAAGCATGCTCTTATTTGCACTCTCTTCCCCCTAGGTTGAAATGAATGATTCAAACACACTTTACATCGAACAGATCATCTACATACTGAAATGCATGTTGGATGCGAAGTCGGATGAAGTTACTTATATGATCGGGTATATGCCGATAGAGGAGTTGTTATTACCTCTCATCAAGTAAGTTGTATTTGTTCATTTTTGAGGGATGGAAATGTAAAAAAGTGTGATTTATTGCGAGTTTTGAACTTGGGGCGTCCTAATTTCTAGGCAGTTGCTCTACTGACTGAGATATCTCACACGCTAATACTTGTCAGTGTAATTCATTGATATCCAGATCAATATGGTGACGTAATCTGTGTCTAGCGCACACAACTTAATGGCGCGTTTACGAAACCACGACGGCAGCAGCAACTCCAATGCAATCTTGCTTTAGTTTCAGAATTTTAGATTCAAAAGATTCCTTGTTTTTCGTTCGAATTTCTGTCCTTTGAGAGCCCTTGAAGTTGTTCTGAAGACAACCTGGATCCTTTCTGGCGTTCTGTACTGCAGATCTAGGCCGCCAAAGTAAAACTCAGTCTTTTTGAATGTTTCACGCCAATGAAAAAAATATGGTTTTCAGGCATCTCTAAGTAATGGGAAACCTTATTTTGGCCTTATCGATGATGTCGAAACGGTAGTGTATGGAAACAACATTTGCTTTCCCGAATATCAGATGACGTTTCGGCTGGCGTTGCCATCCTGGTTTCGTAGACTCTCCAATGTCTGAAACACAGACCGGGTCAATGTCTTAGCTGCATTTGCTCTCTTCATTCGTCAAAAATTTCTCTAAAAATTGACTAATTTCAGTGAAGCTATTACTGTTTGGCAAAAATACCTTGCTAAGCAAATAGAAGAAAATCTAGCGTCACAATTAATGAACTTCTCTAGCAGATGAACTGCCTCGCCTCATGTTTTTCGAGGCAGTTTGAAATGAGAATGATTGCTGTGCAGGAACTAACAGTTCAGACGCGCAGGAGCCATTTGAATTTGATTTCTAGCACTGGTTAGGCTTGGGCTGAAGGGAAAACAACGAAGGAAGCTACTAATATCGAGGTCACAACTCTTATTTCCATGCTCCAAACATAGTGCATTGTTGCCCTTTGTAAATGGTCAAAGCTTCTTCATCAGAATGATTCTTGATTGCATTTTGAATTGAGACTTTTCTTAACTACCGACTATAACAACTTGCTGTGATCTCCACCATCAGTTAAATGATGGCATTACATCTTATTTAGATACGTCAGAACGCTTCCTGTCACAGTTCAATCCTTGGTCATCAAATCAAAAATGTGTCAGTTGGTAGAGAGTGTAAGTTCAGTCATATTTTCTTCTGAAAATGTTTTTTGTTATTTGTTTCTATAAAAATGTGATGGCATGCTTGTTGTATTGCAGAATTGCAGATTTGTAATCATTTATTTTCTATCCCGTTATTTATTTGAAGGTACTAGTTCACATAATTAAAGAAACTTTGCTTGTGCTGCTATGGTAACTGAGTTGGTTCAATCTTTTTTACCAAGCACCGGACTCGTCTTCATGCCTTTGAAATGGAGACCTCGTTTTCGCCAGGATGAATCTGAAACCTGCTGTTTCTGCTGCTGTTTTTGCTGCTGTTTTGAAGATTTTTGTGTTTGATTGGACACTGTGTTTCCGTCTCTGCGAAGTCTACCGTTTTCAGAATTTGATAGGTTTGGAATTACCAATCAAACACGCCCTTAGGACGACATGAACTCATGCGGGCGTGAAAATTTGACAAAATGTGCTCCTGTTTGGATGATATCCGATATTGACCCGATATCAAACTATCTACATACTTCATGCATCTTTCACGTGACTTGGCGTGGATATTTGAGGAATAATACAAAGGCAATTTTGATTTTTGCAGCGAGCTAGCGCGTAGCGCCTGCGTATTATTATTATTATTATTATTAATTTGTTTTACGTTGGCAACTTACATAGCTATATATAATTAAAAAAGCTAATTCAAGCCAACAAATTAATACAATGCTACATGAATATATACAAGAAAAATAAGTCGATAAAATTACAAAATTCACAAAGTTCATATCAATTTACAAAGTTCATATTAAAAATGGTGTAAAACTATAAAAACTATAAAAAGCCGAGCCGAGGAATATACTGCCTGCAAAGTCTGCAGTCGCAGCCTTCATTGTTCCAATATTTGATTTTATTCTTGAATTGTTGCACAGAAGAAGAATCCTTAATTTCCTGTGGAAGAGAGTGCCAAATACGCTGCCCTCTGTATCGGACTGATTCAGTACCATAATTAACTGTATGTACGATAGGAAGTAAAAATGTATTGGCATTTCTCAAATTATATGTGACACTTCTTTTCAGGAAAATTTCATCCATAAAACTGAGGTTTAAATTTTTTGTAGTTTTGAACATTTCAGTCATTAGCAATTGCACATTTTTCTGGTGTATTGTTACAGATCTATCTTTTTCTAATAATGATACAAAGCTGGAAGTATAGTCTTTATAAGCTATTCGTAAGGCTCTTTCATGCAGTCTGTTAATCTTGTTATTCATTTTTCTGCTATGGAACATCCATACCAAAGGACAGTACTGAAACTGGCTAGTTACGAATGCTCTCATCAAAAGTCTTAATTTATCAGTTCCAAGATATGTGGACATGCGTGACAAGGCAAATAGTTTGTTGGCAGCCTTTTTACAAATATTGCTTACATGCTTTTCAAAGTTGAGATTTGAATCAATCAACACCCCTAAAAGTTTCTCTTCTTGTGAATTATCAACGGTACAGTTGCCAATATTTATGACGACATCTTGATTTGTTCTTTCACCAAAAATCATAAAGTGGCATTTGTCTTCGTTAAGTTTCATGTAATTATTTCCAAACCATTCAATTATAATTTTGGAGTCATTTTCTAACATGGAGATTACATTTTCGAGACGCATATCGCACGTATAAATGGTTGTATCATCGGCATAGTTACATATATCTGTCTCTTGAATCGATAACAGAAGGTCATTGATGTAGATATTGAAAAAGAGAGGTCCAAGGACGGATCCTTGCGGAACACCAAGCTGAACATGCTTATAGTTACTGAAAGAACCATTGATTTTTACTCTTTGTTGCCGATTTTCCAGATAGCTGTAGACAAGCAATAAAGCTTCACGGCTAAATCCGTACGCATGTAACTTAGCAATCAGCAAGTCATGTCGAATACAGTCAAAGGCCTTTGAAAGGTCCATGAATATAGCTCCAACTTTTCCACCCTTGTCGAGGCACGTTCTCCATTTTTCAATTGCCCGTATCAATGCATGTTGTGCATTGTAGCCCTTACGAAATCCGCAAAGCAGAGATCCGCAAAGCGTAGCGGCAATGTAAACGCGACAAACTTATCGATCATGGGTTGGCTGGCTGGCTATGTGGCTATGTGGCTGGCTCACTGAATGCAATTCAATTGAGTTCAATCAGTCAAATCAATCAACAGGAATTCTTGCTTCTGTGCTTTTGTGCACGCCCACGCCGTCGATCTCAGGAAGATCTGCTCTGGAGAGAACCTGGCAAAGCCTGTAAAGCAAGAAGAGATTTCGTACCCTCGGGTAAGTATCGCATCAGTCATTTATTTCCGCACAAGTATGAGAGGGTTTCTTTTCTTCCTCTCAATTGTTTCAACTATTTTTTAACATATTTAGTTTGTTTCTGGGACAGGAAAGGAAGCAGGCCTAGCAGGCCAAGGGCAATGGATCCTGTCACAATGTTCAAATGTTAGACGGCGAATTGTGTGGACTATATTTCCTGTCGTTCATTTTGTGTTCCTTACGGTTAAAACATGGCTAAATACGACATTTAGATCACAACAGAAAAAATGAGGCCATGTTTGCCTTTCAGATGACTGTATTTCAAATTAACATAACAAAACAGATGGTATGAATGAATAAAAGGAATTAACAGCTGTGGTCATAGTTCAGTGATGATGTAATGCAACTCAAAGAACGATAATAAATGTAAACAAAACATTGTTCAGTTCAGTGACTTCATTATTCGGCACAATGGCAAGAAACTTGCACCAGAGATGACAAAGGTAACCTACTTTGCATCTGACAGAACAGAATTTTAATTGATTTTCATCAATGGATTTGTCTTAACATGCAAAAGATCTTGCTGTTAGAAATATTCCTGATGCCATGTTGATGCCATGTTTGGCACAATTGTCCTTAGTCAATTATTGGTTTGGTTACAAAGAGTGTCAAGATGTTTTGACATGCTGATCCATGACACTGTCTGGAATACCTCATACCGGGACCTCATACATATGATCTTTCAACTGAAAGTTGGTCAAGTTTTTCTTCTGTTTCAGGGCTGGAAAGCAGCATTGGATTCAGCGTGACATTCAGTATTGATTTTCGCCAAATAAAAGAGCCTATCATGTGAGGCGCCACCAAGAGCAGTATAAAGCGTATAAAGCTGTAAAGCCCAAAGGAACTTTGAATATGAGTGACAATTAACTGTTTATGACTGACAATTGCAATTTAATGCTTTGGTTGACAGCAATATTTGATTGAGTATGATAAATGCTCTATTCATGCTAAGCCATCTTGTAGTCATCAAGAGGTTATCTTTTTCTCCATGTTTCCAACTCTGGATTGGTTTCACAAGGGATTTGCAGTCAATCATTTTGCAAAAACTCTGAGCTGCACTCACTTTAACTTTGTTAACAGCTAGTATATCGCCCCTATATGTGAAAAATTTGTTTATATGAGATTTCATTCTGTCATGAGTATCATGCCCCCGACGTGATTTTTCATGCCAGTATGAAAAAGCGACATGAAATTTCATGCCAGCGTGACTTTCATACCGGCATGAGTTTCATGTCGCCCCAACATCATGTGAACACAACAGTAGTTCAGACCAGCACCCGATATGAAACTCGCGCCGGCATGAAATCTCATGCCGGCATGACTTTCTTTCATTTCATTTCATTTTCATTTTGAATTATTTATCCATGGTTACCCCGTCAATCTAAGAAGACTGCTTTTCAGGGGGCCGTGCTTAAAATCTAAAAAAAGAAAATTTTATTTATCGTTTAAAACCCTATCCTAATTACAATGATACATACATAATTAAATGAATAAAAAAAGAAACAGCAAAATAGATCATTTTTTACAGCATCTTTAAATCCTTTGAAAGAGGATGCCTGCTTGACTTCCAAATCTAAGTGGTTCCAGACACCAGCACCACGATATGAAAAAGCTCGTTGACCATTGCACGTTTTCATTAGAGGGACCTGGAGATCAGTTGCGGTGTTTCTCAAATTTTTTCCCACTGCATGCCGAGTTTTTCGTAAAATTTCTGACAGATAGTCTGGAGCAAGGTCATTTATTGATTTATAAACCATGCAAGCTGTCTCAACTTTTATCATATCCGCTACCGTAGGCCAATCTAGAGTTTTTATCAAGGCACTAGCAGAAGAATTATTCTTGACTGGTTTCATGTAAACAGCCTCTCATGTGGAAGTATATACAGTCTCACATATTTTGTGAATGATTGTCGAAGTTTTTTGATTGCTTGTTTGGATCGTTGTAGATTATGGCCAGAAGAAGTGACCTGTCATTTCGCCAAGAAATGAAATTCAGAAATAAACTTGTGGAATACCTCTCAGAATGGGTCCTCCATGCTTCAACGATGCTTGAGGAAGTTCTTCCAGAAGTGCTTGCAATTTCTTTGTATGTTATCTTCCTATTCTTAGATGTAAATGCTTTTTGCTTCTCATTCATTTCTTGGAATGCATTAATTGAATATAGAGAAGGTCACATGGGAGTGGAGACCATTAGGCGGTGGTTATTTTAACCTTATCAACCGGCCTCCTCTCCAGTAATAGCCTCTGTTCCAGATAACTTGAAAGGAAACGAAAGTGGTCTATGTAACAGAGCGCTGATACTTGCACAGGGACTCCTCTTAAAAAGTATTAGAAACCAGACGAAATGCATCCGGTGTGAGTGAGGCACAGCGAAATGCAGCATCTGTGAAGGAGCAATGTGGAATCAACGATCCGCAAAACGTGCTTTATGACACCCGGTAGATCTCGTCATTTTACATAAAGATGATCGCATCAACGGTTTAAGTCTGCATAGCTGACATATCGAAAGATTCGGTGTTGAAGCATTTCATATGGTCAATTCCAGTCATGATGCTTATGAGACAGTTTTTAAGGTCTGAGTAATTCCTTGTCGTTTTCAAGGTTTCTGGAAAAGAAATGCTGGACAAAATTCCCACATAAATTCGGAACGGAGTGACCGATTTCGGCCATGTAAATCTTAAAAGCTTTCTGGTGCGGACGAAGATTTTTAATCGAATCATTTACGAATTCGAACAGCTGTGTGTTCTTTTTAATTCTATGTTAGCATATTCCCTAGCAAGTGATTACTTCGCCATTGTTCTTTTCTTGATTCCAGGGAACAATGGCATTTGAGACGGGGGGGGGGAGGCGAGGCTTGAATCACCCAGTGCAGCATCATCAATTTGATTGAAAGCTGTTCTTTCTCCATTGCTAGCCCAAGCTTTGATTTCACCGTTGGTAATAGACCTTTTCACAATTTGGAGAAAGAGACTGTGAAAAGTGCGGCCCTTTCTGACAACTTTGGTAACAGCAGGAATTCCGGGGAATCCCATCCTTGCGGCTCGATTGCATTTCGCTGCAGACTTGAGTTATTTTCGATTTATTTGCATCTTGCGATGGTCACATGGTAAGTGTTTTATGTGGATTATTTAGGCGTCTTGCCATCCTTTCACCCATCGGTGAGTGTATTTTTTGAGCCACCTTATTGCGAATATTTGACTTCGGCGTTGAAGCGGCTCAGTTTAGGCCCAACCTATCAACAGTCATTACTTCAAACTTGAGTGAACACATAAATAAAGTGGCTCAAAATACATTCACAGATGGGTGGAAAGATGAAAAGACATCTAAATAATCCAAAGAAAACATTTACCAAACTATCATGTATCATTTAGCTTTTGAAAGGTGGAAATAAATCGAAAATGACTCGACTTTGCTGGGAGATGCGAACGAATCGCAAGCCATCCGCTTATCACCGACGAGGAAGGGGTTTTCCCTAATTTCCTACTGTTGCCAAGGCTGTCAGAATAGGCCGCGCTCTCCTCAGTCTCTTCTCCAAATTGCGAAAAGGTCTGTTGCTTAGATTGATTCATTGTCATTTTATTGAATTTTTCTTGAATATGTCGTAATATCTGTACTGCCTTTCAGTACATTGGACGAAGCTGCCATGAAAGCAATCGTTGCCTTATTGAAGAGTCTTCCACTTCAACCTCAAAATGTGGAATCTGATATTATCGAAGCAAAATCACTATTGTTTCTCAAGTAAGTGGCTACTTTCATGATTTTTGTTTCATTTTGAAGGTTTGTTTATGTGCGCTGCTTTAGTTGCGTTTTATTTTGTTTTTAATTTTGATCATGCCTTCTCGTAGGTCGGATCTCTCGTCCAGACTCTAAAAGATTAGTGATGTCTCGCTTGTTTAAGAAGCTCTTTCTTTTTGCCAATTTTTGCAGTGAACATTAAAACGCTCTTTGCAAACGATTTTTGATAGGTTTTTTTTAAAAGCTTTTCTGGCACCTGAGCGTAGGATTAATGTGGATCCAGCTCGAGAAAAAAGGATGTTTACAAATCTTCGAATATTTTGTGCAGAGGTAGATTTGTTTGTTTCTCTTGCAAAAATTCGCTGCAAAAAGCCCGAGGGTTGTTTTACATTGCATTTATTCTCAAGGCAAAATTTGAAGCCTGAAGGTTTTTGGGAAAACCCTTTTCTTAGCTTGTTGAAGATTTTTCAGACTGGGATTTTAAAGAATTAAAACTTACAATGAAAAACTTGCAAAACTGAATTTCTTCGTTGGTGTCTTTACTTTAGTGTAGAACATTTTTACTCATGAAAAAGCGATCACAGGCTGCAGGTAACACCTTCATTTGTATGCGAGATCCTTCTTTTGCGAGGCTAGAAATTTTGTTGTACCGAATGAGTAAGCAAATTTTTTTCTATTCAATACAAAAGTTTACAATTATGAAACTACCTTCGACACTACTCCCGAAGTACTATACGACACTACAACTAGCAATAACATTAGTTAGTGAGTGCAGCGTTTTGGGGGAATGGGAACAAACTGCACCATCATATGGAATGGAATAAAAGTAATAGGCCTTTTTCATTCAGTTTTCAACAAAAATCCCTCAAAAGTCCGTAAACATCCTTTGTTCTGAAGAAACCTCGTAAACATCCTTTGTTCTGAAGAAACCTCGTACGCTTTTTGAATGAGTGAAATGCCCCTCAACTCTGCCCCATAAAGTAAAGATCGTTCACAATCGATAATAATTGGATCACAAGCTCAAGGTCCAGAATGTTGATATTGATAATTGACACTAACGCTACTTACAATAGTTTTTTAACCGTAAAGAATGTTTCCTTTGTATATTTATTGCTTATTGAAGCAATTGACGTCACTACAATTATGTGTTTTAGTCACATAAATGTCATGTACCCTTCGATCACCATATCGACTCCCTGTTCCATTCCTGAAATAAAAAAATCCCTTGCACCATGACAAAATCCCAAATTTCGTGCTGGCCTCTGTTTCGCTTCCGCCCTCGCAGTACATTCGCAGAGGCCCGCTTGATGTTAACGACAGAAAGAAAGAGACCAAGAAAGAAAGAGCGACAGATATCGCCCGCACCAGCTGATTGTTTTCAAATATAATGCAGCTATGCTGCAAATACAGTACCAGGAGGAGCAATATATCATGACTTCTCCCTGGCATTTAACATAGACCTAAGAAATACAACTAAATGCACCCTTGTATACAATGTACTAAATATGAAATATTAAAAGCAAAAACCTTTTTGCAAATAATTACTTGAGCCGGTTTCACACTGGACGTCAGGCCAACATAGGTGATGATAGTGGAAAAATTTGGACGTTGGTTTTGCAAATACATTTTGTAGTCAAGATGGATAATCGTTAACAAATAATGCAAGACATGTGAAAATGTGCCGTTCTCTGAATATCAAAGCAATGACATTGGCAAATGTCTTGTTTTGAAAGCGGTATTAAAACATTACATGAATAAAGTCTGCCGCTTCATTCTGAAATATGAGGGATGTTTTCAAAAAGGCGACTTCAAATCCCAAAGAACCTGCTGAAACTGATGATCAAATTTCGTCAGCTTTTTGTTTCACAGCAATGACTTTAATACAGTTTAGCCTGTGTTATCGCCTTTAGACGGTTGAATTCCCTTGAATAAATTTTCTTACACATGTTGGGGATGACGTTTTCATTCTCTCGAAGGGATAACACTTTCTTGGTTTTATCAAGTCGTAGCTGTAATGAAGAAATATCCTCAAAATTTGATCCTGATTGTAGGCTGTTTTTCAAGGTTTCATGAAGGAGCCTTCTTTGAAAAATTCCCTACGATGTCAGGATGGAGTGGCTGATTTCAGCTTGGAAGAATTTTAAATTATATTTAATAACTGTTAGCTATTGAGTAAGATGTTAAAATCAATAGTTGCTTTGATATCCAGGAATCACTTGGCGGAGACTACAAACATTTATTTCTATATTTCACAGGTACTTCACCCTTTTCATGAACATCTTGAATAAATGTTATGAAGTTCCAGATGACGGTGCAACACGAACAAACACTCTTGCTCCTCATTTTGCAAATCTAAGAGGCAGCACAGTTCAAGCGATGTCTAATATGCTTAGTGCAAACATTGATAGTGGTCTTATGCATTCTATTGGTATGTCATTTTGAAATTTCTCTCATTTTTCTATTGTCTACCTACTCTCGAGTACCGAGTAAACGGGGGGGGGAGGGTGAGAATAATCGGGGGGGGGGGTTGGAAATGGTTCGATATGGTTTTCTTAGGTCAATACGTATCTTTTATATATTTATGTGAACAGTGATGTTCCTGATACATTTACTTTTGAACTCTGGTTCTGTTAAATTCACTTCTTGAGACTTTTTCTTGCATTTATTCAGAAATTATGTTTACTATCGTTTCATTTTTCCACAAATTAATAAAAGAGGAGTTGGAATAAGAGCGGGAGGTTGGAAAATTTTTCAAAAATTACTAAGCGGGGGGGGGGACGATTATTTGGTACTCGAGAGTAGCATCCAAAGGCATTTTAGTATACTGAGAAGCTATGCTTATAAAAGCTGTATCCTCGACTCGATTACAGATCGTAGTTTCAATTTTTTCCTGAATTGATAACGATACAGTTACGACTTATTTCCCTACTCTTGTAGAAACGGATTAGCTCGGTACTGAAACCTTTTAGCTGTTCTGCCAAAAGGTTCGATTAAGTGGCATTGGAGCTTCTAACACCATTGTCTACATTCGAATGTTCTACAAAATGTATCAAGCTATCTTTCGATTAGTATTCTTATTTAGAATTTAGCGACTTAAATCAGCTGCTACTTTTTCTCAGGCCTGATTTCCACTATTTAGACTGACGACGTGATTCCTTGTATTCGTTCATTATTTTCAATCTGATATTTTATTTTCACTCAAACTAAGTGAGCGAAAAAATAAAAAAGAAAAAATGAAAAAAATAGCGGTACTATTGAGACTTATGTAATGAGTATATCCACTATTCTCGAGTACCGAATAATCGTCCCCCCCCCCCCCCGCTTATTAATTTTTGAAAAATTTTCCAACCTCTTCGCTCTTATTCCAACCTCCCCCCTTTTTATTGATTTTTGGAAAATGAAATGATAGTAAACATAATTTCTGAATAAACGTAAGAAAAAGTCTCAAAAAGTGCACTCAACAGAACCAGTGTTCAAAGTAAATGTATCAGTAGCATCACTGTTCACATAAATATATAAAAGATATGTGTTCACTAAGAAAACGACTATTTTCTATTTCTCGAAGCATCCCCCCCCCATTATTCCAATCCCCCTATTATTGTTATATCGAACCATTTCCAACCCCCCGATTATTCTCCAATTATCCCCCCCCCCGATTATTGTTATATCGAATCATTTCCAACCCCCTGATTATTCTCCGTTTATTCGGTACTCGAGAGTATTTCGCTCGCAGCGACCTCTTCCAGCCAGAACTGCTGTTCCATAAAACTAGGTATCTGTACCTCGGTCATTCTTGCCATAATCGCAAAACAGCCTTCCTCTAAGCCACGTTCTAGCAAGCAGACGAAGGGCCAAAAGAAACTTGTCGCCGATTGATATTTTTTGCCGTTTTGACAGCTCTGGGGAAAAAAGGCCTTAGTGGAGTGACAACAAGTACAACAATTCAACTAAACGATATAAGCGTAACTTGAGGGTCCTTAGGGAGTGAGGCTAGCAGTGTCCTGATCCGTCCTTTCCGGCCATGTGACTGCATCTAGTGATTCCTTTCGCCTGGAATTACAGCGAGTTGGTGATTCTTCTCGCTTTGCGTAGCAGGCTCAACAAAGTGGGGACTCGAACCAACAACCCTCAGATCCTCGAACCGACGACCCTCACGCTTGTGGTCAGGCGTGCCTCGCTCTTGTAGTCAGGCGTGCTGCCATTGGGCCAAATTTCTCTTCAATGTAATGACACTTGAAAACCTGCAGCTCTGACACCTTCCATCAAATCCCTTCAAACTGACAGTGACTTTGTTGCTAACACATCAACTTTGATAAGGAAGAAGTTTGTTTGTTAGAATCGGTCTTATCTTTCTCATATTTCAAGAAATTTTAGAAGAAATCGTTACCTTCTTAATTCTTCAAAACAGGCTTAAATTCTTGATGATAGTGTTACTAGCAATTTAGCCTAACAGATATCATAATCAAATTATAGCCGTCTATCTTGTTTGTAAAACATTTGATGGATGCATGGAGCTGCCTGCTGCTTAACCCAGGGGGGTAACTTTAATAGCCGGGTGACGGGGGTGTGTCATTTTACGTCTTAAAACGCACCCTAAAATTTATTAATTTTCGAGAAAACGATACCCCAAAATTTACAGGCCATTGAAAATTCATACCCTAAAATTGTCACAGCCATCCAAAATTTTAACCAAGTAAGTAAAATTTGATCAAAATCAATAACGTGAAGAGTTATTTTTCTAAAATGACACCCCCAAAATTTGTGACTACTTGTGATTTTACCAAAAGTGATACCCCAAAATTAATTTTCTTCTCGAAAAAGGGTACCCAAGAAAATGGCACTGCCCGTACCTGCATATATGGTAGTTACCTCCCCCGGCTGCTTTATCGTTATATTTTTGGGCACTTATTCCGCCCTTTCATCTATTTTCTGTTATCATGTGGCTGGATTGCCAGCAAATTTGATCAAGAATTTTTAGGCGTCATTAGTGAGAAAATAACTAGGGCTGTGGTTGATGAACCGTTCTAAATTAACCAAGTAACTGAAATTTGATCAAAATCAATACTGTGGAATTTACTGAAATTTGATTAAAATCAATAACGATACAAAGGGGAGCGAAAGACAATGACTACCCCATGGCCAAAGCATAAAGACAAGCAACTGTACATTACATAGAATTACTGTACGCTACAACGAGTAAAGTGAGACAAAAACTAATGGATGATACACCTTACGTAATGGGACTTGGTGGTTGGGACTTGACACATTGCTGAGGTTTCAAAAGATATCAATCAAACCGACCAGTTTCGTTGATGAAACGTAAAGTCAATTCGAGAATATTTTTGTTCAAATTATTAGAAATGTCTTGATCGCCATATAGTAAAAACTGCGTCAAAGCGTCATTTGAAAGATTAGCGATTTGTACAAATGGTTGTAGTAACTCTACAATTCCAGCGAGAAGATCTCTTCATTCAAGATCAAAAGAAGGGCAGAGTAGCAAAAAGTGCTCCGTATCCTCAATCCCATCACTTGTTGGACACATAGGGTTTATGGTGTTCCTGAAATTATGTTTGAATTTTAACTGGAAATTTAACTTGCTGAGACCAGCCTTAAGCTGGGTAAGATAGGGTAATCCTATTGGATCGTAAATTCTGAAAACAGATTTTGTAAGGGGACGGGCTATTGATAATAGCTTTTTCTTAAAAACAGCAACTGAGGGTGCAAATCTCAACTCAGCGTCAAGCTTATTCCACTCGGATAAACAGTTGGGATGAAAACTAGATTTGAATTTTGTTGTCCTTCTTGCCCTCATTCGCCCAATGACATCCTGGTCACGAAGACAGTTTTGCGACTGATGAAGTGCGGGAATTGGATCTACTGTATACTCAGGACTAAGATTATTTACAAACTTGTACAAACTGTGGACCATCGCGGAGCGTAGAAACGTTATAGCCCCATGATTTGTTATTTTAGGCCTTGGATATCACGAGGATCCACAAACAAGATCGACTTTTATGGAAGTTCTGACGGATATTTTAAAGCAGGTTTGAAATCTTTATTCTTTTGCTTGTTTACATTGTCTGTTGCAATTGTTATTCAAGGTTGTTCCATCAATCAACAAGGGCAGATTTTGTAATACAATAGCATCAGTCGCTTTGGTTCACACCTCAAAACAAAGCGATAAGCGAATGCAGACAAAAGAAATTCTCTCAAGCAGAAATTGAAAACAAACGAAGCCGCAAAGTTGTACTGAAACCAGTACGGCAAACTCTCGTTTGGTGCGGGCGAAGAGAGGTTTTTAAGAGAAGTTATGTGCTTATAACGAAAGAAGAAGGGTAAATCTAAAGTTCTGTCTCGCGGATTGTGTTTATTTGATTCAGGAGCTGAGGAGTGACTGCGTACATCCGAGCAACAAATATGCAAAAATTGTAATGCCCTCTGCTCGGTTTCTGAATCAAATAAACAAAATCCGCGAGACAGAACTTTAGATTTACCCTTCTTCTGTCGTTATAAGCACCTTCTCTTAAAAACCTCCCTTCGCCCGCACCAAACGAGAGTTTGCCGTACTGGTTTCAGGGCAACTTTGCAGCTTCGTTTGTTTTCAATTTCTGCTTGAGAGAATTTCTTTTGTCTACATTCGCTAATCGCTTTGAATTGAGGTGTGAACCAAAGCGACTGATGCTATTGTATTACAAAATCTGCCCTTGTTCCATCAATCAAGAAGGACTACTTTTCAGGGGCTATGAGTAGAATTTTACAAATTAAAGGTAAAGTAAAATCCTATTCCAATTGCAATTATGTGTACAAATTTAACAAAGTGAATTACTTTAAGCATCTTTAAAGGGTTTGTGCAAGGATATTAGCCTGCATTTGCACAGAGCAGAAAAATCTAAATATAGCCCATTGAAATTGATGGTCCGCACGTGTTGTTAATGATCGATAGCTGAAGAAACAATGCTGTGTTTGCGCATTCTCTTTGTTCTATTTATAGAGAAGCATATTTACCATTGCACACTCGCTTTAAACACTTTGAAAGAGCATAGAAATGTTGTAAACCCCAGCGCCACCACTTTAGAATTTATGGTACGTTTAATGTTTGTCTTTGGATAGTTCCTTACATTCTTTAATAAAACAAAGAGCGTTATACTCTGAAAATCATGATTATTATAAAATGATCTCTCTATGATAACGGCAAAATACCCAAAGTTCTCTTCTAACAATTTATTTTCCATGTACCTGGTGAGTCAAGAAAAAGTTTCGGCGTTTGGAGGGCTGTGGAATAAAAAGTATGTGACCGATATTCAAAACTGAAATGTTCATCTATCAGTCAAAGGTCAACTTAGATGAGAAATTTCGTTTTGTGGTATCCCTCATCTTACAGACCCAGAAATTAGGAAAATGCTGGTAAAGGGCATGTTTGGGAACCAAAACTTCCACATTCCATTCTGGTCCATGATTTACCTTCTATTGAAATTGGAATTCAGCATCTCAAACTGGCATTGTAAACTTCAATGCTACATAAATGATGGACCAGAATGGAATGTGAAACTCTCGATTCCCATACAAACCCCTTACAAGCATTTTGATTGTTGTTGGGTCTTAAAGATATTTGATTTTACCAAACAAATTTTTCTCATCTAAGTTAGCCTTTGACTGATAGATTAACATTTCAGTTTTGAATATCGGTCACATACTTTTTATTCCACAGCCGTCCAAACGCCTAAACTTTTTTTGACTCACCCGGTATATTTTCCATGTATATTTTCCAGGTATATTTTACATGATTAATTATATATATATAGTTTTAGCTATGATTAGACGCCTACACTCGTTTTCGTAGGGTACTGAATTTGAGAATTTGGCAGAAACTGTTCTGGAAGACCGTTTCGAAAGACTTGTGAATTTGGTCACGTGGTCAAGTGATGAAGGTGATCTACCAATCGCAATGGCGCTTGCTAATGTCATTCAAGCTGAACAAATGGTAACTACTCATTTCTAGCATTCCATTTTTCATATTAGATGATTTTTGGCAAAATTTTCTCAGTACAGAATGGCTTTTTTATTTATTCAAAGTTGGCTTTCCTAATTGAATAGCTAAAAGCTAATCAAATTGTTGGGGAGATAAAGAGCTGACCATATTGTTTTGACCGATTGTGATTCAGCTTTGTTGGGAGCGAATCAACGATGGGGCTCACACTGTAATGCGCAACTTTGCTATAGTTTTCTTCTCCTTTTCTCAACCGTCAAGCTAATTTGCATATTACGTCGTTGACCAAAATTGCTACTACGCATGCGATCTGGAGCCCTTTTTGGGAGATTCCTTGAGGCTCAAGAGGAAACTGATAATTTACTGTGAATAAACCGAGAAAATCACAAATGAACGGTGAATTAATGTAAATCCCGAGGCTTTGATAGAGCTTTACACCGTCTGCAGATACATTATCATTATTAAAGTCAAAAATTTTGTAGAGTCTTCAAGGGTAAAATTGGTAGAGTTGTTGGCAGGGAAAATGGTAGATCGTAAGTTGTTAAATCAACACTTTTAATGGCTAATAGGCTAGCACAAACAGTTGTTGCAAGAGAATGTCTGTGAATCATGATTGTTACACAACACTTGCCCCCTTTCCCTTTTTAGTACCCAATACTTACCCATTTTACCGTAGCATATCCTACCGTCTATGGCGCTGTGAAACTGTTGTTTTAGTTTTTCTAACTACTAAACTTTCCTCGCAGTTCTGCAGAAACTGTTCTGAAAATGTTCTTTATTTAAATATTTTCAACAAATTCTATCCGTTGGTATCAAGTTTAACCTGTACATCTTACATATTGTCTCGTTGCAAGTAGCTGATTTGACACTATTCATTTGCTGTTAAGTGCCATTAAAGGGTCTTTTCTACCAGCGTACTTTGCATACGTCATCTCTTTGTTGTCTCATGGCCCTTGAAAATGGCGACAACAGGTTTTAACGAAAAGATAGCACATGCCAAGTATGCTGGTTAAAACAGATCCTTTCAGCTTATCTAACATAGCTTTTTTAATTAATTTTTGGAGAGCCTCCCGAGGGGCGTAAAAGCACGGGGCGTATCAGAGAAGGGGCGTATTCATGAAGTCAAATGACAAGGCTGTAAGTGATTTGCTCTTTGGGTCATTTACTTCACTGAATAACAGAATCAAGAAAATGATCTACAACAATTTCCACCTACTTAGCAATGACTCCAAAGCCAAAAGAATATTCAACGCCCCACCCTTAATGGCCTTCTGAAGAGACAAGAACATAAAAGATTCCCTCGTACGCACAAACCCTCAATCCTCGGACTCCCCTGGCACCCTTCCTTGTAATCACGCCCTCTGTCAAACATGTACCCATATCAACCCAACAACTTCAATTACCCACGGAAATAAGATCTTCACCATAAAAGCCACCTTTACTTGCTCATCATCCAGCGTCATCTATTGCATCTCATGCACCAAATGGAACATTTTGTACGTTGGAGAAACTTCTCGCCAACTAAATAATAGATTTGGAGAGCACATGCGCAATGTTAGAAACAAGACCCACCTTAATGAACAGCATGAAAACGACCCCGACAGTAACATCTCAAGACACTTTAATTCACCCAACCACTCAACTGATGACATGATGATTCTTGGCCTCCTCTTTGCACCCACTGACAGTACCAAAAGAAAGACTTTGGAGAAGCATATAATTTTCAAACTTGGAACTCTCTTTCCTGCAGGACTTAACAAGCAATTTAATTATTTGCAATAGCATTATTCTTACCTAACCCTTCTGTCCCCCCTTTTTGCTTTGCTTTCCTATCTCTTTACGTCACATCTATTCCCTTGTATTCGATTTTAAGTTTTCCAATCTACTCTTCTATTATCCTATGTTCTACTAATCGTACGTCACTTGATAATGGGTTTAAGCCCGAAACGTCGTACATTACAAAGCTCTGTTCATAGCGCAATTTATAGTACTTCATTTGTTTTGTTATCAATTTAACATTGTGCAACACGCATGAAACAAGTTTGTTTCTCGTTTACTACACGTCTTTGGAACTGACCAGCAATTTTGCGAGTAAAGTCCATAAACTGAACGCAGTGTTAATACAAAACCATTTGAAGCTTAAGTTTTCAATTTGTTGTAGCTAAATAAATAGGAAGTATTTGATGACCTATTGCACTGGATACTGGAAGGGGGCTTGAAAGAGGAGGGACGTATTTAAAATTTTAGCCTAAGATCAAGGGGCATATTTAAGAAAGGGTTGATCGAGAGGGGGTGCTAAATAAGGCATTTACGGCAATAATTAACTTTGATTCTTTTTGCCTTCAGGACGACCTTGCACAAGTTTTTGTAACGATATTCGACTTGAAAGATCTACTGTACCAGCTTCTCACAAATCTGTTCAGACAAGAGGTATGTATTGTTTTTTAAGCTATGAAAATCTTTGGTCCAGTCCAAGATATGAGACATGAATATTTTCTAACTTTTTGATTAATGGATTTATCGAAATCAATGGGATTGTTTTTCATCTTGTCATCTTGAAAAGAACGATTGATATGCAAAGTGAAACTGTTCGTCATCACACTTGTCATAAAAGACTTGAATAAATGCTTCTCTGAAACTGTGTCTGTTTTTCATCCTTTTTTCAACGTTTCCCATGAGTTCACATTGGGAGCATTGTTATGACTTTGAGCTATGAAAATGTTGAGAACTTAGTTTTGAGAACGTTGCTGAGAACATTGGGAAACTGGCAATGGGAAATATTTCATATAAGACGTCGTTTGGGTTGATACGCCTGTGTAGCGACATATGATACCGGGTGTTCCAAAAAAGTACCAACGTTTGATTGAATGGAAAGAAAATCTTTTCAATCTGGCGGCTTCCATTCATTATAGTTACATGCTAGGCATTTCAACTTACAGTTTGGCATATTGTAGGAAGGAGTTAATAATCTGTAAATGGACATGTGAGCCTGAACATTCCATTTTCATGTTCAACGCAGAACCAGAGAGGTTTGTTGGCCTTCCTGCTTCAGGATGGTGGAAGAGGACCATCTCGATAAGCAACACATGAATTGGGTTGACAATG
Source organism: Aurelia sp. 3 sensu Dawson et al. (2005) (assembly GCA_964020215.1). Lineage (NCBI taxonomy): Eukaryota > Metazoa > Cnidaria > Scyphozoa > Semaeostomeae > Ulmaridae > Aurelia > Aurelia sp. 3 sensu Dawson et al. (2005). The sequence goes on from OZ026584.1 coordinate 14,790,842, forward strand.
CATTCATCACCTTGATATCCTGAGCAAGCAGAAGTTATTTTATTCACAAGAGAAAACGTTCCTTTTATTCACAAGAGGAGACGTCGAATAGAATTTGTTTGAATGATTTTTGATTGAGTGAATCAGCGTGAGGTTTGAAGAATTGAATAACATAGGTCTCAGGAAAAACGGTTTGCTGCTGGTATCGCTGCATTGTGCCAGATGGGAATGTCAGATGCAAATTTAACTCCTTCTCAAATTCACGGAGTAGAACAAACCGTCTTTTCTTTAGAACGAAACTGTGTAGTTTTCGTTCTTTGTTCGATCTGCCATATTACGCAATAATTCATTTTACGTGTTTTTGCAGCTCTTCTGTCTTTCGAATTCTTTTTTGCATTGCAATGAATTAGACACCGCACATACCGGGTGACCCAGAAGAAAGGGACACAAGGAAATCTATTATAGAACGAAAAGTCACTGGCCGATTAAAATGCCTTAAATGTTATTCTGTACCTAAGAGACTAGCCTACGTTATGTCTACATTTTGCAATGATTTTTGACACTGTAAATCTCCATAATTAAGGAGTTTGTGGAAAAGGACATGCTAGATTTCTTCAAAACTTGGTCAAAAATAAAAAACAGGGGATCGATTAATGCCATTTCAGATCTTCAAACCAAAGAGGATCGTGTTTCATTTCACCTTAGGCATATTTTAAGTACCTAGTGACTATAATCTTTCTTATTGACACTTTCAGATGAGTTTCCTGTTCCCAGGGAGAAATGAAACACGATCCTCGTTGTTTTGAAGATCTGAAGTGGCTATAAATCGATCTCCTGTTTCGACGACTTTTTGAGAAAATCAAGCAAGCCCTTCTCGAGAAACTGCTTAATTCGAGAAATTTGCTATGCCGCAAAAATTGCGAAAAATACTCATAACGTTGGCTAGATTTTAAGGGACAGAACAATGTTTGAAGCATTTCATTCGGCCTCTTCCTTTTCTTTTTATGACGGATCTCCTTGAGTCACTTTTTTCTGGGTCACCCGGTACACTACAGAGCGACGTTCGCCTGGAAGGAGAATTTCTGTAAAAGGCTCTTCTTGTTTGAAACGTTTCGTTTTTCAACTGATGACAGCTGTGTATAGTATAACTGCCGATTGAAGTACGTTCAGACGAAACCATAAGTCCTTGAAGCTTTTTGATTCTATAAGATTTTGCTGAAGTAATTGCCCTTTACTGAGGCCCTAGGACTATTTGTTTTTGGTAATCTGACATGATTTTACTGATTTCTGTTTCAGGTAGAACTAGCAGAAGGGATGCAGACATTGTTTCGGGGAAACAGCTTAGCAAGCAAATCAATGGCCTATGCCTTCAAGGTATATGGATGTGGATATCTGCAGCATTTATTGGCACCATGCATGGCAATTATGGTTCATGATAGCGAAAAATCATATGAAGTTGACCCAACCAGGTATCTTACCTTATCAATCAATCAATCAATCAATCAATCAATCAATCAATCAATCTATCAATCTATCAATCTATCAATCTATCAATCTATCAATCTATCAATCTATCAATCTATCAATCTATCAATCTATCAATCTATCAATATCAATATCAATATCAATATCAATATCAATTTCAATCAATATCAATCAATATCAATCAATATCAATCAATATCAATATCAATATCAATATCAATATCAATATCAATATCAATATCAATATCAATATCAATATCAATCAATATCAATCAATATCAATCAATATCAATATTTAAAGTTGGTATTTACAGTAATATTGAGATGATACTAATTTAAACCAACTATTTACAAACATAATATATACAAAGTAGGAAAATAATGTTTTTAGTCAGCGACATATTAACGGGTGTATCTATCTGCAGTCTCATTGATGCCCTTTTGAAACGCGACAGTGTTGGTTCTTGTTTGATACTGTCATCAAGTGTGTTCCATTGGCAACTCCCTCGAAAAGACAGTGAATCGAGTCCAAAGCTAAGTGTCTTAATTGTTGGAAGCTTGCATAAGTTTTGTATTCTTAGATTGTATGTTATGGGTTTCTTTTCATGAAATTCCCATACATGTGCAAGGTTCAAGCGATTTATAGACTTGTAAATTTCTGTCATCAGTTTCTGTGGATTTCTTATATATATACTATTGCTGCCACTTCATGCGAGTAATGTTTCAAATGATGATACGTAGTCTTTAAAGAGGATCCGAAGGGCACGTTCATGAGTACGGTCACTTTCGAATTTGATTTTGAATCCACAGTTTGTTTGCTAACGTATAGATTTGATATCGGCGTTTTGAAAATGCATAAAATGGTTGAATAATTTATGAGGTTACCTCTCGTTTGAAAGATCATAGCAGCAAAAGTATGTGATCTCTAATTGTTTTATTCTCACACGGAAGTGATCCCAGCCAAAATTGGGCCTTGCCCCATGCCCCGAAGCCTTTATCCTTTGAATATAAGCCTTTGAGAAAACAAAATTAACATTTAATCAATGATCTAATCATGCAACTTTTGATGTCGATATAGAATTTGAGCTCCTCTTTACAAATCTTTTCCTCGAATACAGTTAATGTGCCGGGTGAGCCAGGAAAAGGTTTCCTCTTTTGAAACTTCATGGAGTCAAGAGTACTTCACAGATTTGAAAGATTTAAATTCTGATTGAAAGCCGAAAGATTGAAGTATCTTTTTTATTTTTCTTGCTGTCTTACCAGCACTGGAAGTATCGCAAAATTTAACTTTACAAAAAAAATTCCATGGTTGCAAAATGACTGAAAAATGACCCAAGACATTGATAAAATTGTAAGGACTCTCCTTACACAGAACAATACGCAATGGATGTATCGCCTTTCTCAAGAATTATACTAGATCAGCTTTCAAACAAATTCTAAAAATTTTCAATCCCTTGGCAATAGATGTGCAGTGGATATCTCTCACCCATGAACAATTGCATTGTCTTTATTGATCTGCGCGAGGAGTCCTTTTTGATTTGATCAATGTTTTAGGTCATTTTAAAGTCATTCTGCAACCATGAAATTTTGTAAAGTTAAATTTGCCGATGCTTCTAGTACTGGTAAGACAACTAAAATAATCACAAAAATACTTTATTTTTTCAGCCTTCAGCTAGAGCTTGAATCATTCAAATGTGTGAAGTACGTTTGGCGCAATGAACTTTCAAAAATGGGACCGTTTTCTGGCTCACCCAGTAGTATATAGGAATGAATCTCAAAAGTAGAATTTGCAAAGCATCAAGATTAATTGATGATATATTTTCTGATTTACAATTTTCTTTTGATCCTGTTGTTGGCTATTTTCAAAGTGTCTTGCATTGGTGCAATTCAAATTGAAGGCAAGATACTCTTTTGGCTTAATTTTGGCCACTACTTATATTGCTTTGCTAGTGTTGAGTGCTCAGTTGGTATCTAGTAGATGCATCGATGGTTATCCTTTTAAATGCCGACCTAAGACCGCGTTCACACGATGCCGGCACATTTTGAAAACGGTGAAAAATGTGACGGTAGCAGAATTTGAGCTAGTGTTCACACGATTCCTGAACAATTTGGAAACGGTGGGAAATTTGACTGTAAGAAACTCTTTGCAAGACTTTGATGCGTATAAAGGTACCTACTCCCTAAAAGTGTCGATCAGTCTCGTTTCATAAGCGTCGAATGCTGTTCTATTTTCATCATTTTCAAGTGTTTACACGATGCCGTTTCCAATGTGCTGGTTAGAGTTCAGTTTGCAAATCTATCTTTTTCAAAATGTGCCGGCAAAAAATGTGCCATTTTCCTGTGAATGGGAGACCTATCAGTAACATTTTTCACCGTTTTCAAAATGTGCCGGCATCGTGTGAAAGCGGTCTAAGAAGTCTTACTGTAAAAACAAAATTGAGCCCTTGTCAAAAGTACGTACTGAAAGGGTGATTCTTGCAGAACAAAATGCTATGCTCTTCTTTTGGAGGCGCGTGAACCACAGCATGTTTTGTCATGTTCTTTGTGTTTTAGGATCGAGAAGAATGAAAATGTGGAATCAAGCACAAAGAGCGTTCTCTCACTCGCAAAAATACTCGTTGATCGCTTGGTTGAATCTTATGACAGGTACTGAAGTCTGTCTTAGATTACATTTGGAGGAAAATGTCTGCTGGCAACACTCTTGATTACGAGAAGTTTGTTCCTCTGGTCTCCGCCCTGTCTTACCTGCTATATAGAGCACAAAGAATTGCCAACTCTCTGTGAATGTGAGGGCTGTTGACGAGTTTTGTACGTTTGGGGACGGTCTATCATGCAAAAATTAATAGACTCTCAAAGATTAATAGATCAAGTTCATTGGTCGCCTTCTTCATGATTGTAAAATTTTCTAAATTTGCACAATGGCCTGTTTGTTTAACATGTTCATCGTGGATATTCTTTTCTTCCCAATGAATGTTGGAAGAATTTGTGCAACTTAGTGTAGTAACTAACTTTATTGGTTTCAATTTCTTTATACCCATATACCGTCAGCCTTGCCTCGCTGTTTGCTCTGTCCACGTTTACACAACAAAGGGCTCGAATCTTTGCAAAATTTTACAATTGAATGTGTAAAATTTTGTCGCCTAATTCTTTAAGGCTGAACAGATCTAAGGGTACTTCAAGTCGTTTGCTATAATTTCAGATAGACCATTTGCGATATCATCGTTATTGTTGGAATTACAACGTTTTAAGATATATGAAAGGATGTACGAGAGGAGGTATCAGAATCTTTGAAAAAGATTAAAAGCACCATAAATTGCAAAATTATTTAGGAAGATCAAAATGACTGATACAAGAAATACTCAGTCTTTTATGAACTACAAGATAGTAGTAAGCAAAAGTCTGTAGCTTTTATGGTTTACGATTTAGCATTTTGATGACGTCACAACTTCAAAAACAGCAGAAATTTTTAAAATGCTATAACTCTGAAAATAATGAAGATATCAGAAATGTTTTTTCTGGAATCATGGCAGATGATCTCAAGTTCCCTTCAATCTATTCATTTGCGAGAATAAGGCGATAACATTTCATACATTTAGTTTTAAACTTTTGCAAAGATTCGAGCCCTATGCTCGTTTAAGGCTGGTTTTCATATGTCGCATTTCATCGTATTCATCGCATTTCATCGGAATTCTGGGTCTACGATACATAGGATTAATTCCGATATATGAAAACCAACCAAATCATATGAAAACCAGGTATCCTAATTCATCCTAATTCGTCGCAATTCGTCGCAGTTGATCCCAGCGAATCAAAAAATTTGTTTTCTATGATGAAATAGGGCGAATTGCGATGAATTACGATTCTCGATTTTCATACAATTTGACAATCCCAGTTATGGAAATCCGACAAATTACGATGAAATCCGATGAAATGTGACATATGAAAACCAGCCTTTACACTATACCGGTATGATTTGGGATCCATAATAAAAGTGTAACGGACCTGCCTCCTGTTTACGCTATTTCTGCTACTCCATAACACTTTTTACCTTCTATAGAGCAGTGTTAACTCATGTGAACCGTAACAAGTTAGTAACGGATCCAACCTCTAACATTTTGATTTCGGAAAAAAGTAACTTCGAGTTCTATATTTTGTTAACTTCTGCTCGCTTCCCTGCGTTTTTTGATTTGCTGATATCACTTGGTCAATAGGGACTCATAATTGTGGGCCCAATTTAGGCTCGTGCAGAATGATTCCGTATTGACCAGCCAAATTGCTAGAATTTAGTTTTGAACCAATCAGGCGGCGCTATTTAGACAATTGTTGCTGTTGCAAACAAAAAGCGGTAGATGAGGCCTAGAGTCCTTGCAGCTGCAACCCGATGGATCGATTTTTTTCTACAGAGGAAGATTTGCATTTTGCGATTTGTAGTTCAAGGAAACGTCATTCTTTATACTAAAAGTTTTCATTTCAGTTTTCAGACTCTTTAGAGCAGACTTTGAAGCGATTTTGTTGAGTGAACGTGAACTCCCGCTTGTTTAGGTCATTTCGAAAAAGTGGTCCCACTTTTTAAGAGTAACATTGTGAGTCCCTGTTGACCAAGTGATATAAGCAAATCAAAGAACACAGGGAAACAAGGACGAAAAAGAATGAGTCTGTATATTTTGTATGAACTAGAATTGTTTTGCGTTTCAGTTTTCCAGAGGAACTCAAAGGACTTTGTTATAGCTTGAACAAGGTATCATTGCACTGTCTTGTTGTTGTGGGATTAATTCTTTAGTAGGGATACTTACGTTACATGTGATATCAGTGTCGTCATGGTATTTCTAGTAGCCATTTATTTTACCTATAACTGCAATAACAGAATATACTGCCATATTTCGAATCCTTTTTATCAAATCTAACAGCTAAGAAACTACGAAAAGAAGCAGTGTGCCAATCATGGGGGCAAAAGACACGAGCTCATCAAGTCTCCACCATGACTAGCTCTTAAAATGTTACTTAGTTTTAAGGGCAGCTAACGCGAATATAAAAGCGATCACAAAACATAAAATACAAGAAATAAGAGACATGTTGCTGCTGTTCAACTATTGGGTATTCATCGAAGTTCGCTTCGTTTTGTTGATAAAACAAATTCTTTCCTCTATAATCATTTTGTTCTCATTCACATCCAAATCACAGCTTCCAAAAAGAGAGAAATGCAAAGTGATTTGGAGTACATATGCAAAGCGTGTAAAGTTGTATTTGGTTGAACCAATGCTTTATTTGAACTTTTAAGCAAAAACGCCCTTAGACATTGAGCTATTTCCCTTTGTTCTTAGGCAGTCCAAGAACGGTTCCCATCAAATACTTGTGTCGCTGTTGCAAGTGCAGTCTTCCTTCGATTTCTAAATCCAGCCATTGGTGAGTAAATACACACGTCATCGACCTGTTTTCATTTTGCTTCACTGGGAGAATTTGAAATCCTAATTCATGTTCCATGGATTGTTTACTGATGAATTTTTAAGATGCTTGGAGCTGAAAAACTTCGCTTCTTGAAATTTTGATTAGACTTCATGTTATGCCTATGTACTGAGAAGAAACGAATTAATATCGCTACCTGGATTTCTGAATAGCTACAGTGTACGGGGCAACTAGTGTAAGAAAGCACAATTTAACCATCGTAGATCCATTCTCAAAGATAACATTTTTAATTTCTTGATTTCGAGATGAATTATAACATCTCCATCAAACCTATTCTTATCATATTTTGATTTCGTTTTGTGTTATTACTTTAGTGTCACCTCACACTTTTGGCATACTAGAGAATGCTCCATCCGACAAGATGCGCCGAGGGCTCAGATACATTTCCAAAGTAAGTATTTCAAAGAATACACACTTCAGGTGAGATTTTACTTCCATACCTTTTAGTTACAGTTAGTTAATGCATCAATGCACAAAAGTATACTTGGCTGCTTGGATTTTGACTGTGCAAATACGTAGCGGTTGTCTTGAAACGATATATTTGTGTTTACCGAGACGTGCAGCCTGAAGCGTTACTTCTCTTGTTTGCTCTTTGCCTAGCCAAGGTAATATTTTGTGTCATTTCTTTGTTTTAATGCCTCTGACATGTACTTTTCACGCAGTTACAGAAATCCCCCCCCCCCCTTAACTGCTCTTCGCATTACGATGTCCAATGCTTGCATAAAGTTACTAGCATTTGGGTGCATTGCTTCATGTTACTAGCTTTACCTTTAATGAAATCGCTTTACTGCATTGGATAATAACTGATCAACTTCTAAAATCCCCAAATCACCACGACAACGTTCTCTCTTTGTCCATTCATGTTGAGTCTGTTAGAAAATGTTATCAACGTTTTTGGGTCATTTTCAGTGTTTTCGAAATTGAAAATTTTAAGAAACTCGCTTATAGCTCCATAAATAGAAGACTAAGACTGCGTTCACACGATGCCGGCACATTTTGAAAACGGTGAAAAATTCGACGGATAGGCCTCCTGTTCACACGAAAACGGCACATTTTTTGCCGGCAGATTTTGAAAACGGCAGATTTTGAAAACGGAACTCTAATCGGCACATTTTGGAAATGGCATCGTGTAAACACTTGCAAATTTTGAAATAGAACAATTTTCGACGTTTTTGGAAGAAGACTGATTGACACTTGGGTTGTAGGTACCTTTCTATGGCATCAAAGTCTTCAACCAGCTTTTTACTGACAAATTTCCGACCGTTTTCAAATTGTTCCGGCATCGTGTGAACGCTAGCTCAGATTTTGCTTCCGTCACATTTTTCATCGTTTTCAAAATGTGCCGGCATCGTGTGAACGCAGTCTCAGTGTTTTCGAAATTGAAAATTTTAAGAAACTCGCTTATAGCTCCATAAATAGAAGACTAAGATAAACACAAAAAATACTGGCATCTAATTGAGGATCTTAGCTAAAGATTGACTCATCAATCTTCAAAATTGGCCCGGTATACGATTTATCTTCGCCTGTCAAAAGTGCATAGTTTATTTTGGTGCACCCAGTATATTAGCCTTTTTGCTTGAACATGATACGTGAATAATTGAAATCGGACCATAATTCATGGTTATATGTCTCGGCAAACACCGACACAAAACTTACAATATTACTATCTTTTTTACAGATTATGCAAAATCTAGCAAATCATATACTGTTTATGAAAGAGCCACACATGGAAGTTTTCAACAAATTTCTGGAAGAAAATTTCGATAGAGTTCACGGGTAGGTGCTTTGTAAAGTAAGCAAATTATGGCCCATAATGAGAAAATGTTCAGAATTTTTGCACCACTGAAGGAATTATGTTGTTTCATTAAATGTTTGGGGTCGATATCTTGGAAATCTATTTGTTGAGTAGGGAGTTTCCCATAGATCGCATCTGTATAATTTTCGATACAGGCTGTAAAATTGTTACCTGCGAATGAGAAACATCGATTTGAGCTCATTGTTTTAGGCGATAAACTATTGTTTTTCCACTGTCCTTTCTAAAATAGTTTCGAAAATAGGGGTGGGAAATTGTTTCGAAATTTGGTAATTCGGGGAACGGCTATTTGGCAACTGAGAGTGCTGCATTCGCTAAGACTGTCCACCGACAACAACTTGATGAAGGAAAAAATATGCTAAAATGTCTGCTTAAAGGCAGTCTGTCCCCTATTGTTTTGACCTTAGCAACGGCTTTATTTACGCTAGAGCTAAATTCATGCATCACTGAGTCTCTGTGACCCTGATTTATTCGGATAAAGCAAATTAGCACAAACTCGTGGAGTGTACAGTAGAGATCATTATCGAGTTTGTTATCATTCTTCGAAGGGGACAGACTGCCTTTAAGTCTCCGGTGTCTAGAATAGCTGCAAGTTGAGGCCCAAAATAATGAAACAAAAGAAAATTTGATTTAGCTACTCCTTCACTATTCACATTTAATAAACTGTCTCTTTGCAGCCATTGGAAAGTGTACCTGGAAGTAAGCCTTTTTATCATTTTTTATTCGGAGCTTTTTGCTGTAAATTTGAACATAACAGTCCTATCATAGGTTTCATGTCAAGTAAACTTACATCTGAAAGCCATTCTGTAACCTTCAATCATTTATTTATTTGTAGCTTTTTTGCTGATGTTTCATCAATAGAGCCTACTTCAGAAAAGGAGACAGACACTGATGCATTCTCAGTGGTCAGTGATGCCAGTGTATTAATGCTTCATAAATTACTATGGGCGAACCAAGAAAAAATTGGACAGTACCTAGCCATTAACAGGTAGGCCATCGATTTTGGTTTTTATATGTATCGGATGAATCGGAAATTTAAGAAATTTGACGGGAATGAAATGTACTGGCCGATATTCAAAACCGAAAAGTTTATCTATCAGTCAAAAGCTAGGGTATCGGCGGCATTTGTCGGACGGCGGCATTTGTCGGACACTTTCGGAATCACTTCCGCTAAACAGATGCAAGCACTCGCAAAATAAGCATGAATCGCACTCACCACCTTCATCATGATATACTTTGACCGTTTGGTACAAATAGAATTTAAATGACAAACTTTAGACCGGGCCAACATGCTCACGAAGGCCAGAAACCCTTCGTGCGAACCTTCAAAATGGCGACGAACACTCACATGAACAACAACATGCCTCGAAATCGGGATCTCTCGGGAGGTCAGCTTGAGCGCGAAGACTGGACCAGTGATTGTTATGCATTGTTTAACTCGTAATAAATTACATAAACTAACGATGAACTCGATCGGAAGTGACAATCGCATTGACAGAGGGGTCTTGAAGGCAGAGGTTTCAAAAAACGTTGGCGGCATTTGTCGGACACCACTGAAATTCCATCGTCATTCTCAACAGAATTAGTTACTTTTATGCATGGTACTGATGTTCACTGCCTTATTGAATTTATTGAATGAGAATCGATGATATTTTAGTTGCCGAATAAAATATGATAATTTACTTTTCATTTCTAATGGTGCATGGTTAATTTATTCATAGCAGGAATTTCTGCAATGGGCCTAAGGTAAACACGTCTAGCAAAGGGGAATTTCAAGCGCAGAGAAGAATTACCTTGCAGTTAGAATAACTCAAGATAACTCAAGATAAACATTTCATTAATAATAATGGCGGATGGAAGATTTTGTCTCCATCAAACGGGTCAAATTTATGTTTAAGATACGTGTCCGACAAATGCCGTCACAGGGCGATAAATGACGCCACGATAATCGCGGGTAAAAACTGATGCAGATAACTAACGAGGAGAGATATTTTCAGGAAAATCAGGTAATATGCCGATGAAAGAGCAACACCACACCTGAATACCTTAACTTCTCGTTCTTCAGTTTGGTTTCGGAGTCGTAAATGCGAAAACCTAAACCGTCCGACAAATGCCGCCGATACCCTATATTAGACAAAGGGTTCGTTGGATGAGATAACTCATCTTTTCGATCCAGAACACAGGAAGCCCAGGCAGTTAATTGAACTGAACAATAATAAGTTTACAATCTTAAAATCTTAAAATCGTTAATTGTCTAATACCTTTTTGTTTGAGTGTTATTTGTTGCACCTCTCCACAGCTGTGTTGTGTTTCATTGACTTCAGCATTGCACTGTGTAATTGTTCGAATGCGAGAGTTCGATACGATGTAACTTGCAGGTATTCTAATAGGTAAACAAGGAATGAAACTTATCTTCCAGCCAAATTCAATTAACTGTTTTGTCCTCGCTCGTAATCCGGCATCAATGCTCCAAATTCATAATGGAACATATCAAAATGTTCCATAATCATCGGACTATACTTTCCGATACTTTGTTTCTTCATCTGCAGTGTCGGAAATACAAAAATTTGCAGCTTCTTGATGCAGGTCTCGTCAAATCTGCTTTCTCCCTATGCTCCGGCCATCGAACGGTAACAGAGCGATCGAATTTCGAATGTTTTCGTCAGCCTGTCTTGCTTTTCCTTGCTCAGTATGTACACAGGAATCCCCCGGTCCATCTGTCGATCGATTTAAACCAAAAACGGCGCTCTATGGTATGCCAGGGGGTCCCTGTGTACATTCTGTGCAAAGCTGAGCGAGGTTGGCGGCAAGGAAAAGCAAGACAGGCTGACGAAAACATTCGAAATTCGATCGCTCTGTTACCGTTCGATGGCCGAAGCATAGGGAGAAAGCAGATTTGACGAGACCTGCATCAAGAAGCTGCAAATTTCTGTATTTCGGACACTGCAGATGAAGAAACAAAGTATCGGAAAGTATAGTCCGATGATTATGGAACATTTTGATATGTTCCATTATGAATTTGGAGCATTGATGCCGGATTACGAGCGAGGACAAAACAGTTAATTGAATTTGGCTGGAAGATAAGTTTCATTCCTTGTTTACCTATTAGAATACCAGCAAGTTACATCGTATCGAACTCTCGCATTCGAACAATTACACAGTGCAATGCTGAAGCCAATGAAACACAACACAGCTGTGGAGAGGTGCAACAAATAACACACAAACACAAAGGTATTAGACAATTAACGATTTTAAGATTTTAAGATAGTAAAATTTATTGTTCAGTTAAATTAACTGCCTGGGCTTCCTGTGTCCAGAAGTTAAGAAATTCTTAGTAGGGTATCGGCGGCATTTGTCGGACGGCGGCATTTGTCGGACACTTTCGGAATCACTTCCGCTAAACAGATGCAAGCACTCGCAAAATAAGCATGAATCGCACTCACCACCCTCATCATGATATACTCTGACCGTTTTGTACAAATAGAATTTAAATGACAAACTTTAGACCGGGCCAACATGCCCACGAAGGCCAGAAACCCTTCGTGCGAACCTTCAAAATGGCGACGAACACTCACATGAACAACAACATGCCTCGAAATCGGGATCTCTCGGGAGGTCAGCTTGAGCGCGAAGACTGGACCAGTGATTGTTATGCATTGTTTAACTTGTAATAAATTACATAAACTAACGATGAACTCGATCGGAAGTGACAATCGCATTGACGGAGGGGTCTTGAAGGCAGAGGTTTCAAAAAACGTTGGCGGCATTTGTCGGACACCAATGAAATAATCCATCGTCATTCTCACAGAATTAGTTACTTTTATGCATGGTAATGATGTTCACTGCCTTATTGAATTTATTGAATGAGAATCGATGATATTTAGTTGCCAAATAAAATATGATAATTCACTTTTCATTTCCAACCGGTGCATGGTTAATTTATTCATAGCAGGAATTTCTGCCATGGGCCTAAGGTAAACACGTCTAGCAAAGGGGAATTTCAAGCGCAGAGAAGAATTACCTTGCAGTTAGAATAACTCAAGATAACTCAAGATAAACATTTCATTGATAATGATGGTGGCTGGAAGATTTTGTCTCCATCAAAAGGGTCAAATTCATGTTTAAGATACATGTCCGACAAATGCCGTCACAGGGCGATAAATGACGCCACGATAATCGCGGGTAAAAACTGATGCATATAACTAACGAGGAGAGATATTTTCAGGAAAATCGGGTAATATGCCGATGAAAGAGCAACACCACACCTGAATACCTTAACTTCTCGTTCTTCGTTTTGGTTTCGGAGTCGTAAATGCGAAAACCTAAACCGTCCGACAAATGCCGCCGATACCCTAGGTGATTTGTGTGGGAGGAAGAATCTACGTTTCTTAAAATATGTTTTCAACCAAAATTTACAATATACTAACGAACAAATTACCATTCCAGATCTCGTTAATCAAGGGGTCTGTAGAACTGAGAATTAATCTACAAGGAATTATGTCCCTGGAAAATGGATCTACGTTACATTTTGGTCCATGATTTACATGCTATTGAAATTTATATACTTTTTCTAAAACTGATAATTGTATTTAATTCAAGTTAAACTTACAGGATTTTTAGGTTATCAGCAAGCTAATATTGCGTTGGCGCGATACGGGCACATTTTGAAAACGGTATGAAATTGTTATGGATAGGCCTTCCGTTGACACGAAATAGCCACATTTTTAGCTGGTAGAATTTCAATACGGCAGCACTTCAGATTGGAACTCTAAGAGGCACAATTTGAAAACTGCGTCGTGTGAACATTGGAAAGCGCTGAAAGGGAACGTGTTTTAACGCTGAAGAAACGAGTTCATTGATTCTATAGGCCTAGACAATTGTCTCTGTCGCAAAACTCCAACCTTTTTGTTTCAGAGATTGCAAAGGAATTGGCTCTGCCAAATTTTGTGTTATTTTCAAAGTATGCTGGTATTATGTAAACACTGGTCATAAATTTCTTACCGTCACATCATATGTCGCTTCGAAGTGTGCTTGTATCGCGTGAACGTTGTATAAAGTGGTCTCACCACTTATTTGTAATGTTACAAATTATTTTTAAGCGATCACCATTTGAATGATAGAGATGACCAGTGTGAGAGTATGACTGACAGACACAGGCTCAAATTTGTCCTGTTTGTTTATTACCAACGTGCAATAGCAAATCTGTATAACTCTTTCAAAATGTTGTCAGTATCAAATTGATAATTATAAGCTTTTATTTTGCAGAGACTACAAATCAGTAGGCCGTGGTCCATTCGAAAGGATGGTGACACTCCTTGCTCATTTAGGCCCTCCAGATCACCAGCCTTCAAAGTTACAAAAGGGAACCTTGTGAGTCTTGTTTTATTTCATGGTAATGTTACAACAGTTTGATATTAGTCTAGCTGAGAAACATCTTTAAATTATGTTAACTTACTCAGCCACTGTTGATTCCACATTGTTTTTCAGGCACAGCTTCTGTTAGCTAATAACGGTACGAATTCGTCTATTTAATCATTTAATAGTGGATATTTCAAAAAATGCATCCCCGTTTGATACTGCCTTGTGGAGCAAAGAAACAAGGAGGATTTGTAACAGTTCTATATTGCCTTTTGTCCAGTCTACCTTTTCAAGGAGTCTCGGAGATGTAAATTAGTTTTGATCATATTTTGGAAAGTCCTAAAAAGTGGAAATGGTTTAGTTCAATTTTCGATGTTTCCAAATAGCAGCACTGCATCACAGACTGCAATTTCTTATTGGTATGAGGGCTCTTAAATAGCATCAGATCTCTTTAAATGTTGTCTGAGCAGACAGATTTCGCGACCATCCCTTGCTGTGGCATCTAGAATTTTCGATTACTTTGTCACTTATCTTTTGGAGCTCATAGCATTCCTTTACTGTCTTGCGTCCCAGGTGTCAAGGCATACAATAACTTTTCAATTTCAAAACTTGGTATTTAAATTCGGCAATACCCTAAAGTGCGGACCATAAGCCTTGTCTTGTGCAGTATATTTTTTCTTCGAGCAAAATCGTGCTTTTTACCGACCAAATAGACAAATATGCTTTTCTTGGACCCCTTTATGGATTTCAAGGTCCGCTGTGTTAGAATTCAGTTAAAAAGTAGAATTTCCATTGATTTTGAGGTGCAAGTTTAACGATTTTATTGATAAACCGTTTTTAACTTGTTCTTGAGCATTTCCGGCATTCCGTTGTTTTTCAGGAAGATGATTATAGAAAATCAATGCGCACATATGCAGAAATGAAACCATTACTGTGATCTAAGACTGCGTTCACACGATGCCGGCACATTTTGAAAACGGTGAAAAATGTGACGGCTGCAAAATTTGAGCTAGCGTTCACACGATGCCGGCACAATTTGAAAACGGTAGGACATTTGACGATAAAAACTCGTTGCAGGATTTGATGCCAAAGAATAGTACCTACACCCTAAGAATAGACCTGTCTCGATCCAAAAGTGTCGAAAAATGTTCTGTTTTCATCTTTGTTGAGTGTTTAAACGATGCTGTTTCAAATTTATGCCGGTTACGGTTCCGTTTTCAAAATCTACCGTTTTCAAAATCTGCCGGCAAAAAATGTGCCGTTTTCGTGTGAACAGGAGGCCTATCCGTCGAATTTTTCACCGTTTTCAAAATGTGCCGGCATCGTGTGAACGCAGTCTAAGTTTGGCATTGTATAACAGATTTCTTTTCTAATTTTCATCAAGTAAAACCCAGTTTTACTAAAATAACAGCTCAAATCGGGAAACAATTTTTGGGACACCCGGTACATGAAGAAACAATTAGAAAGATAAATTGATAAATATTTAAATGAATTGATAAATGCATAGATGAATAAATTGATACAGCAATCAATCAACCAATTGTTCAATCAATCAATGAACTATTTAAAAGAATAGAAAGCAAAGTTGTTTAGCTTGTTGTACATCGATTCAATCATTAATGTATAAATTTGTCAAAATATTCGACTTTGTACGAAGATAGTTAATTAACAACGTTTCGAGCTTAATTCTTCATCAGGTTAGAGGAAAACAGCCATCGTGTCATCAGGGCCTGAATGTTTAATTTCTTTTGCACAAATCCCGTTGACACGATGATTGTTTCTATTTCCTTGTTTTTTAACATTCTTTCCTCCGTGTTAAATCCACCTGCTTCCGCTCACCTGTCTGTTTTCCTCTAACCTGATGAAGAGTTAATTTCGAAACGTTGTTAATTAACTATCTTCGTACAAAGTCGAATATTTTGACAAATTTATACATATTTAAAAGAATGATTGAATGATTCTTTTTAGATGGCATCGAACAAGCAGCATGGGTTCAAAATTTAGAGAATTCATGATGAAGCATGCTGGGCAAAATAAAGATGAACTCCAATCTGTCAAAGCATTGCAGCTCTTTTATCAGGTATAAAAAATGCTCTTGCCATTAGAGTGCAAAACACAGCTTCATCGAGTTAGAGATAAGAATTTCTGTTCTCTGTTCTCTTTTAGAGATAAGAAAGCTGTTCTCTGTCTTAAAAAATATATTTTACTAAAAGGACGTGCCGGTAATATGGCGGTTATATGGGTCTGAAACTCCCTACGAATGGGTCTGTTTTTAATCTTAATTCTGGTAGATGGGTAGCTTTTTCCGAATTCTTATCACAACTAAAGAAATTTGAATAGACCGGGCATCCTCAAATCGACAAAATTGATAGACATTGTTACGAAGCATCCTGAAATTCATGCAAAAGGATTCGAAATTCTTGAAAAATTCTGTCATACAAATAGGTCCTTTTGTCAAAGTCCAGATTCACGCCGAATCACGTTCACAGTCAAGTACCCGCCTCTCCCGCCGGGGGGATGGTAAGCAGAAAAATGTTCGAAAAAAGTACTGACATCAACGATAAAGTACCAGCTTTGCTCTCAAGCTCTAAATCTCAGCAGATGATACCAAGCTTTTCACCTTTGGTAGTCGAAGGCTTTGGTATTTGGAAATGCCCTTTCAGTTTGAAATTACTAACAAGGAAATTATTAGCTCTAAAAAATTCTAATTCAAAATGGCAATTTTGATGACCGGAAAATTTAAACATTGCCCTTAAAGTTCTCAACACACAGCTCTTGACCCAACTTCATTGTACAAAATTTTGTGCTCTTCTTCACCAGAAAATTTCAAAATCAAAAGTTACTGAAAGAAAACTAATAACTGTCAAAGTAGCCATTGCTCAACTAGCCTATCAGATTTATAAATAAACCTTAAGGTTTAAAAGTCACTATAAAAGTTCCTTACATTTTAAGCTTTCTCTTTTTTTGTTTTTTTAGGAAGGGAAATCGAAGGCAGGAAATCCTGTGTTTTATTATATTGCTCGAAGGTACAGGTAAGTCAATCTGTAAGTCAGTCACCGCTGTTTTTGCTTTGATAAATTTCCTACTTTTTTCTTTTATAATTTGTGGTGAATTTGTTGTAAGCTGATGAATATATTTGAACTGACCAGATCTAAGTTCTGTACAACTATATGAGTTTTAGCTCAGGAAACTATATTCTGTGCAACTATATGAGTTTTACCAGTAAAGACAGATGCAACCTTTTGTGAGTTTTAGCTCACATATTTTAGTTCTAGCACTTCTCGCTGGAGTTGTGGCTCTACTTCGACCATATGGATATATCAATAATTCAAACGAGGCTCAGATGCAAGTTATATTGTATGAACCTTCCTAATGACCTCAATAAAAGCATATATAATTCTTCTGACTTTAAATTTATCCATCAAACTGGTCGACTTGATTAGAAAATTTCAAACTCTATCATGAGCTTCTCATCCACCATAGCCCATTTAGCAAATGTTTGTTCTTGTAGGAACGTGTATTGTTTGTTTTTTCTTTTGCCTCTGTGGTTAAAATTAGTAGTTTTTAGCTTTTATGTTATGGTTGCAGGGAAGACACAGCTTTTTGCTCCTTGCGGTATCGTGTAGTGTAGTGTAGTGTAGTGTAGTGTAGTGTTGTGTAGTGTAGTGTAGTGTAGTGTAGTGTAGTGCAGTGTATCTAGTAGTGTAGTAGAGTAATTTTGAAAGTAGAGTATTTCGTAGAGTGATTTTGTAAGTAGAGTATTTAGTAACATGTCATTGTAATTTTTTATTGGAATATATATTAGAAATAGGAGTTTTCTTTTTACAGAGGTGATCAAATCAACGATGAAATACTGATCTATCACGTCCTGCTTACCCTTCAACCAGTGTATGGACAACCATGGGAACTTGTCCTTGACTTCACACATGCTGGACCGGATAGCAGATTCAAGGTATTTACAGCTAAACTCAAACCCCGAAATTTGTGCATTTTTCAAATCTAATGGCCTATAGAAAATTCCATTAAGTAGCAAAATAATCTGCTAAAAATAGCATTAACGCCTGCGGCTCCTGCACTATCAAATACATTGACAAAGACAGATTAGATATGAATAAGAGGCACTGAGTGGCAGTATTTGGGTCGTATCGGCTAATTAACTCTCATTACAAGCAAAGAAGGAATAACTACAATTCCTTCTCATTAATTTGAATGCTACAAATAAGTTCATTGTTCTGAATAATGCTTCATTTGAATGAATGGTATTTGCAGAGTCAAGTTTGGTAATTCACAGTTTGAACTCTGGACTTTAAAAGATGGGACTTTTGTTGTTTTGAACCTCTGAATTGTAACTATTGATCTGCCACCATTCTTGCATGGTGGCCTTACCGCTTCTACTTGAATCTTTCTTTCTCACACTGCTATGACACACTGATTTATTCACCAAATCAATTCTATAACCACATTTGAAGCTTCTTCGATAACAATTGCTGTAGAGCTTGGGGTTCTTTGAGATTTTATTTCCTTGATTGATGACCTACTTCTGTAATGAATGGCAAACTAGCCCTGAATGATTACCATACTTTTTAATAGGATTCACCTAAAATACCAACTAAACACAACATTAACCTACTGTTACGAGAGTTGACGCGACTACGAGTTTGTGGGGTTTTTGGGAGACTTCTCCTGCTTTTGTTTTTTAATACATAAAACATAACCAACAATGTGTAACCACATAGACACTTTCAACCACTTTCACACGTTTTTGTTGTTGTTTGTTTTGTTTTGAAGGGCTGCGCGCTTAGGGATTTTTTGAGACTGCTGCTTTTTGTAAATACATAAAACATAACCACACAATATAAATAAAATAAAACTATTAACCACTTTTTGAGAACCTTCTCTTCTTTTTTTATTTTTGAAGGGCTGCGCAGATGTGGGTTTTTTGGAGACTTCTCCTGTTACTTGTAAATATATAATACAAAACCAGACAATATATAACCACATAAAAAACTTTTAACCTCTTTTGAGAACTTTCACTTTTTTTTTTATTTTTTGTTTTTTGTTTTGTTTTGAAGGGCTGCGCGCTGAGGAATAATTTGGAGACTTCTCCTGTTATTTGTAAATACATCACATATAACCAGACAATATATAACCACATAAAAAACTTTTAACCTCATTTGAGAACTTTCTCTTTTTTTTTTTTTTGTTTGAAGGGCTGCGCGCTCAGGGATTTTTTGGAGACTTCTCCTGATATTTGTAAACACATAATACATAACTAAACAATATATAATCACATAAAAAACTTTTAACCTCTTTTGAGAACTTTCACTTTTGCTTTGTTTTGTTTTGTTTGAAGGGCTGCGCGCAGAGGGATTTTTTGGAGACTTCTCCTGTTATTTGTAAATACATAATACATTAACCAAAGAATATAAACACATAAAAACTTTTAACCTCATTTGAGAACTTTCTCTCTTTTTGTTTTTTTTTTGTTTTGTTTGAAGGGCTGCGCGCAGAGGGATTTTTTGGAGACTTCTCCTGTTATTTGTAAATACATAATACATTAACCAAAGAATATAAACACATAAAAACTTTTAACCTCATTTGAGAACTTTCTCTCTTTTTGTTTTGTTTTGTTTGAAGGGCTGCGCGCAGAGGGATTTTTTGGAGACTTCTCCTGTTATTTGTGAATACATAATACATTAACCAAAGAATATAAACACATAAAAACTTTTAACCTCATTTGAGAACTTTCTCTTTTTTTTTTTTTTTGTTTGAAGGGCTGCGCGCTCAGGGATTTTTTGGAGACTTCTCCTGATATTTGTAAACACATAATACATAACTAAACAATATATAATCACATAAAAAACTTTTAACCTCTTTTGAGAACTTTCACTTTTGCTTTGTTTTGTTTTGTTTGAAGGGCTGCGCGCAGAGGGATTTTTTGGAGACTTCTCCTGTTATTTGTAAATACATAATACATTAACCAAAGAATATAAACACATAAAAACTTCTAACCTCTTTTGAGAACTTTCTCCCTCTTTTTTTTTTTTTTGTTTTGTTTGAAGGGCTGCGCGCACAGGGATTTTTTGGAGACTTCTCCTGTTATTTGTAAATACATAATACATTAACCAAAGAATATAAACACATAAAAACTTCTAACCTCTTTTGAGAACTTTCTCCCTCTTTTTTTTTTTTTTGTTTTGTTTGAAGGGCTGCGCGCAGAGGGATTTTTTGGAGACTTCTCCTGTTATTTGTAAATACATAATACACTAATCAAAGAATATAAACACATAAAAACTTTTAACCTCATTTGAGAACTTTCTCTCTTTTTGTTTTGTTTTGTTTGAAGGGCTGCGCGCAGAGGGATTTTTTGGAGACTTCTCCTGTTATTTGTAAATACATAATACATTAACCAAAGAATATAAACACATAAAAACTTCTCCCTCTTTTTTTTTTTTTGTTTTGTTTGAAGGGCTGCGCGCACAGGGACTTTTTGGAGACTTCTCCTGTTATTTGTGAATACATAATACATTAATCAAAGAATATAAACACATAAAAACTTTTAACCTCATTTGAGAACTTTCTCTCTTTTTGTTTTGTTTTGTTTGAAGGGCTGCGCGCAGAGGGATTTTTTGGAGACTTCTCCTGTTATTTGTGAATACATAATACATTAACCAAAGAATATAAACACATAAAAACTTCTCCCTCTTTTTTTTTTTTTGTTTTGTTTGAAGGGCTGCGCGCACAGGGATTTTTTGGAGACTTCTCCTGTTATTTGTAAATACATAATACATTAACCAAAGAATATAAACACATAAAAACTTCTAACCTCTTTTGAGAACTTTCTCCCTCTTTTTTTTTTTTTTTTGTTTTGTTTGAAGGGCTGCGCGCACAGGGACTTTTTGGAGACTTCTCCTGTTATTTGTGAATACATAATACACTAATCAAAGAATATAAACACATAAAAACTTTTAACCTCATTTGAGAACTTTCTCTCTTTTTGTTTTGTTTTGTTTGAAGGGCTGCGCGCAGAGGGATTTTTTGGAGACTTCTCCTGTTATTTGTGAATACATAATACATTAACCAAGGAATATAAACACATAAAAACTTCTCCCTCTTTTTTTTTTTTTGTTTTGTTTGAAGGGCTGCGCGCACAGGGACTTTTTGGAGACTTCTCCTGTTATTTGTGAATACATAATACATTAATCAAAGAATATAAACACATAAAAACTTTTAACCTCATTTGAGAACTTTCTCTCTTTTTGTTTTGTTTTGTTTGAAGGGCTGCGCGCAGAGGGATTTTTTGGAGACTTCTCCTGTTATTTGTGAATACATAATACATTAATCAAAGAATATAAACACATAAAAACTTTTAACCTCATTTGAGAACTTTCTCTCTTTTTGTTTTGTTTTGTTTGAAGGGCTGCGCGCAGAGGGATTTTTTGGAGACTTCTCCTGTTATTTGTAAATACATAATACATTAACCAAAGAGTATGAACACATAAAAACTTTTAACCTCATTTGAGAACTTTCTCTTTTTATGTTTTGTTTGAAGGGCTGCGCGCAGAGGGATTTTTTGGAGACTTCTCCTGTTATTTGTAAATACATAATGCATTAACTAAAGAATATAAACACATAAAAACTTTTAACCTCTTTTGAGAACTTTCCCTTTTTTTTTTGTTTGAAGGGCTGCTGCGCGCTCAGAGATTTTTTGGAGACTTCTCCTGTTATTTGTAAATACATAATACATAACAACATAAACTCACATAAAAGCTTCCAACCAATTTGAGAACTTTCTGTTTTTTGCCTTACTTGAAGGGCTGCGCTCATAACCACCTAACTACTGTAATCAACAATCACCTACATTAGTTGAAATCAAGCTTTTCAAGAGCTTCTTGTTTTGGGACTAGCGATGGTTGTGGAAACCTAGAGGGCACGTACAGTGTAACCAAAATACATGACAGGTTTCAGATACTGCGGAGGACTGGCATAAATGCCATTTAGATACAATTGGGGCCTGTTGTCCTTTTTTGGGGGGTTTGCAATACCAACCATAGGATACACTTTGGAAACATACATAATTCAACTAAGGAGTAATTGTACAACTAACTGCGATACGACCATGTTTGGGGCAGCAACCACCTTCCAGACTTGCTGAAAAGGCCTGATGCTGCCCAATGGCTTACTACCTACAAAAACGGGTGGGAGGGATAGGGTTGCAAGAACATACTTGCTATAAACTTCCCTTGGAACAGACAACATAATTTGACTTTCAATGATTCAGCAAACATGTGGAACACACCCTAAGGTTGCGGAGGACTGGGAGCTAGTGGGAGGCATTCGTGCATCACCTTGTCGTTAAAATACATTTACGCAAGCGTAAATGTTTCATTAACGCCTGCGGCTCCTGCACTATCAAATACATTGACAAAGACAGATTAGATATGAATAAGAGGCACTGAGTGGCAGTATTTGGGTCGTATCGGCTAATTAACTCTCATTACAAGCAAAGAAGGAATAACTACAATTCCTTCTCATTAATTTGAATGCTACAAATAAGTTCATTGTTCTGAATAATGCTTCATTTGAATGAATGGTATTTGCAGAGTCAAGTTTGGTAATTCACAGTTTGAACTCTGGACTTTAAAAGATGGGACTTTTGTTGTTTTGAACCTCTGAATTGTAACTATTGATCTGCCACCATTCTTGCATGGTGGCCTTACCGCCAAGATACGCCCAAAACTACCACCCGCACCCCTGTGGCCCAAGGAGAGCTGGGGTAACCCAGGATATCTTTCTTGAAGACCCTACATTTGAGGCTTTGCTAAGAGAACAGAACATTAACTCCTACTCTAAAGTAAATTGATATATGGTGACTAAATAAGCTTCAACATTTTCGATTTGGACAACCTATGTTGATACATAGTTCTTGGCCGCTGCCATAGGGGCGTGATAGAATTTTCATGTGAGCTGATATGTAATGTTTAATACTACTGTATCAACCTAGAGACTGGTGTAACAGCAAAGATTTTAACAGCCACACATGAGGCATTTGTTTTTTTTTTGCCTTGTTTGATTTGTGTAAGCAATGAACAGGAGGCCCTGAAAATGGAGATCTAGCTTGCTGCCTTTATAGCTCGCCGCCGGAGGCTTCAGCGATCAAACTATTTATGATTGTAGGTTTAGCATAATAGCAAACCAAAGACAAAGGGGACTCATGAAGTGAGACTATGGCTAAACCTGCAATAAAGATGGTTAAACCTGAAAAGGAAAAGTTAGACATGAAAAGAAAAAACAGGGGGGGGGGGTGTTGCAGATCTGACAGTGTCAAAATTTGATAGGGAAAGGGTAAACATGACAGCAATTGAGGTTTGACCTGCAACCTATGGATGAACAAATGGAAATCTGGCACCGGCTCTTTTTGGGAATGTTTAATGTCTTCAAAGGATCTAGTGTTTTCTTTTACTGAAGGACTAAACCTTTTATTTGATATGCAGTGTTGTTATTACTGGTTGCCTTAATTCTTAGAGGGTGTTTTCACCATTTACCAAGAGTTTTGACAAAGGGATCTTGCTTTTATCCTCCATCAATGAGAATCAAACAAATAGAAGTGGTGGGTAACATTTCATTGTGCCATTGAAAACAGGAATAGATATCTGACTTTGTACAAAGCTGTGTCACGAGAACTGACCTGTATTGCACTTAACTGCTGTTAGATTCAGTGGTCTAGGATGTTTCTCTTTTTTTTTTTGGCAACCTAGATTTGTAAGGATTTGTGCTGGTGAGTGATGCCCTTGCAAATCAACTGAATGGTTGTGCTTGCCTAGGACTTTCCCAGGTGCCACATTGATTTAGTGCAAGCGTAGTGGTTTCTATGCCCACACTAACCTATGTCTACTGCATAAGGCCAGACACTTGTTAGATTGATCAGCACAGGCTTGGGTCCATTGATTTATACTTTACCTACTAGTTGCTCTTTCTGTGCTGAAGCCAGCACAGAGACTTTTCCCATACTATCTACACTATGACTGCTGTTCATCATGGGGAGTTTACCTACAATGCGCCCTATACCTACTTGATTGCGAGCGCAGGACTTTTACATACTATCTGCCCTTTGGCTGCTTACCATCAAGGGGACTTTTACAAACTATCTGCCCTTTGACTGCTTGACCAGTCAAGGGGATTTTGCATACGATGTGCAGATTGCCTGAAGTATGCTTGCTCATATGTACATGCAGAATTTTTAAATGATAGTAGTTGGCCTATGCTTATCAGGAATGAAGTTATTTTCACTTTTTGTGAAGATTAAGCTATAATGCCATTTGCCGAGTTTTCTTTACTGTACTGGGGCGAACTGCTTTGCCCAATAACTGACTTTAGTTGTGACAGGGGAAGCCAGGACAAATACAGCAAGTGAGACTAATTTTTGATGTACAGATTGGCTGTGAAACGCATTGCCTGTAGGAGGGGCAGGGGGTGGGCGGTGAGCAGCAGGGGTTGGTTATCACACTAAACATGAAAGCACATTTAGAATTTAACATACAAGATTTATTACTATAATATAACCAAAGGGGGCAGCTCAGCTCTTTTGATTTTTGCTCCTTGGTAGTTGCTCAAACTGCAGACATGACTTATGTATGGTAACACTCTTATGTTTGTAATTATCTTCAAGGAATGATACTTTTCCACCTGTTGCATTACAGAGCTGGTTTGCTGATTGGTTTGAACACTTTCTTTGACCACACATATTCTTGAATGCACCGTTCTTGACAAAGTTTGCTTGGAAAGTTATTGTATTTTGATAGAATAGTGATTGAATGCAGTTGAATGCTTCCCAACATTGAAGAATACCATGATACAACGCGTGAAACAACTTGTGTAAATAACTGTCCGTTTGCATTTTGCTTGGGTTTCTTCTTGACTGACACTAGCTTTTGCACACTTCAACGTGGTATTAAATATGTGACAGCTGACAAATCGTGCAACTAACCTGTTTTTCAAGAGCTTTGACTTCATTAGCCCAACCTTTAACTGTTTAACCTTCGATCTGGATTGTTGGCGCCAAACTTTAGGCCCTCTAGCAAACTCGTTTTCACATACGATCAAATTGCAAGGATAGGAGTTCTACTGTTCACCAAGAGTGCACAACGATGGCAACAAGTTCTTCATACTAGACCAGTTGCTGCATTCAAATTTGACGATTTGCAAGAACATACTTGCTATAAACTTCCCTTGGAACAGACAACATAATTTGACTTTCAATGATTCAGCAAACATGTGGAACACACCCTAAGGTTGCGGAGGACTGGGAGCTAGTGGGAGGCATTCGTGCATCACCTTGTCGTTAAAATACATTTACGCAAGCGTAAATGTTTCACTTGAGCAATATTTAACTTGAAACCAAAGTAAACTGAATATGTTTGGGTCTATGTAGATTTCATGAGAATATGATAAGAACATGAGGAATTGACGAAGCCATGTTTTGATTTTGGACGATCAAGCTGCCAAAATTCCTTACTTAAGATATGTTCTTGGCCCAGATTTCATCAACTAGTGAAAAGCAGTGCAGCAAATAGCAAAGAATGAACATTAAATGAAACTGAAATTGACGAACGAGGAAATCGACTCGCATCATGGCAAGTTCTGTATTTTAATCACTGTAGGGATGCGAAGTGAAAGAGACTACGGGGATAGATGGATTTTCTTTTGTCTTCGAATCGTGAGCTTTTCAATCCATACTGTGACACGTATTTTTCTAACGGCAAGCGAGATACAATGTTTGTCAGAACTGAGAGCATTCATCACCATTTTGCTAATCTTTTCATTTAAGCCGACCATTCTTTTTGGAAATGACTATCTCGATGTATTTTCTGCAGCCTGAAACTCTGGCAAAAGCTTTTGCAGTGTTACCTGAAGCTCAAGTGAAAAGTCTTTCAGTCATTTACACCTACAATGTGAACAGCAGTTTGAGGCAGTTTGTCAAAATTCATGAAAGGATTCTTACCCCACTCAAGGTAATTTTACAATGTGTATCAACCATTATCATTGATATTGAGATGAATTTAGGGGACGGATACTTTTTGGCGGACACAGCTTTCAAGGAAAACGGAGGTTGAATTGAGTTGTATTGTTACAACTAATTGCTGATTGGCTGTCTAAACAATAGTGATAGAAATCCTGTAATGTTATTGGATAATGCAGAATTTGAACGTGATTCGGCTAATTCGCACTTGTTTGAGAGCGTCAACATGACCTAAATGTGGCCTAAAACTGCGGCGGAAGTGGCAATCAAAATATTCTTTTTGTTGCCAATTTTTTTGTGGGCTGCTGGCTCCAAGCCCCCCGCTAATTCAGTAGATATACTTGGAGCTCAGTACTGATGCATATTCCCATCAAAAATCGATACAAAACTCAAACACGGATAAGTGTTGAAAGTGTGTCCGCTAAAGTGCAAACTAGCCAAATTTAGTTGGTAAACCTCTGTAGAAAAAGCGAATCTTTATTGTTATTATCGGAAACTGAGGCAGTGACCAAGGAACGGCTGTAACAGTGCCTGATAAACAAAAGGATATATTCGGAGAATTTCCTGCGAGACATTATAGATTGAAAATTTCCTGCGACCGCCTGGTCACATCATCAGTTGGGTTTTCATGCCCTGCTGATAGTAAGAACTTGGTCGTTGATCTTCTTGTCAAAAAGAAAGCAAAGTTTATGTAATAAAATTTTTAGTGGTTTTTAAAACTAATTCTTTTCCTTTCCGCTACAGGGAAGACCCAACATTATACCGATCGATGCATTGAATCGCTTCTATGACTTCATAGCACAAGATGACCTGCAACTGCCAAACTCAACAACGTCACTTGAAGATGACATAAAGGTAAGCTGAACTGAAGTGAGATTCTTTCTTGACAAATTCTGTGCTTGATTTATGTTCCATTAGAGAATTTTGCTGACAAGAAATATTGAACTTTTTGGGAAGGGAATTACTTTCAAAAAGTGTGCGGGATTTTGGAAGATGCAGTGATTTAACGAGACATTTTGGGATTATTTATGAGATTTCGGGATTCTTTAATTGTTTATAAGCATTTGCATTTTCATATATTCCGATATCTGGTAAGGTATTTGGCCGTTGAGAAAGACTTTCAAGACTTCAGGATGTTTTACGGGCCCAGATTTTCAGGAAATTTCTTAGATTTAGATTTTTCTTAATAGATTTCAACAAATAGACAAAATAGGCCAAGGTTTGTTTATACCCATTTCAAGTCATGTGATCAATCTCTTGATAAAACATCTTTTGATTTCTCCAACATTCTTCATGTCATGCAAAGTTGTGCCATGAAAGCAAAAAAGGTAGCATAATACCAAATCTTACCATGGGCGTGGTCACATGACTCGAAATGGGTAAAACAAACTTCAGCCAATTAGGTCTATTTCAAGACATTTTAGAGATTGTTGTGGAAAGTAGATGATTACCTTCTCGTGATACTCGACGGTACTACCGGTGAGTGAAAAACGCCCGGCGTTTGAAAGGCTACTGCTCCATTTAAGCAATGATATTTGGCAATATTTGATTGAATAGCAAACATATTCAATCATTTTTAGAAATTTTCCTGGCTAAAATCGGTCACTCCGTTCAGATTTTGCAGGCAATTTTTCTAAAAATGAGTCGCTTCGAGAAACCTTAAAAAACGTGCTAAAATTACAAGCAAAAGTCCCTAGGGAGCGGTCATTTTTAATCCTGGGTACCGGGGCAGAGGATTTTTCGCAGGGGTATGAAACTTTTCTTCATTATTTTGTGGGGGTACGAAAATTTTTAGAGCAATTCTTATGGGGTACAAAACTATTTTTCTTGAAAAAGTTTTGGATGAAGCCACCGATGAAAGATTGAAAGAAAAGTTAACAGATATCTGGAAATGATGAATCACGTGACCAGTATGAAAATCACCTGGGACAACTTGCTATCTGTCTATGTATCTATGCTTTGTGCACAAGGACTTCTAGATGGGGTACCAAACCATTTTGTTGAAAGATGATGGGGTACGAAAAAAACTTTTTCTATGTTCAAAATGGGGTATGAAATCTTCTCTAATTGAGCGAAATTATCCTCCGCCCTGGTACCCAGGATTAAAAATGACCACTCCCTAAATTGTTTACCTCACAGCGATGACTTTCAGCACGCTTTAGCACGTGCTTTCGCTTTGGCGGGTTGAAAAGACTTCCCCCTAGTGTGAATAACTTATAAAATCTCCCAAAAGAAATCTTTTGTTGAAAATCTTTGGTTGAAAAGTCTTCCAAATAACGCGCTGATCCAAATTTTATTGTATGGTGATAAAGACTTTTCTGTTGATGTTTATAAAAACGTACTCAAATCAACCCTAACTTTCATTCACAAAACAGGCCGGTTCAATTGAAGTGGCTTGAAGCAGCTGCTATACCCCCCCCCCCCCCCGATCGCAAAGTCTCTTTTCCTCCTTTTATTTGTTCTTTCCCGTTGTTTAAGTCTGTTTCGCATTGGATTTAAGGTTTGAAATTCATCTACACATAAGTTCAAACTTTTAACTTCTACGTTATTGTGATCCATAAACCTTTACAACGTAAAGGCGCAATGTCTTGAACAGTTTGTATTGTTCGGCATCCGGCGCCTCCGTCGATGACCTTGCATGCCAATGCGAAACAGATTCCAGTATCCATCAGTATCGTATCGTATGTGTACCATTTTGCAGGTGTTTATTTAGTTGTTGATTTAGTTGGGTATTTTTATGTGCTGGCCATGGGGTAGACATTGTCTTTTGCTCCTCTTAGCATCGTCCTTGTAGTGTTGCATAGTAGTTAAAGTATCGTAGAATGTGGCATATATTGTAATATTTTATATTGATATAAAAAAAATAATTTATTCAGGGGGATTCCATTCTCCCATGAGGACATGATACATGAGCACATCCAAGAGTCATCATTGCTAGGAAGGAGAACACGGGGAAATTTTGCTTGCTGTTTTCGCTCGTTTTTGCAGGTTTTCGGAAGGGGCTTTCTGCAAAAAATCTCCTGTTTCGACGGGAAGGAATGCCCGATTAAAGCTGGGTAAATTACTGAATCTGGTTTGACATATCGGGGATAAAACAAGACAGTTTTCAACATCATTGCTTCGATATTCAGGGAGCAGGATTTTTTCAAAACGCCGGGCGTTTTTATTGACTCACCCGGTATAAAAATTGATGAGAAACTCTTGACCATTCCACGATGATTGGTCATCTTAGATAGTAACATTTACTTTGAAGCAATAATATTGATTCAGTAGAACTTTAAGGACCAGGGTGATTTTTCTGGCAGTTATGTGGAAGATTTATCCGTTATGAAAGTGCAAAAACCGTGACACTACGGTAGAAACCCGCATGAAAGAACCTAGGTTTTTTCTGGGCAGCCTGAATTGGTTCTTAATTAAATGGCTTTTATTCTAGATTCCAGCCTGCAAAGTTCTTAAAAGGGTTCTTATATACAGCACACACCTTTAAAACATTAATGCCGTTTTTCAGCACAAGAATTCTGAAGACTTCTTTTGACTTAATGAGAACAGTTTTAGGTTAGAATTCTTGTTTAAAAATCATGCAGTCTTTTGTACCACTGAAGAATTCTGATCAGAATGTAAGAATTCTTGAAAATTCTGAGGAATTCTGGACACATGAAACCTGTTATATAAGAACCTCTCCTAGTTTCAGCCTCTTAAGTGTTCTTATTTAGGGGTTTAAAAGATTAAATTGCAGCCTCAAGGCTCTTATAAAAACAGGTTCTTTTATGCGGGTTTCGACTGTACCACTAAATATTACTGCTGGTTTCATGCAGAGGATGCTTCAGATGCGCAGCAAAAACAGCCTCATATTGTATCTTTACTAAAGAAACTCGCGAAGAAACTCATGATTTTATGCAGGATTTTGTTTTGTTTGTTAGGTATTTCCTGTTCAAAGAATCAATAAAGGAACTGTTTACGTGAAGGTAGGTTTTGTGTGTTAACTTCTATCATTATGCTAGTTCCATTGCATTGGCGAGACTCCTCCACCATACAATAAACAAGCCTCTGGTCTCCCTTGTTTTAGTCCATTGTTGTTTGCATTTTGGTTGATGGATGGGGTTCAGCCACCATCAAGGGATTGTTATATCTGAGCTTCGCGCAGTAGCCCATTAAATAGAATTAAACTTCCTGAAAATGTCCTTTGATGAGTCATTTGATGTGAAAACTTCTGTTTCTTTTGCTCCTTTTTCAACAGTAGTTCTCAACATTATCTTGTTACGTATCGTAGGTTGGTGTGCAGTCCGTCCAGATCCAAGCATCGGAAAAAGTGAAAGTTCTTGGTTACAACTGTGTTATAAATGACGTGTTTTATGCTTCAGAGATTGAGCAGGTTAGCATTTGTGCTTGTGATTGCTTAATTTGTTACGTGCAATTCTCAGTAGTTTTTAGAAAGGTCCAGAGTTGAGTCAATAGAGCTTTTAGCTATTCTGGAAAGAATTAGAATCGAACGATACTTTGCTACATTTGTAGAATTTTCGAACATGCACAATAATGATAGAAGCTCTAACGCCGATCGATCGAACTTCGTCTATAAAAGTTTATAAAGATAACGCTCGATCCAGGCTCTTTTGTAGAATCGGCCTTCTCGTTGACGATATTTGGTAATTTCAATTTGTAGGTTTACATCGATGCCACGAGCATTAGGCCCGAAATGGTAATGTAAACAAAACTTGGCATCGTGGGCCAACTTAAAAAATCATAATTCTGGACTCACAACTCCGATTTGAAAAGGTTCTCTTTGTTCAATATTACCGTGTCTTTTCCATACGATAAAGTTGTCAAATAGCTCATACTCGAATTTTCAGTTTTTGGTATCAATTCCATGATTTTTAAAGAGCTGGATCACATTGTTGTGAGAAGATAGTGATTTATACATCTGAAGAATTGATTTCACACCTATGAGCGAACTCATTCAAATCAAGATAAAAAGAGCGAGAAAAAATTGTTTGCTAGGTTGTTCTGAAAGTGTGAAATCTATTCTTCAGAACTGAAAATCGTTTTGTCTTGTCGGAGACCTAATTTTTTTGTTTAATGAAATTGCGCCTTGCTGCTTGATGCAACAAGGGCAGATTTAATGCAATAGCATCTTCTGCGTTGGTTCACATCTCAATTCAAAGTGATTAGCGATTGCAGACAAAAGAAATTCTCTCAACCAGTAATTCAGAACAAACATAGCCGCAAAATTCCCCGAAAACCAGTCGGGCAGACCCTTGCCTGGTGCGGACGAAGGGTGGTTTTTAAGACAGGTTATTTCCTTATAACTAAAGAAGAAGGGTAAATCTAAAGTCCTGTCTGGCGGATTTTGTTTACTTGATTATATGAAGCAGTTGATGCTATTGTATTACAAAATCTGCCCTTGTTGTTTGGTGCAATAATTTAAAATCTTTGATGCAATTCAATTCGATTCAATTCAATTTCATTCGTAAGATACAAGTTATTACAATGTAAGATAAATCTATAAAAAGTACTTGACCCAAGTAAAGCATTTCCTTTCTTGCTTGGGCCGCAACAGTAAATTTTGAAAATAGTATTGTATAACGAGATATAGGGCTATGTGAAGATATCTAAATTTGATATAGTATTAGCACTCTATTTAGTTAATATTTGTCCACTAAGCTTTTCTTTAATTTCTTATCGAAGGTATAAGGGTTTGAGTTACCTTCAATTGGAGAGGTCAGCTCCCACGAACGTGCTCCTTTATTACGTATCATTTTATCACCCCATGTTTTGTTTTCTCTAAAAAATTTATAGTCTGTACTTTGATGTGTTAGATATGTATGACTGTTTTCATTTTTTTCGAAGTAGCCTTTTAAGACTGAGGGTAGTTTCCCTTTATTGTAATACATATTGTGCATAAATTTAAGATCTTAAATTCATGCAAATCAGTAAGTTAGATTAATCTTTGATGGTATAGTTTTCATGAAAAAAACTCTTTCTTTTTTGATGTACTTTTATATAGAGTAACTCATGGATAACGAATGATTTATCATTTCTCATTCGCGTCCGAAATCTTTAACTTTAGCCTGATAACCAGACCCAAGTTCAACGAACTTATTTCGTTTGAACTATGGTCTGTTTATCAGGTTGCTTAATTTTGAGTTTATGTTGTTGTTTAGGCCTCATTTCATGAAGATATGCTTGAACTACACTTTTCTACGGGTGGACCTGGCCTCAGATTTGTCAGCACTTCTGCAGAGCAGATTACAGTTGCTGTTAATCATGTGATGTCAAGATGGAAACTCTCCCAACCGGTATTTGTTTTTTTTTTTTTTTTTTTTTCTATGTTCATCTAAAATTTTACAATACATTTTACATCTACATCCTACTATACTTTCTAATTACTATACAAACTATACAAACACTACAGGGACAGGACCACAAGGAGCAAAGGACAATGACTACCCTGTGGCCATTAACATAAAGACACGCAAATAATAACTAAACAAATACCGACAAAACGCTAAATATACGATTAATTACTCGAATCCGTTTCACATTGGATGTCAGGCCAGCATAGGAGAATGTGCTGAACAACAGGAACCCCGAAAGAGAGAGCAACAGCAATAGCAATTGCTATCGCCACTGATCCTCCTCCAGGCCCCCACCCCTCAACACACCGCGCAAATACTTTTTGTTAGCATGGATAAGTTCCCATATTTTGCTTCATGTGCCTAACATCAAATGTGAAACGGACTTACAAAAGAAACGGGAAAAAACCGGTATTTGTAACCGGTATTTGTTATCGAGTTTTATTTGAATGCACTACCGGGAGAGTCAAAAAAAGTTTATGCGTTTGGCGGGCTATGGAATGAAAAATATGAGGCTAATATTGAAAATTGAAATGTTGATCTATCAATCAAAGGCTAACCTAGAAAAGAAAATTTTGTTTGGTAAAATCACTCATGGGTTTGACCCAGAAATTTGGAAGATGCTGGGAAGGGGAATATTTAGGATCAAAGATTCCACTTTCCATTTAAGCCTATAATTTACTTGCTATCGAAATTGAAATTCTGTTTCGGAAACTGACAATATAAGCTTCAATGTCACATAAATCATGGACCAGAACGGAGCGTGGAATTTTCGGTTCTCATACAAACCCCTTTAGGCATTTTACTAATTGTTGGTTCTTAAAGATGTGTGATTTTACCTTACAAAATTTTCTTATCTATGTTAGTCTGTGACTACAAGATTAACGTTTTATTCTTGAATCTCAGACACATATTTTTTATTCCATAGCCCCCCGGAATACTTTCAGTTAAGGATCTTAGCGTGGAATACTGTAGTAAGTTAATTATGGGTCTCTGTATCACTTGCCTGACTTGTCCATCAATGTAAAATCTTGCAACAGTCAGGCAATAGAGTTTTTTGGCTCATGTATTCTATCTTTAAATCTGTTGAATGTACAGTTTTTCTGCCGTAGAAGAACATGTGATATTTTTATAGCAGCTTTCCTGTACAAAGAACAAGGTGGATGAAAACCATGTTTACTGTTCTCTTCTCATCTAAGGTTTCAAAAACATCATCTACTGAGAAGAAAATACGACCGAAAGATGTACCAGGGACATTACTAAATATGGTATTTACATTTGTTGTATTTTGCGTTGGATCAATTTGCTCAGCCTTGAAGTTTCCTAGTTAGAGGTTAGGCTGTAGAATTCATTAGACTTGCTGGGAAAGTGTGATCACGTTTTCATTTACAGACAAATGGACAAATGGCAGCATCATTAAATTGTTTTCAAGGGGTCTTTACCTACTCAGTATAGCCTTTTTTATTAGATGTTCTTCAAAAATGGTCAAAATATGACTATATAGGGTGTATTGCCTCCTGTTTGTTCTATATTTAAAGCACATCGCTATATGTCCGTCATTTATCTTTAGGGGGGTTGGGGGGTGCAAGAATTTATCCCAATTTCCATAACTTGTCATCAGGTGTCGTACCGTGCAGTCTAAGAAATCCGATCGAAATAGTTGCTGCCAAAAGTAGAGAGAAGTAAATGAAGTCAGAAGAGAAAAATTTGTCACGTACTCCAAAAAGTATTACGCCATTATCAAAAGCCAACAATAAGTAGAGAATTCGTTGTGCCTTTTAACAGGGTTTTTTCTAACAAGTTATTTTAGACAGGGATCTCTCTTAATCGTAGATAAAACGACTTACATTCTTCTTTAGGCACTTTTAAACCTTGGCAGTAAAGATCCCAGTCTGCGATTAGCTGCTTACAACTTATTGTGTGCATTGACTGCCACTTTCAGTTTGCATGTTGAAGAACGACTGCTCGAAGCAAGAGGTAAGGTTCCTTCATGAATTCTTTATCATTCGTTATGAATCCATGAATTCTTTATCAGAGAGCGTGGCCGAGTGGTTAAGGCGTCTGACTCGTAAGCCAAAGGTCAGAACGGCCGTAGGTTCAAATCCCGCGCTGGACGATTTGGTCGCTGTCCGTAACTCTAGCCCGGGTCAACCAGTGCCATGTGAGGGAAATCTGGTCGCTGCGGCGGGTAGCTGCGGCGGACTGATGGTAAAACATCCGTGGCCCCTGTTGGAAATAAGTCTCTCAGACTTCACAGGCTAGCCACGTTAAATATAAATACCTACCTACCTTCGTTTTACACTACAAGAACGATGCCACGAGAAGCAGAAGACCATGACTACCCCATGGCCACAACATAGAGACAGGTAACTAAGGTTAAGCTAAATCTGAATCATATCCATTTTGCCACCTGCAAACATTTTGGGACATGTACAAAAATATTTGAAAGGAATGGCTATAACCACGCAGAGCATACGTAAAAACGACAAGAAGCATGGGCATTTTGACTGGTTTATAATCTGTCTCAGTATCAGATGTCACATAAAATTTGCTACAACGCAAAATTGATCTTATAAAACAAATCCATTGCTTTTATTCGCGAACACCTTCACGTGAAATATTATTCGAGACAGACTTCATCCAGTTTATTCGACAGTTCCATGACTTCATATATTAAGTTGAATTATATATTATCATATCTTATCGGGGTGAGTTGCCGAGTGGCTTATAACAGTTCTCGTCAGGTAACTGAAGTTAAGCTCGGTCGAGTGAGGTCAGACTCCGGATGGGTGACTTCGGAGGCCTGACCTCACAACTCACCTCGTCGTTCAGAAGGGACGTTAAACTAGGGGTCCCATGCCTGGATGCGGCATGCACAGTAGGCCTAAATTAGCATTCAGTAGCTAGAAATCCTGACAAGCCCACTCAAAACAAATTGGAAACAAACAAGCAAACAAGGTAACATTTCCATGGTTTAAAGCACAAGGCTATTGCTTAACGAAAACATTGCGGTTACAATGAATGTTTTCATAATTTTCCAGGGCTTTGTATACCAGCAAATAATACAATGTTCATAAAGAGCATCAGTGAGCAGTTAGCAAAAAGAGAGCCAAACATGACTCTTGAGGTATGATTAATATCAAATATTTTATCTGCCACGTCGTCTCTCCAATCTTCAGTTTGATTCTAGGAATCTTTCTTTTTTCTGATTCTGTTTCTTTTGTAATAAGTACGTACAAACTAGAACAGATGTCGCAGTGGTTCAACTTTGCAACCCGATATCTAATCATATTGAAGGTATTGTAGCGCCGTGTTGTAATCCACTGACTTTGCAGTCAGAACAGTCAGGCGGACGGGGTTCAAATCCCACCAGCACCTTTGAACGTCATAACAAGGGGTCACGGACTCGATTAGCGCTTAGCTATTTCTGCGATCCCAGCGCTTAGTGCTGAAAACCGCAACTTCACCTTCACCTTCACCTTCAGTCATAGCGTAAGATTTCAAAGTCATGTGCTATTTCGCACATGAAGTTTACCCAACCCTACGTGCCATTTGGAAATACTTAAGGCAACAAAGTCGAGATTGAAGGCCCATTTAAGGAGGATAGGATTCATCATTTTTTCAGTAGAATTGCAAACAGAAATACAATGAATCATCTGTATTACAGTTTCTTACAATTTCTTACAGTTTCTACACAATATTACGAATTGTGTAGATTTTTATTTTGTATTACAGTTTCTTGATGAATGCATAAACGGCTTCAGTTTATCTGATTTTGAATTGAAACATCTATGTCTTGAGTACATGGCTCCATGGCTGCCTAACTTAACAAGGTAAGATATTTGCCTGCTTTCATAGCTCTTCTAGAAGGTACGTTGATCTGACGTTTGTGTAAAGAAGGAATTTGATTGTCACTGATTCAAACATGCTGATTGTCTATAGCCCTGCTTACGCTACGAGTTTTAACCTGGTTAAGCGTAACCGGGGTTCTGGCCGGGTTGAACCCATTTTCATGTACACTTCATTGACAACAAAGTACATGGTAAGTTGGGAAGACTCTGAGTTAAAGTTGCCATGTATATGCATCGTAGTGAATGGTGCAAAATATACCTTTTAGCTATTGTAAAAAAGAGTCTGGATCGAGCGATATTTTTATGCATTTTTATACGCAAGGTTCTATTTAGTGGCGTTAGAGCTTCTATCACAATTGTTCACCTTCGAATATTCGACAAAATCTACACAAATATAGTTCGATTCAGATCCTTATTTTAGAATACCTAAAAGGTCAATGGCTGCATTCATACGGTATTAAAATGAGAACTTGTTGTGGGGATGAACTTTTCAAGGCAGCTCTTTTTACTGAATGCCATGTTTGTTTGCCAAACCCTAAAGCCGAGCTATAATGCAGCTACGTCACACGTACAACACGACAGGAGACAGAATTCGAAATCGAATAGATCTGTTGTTACCATTCGTTCTCTCAGACTTCAGTCATTACCATAATTTCATTGTCTCCTCATAGTGTCCCTCTTCTAGTTTTTGCTGCTTCGCTCCTTTTCACAAAATTTAACAAGTTTGCTCCGCACCTACGTCTTCCTCCAAGAGGCACTTTCTGCTGTTTTTGATACATTCTTCAAAAGTGCATGCGCATTGCAGATTACACTACATTTTCTAAAATCTATCCGAAGTTCAACCCCGGTTCACACCTCCAGAGATGAGTTGGTTTAGCGCATTGTTTGCACTGCAAAATATCTAGTCCAGGCTAACGTTGACCCAGGCTCAGCCCAGCTTGAAAGTTGGGCTCACAGCATATCAGTAGGATAACTACTTAATCTTGTGTTCGAGAAGGGGAATGCTTTATCAGAAGTCATAAAATAATTTTTTCCAAACAGAAAAAGCACCCAAGGATCTACAGATCTATTTCGATGATTTTTTCATAAATTTCTTTACAGTAAATAACAGGACTAAACAGTGTTACTCGCTTTCAGACTGCTTTAAGAAAAAACTAATGTAATTTTGTTAGAGGTAGACAAATTGCTGAAAGATGTCTAAATGCTTAAAAAGTGCATAACCTATGAAACACAAAATTTGTAAAATTCTATAGTCCATCCATAATCAATAAAGTGATCTGTAGTAATTTCTCAACAAAGATGAAAATTCAGTCAATAGATATGCTCAATGAGACGAAGGATTCCTGTCAAAATATTTTCCCTTTTTGTTTTGGCATGTTCATGAATTGTTTCTTGTTTCAGATTCTGCAAATGTGTTCCTGATGATCCGTCGAGGTTTAAACTTGGGCAGATTCTCGAAAAGCTCATTCAACTTACAATTGAGGAAAGACAGGTTTGTGCCATTGCCAGGTCTTTCTTACAGCTGCTTAAGAATAGGACCAGCGCAGTTCGACGCCTTTATGCTTTAAACAAGGGTTTATTTGTGAGAATAGTATCATTTTCTGTTGATGGACACGCCATTGAATTAGAGATCGCACGAGGGATCTAATCTCTGATTAGTCAAGCCGCGAATATAAACGGAGCAGTTCACAGAAATATCGGTGTCAAAAAGAACATTCCCCATTAAAGAACCACACAAATTCGATTATGAAAATTATCATACAATTTTCTTTATGATCCCTTTTGTCAAACAGCCAAATGTATTTGGAGTTATTTGGAGATACAGTAAATCCCCGCATATAAGAAACTACCAAAATAAGAACCCAGAGGCTGATTTTCCCGAATTATGCACCTGGCAATTAAGAACCTGTTTCAGTCTGATGAAACACAGGTTCTTATTGTAGAGATAGCAAAATTGATTTTTGATCTATGTTGCTCAGTTAATTTTGGCCCAGGTTGGCTGTTAAATGTTGATGCTCCTCCCCCAATTAGGTATAGGTCCATAAGAACCCTTCAAACAGAAATGATATGGCTGAAAATCATTGTTAGGACTCTGAAAGGGCCTACACAAGCCACTCTTCAAATAAGAACCTTTTTACCCTGATATTAGTCATAGTGTCTTTGAAATAAAAACCTATTTCAGCCTGGCTCTCAAAAAAGTAGGTTCTGATATGCGGAGATTTACTGTAGTGCAATGTTTGTTTTCATGTACGAAATGACATTTAAAAACTTTATTCTGAGCTATACTTTTTAAGCTAAATCACAAATCTTGCATAGGAACCATCCGGGGGGGGGGGGGGGGGTACTCATATAT
Source organism: Aurelia sp. 3 sensu Dawson et al. (2005) (assembly GCA_964020215.1). Lineage (NCBI taxonomy): Eukaryota > Metazoa > Cnidaria > Scyphozoa > Semaeostomeae > Ulmaridae > Aurelia > Aurelia sp. 3 sensu Dawson et al. (2005). The sequence continues at coordinate 14,829,512 of OZ026584.1, forward strand.
TTGTCTGTACGGGAACGTGCCGTTGAACAGGGTATCATTTTCAGGATTCTGACTCCGGGACAGGGTATCATTTTTGTAAAATCGGCTCCATGACAGGGTCCATATTTGCCATTTTTGACTCCGAAAGGTCGTTTTAGGCCATTTGCACTCTGCGAAGGTGATTCATGTCGCTTGGATGGCAATATTGCCGCATTTTTTTGACACATTTCGTACAAATTTCCTTGCAGAGCACAATTTTGCCTGAAGAAACTAAAGGATAGGGTATTGTTTAAGTAAATTTGACTCCGGGACAGGGTATCATCTTCACGAATTTGACTCCGGGACAGGGTAGCTTTTTATATTTTCCAGCAGCACCTCCCCGTATGTTCGTAGGCCAAGTACCCCCCCCCCGGGGGAACCATGATATTAAGTTTTGTTTTTATCCTTCAAGTCTACAATGATAATTTGCCTTTCTTTCTGACATTTTCACCAAACTAGCAGCTTGATAAACAATAAGAAATTAATCTGGTAGTCATCAGGGCTTTTTTAAATATGCTTCAAAATCAGGCAGCACTAAAAAGAGCTCAACCCATTAATTTAAGAATAAATCCAAAGATCAGCTTTGCTCGAGAAAATAGTGTGGTCTTTGATCGACTTGCTATAAAAAGAAATTTGAAGATCAGCCATGTAATACAATTTTGGTGATTTTTCAATTAGGAGTACTATTTTGTAACATGCGGTAAACATACCAGATTTTAGGCTGCGGTTGTTCTGATGCACCCTTCTTCTTTTAATGCATGCACACGTGGGTTCTTTTCAGCAAGGTAATAACTTAGGCTTCAGGGCATTATATTCTCTACTTTGTTTATATTTCTGGCGTGATAAATCTGGCGTGATTCGCCATCTTTTGCGGAATCGTCTATCGTAAAACTGGATGTAATTCCTGCAAAATTTGTGATTATTGCAAAATTAACATTATTCCCGAAGCATAATCTCTAGGAAGCCTAGCAGATCTCGAGACTTTAACTGTGTCGATTTTTATTTTCATATCAAACATTTTTCTTTTTTATTTTGAATACCTGGTAGAGTTTTTGTGTCAAAATATATTGAATGAAATGGATGAGAAATCCCTTTGCGAATGCTCATCGTTTTGTACTGGGGTTTGTATTAAAGGCAATGAATGCTGTTGCAATAAGATAAGCTCTTGTTGCTCCATTGTGGTTTAGAGTTAGGCACATTGTTATTTATTTGTTTTTTAGCTATACCCCTCAATACAAGCAAAAGTTTGGGGAAATATTGGAAAATTACCGGAGTTACTTGACGTTGTTTTGGACAGTTTTATTAAGGTGAGTGAAGAACATTTTTTAATTGTATAACGTTTTTGTTTACAATCAGTTTGTAATACATAGCTTGATTTTTAGTGGTATTTAAGTGATACAGTGAAATGAGGGTTTTTTATCCAACTGAAAAATGAAATGCAACAACCATTTACATTGATTGTGCCCCTCATAATAGAGAGAGACTAGATCATCGTGTTCCCACTATGAATTTGTAAGAGATTTTTTTGGGGGCGTGGGGGAGTAGGCATAAGTAATCCTCATCGCAGGTGACTGATCAATGCTACTGACAGCATTGCATCAGCACAAGTCAACGTTTATTTTCAATTTATTTTCTTTTTAAAGTCGTCGTTACAAAATTCAAGATTTTTTTGACGGCCACTGATAGCAATGCCTCAGACTTGCCCACTTCTATTTCCTTAGTCCGTCCATATGTGGTCCATCTGACCGTCCCCTTTACGGTATCTTCCATTCCAATATTCCGTCGAGGTACAACGGGGAGAGAGAGACAGAGATCTCCCAGTTTTTCTGTTTCTGAATTTTGGAATAGCGGATCCGGGATCCATGAGAAAAGGAATTGGTCAGACGGTGTTCAGGAAATACACTTGCGACCAATTTAGCAATATTAACGAACCTTTTACATTTATACAAGCTATATCTGTTATTCAGTGTCATGAAAATTGTTTTGAAGCAGATTACTGCGAAGAGTTCTTGATCACGATGACTGAATCGACGTTGCAGAACACCAATTAGATAAGATTTTGTCATCAGCTAACACTTTGAAAGCATTCCGTGGAGGAAAATTATGTTTTTGGAATGATATAAACTAATTTTTTAAACACATACCGGGTGAACCAGAAAAAAGTTCCCAAGTTTGAAAATTTATGGCACCGAGAGTATTTCACAGATTTGAATTATTCAAGTTCTACTCAAAAGCCGAAAGATCACAGTATTTTTGTGATTTTTTTCGTTGTCTTACCAGCGCCAGGAATATTGGCAAATCTAACTTTCAAATATTTCATGGTTGCAAAATGACTTCAGAATGGCCTAAAATATTAATCAAATTAAGATGGACTCCTCGCACCGATCAGTAAAGAAAATACCGTTGTGCGTGGGTGAAAGATATCCACTGCACATTTATTGTCATAGGACTGAGAATTGTTAGTATTTGTTTGAAAACTGATGTGGTACAACCCTTGAAAGAGGTGAAATGTCCATTGCATACTGTTCTGTGTAAGGAGAGTCCTTACAATTTGATCAATGTTTTGGGTCATTTTGCAGTCATTTAGCATCCATGAAATTTTTGTAAAGTTAAATTTCCAGTGCTGGTAAGACAGCAAGAAAAATAACAAAAATATTTCAATCTTTCGGCTTTCAATTCGACTTTGAATCATTCAAATCTGTGAAATGCTCCTGATGCCATAAATTTCAAAAGTGGGAACTTTTGTCTGGCTCACCCGGTAGTCTCTCTAAATTTAGCGAATCTGACTCGCTCCTACTTCACTTTGCAGACAAGTGCCACTGGCGGACTGGGTTCAGTTAAAGCTGAAGTGATGGCAGATACTGCAGTGGCGCTTGCTGCTGCTAATGTTCCCTTGGTATCAAGTAAAATCATCGGAAGACTCAATACGGTACACTTTTTGATATGTTATTTTGGAAAATTATAAAACCTTTCAAGAGCGTAAATAGGTTTATTATGTTCTTTTTAAGTTAAATTGCATCGGAGCGATGAGTTCTGGGAACAAAGACGTAGAATAAACTACTGGGTATGCATGCATTTGATGTTAGGTGCTTGCGGTAAAAGAATATAATAAAAAAGTAGTTTTAATGTAACGAATAAACATTGATTCTTCGACGCAAATATCGAAAGCGGCAAGGTGGAGACAACTGTTAGGGTACTGGGAACAAGAACGAGGCCCTGCTGCAGAAGAAATAGGGAACTACTCTTAGGGGGAAGGCTTGGAGAGAGTTTGTTGGATAAAATTCTAATGGTCTTTTCCTTAACAAATATTTACAACGCAAATCTCTCCATTAAATTTTTTGAAAGTGCAGAAATATGGATTTGAAACTATTGGCAATATTTTCTTCGTTACTCGACATACAAGATTTCATCAGAGTTATCAGCTAAGGTGATTTTGTGCTGTCCTGTGAAAGCGTTTACTACGAAGGATTCTTCATATACATTGTTATTTCGGCCATACAAGGATGTATGGCTCGTTGTGACGAGCAGTTCCCTCTACTAATAATCTGCAAATCTCTTTACTCTCAAGGTATTTTGGTGCTTCTTTGGTTTGTTGTGTTCCTTCAAATTATTGAAATTGAGATTATTCCCATCATTTCAAATTAACTGTTTCGTTTTCATTAATTTTGCTGCCATTTTTTTTTAGGTATTGGGGAGAACGAGCTTGTCACCAACTGCAAATTTAGAGCGGCATTTGATGTGGGATGACATTGCAATTCTTGCACGATACCTATTGATGCTTTCTTTTAACAACTGCCTTGATGGTATGTGCGCTTTGTTATTTCATATGAGCTCTTTATTTTCATTAACAAATGCTCGAAGACAAGAACCGCAATCTTACATGCGCATGCTTAGAACCTATTTGCATGACGTATAGCATATAAAGATTACGGAAGTGATTTTGGTCTTCTCTTGGAACAGACCAAATCGGTGCCAATCCATGTAAGGAACCTACAGTTGTTAATGACAGAAATGTATAAAACCAAATCTGATCTAAATCCACCTTTCATGAAGGATATCTTCATGGAACGAAATATTAGCTACAATCTAAGGCATGGCAGTGACGCTCAACTTCCAAAGGTACGGACAACGTCCTTTGGAATTGAGACCACAGTCTACCTTGGAAATAAACTGTGGCAGCTTATACCTTAAGAAATAAAAGAGTCAAGCACCCTTCCTATTTTCAAAAAACGAATTAGGTGCTGGAATGGTGATGAATGCAACTGTAGGCTCTGCAAAACATATATTCCGAATGTTGGGTTCCTAACAGGATAGACACGTTTGACAGGCCTTCTCGTGGGGGCCGGGGGCAGCTCGCGGCTGTCGCCGTCCTGGGCCTCAATGGGGGGGGGGGGGCTTTTCTGCTTTTATCTTGTAAAATATATGTATAATACTTTTATGTAATCGAAAATTTATTATGGACATTGTAAAAAGTGTTATTTTCTTTTTTTTTAAGTAGGCCTTAATTAGCTTTAATTTGGCTATTTCTGATTTAAGCCTACTGTAAATAAATAAATGATGATGATAATGATGATGATGACGAAATATACATTCTTAGCGCTTTGAGAATTCTTTTGCAAGTAACAGGCAACCGATTGCAAGTTGTGCCGGTTGCATCAGGAAAGTGCCATTATTACTTTCATTTTGAACAAAGAGGAAGCTATCTTTTCAAAGAGGTTAGTTTTTGTGCAATGGGCCTAGGACTTGCAAAGCTAATATCAGATCAGATGTATGAGTGGACAGTGGAGGGGATATTTTTTTATCATAACTGCATGTTTTGGTTCCTGTTTTTATTTAGTTTGTCGTCTACCAGTTGAACATGTTGATGAGGAACTGTATAACATAACAGCAGTTATTTGACCACTTAGGTGGGAAATATTACCTATTGCTTTATCTTCTTAAATAAAAATGAATTTCATCGCCACGGGGGGGGGGGGATATTCTTTACATTTTGCCTCCATTCTAGAGCTCCCACGCTAAAATGGAAGTTTAACTGTCACCTGTATACATATTTTGAACTTGATGAATTTTGACTTCCCGTTCTCCATTTAGTTGCCAATCATCTTCCGGATATATTCCACGTAATCACATTACTAGTAGCAACTGGACCGTTGTCGTTGAAAGCTTCAGTCCATGGACTTGTCATAAATTCACTTCAGTCGCTGCTAACGTGCTCAGGAATCCATTTCAGAGGTAAGAGTTAGACAAAATACGTTAAAGTGGAAAAGAAGAAAGTTGATAGAGTCTGCACTGCTGTTTTCAGTAAGACAACTCTCGTTTCTTTAGCTTCGAATCTATAGAAGTTTAAAAGCCTGTAGCTAGGTTGTATCTTGAAGGGCCTGGGGCCTAGAAAATTTGTAAAGTATCTTGAAGCATGCTTACGTATTTGCAGAAACTTTCCTTTCTTAAATATCGTTAGTTGGAACATTTTCAAGTTGCCTTTGAATAGTGGCAAAGTATCTTGTGCTGGGGTAGCTAAACAACTACAGGATGTCCCAAGGAACTAAATCTAACCAATAGTTGCCGGTTTATGGAGCACAAAGTCAAAATGACTGACTGCCTCAAAACCAAAGGATTCATTTTCGCCCACTATGATAGAATCAAAGAAATTGATTGAAAAACGTTCCTAGCCCGGCTTTCTGATGTTCATAAGTTAAACAGATAGTCAAAAATTGGATATTGTTATAACCAATAATATTGAGCTTATCTAGGATTGCTAGAAATGGTGATTTGCAGCAGAAAAGTGCTGCAGGCCATGACATGCCTTCATCAGTCATTTTACTTCTCAAAAGCGAAAAAGCGTTACAAACTAAAAATATTGCATTTGATAAGTTGCTTGGTCAATATTCTTCAGTTATGTGGCCATTAATTATCCTCGAATGTGCTTTCTGACATAACCGTGAAGTTTCTGTCCATTCGATGCTAAAATTCAAGTTATGAGGCTAAATATGGAGAACAAATTTCCTGGTTTGAAGGAAGTGGTAACTTTGGTTTTCTTTCTCTATAGATCAGCAACCATTTGTCAGATTTACTGGAATTGATGCCAAACTCTAAGTTGCAATCATATCTGTTCACAATTAAGTGTCATAATACTGCAACAGTGTAAATTCTGAGAACTTTTTATTTCTGTAGAAAAAACACAGAAGTTGTTAAAAGCACGTCTTGAAGACCTTTCGCAGCAAAAGTTTTACTTGCTATTTGGTGAGTTGAAATATTCTTTATTTGATGTTTTGTTTTGTGATGAATTCAACGTTTGATTGCAATGTATCCTTCTGTAAATTTGAACCAGTTCTTGTCTAAGGCGATTGCTAAAATCAAAACTCTGTTTTGCATTTGTGCTCATTTTGAATTGCCTTCGCGTTAACTTGTCTTATGAAATGTTTCTATTTGTAAGGGCGTTGTAATGAGTTATTTTTTCTAACCCTATTTTGGCATCTAGTGAAAGGTGGCATTCATGTTTAAATTTACAATCGTTGGTCCCTTGTTCCTTGCGTTCTTGATTTGTTGATGTCAGTTTGGTTAACAAACTCATAACATTACTATGAAAAAACGGGCGCACTTTAGGCCCTCGCAGAGTAGTTCTTATGCACCAATCAAATTTGAAGAATCGCCTAGACTTAGTTTTCAACCAATCAGGAGGAGGTACTTACGCAGGTGCTGTTGTCGTTGTTTATGTTGCATATAAATCGGTAGACATCACAAAGAAGAGGTCCCGTAGCTGCGATGAATCTATTTTGCTTCTACAGAGAAAGATTACTGCCTTTGAGGTATGCCTTTCGCAAGAAATAAGTCAGGAAGACATTATTTTTTGTATTTGCAATTTGCTTTCCAACGTTTAACCTCTTTAGACATGGAATTTAAAAGTGATTTTGTGGCAGGACGTTATTGGTATAGGAAAATTCCCGCTGGTTTAGACCATTAAGAAAAAAGTGTGCCCATTATGTCGTATTAATGTTTTGCATCCTAATCATTGACTGAAGTGATATCAACAAATTGAAGAATGCAGGGATGCAAGGGCTCAAGGTCATAAGTTAAGTTAATATTCATTACAGGTTTGATTCATTTGAGATGTCTCCCCTGTATTGTGTTTTGTGCTACTGTGGTAATAACGTCAGTGTCTGGAATTTAAAATAAAAGCTGAACTGAACTGAACGAGCTCAGAAAAACAGTATATAAATCTGTGAGAATTACTCTATTGTGTGCTTGGGTATCAGGACCGACGGTACGTGGCCATCACTGAAGAGAGTCCGTCCCCAAATTTTGGTGGAAACGGCGATTTTGCAGATACTTCCTTTTACCCAGTAGAAGTACAAACCAATCAATCGTATCCTTTACGATTGCTAAGATATCATTGGGTTTTCAACGTTTACTTTTAGTGTCTTGGGTGAAGCTACCAAATACACTGCACAAGACACTGGACACATGCCTAAAAGGTGGCGTTTGCAGATTTTTAACAGTATGTTGATGGAGTCCCTTCAACTTCCTAACTTCATGTTCACTTTCTCTAGGAATTTCAAAGGTGAAATCAGCCCCGAAGAAGGCTTTCCAATATTCAATAGGCCGCAATCGGAGTCGGACATACAATGCAGATGCTGAAGATGATGGGATTTCAATGCCAGCGTTAGAAACGATTGTTGATTCTCTCCTTGAAATCATGGAGGTAGAATTTTCTTTCTCTTATTTAGCACCAAAGTGTGCCAAAATAACCTCTAGTCTGATCAATCTTTTGGATCATCACAAATTGACCTAACTTTGAATTTCACTGTGTTTGATTTAACTCAGATTCTGTCCTCTGATGTACTCGATGAAACAGGTGACGTGTTTTTTAACGCCTTGTTGTACTAATAGTTATTAGATGAAATTGTAAGTCCGCTAGTTGGAATTCAATGCAGATTACCAGCAAACGATACCGCTGCTCATGCTACAACGCTGATATAGCATAAAAGCGCTATTTAGTTCTCCGCTTCCTAATTAGCCTCTCCTTTTAAGCCAAACTTTTTGATAGGCCCCCTCTCTGTGCAACGCTCTCCCACTTATATCAAATGCTTCGCTTACATAGATTTTCCATTTCTGTAGCTACACACGTTTGTGTGTTGATTTTTTTATCGTTAGGAATAAAACTATGCAGAATTTGTGTGTTTGACTCATAAAATTGTGTTTATTCCGCAAAATATCAGGTAAAAGAACTGAAAAGCAATTATTAACGCCCTTGACATTTCATTTTGTGATTAAGCTTCTCTTTCTTATAAGCTCCCTATCTTTTCAGCCTCCTCTTTGGAGTCGCTAAAATTACGTAAGCCCGTCCCCCCGAGGGGATGGAGCTTATGTGTATGTGCTGATAATAATGGTATGCTCTTTGATAGTAATTTTGCTGAATTTTATCATTTTCAAGATATCTATGATCAAGCCTCTTTCTTTTGATAGGCTTGTATGATTGATATTCCACACTGCAGATGGTCCAGAAAATGGCACGAAATGGCATCGGGGTATGACATACTTGCAGTATTTGTTTATTTAATCGTGCATCGATGCACTCTGTTCTGCTCTGAGAGCTACGCCAGTTGAACAGATTAATTTGTGGCAAAGGGTTAAAGCTTTGTATTGTGAGAACAGAATTAAAATGAGTTCTGCTACTTGTCAATAAAACGGTGAAAGCTCCGGCCAAAAAGAACAACAGCGCCACGAGTGAAGCAAAATAATGGCAAGGGCAAGTAGAGCCATAAATAGCTTGGGATCCGACACTCAGGTTTAAATACCAATTCTTTTCAATTCGATGTAAGCCAGATGTAGACTTATGCTTTTTCGTCCTTTGTTTCCCTGCGTTCTTTAATTTGCTGACATCACTTGGTCAAAGGAACTTATGTCATTACTATGAAGATTTGAGCCCACTTATTCAAATGGCCACAGCTAGCTGGAGCTCTCTAACACTCAACAAAATCACTTCAAAGTCTGGCCTAAAGAGCTTAAACATTGAAAAGGAAAGTTTTCGTAGAAAGAATGTTGTTTTCGTGACCTGCAAGTCTCAAATTGCATACTATTCAGGCAGTAATCTTCCTCTGTATAAACAAAAATGATCCATCGCAGCTGAAAGAACTCTAGGCCTCATCAACCGCTTTTTGTATGCAACAACAACGACTGTTTAGTTAGTGCCTTCTGATTGGTTAAAAACTGAATTCTAGCCATGAAATTAGTGAATACGGAATCACTTTACGCGGGCCTAAATTGGGTCCACTTTTTAAGGGTAATATTATGAGTCCCTATTGACTAAGTGAGATCAGCGAATCGAAGAACGCAGGGAAACAAGGGATAAAGAGGCATAAGTCTAAGAGGCAGAATATCTAATAGTAAGTTTGGAAACTAAAATTTTAGACAATTTCCAGAGACGCCCAGGGTTATCTTAAAATTATAATGATCTTATTTTATATTTTGTTTTGCAGTTTTGCGTATACTCACAATCCGGCACTTCAGTCGCGTTCAATAATTGTCCTTGGTTGCATAAGTAAGGATGTGGATGATTTCACGATTAGAAGTTTACTTCAAGTGTTGGTTAAGGTAAACTATTTAATTCATTGAAAGATATATGTTGAGTTAATGCAATCTCTTTTATTAGTCAGTATTTAGTCAATTAAACACAATAATTATAGTTAAAACTGAAGAAACTACAATTACATTAAACTGTGATATTCATAGCGAGGAAAGACGTGAGGTCACTGAGTCTTCACCATGAAGGCCGCTTACAATTCGGGTTACATCTTCAAAAAGAAATTTAATCAGAAGAAAGAGGGGCTGCCGCTGCTATAGTTCGACATTAATTTAACCTTGCCTCGGCTTTGATGAAGGACCCGGACTTTTCCTTTAAATTTTTGACGTTTTTCGCACCTTGATCATAACCTTTACCATTTTCCTTGCAGGCTGTCAGTGTTTATCATGAAAATCGCCTCATTGAATCTGTAATCATGTGTTTAGCGAAACTGCAGCCTCTGCTTCCAATGGTATATTTGATTTTGTTTTCAGTTTTAATGGTTCCAACATTTTTAGTTCCTCTTTTTGTTCATACTACGTCTCGCCAGTAGTACAGTTAAAAAATGCCATTATAACGTGTTTCTAAGAATTGGAGGATTTTCCTTGCTGGCTTTTCAAATTTTGATGAAAATCATCGTAAGTTACAGAGACATTATGTAAAATGAATTTGGATGTCTTGTTTGCCTGTCAGATTTGAACAAATCTCTTCGAGCTTTTCTGGGACACCCGTTTCGAAATTGTGATGGCCCAGTTTTGCATTCTTGTGCCATATTGTGGCCAGAACAGTCAGGTGGACAGGGTTCGACGCCAGATTGAGCCCTATGATAGGGATTCACAGAATCTATTAGGTCTTCTCTAGTTCCGCACTCCCAGAGCTTTTCCTAAAAACAGCAACTACATCTTCACTTCACCTTCATTTTTAGGAGTCTAGATTCCATAAAGGCCTCTTCTGGATTGCTGTTGGCATTTTGCAGGTAAGCTGTTCCGTATTTGTTGTCCCCACTTTTTCATATTATCAGCTTGATTACTTGCAGCCTCAAAAAGCGATAGAAGGTCCATTTTGAACACTTTCTGAGCCAGTCCTGTATTCTCCTGTGCGCCGTTAAATACTGTAATCTATAGTAGATGCTGATTAATTTTTGATGATTCTTGCAAACCTCTGTAAACGGCGTGATATGTTTTGCTTACTCTATTAAGAGGAAGCTCTTGGGCACGAGAAGTCTCCCATGTATCAATTGCTTGGAGCAAGGACTGTATTGAATGGCTACTAACTCGTTGGTTCAGTTTCGTTATTTGCAACTGCGATTGATGCGTGTGTAGTAAGATAATAGTAGTAAGGTACAGGTGGTAACATGGGTAGCAAGATACAGCATCTATGCTTCAAGTTATACGCTGCTGTGGGGGAAAATTCATGTATTTCTGTAGAGAGGCTGATACTGTATCTCTCCAGATTCAGATTCCGCAAATTTTAGTCTGGCTACGAGTTTTCACGCTGCAAATGGTCATACTGTTACATTTCTGACGATTTGAATTTTAAGAGAATAAGCGATCTGACTGCGAGAAATTACTCGGGGTGTAAAGTTTCATCCAGAACAAATCCATAACAAATTTTAACTGTCAAAGCCCATACCAATTATTAAACTTTACATCATCATAAAGTCTTCATCACATGTGTCAGCAGCTCAAAAACAAGCAGCTAGACGAGAGTTTGTGTACTAAATCCCAGTCTGGGCTAGATGATTTCATATGAATAACATGAAGAAATTTTACTAAATTGTCCAAAACGAGGCCGCTTAATTCAAGCGGTGCATATAGACAGCTAAACTTGAATTCGCTTGTGAATAACATGAATGCTTTTTCATCTTGCAGCTGTCTCAGCTAGTCTTGTTTCCCTGTGGTCTAGCCTTGCTGGAGCGTTGTATCATGACTCTTGATGGTCATGGAGCGTTCAACAAAGAGGTAACTAATTTTGATTCATTATGATCCATTCATAACTACCTTTTCTCCTTGAATATTTCATATCATTATTTTTATCATTTCCCGTGTTCAAGGAGGGTAGCCCTTTAGCAATGCTGACTTTAAGGGCACTCCACTATAGAAACTTGACAGTTAAAAATACTATAGCAAACTAGATTAAGCTAGTTTGAATTCAGTTCATGAAATATGCCAGATTGATTATTTTCATAAGGGAAAGTCCAGATGGTAACACCTATGTGCACCTAAACAGCACAAAGTTTGAAGATGTTTAGGGAGGGTGCCTGCTGACATTCAGCTGAAAGGCTATTCCAACACTGGGGACCACTAAGAAAGAAGCTTTTCAGTCCATTTTTGGAGTTTTTTTTGCAGCTGTAAGTTGCTCTATTCCAAAGATTCTTGGAGGTCAGCTTGTGTGTTTTGTGAAAAGATGACATATTTAGTGTGGGGCTGGCCTGCTCATGAATTTATATCATTGGACTTATTAGCAATTAGCTCATTTATGGTCTTCAAGACCAGTTTTTTTTAGTTATTCATGGTTTTGAGCACTCAAGATATTTGCGTGAATGACAAAACTTCTACCATCTTGCAAGATTGTCATAAATGGTAAAGTTACTCATAAGATCTAAAAACATTCCAAAGCCTCTTGTTCTCTACCTGCTCATTAGACTCGATTAAATGTTGAAGTTTCGCTTTTTGCCTGAACTTTTATCGCTACAGCTACCTCAGTAGAGCGATAACAACAACAACGATTCAACTCAATTAGATGAGCGTAACTTTAGGGTCTTTATGTAATGAAGCTACCTGCTCATGTGATTCCTCGGATTTCTTAAAAATGAATACCATTGTGTAGGCAATATGTCAACTTATGTAAGAAACTTAGTTGGTTTAAATCGATTGTTTTTAATCGTCCCCTTGTTATGATCGATTTGATGCGATTCTGCAATCGTCGGATCCTTCAAAAACAAGGCTAAATCCTTCATAAATTTTGCTGGCAATTCAGCATCACTGACTGATATTTGCAAATTGATGCACCTTTTAAATACAGCAGAAACCTACATAAAGGTGTTGTAGTTGAAGGTGTTGAAGGTGTTGTGGCGCAGTGGTGTAATCGTCTGACATTGCAGCCAGAATAGTCAGGCGGAGTGGGTTCGAGTCCCGGTAGGGCCCCACCACTTGAGCGTCATGACAAGGGGTCGCGGACTCGATTAGGTCTGCTCTATTTCTGCGATCCCAGCGCTTGGCGCTGAAAAACGCAACTTCACCTTCACCTTCACCTTCACATAAAGGAACCTAGGTTTTTCTTGGGCAGCCTGAATAGGTTCTTAATTAAATGGCTGCTATTCTAAATTCAAGTCTTTTTTATCACATAAAATGCTAAAACTACAACTAAACTATGTAAATTTTCTATGACTGCCATAGCTGGAAAGGACATGATGTCAACATTTTCCAACTACGACAGCCACTTACAATAATTTCAAAATGTATGTACAAATGATTTATTAACAAAAAAGAAAAGCAACTCGAACGGGCGTCTCGGAAAGAAGACCTCTTCCACCTTACTGCAGATGGTCAATGGAGCACCCAGACATATAATGGAGACACGCCCAGAATTCAAGTCTGCAAGGCTCTTAAAAAGGTTCTTATTTACAGTACACGCCTTGCATACATTAGTACTGTTTTCAGCACACTCAGTTAGAATCTGAAGACTTTTTGAGAATTTCTTAAGAATTCTTGAGAATATTTCTATGTTAGAATTATTGTTAAAAATCTGATAGACTGAATCAAGAATTCTTGAAAGTTAAGAAGACTTCTGAAGACATGAAACTAGTTATATAAGAACCCCCCTCCCAGTGTCAGCCTCTGAGAGGTTCTTATTCAAGAAGTATGAAATGTTTAATTTCAGCCTCAATTTTCTTATGAAAATAGGTTCTTTCAAGCGGGTTTCTACTTTATAGCTTGAGTTGCAAGTTCTTGGTGGAGGCCGTTAAGATATGATAAAGAAATTTTGAATCGCAGTATAAATCTTTCAATTTTAAATCGAGAGCATCTAAAGATAAAGTCAGATTTGCTAGAATGCCTTCGAAATTTAGATGCTGTTCACCGTTTCTTTCTATAGAGTGTCGAAGAAGTGTTGATGGCAGTGAGGAATAACAGTACTTTAGATTGGGTCTGTAAGCAGATGGATCATGTTGTTGGCCTCAGTTTCAATACGAGTTTCAGCTTTGCTCTTGCTGCACACGTGCTGAAAGGTTTGTGTCACTTGCTTACGATCGTTGTTGACACTATTTTTTAAAGATGTTAAAGTTTTCTCTCGTTCAGATTTAATGACTCTAGACTCCGCAAACCATTTGGAATCCAAATCGTGTCAATGTTCTGTATCATGCCTTGCATATGTCGTCTCCTGGTTGGCCTTTGTTGTCGCAATTTTCATGGTCCATGAAGATGGCGACAACAAAGGCCAACCAAGAGATGGCATGTGCATGGTACATTGGTTGAAACAGACCCTTTAAATGTGTTTAGTCAAAGATCTGCTCAGTTTTTATCAACTTTCCTTTAGTACTGTGCAAAGTTATTTTGAGTATTCTCAGAAGTGTGTTGTAATTGTCCTGGACAATTTGTCCAACAATTATTTCATGCTGGATATGGGAAATATCCGTACAGATATTTATCTATTATATTGGTTTGCCGACATTTTCTTCATAATTCTATTCAAAGGTTTGCGACATCCATGGGCAAAAACGAAATCGTCCACAGTTAGAATATTAAATCTGCTTTTGAATACTTGCAGGAAGCGAAGGAACTGGTATGATATTTCTTTATTCATTTCTTTACTCAGTAGTTTCCATAAAGCTTTAAAGGTGTTGTGGCGCAATTGTGTAATCCTTTGACTTTGCAGCCAGGACAGTCAGACCCGGTACAGCCCCACCACTTGAGCGTCATCACAAGAGGTCGCGGATCCGATTAGAGCTTAGCGCCATCTACAATCCCAGCGCTAGGCGCTAAAAGCCGCAACTTCTCTTTCATGTTAAAAGAATTTTGCCATGATTAGATAATGTGAATGTCAGGAAGGTGTTTGCAGAGCTTTCCTGCATTGCTTCGTTTACCATATCGGGTGAGCCAGGAAACAGTTACCACTTTTGAAAGTTCATAGCATCAAGAATACTCGCAGGCTAGTTGTCTTACGAGCACGAAAAATATAGGTAAGTGAAAAATTTCATGCTTGCAAAATGAGTGGAAAAGGGCCTAAAACATTGATCAAACCATAAAGGACTCTTTGCACAGAACAGTAAAGAAAATGTAATATCTTATAGGTGAAGGCTTTCCTCTGCAAATTCATTGCCATAGGATTGAAAATCTTTAGTACTTGTTTGAACCTCTATGTCTTATAACGCTTGAGAGAGGTGGAACGCCCATTCCTCACTGTAATCTTTTAGGAGAATCCTTACAAATTGATCAATGTTTTAGGCCCATTTCAGTCATTTTGCAACCGTGAAATTTTTATGAAGTTTAATTTACATATACTTCTAGTGCTGGAAAGACGGCAAGAAAAATCACAAAAATACTTCGATCTTTCGGTTTTTAACTAGAATTTGAATCATTCAAATCTGTGAAGTACTCTTGGTGCTATGAATTTTCAAAAGTGGGAACTTTGTCTCGCTCACCCGGTAGAGTAGCAGCCTACCAGGTGACCCAAAAAAGATATAGCTCTTTGAAAGATAATCAGACTCTGTTTATTTTGCCAATCTTGGAAAAGGCTTTTGTGCATTTGTTTCAATAATGAAAATAAGTTAAGCAGCAAGGGCAAATTTTGTAAAACAAAGATTCAGGTCTCTCAAGAGACAAATCGATTTTCCATTCAGAAGAATCTATTGCACACCTCACAGAATGCTCTAAAATAAACAGAGAAAGTAATACATTATGGTCAGCTGCATTGAAGATGTGAAATCTATCCTTGAGGCTACCAAATCACTTTGTCTTATGCGCATACCAACCAGTTATGTGTTGTACAGGAAATTATAAAGCCTGAGGGCTTGAAAATACAGACCGAGCTTTCAATTTCTGTGCAATAAGACCAAGGGCTTTATATTTTCCTGTTTAACGACAAATTGGGTTGGTATGAGTTTTATTACCTGACAGTTTCTAATCTTGACTTGTATCATTTAGTTGATCACATTTATTATTATTATTAGCAATTTATTCATCGTTGGATAATAGGATACGATAGCTAAAATGAAAAAGTAGCTAATCAATTCCAACGTTACAAGATGTATTTATTTACAAGATTTATTGTTACAAGATGTACAACGGTACGAGATGTAACATTCTGTTACTGTCATATCGTTTGAGTTTATTGTAAATCTCACTGGCCTAAAGCGGTAGCTGTGGCGACAAAAACGCGTCCTTGTATCGTATTATACAAGGCTACGCGAAACCGGCGGGAAATACGCGATTAAACAATGGGAGTGGCGGAATTCTGTATTGTCTCGTTTTTGAAACTTCAGTCAGGTAATAATGAACAGAACTGAATCCATTGTGTTACAAAATTCACTAGCACTAGCTGCAGCCGTATGGCAAAGTCTGTCTGTATCTTCTCACTTGGGAAAATTATTGCTTTTGAGAGCAACCCCTGTTTTGATGTAAATTCTAAATCTGCAAGAGTTGATCATACCATTGCATTTTCGTCCTATCCAGCATGTCAGTTTGTATATCTGCTATAAATCATTGATGTTATTTAGGATTCAAAATTCAACACGATGTAACAAGATACAGTATTTAGGATTAAAATATAAAAGTTTGTTCAATCCTTTTCTTCGAAAAATAACATCTCAAGCCACTATTTTATTGTCCCTTTTCCTGAGGAATGAAATAAAAATCTTTCCAAAAATTAATTTTATCATTGGCACTGCAATTTCCGACAGATCTTTTATGGTAACTAACATAATTAAGTTTGTTATTTTTTTTCAGAAAGTTTCGCTGCTAATTCGGTCTTTTGGTGTATTGTTCTTTTTAGTGAATAAGAGGTAGACCTCGTATCCATTCGTGTCATTTTGAATTCCTTGCTTCGTTTTATTTTAGCAAAGATAAGTTCATCGTCTCGAAAGAAACAGTTCCATATTTAGCAGGTAAGCTTGTTGTTCAAGATAGATCGGAGTTTCATCTCTGTGTACGTGATAAAAAGGTAGTGTTTACTCTTGATTTACAGAATAGAAATAGCAAGTTTATGTTTGGATTCGAAAATTCATACCTTAAATCCCGTAGCTTCCTGCCAAGTCGTTTGAACGTACTAGGAAAAGTGCCCCAATGAGTAATCATTTGGGTATTGTAACTTACAGTTTCAGTTTTACAGTAACAAATCTGTTATATGTTTGGGTATCTTGCTACTAACTATAAAGCTTATTGCATACAGGTATACTTCTTCCTAAATTTCCTTCGAAACTTATTTTATAGTGTTTGCTAAAGTTTTGGCGTTTTATTGTATTTTAGGACTATTACCAATATCCAACGAGGTTCGAACTCGTCTACATGCAAGCAACAGAGCTTCAACATTTTTCAAAACAATTTCAAAGAATCCACTTTGTAGTTCAATGGAGGACATTGCAGCATCATGTTCGCCTGATATTTCAATTATCATTTCGCCTGCTGTGGATGCAGCAGATAACAAAGATGAATTTCTTTGGCCTGCTGATTGCCATAATCTTCTGCTGGATCCTGGTATATTGGATGATACGGAAACGCAAGCACTGCTGTTAGTCCTTCTGGTATGTAAAGCCGCATTTACATAAGCACGTTTTCCTTGACAATTTCTTTTGACATGTTTACTTGTTCGTGTAGAAAAGCAAAAAGCTTTATTTGACAATTTTTTTCACAGGTTGTAACTGCTCGCGTAGATGGACAGCTTGTGTCTTTGGCAGTTGGTCCAGTCCCCCAAAGGACTAAGTGCCACGTTTCTGACACCAAAGATCCTTGCAGAGTGCCTCCTTTAACGAGGAAGAACGTTTTGTTTATATTTGGGACAGCTGCAGCTGATTCTACTATTTTTTGTGACTGTCTGCCTTTATGTTCTTCAAGTTTTTGCGGCTTTGATCAGCCTCCGAAAGCATTGATGTTTTGTCTGTCCAAATCAAACCTCTTAGCAACCATGACAGCTAAGAAGAGAAAACTGCATGAAAGGAAGGGCCTGGATTTCGGTCAAAATTGTCAAATCTACTTGCAAGTCATCTATATGGTCAGGTTTTTGATATGACAGTTTTTACTTGACAAGTACTTCAGCAAGTACTTTTGACAAGGAAAAAATAGACCTTTTAGCTATTATGCAAAAGAGCCTAGATCGAGCGTTATTTTTATACACGAGATTCGATCGAGTGGCGTTAGAGCTTCTATCAGTATTGTGCACATTCGAAAACTCTACAAAATGTAGCAAAGTATCGTTCGATTGAGATTCTTTCTCAGAATAGCTCGAAGGTCTATTGTCAGTTTGCCTGATCCTACCCCAATCCACACCGGTACCAGCAAAGGCAAATATGGGGCAAACAAGCTTGTCAAGGAATGCTTGTTCGTGTAAATGCGGCTCAAATATTTGATGTGACAGACTTCAAGAATTTTCACGTATTTGGCCATGATCTTAGAATTATTTAATTCATGAATTAATCAACCAACCAGTTAATCAATAGTTTTATCGATCTGTCATTTAAGTCAAACGCATATCCTGTGCCACCAAAAGGCTCTACCCTGTTTGTGTAGCTGCTGTGGAGGAGCTGTAACTTAAATTGTTTCGTTTTCATTATTTCTATGGTTTTCATGCAGTTGCATAGGCAGGCCTAAGCTGAAAGTTTGAGACTAATTTTGGTTACTCTGACAAACGATTGCAGATTGGTGGCACAAGACAGGAAAATGCCGGTTGACCCAGAAAAAAGTTCCTAGTTTTAAAAATTCATAGCACCAAGAGTATTTCACAGATTTGAATTATTCAAATTCCAGCTAAAAGGCGAAAGATCGAAGTATTTTTGTGATTTTTCTCACCGTCAAACCAGCTCTAGAGGTATTGGTAAACTTGAATTCAGGAGAATTTCATGGTTGCAAAATGACTGAAAAGGGCAAGGAATCTTCTTATATAGAACAATACTCACTGGGCGTTTCACCTCGCTCAAGACTTATACGACATCCATTTTCAAGCAAATACTGAAGATTTTCAGGCCCATGACAATAAATGTACAGTGGCTATCTCTCACCCATTAACAATTGCTTCTCATTTATTGATCTGTACGATGAGTCCTTTATGATTTCATCAATGTTTAGGCCATCTTCAGTCATTTTGCAGCGATGAAATTTTTGTAAAGTTGAATTTACCTATACTTCTAGTGCTCGTCGGATGGCGAGAAAAATTACAAAAATACTTCGATCTTCTGCCTTTAAACGAAAGTTGAATCATTCAGTTTTGTGAATCACTCTTGATGCTATGAATTTTTAAATGAGGGAACTTTTTCTGGCTCACCCGGTACGTGGTTACTTCAAAAGCGGCAATTCTTTGTTTGTTGTAAAGAAAGTTCAAGATGAAATAATTTTTTGAGAAAATTCTTCAGCATTGTGTGGAAATGTTTATTCACTTTTAGGAGAGTTAATAGTGCCCTATTTATCTATAAGACCCTTCTACGAATATATGAAAATTTTTTATCGAGCGCTAGAACCCGTTCTTTGAGGACGTACTTGATTTTAACATTGCTTGTGAGCAACGCAAGTGCTGTTTTCGAAGCAACCTCTTATTTGGACTTCCTGATACCATACGCCCAACAGAATCTTTTGTGTATTTGTTATTGTTTTGATTTTTATGAGAATTCATAAAAAATGTTGCTGTTTTAGGCAACGTTAACCGGATTTACAACTGATGATGCAGAAGCAAGAATCTTATATGGAGTACTTGCAGAAGCAAGCATTGTTTTTCCTGATGTCTTTCCGATCACGTAAGCATGATGTTTGATTCCAACCTTTTGTATTCAAAGCATATTACGGGACTGCTGTTCAGTGCCAAAATTTGACTATCAGACGTTTCATTAGGTTTTCTTCACTGTACAAATATACTTAAAGATGATACAATGTCTGTTTTCGTTGTATGGGATATGAAACAACGCATTGAAAAACGGCATTCTAAGCTATGCTTTTGAAGAGAATGGTTAGTCTTGCCTAAGAGCTTTATGTTGAGGTTTTCCATTGCCCATTAAGTCTACGAGTCTCAGAGTTTCTCTTTAGTCTCAGAACTCTTTTTCGAACACGTAGTAGAAAAAGAAGTTCTCGGGAAACTTCTGCAACACATAGTGCTAATGTGTTAACTGAAAGACAGCTGGAAGGGGGCACGGCACTCACAACAACGTTACCGACGTGGAACACACGAGAAAAATTTGTGCTATGGTAATTAACCAATTTAGGTGAAAATGTCCATGAACAAAGACAATTGGAGTCCCGGGAGGTACATGACTTGCGGATGGACGGGGGTCTGCCGCCCAGTTTTGAGAAAGTTACCCTCTTCTAATTACCAATAGTTGCCGTATTGGCGGAAAACTACCCATTTTTGACAATTTTTTGCCTTTTTCTGGAAATGGAAATAAATCCACCCATGGAAGGTCTGCCGAAAAAGGGACCCTTGTTTAGAGAATTTTGGACCCGAAAACCCACCGACATGGGCGGCACATACCCGTACCCTCAATAGGTTATGTTACCCCTCCCCCCGGAATTGGAATGTTTTTGCTGGAGTAATTTTGCATCATCGCAAATCTCACCTAACATCTAATTTGAGATTTTAATTTTTGTATGAAATTAGTGAAGAGAAAGCGCAAGTTACTTTTTCCTAGACTTTTCACACGAGTCCTTGTTTCGCTCCACTTCCCCCAACAATACCCCCACAATACCCCCACAATACCCAAGTTTTAGCGGAATGACTATAACACTAATTAACAAGTCAATTCAGTTGAGCAAAACTTAGACGAAAATCATCAGTCTAACTTTTTCCCAACAGATTTTCAATTCTGGACAAAAATATGTGCAGTGTACTTAGTCACAGTGAGGACCCCGTGACATTAGCTGCTGTTCATACCATCGTTCAATCAACTTCAGCCATCAACAGTGAAAAGACAAATATGAATTTACAATTTCTCAATTGTAAGTAAAATTACTCTTTGATGTCCATATAATTTAATTACCCTTGCCTTGTTTTTCACCATGAAATTAATAGTTAGCCAAAAGATTTGTTATTGACATTTGCACAGAGAGGATTGCAGCAAAAATTTAAGAGCTAAGGGGAGCTTAGCTGCATAAATGAATTTAAGAGTAGCCTCTATGAGTTTTTATTAACCTCATGTCGTAAACTTTCATTGCCATACAGAATGAGTTCAACTATACTTTCGTTGCCAGAATGCACTGTCAATTATTATGCAGCAATGTCAGTGAAATACCACTTCTTTTGTAGCAGAAAGCCGGACTTGGACCAAGAAATTTATTTCACTGAAATTCGTCGTACCATTCTAGAGTTACAGTAAAAGCCGCATATGAGAACCTACGATTTTGGAAGTCAGCCTGATTAGGCTCTTGTTCAAATTGAAACTTCAAGCCCATTATTTACTATCAGTTCAGAGGCACCTGAGTTCATGAGGCATTATTCACAACCACAGTTGGTGGGAGAATCAAAAATCTTTATTTTTAACAACAGTTTTTGGGAGAATTGGAAGTTTTACAGAATACAATGAAAAGCTCTCAAGGCATCTTTATAATTCTTTGCAAGATGCACATATGGCAGTAGTCCGTATAGGTTTAATGGCAAAGCAACTGGAGTTTTGATCTAATTTGATAATCTCTACGAATAAGAACCTATTTCGAATTTCAGGCTGAATGGGCTCTTTTATATTGGGGGTCTAATTTCAGAATTTTAGCCCGCAGGTTCTTAATCACTAGTTTCTTATATGCGGGTTTTTACTGTATTTGTCCTTTCGCTTGGGAGTGGTTTTTTAAACATACTCCAAAGGGAACTAGAAATTTCGTTTTCACCTAGAAATTCCTAGAAATTTCCTTTTCACCCAAGGTTTAACTTCAAAATAGCAACGGCCAAGGTCATCCTCCAAGCATAAATTCGTAGCTGAGAATGGTAATCTTACATCTGAATGTGTATGGATTGCTTATTTATGGTCAATGCAGTTGTCGCCTTTCTAAGCTGCATACAGGACGAGATGTGCAGTTTTTCTCACGACTTTTCCAAAACTGGCTTGCGAGCAGACTTTTCCATAACTCTAGACCGATACGATATGGATGATTTTGGTGAAATGATGTCTTTATGTCTACGTTAGCCTTTTTGCTTCAGATGATAGGTATTTTATCACATTGGTGCATAATTCATGACTATATGTTTGGGCGAAGGCCCATATATCATTTGGGACACCCGGTATAAAAGGCTTTCATTGTCATTCACTCTAGGCTCAGTCAAGCCAGTGTGTATATTAATGTTTTCAGTCCGTTAGATAGTTTTTCAGTATCATTTTTCAAGCAGGAAATTTTCTTATATATATTAATCATAGTTCTAATTTACGGGACTATCTCACAGGGAGGATATAAATACAGAGAATCCGGTCGCCATTGCCTCGAACAACCTGCAAAACACAAAGTGCACAGTTAGCTAAAGACATCAATCCAATGTCAAATTTCTCAGGGTAGCCAAAAAATTAGAAGAAACTTCTGAGCACGATGAAAATTGTTTTAAGCTAGAAGAAAATATTTCCCAATATAAAATGAATGATACTTGACCTGACCGTAGGCGATAATGCACCGTATTTGTAGCTTAAAAATTAAATTTCATTACCTCGATACTACTGCTTTTCTTTGTTGTTTTCTCTTCGGGCCAAGCCTAACTAGTGCTAAAAATCAAATTCAAATGGATCCTGCACCTCTGACAGTTAGCTCCCACACAGCGTTCATCCATGTTTCAAACTTCCTCTTAAAAGATATATTTTAAGAGGAAATTTGAAATGAGGTTGAATGCTGTGTAGAAGCTAACAGTGCAGACGCGCACGAGCCATTTGAATTTGATTTCTAGCACTGGTTAGGCTTGGGCCGAAAAGAAAACAACAAAGAAAAGCAGTAACATTGAGGTAATGAACTTTAATTTCTAAGCTACAAATATGGTGCATTGTTTCCCATGACCTAACGTAGCCCACTCGTCTTAACGAGTCAAATTGCGTTATATTTACAAAAATATTGCATTTGTTTGCAGCTTGCAACTTTTGTGGACTTGATACATTTCCAGGACCATTTGTCGAGGTAGGAGCAATATTTAGTTCTTGTTGCAGGAAGGTTTTCGTGTTTTGCACTAAGTCAATAGATTTCCTGAAATCTTGACAGCTGCACAGAATCCACTTTTGAAAGATTCACGATTAATGTCGTTTCGTTTTCTATTGCATCGCATGTCCTTAATATCATTCCACCGCATAGTTGCTTGTTTTCCCTTCGGTAGGGAGGAGGATAGTGTCCAGCGCTGCCTTTTCATAGAAGTGCAAAGGCGAAAATATTCTACAAAGCGTAGCTGCTGAAATTTTTCATTTAAATTGAATCTACATGATTTACAATGATTCATTTAAGTCCCCTGACCTGAATATAGCTTTTCTTGGCCATAGAACAACAAGATAGAACTTTTCCATATCATAGTTTTCTGTTTGTAAAGATTATATGCAAATCATATGAAGAAACTGAACAACTTGTAACTTATCGCTCCCGGTAGAGTTTCTCGACTTCCTAGAATTAGTTCCTGAGATGTATTTTACATTAAACGCCAAAAATTTTAGACGTTGATATTTTTGGACATTTCATACGTAAGAAAATTTTAGTCTTCGAAATCTTTTGTGATCCGAAGTGTTTAGTGTCCTAAATATTTTGCAGCAGAGAAGAATCACAGCTAGAAATTTCCAATTTTTGGCACATAATGTCTTGCTCGCGAAACGTTTCCATGGAAAGGGAATGTGGCGAGAGTGTTAATTACAGTAAAAACCCGCGGATAAGAACCTAATGATTAAGAACCTACAGGCTGAAAATTCTGAAATTAGACCACCAATATATAAGAACCCATTCAGCCTGAAATTTGAAATAGGTTCTTATTCGTGAAGATCATCAAACTAAATCAAAACTCTAGTTGCTTTGTCATTGAGCCTATATGAACTGATTCTGCCATATGTGCAAATTGCAAAGAGCTCTAAAGATGCTTTGAAAGCTTTTCATTGCATTCTGTAAAATTTCTGATTCTTCCACGAAATGATGTTTTGAATAATGCCTCTCAACTGACAGTAAATAATGCGCTTGAAGTTTCAATCGGAACAAAAGAAATACCTGGAAGCCCTGGATGGAATAAGAACCAATTTAAGAACCTGAACAGCCTTATTTCCTACTAAATACTCAAGACATAAGAACCTAATCAGGCTGAGTTGCAAAATTGTAGGTTCTTATACGCGGGTTTCTACTGTAGGGTGAAATGTCATACCTTTCGTACACTAAAGCAACTTTCTGACAAAACACTCAAGCTGAAGCCCGATCTAAAGTGTGTTTCAGAAAAAACGCAACCCAACTATAATTCAGAATCTCAATAAATTGACAAAATTTGAGTAGATGTAATGTATACCATCTGAAAGTACAGTCATTTCTCTTTCTAATGATATACAATTTGGATACATTAATGGACATTTTATCATTAAATTGATACTTTCTGTAGTATGGCCAATTTCAAATGCAGCATGCTGCAAATGCAAAATCAGCTCATTTTTTCCGGCAAAAGATTATGAAAAATATTTTGTCAAAGTATTTCAGGTCTACAAGCATTTGAGGTGATGCCGTGAGGAGGAAAAAAGGCAGAGATGCATTTGAAGATAGTGATAAAATATGCTCTCACAAAGGTGGATTATCGTCTATGAAAATGCCCTTTCAATTTACTACATATAAAATGTGCCATACTTGCGCAATCGTCAATTAAGCAATGGAAAATTCAATTAATCCATCCAACTTGGATGTCATTGGAAAGAAGATAGATTACACTTTTAGATTTTATGTGTCAAATTGATTCAAATCTTATTATTTCCTGAAGAATCTCGAATGAAAGTGGCTTGCGTTTTTTCTGAAACACCCTGAAATTTTTAATACGAAATATGCAAAATATACAATAAATACATCGTTTATTTCGTCGTTTGAAATTTCTGTAAAAATGTCCGAATTCCGTGAGGAAGCTTCCAAATATTTGTTGCTTCAAGTGTGTATCTTCGGAAGTGTTAGTATTTAGCGTAAGCAGTTTTTTGAAGAGAAACGAATCTTGCTCTTAACAGAATATGCGATTTTGAACAGACAATGTAACCCTCAAATTTTACTCTTTACTTTTTAGGCTGCAGATCCAACAATAGCACCACACATGTTCTCAAGGCTAGTTAATGCATTTGTTGAAGAATACAGGGCAGCTACTTTATCACCGGATATGCGCTCGAGCTCAGCCATCTTCTTCCAGCCAGATAAGTCACGTGATGATGGAGCACTAGTGTCCAGTTCCTCATCTTTGAGCGCAATTCCAAGTCTTCACGAAATGCGGCGAACTTCGTCATCAGCGTTCCAACGAGCTGGCTCACTTACTCCTTCGCAGAGAGGCGACATAAGAAAGTTGGGTAAAGGTGGGGACAGCCAATTTCGAGTGCAAAGGTAACATAGAATATATATTATTAGAGAAAAAAGTATTTGCGAAATATTACTAACACGAGAATATTTGATCTGCACATAACGACTGGGGCTAAGAGGCGTGAGTTTTGATCAATTGAAAATCGTATTTACCGCCATATGATCCACTGAATTTAAGCACAGTTGGACTGTCTTGTGATTTGACACAGGCCGCTGACGTGTAGGAAAATCAGACCACTTATCATATAAATTCACAATATAACTTTAAATACTATTTAAAGGAATGGGGCATATGTGACCAAACGTTTTGGATATGTACCTTACGTTAGAATAACTACGCATCATTCTAAGATTTTTCAAGCCCATTGAGTTCCAGATCAGAGGCTATGAAAATTATAGACATTCTACAAGTCTTCCTTACTTTTGAATGAATTAAAGGACGTTGCCAGTTAGAGTAACTGGAGATTTTCCTCAATGTCTAATTGTTCTTACAACTTTCCTTTGGCCATCTGGTCATGGCAGTCGATTTAAGTTACGATTAACGGCTCTTGATGAAGATACTAACTGCTCGAAGCCCAACTTCAAAGGCAGCTACTTATGGCGCAGGATAGCGCTCTTCTTTTGGGAAAAATACTTGCCAAATCACGCGTGGCTCATCTTACCGTCACAAGTTTGATTTAGCTCTGCATGTCCGTGCATAAAGATGTTAGGTGAACGTAGGCATTTGTCTCCCACACTAGATTTTGTCTTTCTCTGTTCTTTGACAATCCAGCGTTTAAAGATTGTTGCTTTTGTGGTCACTATGCCTTGAGCTTTTTCTCACTTCTTCCCTGATTTGGCAGTCATGAAATTATGATATCAAGGATTCCAAGGTGCCGCTGCATGATTCAAAACTGAAGGTAATTTGAGAAACCTTACAAATTACTTGTGCTATGAGCTCTCGATATAAGTCTTCAGATCTTTCCACAATTCTTTCAAAGTAAAATTTGTATACTGTCCTGTTTTGGCATAAGCTGCTTATTTATGTCAAACGATATGATCTTTTCCTTTTTTCTTTCGTATGCTATATATATTGATTATTTATTGCTATTGCTTGAAAACAATTTCATTTTCCATTTGCACGAAGCAGATTAAACGATTTGAAGGTAGTTTATTTGCGAGTGAGGCTAGATGCATGCTTTTGTAAGATCTGTAGTTTCACAGAATTTCTGACAAACACGCATACTTGATGAAGAAACTGTAACAAAGCCATCCTTTGCTGGCTCATGAGTTATCAAGTCTCAAAGGAGTTGTTCATTCTCATTTAAAGCTGAAATTATAACCCAAATAATGGACAAATCATTGTCTTAAAAAGCAAAGCGTCTCCCAGACCCACCTGACTACTTAATATGAAACATGAATTTTCTTGAACAGAACTCTTTGTGACATTGTCTGTTCAATGCAAAATAGACTTGTGTGTTTGTACAGATGTCAGCAATGCACCGTAATTTCAGGGAATGTCATGCATCATAATTTTCCTTGAGAGTATCTTTTGATAAAATGCAAGTAGCTCTGGTTTTGACCAAAGAGCAAATTGGATGTTTTGAACTCTCCACCTAATTTACCAAAAATACTGGAAAATATATCAAAATCTAGTCGAATCATTGCAGAATTACAGTAGATAAAGATAATTTTTGGTAATGAATGTGAAACAGATCTTGGAGTACTTGCATCTTACTTGCCGGCCATCGTAATCAGCGAAGCGCGATGAAAGTGATCAGGTAATCTGAACTAAACGTAGTTCGATTTTAAGGAACGTGTTTACGCTGCCTCCCTTTTATTAAAATCCCAGATGGGTACTTAGCATACTTGTCCGACGGGGATATGGTGCTTTTCAGGGCATTGTTTTCACTTTTGGTAGCGTGGGGAATGAACAGAAAGCAATTTTCTAGAGCCTGTCGCGGAAACATGTCAAAGGAGAGATTTTGATAGGCTGGTAATTTTTAGTCAAATTTTTGTGTTTCTAGGTTAAGTTAGACGCATATTCTTTAGAATCAGCTATCATTTGAAGGGAGAAATTGGTAAAAAGATTTTTGCCATGGTCACACCCCCGTACAAATCTAGGTCAAGTACCCCCCCCCCCGAGACTAAACTACTTTCAAACTTGTTTAATCTGCGATTTGAGTAGAGTATGAGTAAAAGCTTAGGATGAATTAAGTGGCTTTAAATGTCAACTCAGAAAATATTTTCATACATATTTCATTGAACTGAAAGATTAACTGTTCGTAATCAATATTCAAAAACGCATTTTCGTAGCATTTGTAGACATAAAACATGTCTCGATTGTACAAATTTGTAGGCCTAGCAGTATTGTCAATTTTTAGTATATTTTTATGATATGAATTCAGGTAAACAAAGGTGAATTTTGTAAAAGAAAAGATTTACGGCCTCGATTTATCGAAGTGATTTGCGCTTTGGAAGAATAAATCTCACACCTTTAAGTGCGCTCAATCAACTCAACATAAGCAGAGAAGGCAAAACTTTTAAGGGAATGGGTATGGCTAAAAGCTGGCCTAGGTCATGTTAAAGGGACAGTTTCATCCAGCATGCCTTGCATGTGCCGTCTCTTAGTTGGCCCTTGTTGTCGCCATTTTCATGGGTCCAATGGTCCAGAGGGTCCGGTAGATAGAACATTCCAAAAAAATAGCCACAGTAGATTTGCAGCAAATGACCAAAGTTTTCTTTCAAGCACTTTAAATTAAACGAAAATTTAATAGTATTTTTACACCCACCCTTTTAAAGATTTGAGCCATATGCTGAAAATCACTGGCTCTGTAGCTGTTACTCTACTGTACCTATGTCTATTCCCTAAAGTCGATTGCGCTCATGATAGGAAATCACTTTTTCGGGAGCCAAAATCGCTATGTGATATAGGGGTTTTCGATCTCTTGATTTCCAGAATTCATCCTTACTATTCAAGTATCTTAAAAAATTCGATGCATCAATATTCTATATAAAAATAAATATTTTAGCATGACTCGAACTGCATTTTCAAATTTATTCTCAATTGTACATACCTTTGTAGCTGATTAATATAACTGAATCAAAATCCAAAGATATGAGAATCATTTTGGAAATATTATTGGAGTACCAGCTGCGTTGAAAGACTTTGTGATTTACGGTCTCAGTCCTTTACTGTCTCACAGAGAATTTCGTACTGTAGAAAAGTCGCCTTGGCCTAGCAATAACGAGGCCGTGGTGTCCTTTCAGTCTTTGATGAACGTTGTTATCAAAGGCGATATTAAATGCGCAATTCCATTGACAGGTCAATATTGATTTAGGCCCGATCAGGAGAGCAAGTGTTGTGTTTCTAGGCTGAATTCGCTCACATGTATCGATGCTTGTTTCCTATGAGAAACCTCACTACTAGTACCTTCAAACTTTCTAAGGCATTTATCGTCCTTACAGCTCTGTACAAATCATCTTCCTTCCCTTTTAATGGCCTACGGTTTGCTTCTGCAGACTGTTTCTCTCACAGCATTTTGCTAAAGTGAACGCCCCTCGCAGCTATCTTTTTCCTTCGCAGATTTAATTTCAACAGAACTGCGCATTACATGTCGCCCTCGTTGTTATGCCATCACTTTTGAACTCAAACAACGGACATTCTTGAAAATATCCAAAAGTTAGTAAAGCTTTGGTCCATTTAGCTACTTCATGTTCTCACTATTTTGTACCTAAAATACGTTTTTCACGACCATTGTGATGTTTTGGAGGTTCGCGTTCGTGCAGAGGATACTGAGAACATACAAGAACGTACAGTAAAATTGTAGATCCGTGGAAGATTGAAAAATGTTTCGATGAACAACCATGATTTCCTTTCATGCTATAGTCCATTTTTGTGACACGTCACTCAAATGCTGTATATGCTATTGTTTTTTCTAATACCATTGTCACTTCTTAGTTCTCATTGGTCAGTTCTTAGTTTGCATTGTTTGACAAACATACAGGAGTACGAGATTTGTAATGAAGAGACGCAGCATGAATCAGTCGTCTTTATCAAAACTAGCTATTATTATCAAAACATAGAAATCATAAATCATTCAATCAAAGCGTCCCATGATTAGTTAGATTATTGAATTTGTAGCTAATTATCTGTTCGTGAAGAATCCACAGTTTATTGGTCAAGCTGAAGATAGTTTCCTATATCTGGGACGGGAGTTTGCCACGCTCTTCCCGTTTACAATCTTCTCTATGTATGCTTTCAAACATAGGCAACACAACATTTCTGAAGTGATGTTTTCAGCCTTGCGCTTGAAAGAATCCTGCTCCTGTTAAATGGTTAGCAGTTGTATATAGGTATGGATAATTAGGTCTTTTTGTCTCCTTTGTGCAAGCTATCCGTGTTTGTCTTTAGTCCACATTTCAAGTGATCTTAACTGCAAGTTTTTAGGAAGGTGCGTTTTGTCTTTATTAACTCATATGTGACTATATGAAGTAATGCCGGTTGCGCCAGAAAAAACGCACATTATTAGCGACATTATCTCAATTCCAAGAATTTCGATCTTTGTTTCGACAAAAGGGCTGTAGACGTCTTTGTTTTGAAAGATATTTATGACTTAACAAAGCCCTTGGCACTTTTTGGAACCGATTCCCCACAAACGCGGCATAGTGGGAACAGTTCCAAGAAGTTCCAAGCAGTTCCATATGGAACGGTTCCAATATTTTCGATGTGAATGCTGCCTGTCACCACTATAAGCATTTCTAATTCAATTCGATGCATTCATTCTTTTAAGAGGTCGATCACATTACAATGTGATTGCCATAGTGGTGGGGCAGAAAAGCCGAACCCATTTCGTCTTCATTTTACCCGTTTCAAGGGGCCTTCCCGAGAAAATCGGCTATAACTCCCGAAAGAAATCGCTAGCTTAAGCCAAGCAAATTTCTGACTCTATTTGAACATGCTGGCTATTAAGAATACATTTCCAATATCATCGCGTGGTATTCAGCGAACGGTAATAAGTACGTGTTGTGCAGAGATAAGTTTAGAGTACATCTCGTGCCATGAACAGGCCTTCCTTTTCACTACAAATAGTAGCGCTCGGCGCATTGTTTGCTATCAACTTGAAAATTTGAGAGTTTTTACTCTCGGTAATTTCTAAAGTACCGTGATACTCTGGTGGCACCAAATGTTTACTGCCCTTGAAATTTTACCAGATAATCTAAGAACACCCCCATCTATAGATTGTTACATTGATAATTGTTATACATCTACTGAGTGAGCAAGAAAAAGTTCCCGCGTTCGAAGACTGGTAGCACCGTGAATACTTGACAGATTTAAATTATTCAAATCCAAATTCTCTTTTTTATGAGCACTAAAGCATTATGTATGTTCAGCTCTTTGAAAATTCCTTGCTTGCTAAATGCCTGAAAACGGGCCTTAACACTTGATCAAATTGCAAGGAATCTCCTCACACAGAACAACACGCAAGGACATTTTTCTTCTGTCAGGACCTACGAGAATATATTTTCCAACAGATATTGAAGATTTGCAGTCCGCGGCAATAAATGAGCATACGATATCTCTCATCCTTGAAAGTGATACTTCATGTATTGTTCTGTGCTAGTAATTTCTCCATGATTCGATAAGGTGTTTCAAATCTTATCCTTGCCTTACACAATCATGAAATTTGGTTGTCGAATTTACCTATTTTTCTGTGCTCACAAAAACTTGAGAAAATTACAAATACTTCAATCTTTCAGCTATATTCCCATAATTCGATTCATTCCAATTCATTAAATATTCTTCATGTTATGAATTTTTAAAAGCGGGCACTTTTTTCTAGCTCACTTGGTAGAAGTTACTTCCTTATAGTCCCATTTTATGGGGTATTTCCCATACCAGCCCTTCCAGGTCCAGTTGCACTTAGTCCACTTTTCTTAGGCCCAGGTTTCGGTTTCTTCTCGTTTCGCAATTTGCTTACGTTTTCTGATGCATGTTTCGTTTTATCTGCTTGTTTCGCAATACTTTCATCAGTTGCTTTCCCTTTACCGTCTTTGTATTTATTTGCAGTCTTTACCAAATTCGATGCCAGTTTCGCCACTAGTTTCACTGATTTCGCTTCTCTATCATCCTTATCTTCTTTATCGCCAGACTTTCGCGTGATATCGCTCTTCTTTGCACTTTTTTGCGTTTCATCTTTCTTCTGCGCTTCTTCGCTCGCTTCATCCTTTTCCTCATCCAATGACTTCAATACTTCTTTCGCTCTTGCAAGTATCGACTTAACGGTGTTTGGCTCGGCAACTTCATACGCTGGCTCATCAACTGGCGTCTCGATGCTCGCTTTTGGCAGTATTTGCTTCTTTTCGCCAGTTGCAGCAGCTGGCACAGTTTCTTGTGACTTCTTTGATGCGTCAGTCTCTTTCATATCCAACGCAGGCGTTTCCTTCGGCTCTGTCGTACTGGGAATTGTCCTCACGAATCCGGTTGAAGTACTTGCTGCTTGTGTTGTTAATTCTGCTGCGGTTGCGTCAGTTTTCGCTTGCTTCTTTGCGGCAGCTTTCGCCTTTACGGCGGAGGATGATGCGGATGCTTTCTTGCTCGAATCTTTTTTGTCTTTGCTTTTCTCTTCGCTGATTTCAGGTGTATCTTTCTTGTCCCTGTCACGTGCAGATGGCTTTGACTGGAGTTCATTCAAGTGCTTCTCAAGCAGTCCCATCAGCTCTTTCGATGAAGTATCTAAAGAAAATGGAATTTGCATAAGTAAAATTGCACAGACCAAAGGAAGTTTCTTTGAGATCAACAAGTCTCCTATCGTCAGGATGGAGTGGTTAGGACGACAAATCTGGATTGCTTTCCCTGAAGAGCTCAAATCAGTGCCGAAAATATTCAAATTTTCAAGGGACCACTGCAGGGTGTCTCAAAAACATTTTTTGACGTTTGATTGAATACAAAAAAATAACGATACGCTGAATGGACACTTGGTCAAGTAACCCCTTTCCTGAGCTTTTGAATCTATTTTTGACACAAGAATCTCGCAAATCCGCTGAAAATTCATAGAGTTACAAGCCTTTGAAGTTCAAGTTTGTGCGAAAGCTAAAAGCAGAGGCCTCGAAATGGCATGTTTTCGTAAAAATCCCACAGGCCATCATTTCTGTTATTTCTCAATAGTTTCAGGGCGAACCAATTGGGATCTGAACAGCTGTTCGATTTCCTAACTTTCAAGCATATGGATGCTTTGAGGAAACAGATTCAGTCTCTCTCGTCCATTATGTTTTGAACTGCTGTTTTTGGATACTTGCAATGTTAAGCAAATTTTGACAATAATCGCCAGGATTAAATTACTTTAGAAGTCCTATTTGGTTTGCTCCGATATTAACGAGAGGTATGACATTGAATAAGCTTCTTTTACCTCGGTGTTCAAGCTTTTTGCATTACAAGTAATCTGGGGTCTCTGGTTTCAGCTATCGCATAGTTTTGATCTTTGAAGGCTCACAACTCAGTGAATTTTCTACCGAATTGCAAGATTCTGGTCTCTAAGATTATTTCAAATAATCTTAGGGACAGGGTTATCTTCTCAGGGGCCTGTTCATGTTATCATTATTTTCAATATTCTATAAAACGCCGAACAATTTTTTTGAGACACCCTATAGAACAATAGAATTCGCCAAATTGCAGCTGTAATGTTCTATTGGAAGCTAGAAAGCGATCGAATTAAAATATGATGAGAAACAAAGAAAGAAGCAAACAATAAAACAAACAAGACGGCTGAGTTAGAAAAATACCTAGTAAACCAAAAGAGATATTTGTTGTCAAGACTTATTTTGGCAAAACCTGACTTAGCATCCATATTTCTGATTTTTGACCAAGGAGAAAATTTAATATGATCAGTTAGTTTAGATAAAGTTTAGTCTCCAGATGTCCAGGGCCCATGTCCAGCTGGCAACCTAAGAGTCTCTTTTGAAGGACATTATACAGGAAACAGTCTGTAAAAGTTTTGATGCTCTGACATTCCAGCCAGAATGGGCAGGCGGCCGGGGTTCGAACCCTACCACGTGAGCGTTCGGACAAGGGTATTGCGTACGCAATTAGGTCTTCTCTGCTTCTCTGCTTCTGCGATCCCAAAGCTTTACTCTGAAAACTGCA
Organism: Aurelia sp. 3 sensu Dawson et al. (2005); assembly: GCA_964020215.1. Classification (NCBI taxonomy): domain Eukaryota; kingdom Metazoa; phylum Cnidaria; class Scyphozoa; order Semaeostomeae; family Ulmaridae; genus Aurelia; species Aurelia sp. 3 sensu Dawson et al. (2005). The sequence continues at coordinate 14,862,867 of OZ026584.1, forward strand.
ATTTCACATTCAGCTTGTGAGCTTTCATCGCTATCTCAAAGCGAAACAGTTGAGAAATTTGAAAAATGTATGTTACGATTGTAACGCTGAAATTTCAATCGAAATGTTACTCCATGACTATCGTCAAAGTTTCCAAGATGTGAGATTGCTGAACCTTAAAGGAACATTATGCCCATACCAGCTAATAGTTTGTTTTCCACGGTTGTATCTGCATCATCTTCGACATCACCTCTCACTCCTGTTGATCAAAGAAGAGGCTTTAACAACTCAGTGCTGTGGGGTCAAGGGTGGTGGGAAGATAGAAATGCAGGCCAAGCCCTCTTATCAACATGTATTCTGTATTCGTTGAGTTTGAAGCAGTGAGAAGAATCAGCAAATTTAAAAAGTCAATGCAATGTCTAATGTTGAATGGTCCTTGGTCAATTTATTGCTGCAAAGCTGCACAATACTCTTACGCCATCGGTTTGGTAATGAGTTCAGTTGGTTTTTCTGTAAATATTTATGGAGCTTCACGATTTTGGGATCTTAGAGGATTCGGCAATTTGCTATTTGCTATTTGCTGTTAATTAAGAAATCTTCACCATACCTATCGTAGAACTTTTCCATGCATTGTGCTGAGAGCAATGCATACTTTTGGGAATTAACTCCACATCATGTCGAGGCAAGGGCTGTTGCAGGAAGTATTTAAAAAATTGACATATTGTGAATTGTGAAGAGGGCTTTTTAGAAGAGCATAGGTTCCAAATCTTTAAATCGGTGTAGAAATGCGGGTGTACAATTCAATGACCTATTTCTTTAAACTGAATGACTTGAGAGAAACTTTAGCCAATTTTCTATGATACTACTGCTGGACTTTTCAGAAATCTTGAATATTTGTCGAAATTACAGCCTATTTTAAGTTTCAGCTCATTTTATGATATGACGTCATCAAATTTCTATATCACAAACCAGAAGAGTGAAAGAGTTTTGCTTGATACCATATTGTAGGCATCCATAAACTATGGTTTTCTTGAAAATTATTTGATCTTTCATCAACAGGTTTAGAAATTACGGTAGTTTTAAGTTTTTTCTAAACTTTTCTTGAATTCTTAAAAAAGAAGAAAAAAACTGTAATTCTGAAAATATTGAAGATTTTAGAAAAGTCCAACGGCAGATTCACTGTAAAATATTTCAAGTTTCTTTGAGGTCGTTCAGTTAAAAGAAAAAGGTCATAGGATTTTACACCCACCTCTTTAAAGATTTGAAACCTATGCTGTTTAGAAGGAATCATTAAGCTTCACCTGACTGAGACTTGCAGTTGTAATTGACAAGTAGATACAGAAGATTCCCTGGGCAAACTGATTTTTTGTCTTCCAATTCGTCAGACGCGGCTTTGACATTACACGTGCTAAGTCCGTCACATTTCTTCTTCAGATATGTCTTGGCAGAAGGGCCATTATCACATTCCATCTCTTGCATCCCTGTGGGGCAATATTTTGAATTTGCTCTCCTACCCCAGAATGCATCACTGATGTCAATCTTCCATCCTGCTTTGCATTCGAGGGTGGCCTCTTCCGAGTCACACAGCACGACTCCTTTGGAGTCTGGGATACATGTGTAGTTAACCACCAGGTACTTGTTCACGCCTGGACAATGATGGGTCCCGTTCTTTTGCAAGTACCTAGAAATGAGTACTAGCTGTTAACATAGTTAACTGAGTGCAGCTCAGTATATTTTAATCATGCAACTGCGTGCAATGCCTAAATTAGCTTCTTGCTTTAAGTAGCTGTAATTTTAGCTGTTTTTTTGCTTTGCCTGCTATAGAAATAAAGAAATGACGATGGTGATGAATGCTCTAAGTGGAAAAAAAAGCTATTGGTTATTTACAGTAATGGCGGTCTCCTTCTTCACTACAGGCAATACATCTCGCGTTAGGCCTTATTTTTCCATTGCAATTTATCTTGGATTATTGATGAACAGTTAGTGGAAATATTCTTAAGGCTAAGACTAAGCGAGTGTGAATATCGTTTTTGATGTTTGTTCTCTTTCTTACGACTTGCTGCTGTAGTGACCATGTTGCCTTTAAAGTTGAGAGATCGAACACAGGGAAACATATTTCTTTAAAAATCTCAAATTTTGTTGTGCGCATGCTGCGAAGGAAGAGGTTTCGGTAAAGATAAATAAGGCATGAATGTTGCTGGAAGAGATTAAAAGAAAGAAACGAAGCTCTTTTTGGGGCACACTGTGAGAATGAAGGAATCTGCCAATCTGCACGTAAGTGGTAGGACACAATTTAGTTAAATGAGGTCGGATTAGATTCCTTGCCCTCCTTAAAATAGCATCAAATTCTCTTCCGTGACATTGGCAGTCTTTCTCAGCCGAATTTCCTGGCCTCGAACTGAAGAGCTCCGTAACATGTGCTGTTTGTAATGTTTGGGCCTATATCGACCTTTGCATCTCCTGCATATTATTGTCCTTCGGAGGGTAGTTCAATTCGAGACCCTTGCGTAGGACAATAATGCGCATGCGATGCCAAAGGTCGACTCAGGCTAAAGCGTTTGGAAAAGCACATGTAACGCACCTCTTCAGTTCCAGGCCAGGAAATTTGGCTGGAGAAGGCTGAAGAGAATTTCATGGCATTCCAAGGTAGTCAAAGAATCTGTTCCGATGTAATTCGACCTAATTTTAACCTAATTCTATGGAAAAAGAGGCAGAGGATTGCTATACTCACTGATGCCTTGCTTGTAGTGCACATCCCGATTTTCCTTCACAGTAACTTCGTACAAGGTCGATGGTTTCCTCTGCTCCTTCGCAATCAGTTACTGGATCTCCGTCATCGGAAGGACAAACTTTGTCGGAAATACGTCCCCAGAAGGCATGCGTTATTGCAATATTTGATCCATCCCGGCATGCAATTGCACGCTTTAAGCCTGTGCAAATTGTGATGGCTTTTGCTAAAATAGAAAAGATGGATTTGTAAGAAAACGAATCAAGAGAACGTCAAGTGTTTAAAAGAGTTTTTTTATATATCAATAATCATTTACATCACACATTACTAGCTACTACTTACAAAATCACTCTACCAATTACACTACTTACAAAATTACTCTATTGCACTACCAAAACCGATACCGCAAGGAGCACAATTCTGTGTCTACCCTGCGGCCATTTAACATAAAGATGAAAACTACAAGCAAATATGAAGGGAAGGGAAGAAAAAAAAGAAAACCAAACACTACAAATGCAAAAGAGTGTCGTAAGCTAATAGTGATCGACATTATGAAGATCTCTGTCGAATT